>OY726519.1:40395059-41081825 GCA_963383655.1 Bathymodiolus septemdierum
GATAGAGTTGGGGATTGGAAACAAAAGCAGTCTTTGTGTGTCGCTTTGTTTCTTTTGTACAATTTCTCGCAAATAATATATTAAAAGCTAGTTTTAAAAAATCTTTCTTGTATATACCAAGTATGTTGGTTTTGGTTTAGGTTTATGGTGCTTAACGCCACTTTCAACAATATTTCAGCTATATCGTGGCAGTTAGTTTTATTGGTGGAGGAAGCCGGAGTACCAGGAGAAAACCACCGACCTGTCGCAAACTTTATCACATAATGTTATATCGAGCACACCTCGCCATGAATGGGATTCGGACTCATGATTGCACATGTAGTGGTAAGTGTAACTACCATACAATCACGGCCACGACGGCCCCTCTAAGTATGTTGGGCAGTGCGCCTTTTTAAAATATTTTGAACTTCCAACTTTTTAGTTGTTACCAAGTTATTGACAAGTGCAAACTATACCATTACCCATAATAAACAACATTGATCTTTACAAACATGTTGTCAATTTAATGAAAAGCTCTGATAGGTTACTTTTGGTGTAAATTATAACAGAATCCACACACATCAGCTGTGATTTGTGTCTAATCACCTCATTTCCTTCTTCTTTGGACAGTAATTTTACATATAGAATGCTTACTCTTTTTTCCCATCATTTGTCTATGTGCATTATATGTTAAGCGTTGTTCGGGAGAAGATCTCATCATTGTGTCTGTTGTAGTTAGCAAATATAATATATTTTGACTATCACGAAATAATTTTAAAAATCCCAAATCATATAATAATTTTTACCCCTTCTTTAAAAAATAACATTTGAAATTATGTTTGATTAAATTACAGATCATTTCATTTTCTAAAAACGAAAGGGATAAAAGACTATCGTAAAAAGAGCGTGGCCTGGAAAATGGATTGCAGGTGTTATTTTCATTTCTTAGTTCTGAGTTCCATGTGGTGATGTCCATTACGATTTCCGCATAAAAACGATGCTCGGTTCACTTTTACCTCTAGTTATTTCTAAGAGGGCTCGTGCTTAGGTTATGTCATTTGTTTGTTTGCGCATAGTGGTGGCCAACACATATTGTGTTGTGGTTTTCTTCGTCTTGTGTACCCTATGTTGCCAGGTTCTCTGGATTATCCATTTTTGATTGCTCTTCGGTATTCTCTAACGTTTATATATTCCACCGGTTTGATGTTAGGTTCGTGTTGCTCAATCTATATTTTTCTGTGTAGTGCTTTGTAGATCATTGTTCTTTTGGTCATTGAATTGTCTGTCCTTCTGCGATTACAGCTTCTGAATATATATAATTACCCTTTGGTATCTTCAAAGTTTTTTCATAGTATTGAAAAAAATCCAATTATTAGTAGGAAATATTTATCAATTATGGACTTTTTACTCTGTCAATATGATATATATGGACCTGTTATGATTATATTGACCAAGAACGAAGTCTGAGGTCAATATAATCCTAACAGGTCCATATATAGCATATTGACAGAGTAAAAAGTCCTTAATTTTTATATTACATATGTTTTTCAATATTATTATTCAAATATTAAAATTTTGAAATTTTATGAAAACTGAAATTTATGAAATCTTTTGAAAATTTTGAAATCTTATGAACATTTTGAAATCTTGTGAAAATTTTGAATTTGTTTTGAAATTTTTGAAATTTTGAATTTTTTTGAAATTTTGAACTTATACTTTTTTTTTTAATTTTAGAATTTTGAAGATTTAGAAATTTTATGAAGACTGAAATTTTTTAAATTTTTTGAAAATTTTGAATACTGATAAATTAACAAATTTTCTTTTCGTCTGCTGAGGAACTGGCGCTTCTAAATTTAGTAACATAGCGTCAATATACGTAAAAATAGAAACATAGCGTCAAGATACGTAGAAATAGAAACAAGACGTCTGGTTTCTTCACAGTGGAAAACATACTTTAAGTATTCTATATATCACGTGACTGATTTAGCCAATGAAATTGTACGAAAACCACACCATATGTAATATAATAAAATATAAACTCATGAAATCTTAATTTCAATTGATATAAAAATAATCTGTACAATTTTCTTTGGATTTGTCCCAGTTTTTTTCAACTCAATTTAACTTTTTAAGTCACATGTAATACTTTTTAGAAATAGACAAAAATCCTCTTTTAAAATAGCAAACCACATGAAAACAGACTGAAGCTCTCTATAAACGTATTATATATCAATAGTAAGGAGAAACTGTTAGGGTGCAATAGTTTAAGACGATCGATACGATCCTTATTGACGTAAATATTCCGGCTTCCTGCACCATTAAACCTGGACAACATAATATACTATACAATTATTGACTTTTATAGTCATGAGTGGACTGAAATGAAAAGTCAATAACTGCTTTATTAAATAATAAGGAATTTTTCAAACTTTTCAATTGTATATTCAACAAAATAGGCTACAATTGTTTTGTCATTTTTCAATATTATTATCTAAATATTAGAAAGTTTTGAAATTTTATAAAATAAATATTGATTTTTTTTTAAATTAATGAAATTTTAAATTTTGAAATTTTTTTGAAATTTTGAATTTGAAAACGTTCACCTTTTTTGCATCTTGACCTTGGTTGGTCGGTGGGCAAGCCCGAATATACCTCGCGTGAGGTGAATTCCTTATCATTTAATAAAACATAATATACCCGTCAATCCGGTATTTTTTCCCGCTTTTAATTAAGTCTGACATCGCTAATAAAAATGTAGATATCAAATATAGCGCGCACGACGCGTTTCTGGAATAACCTTCATCATCTACGAATTTTGATAGATACATAACATACAGTCAAAACGGCTTTAGTGACAACTTCTATTAAGCAATAGCTTAATTTTAATTTTAATTTCCCTTCACATCGCATTTCATATTAATTAAATTGTATTTAGTGACTACCTGTCTTATGTGACCATATTTCAATGTTCCATTGAAAAGTCACATAAGACTTTAATTATAAAATCATAAGCAGATATTTAAAAAAAAAGTTTTGATACGAAAACAGTTCATTTGTGATAATATTATAATGTCTGTATTTTGTTTTGATGGTAGATTGTTGTGAAGTTATTTCCATCTTTTCATTGAAAACAATTGCAAATGGAATATTAATATTTGAGAGAAAAGGTTAGATTGCACATCACAAAATAAATAGCTTGTGAAATAAAAAAAAAAATCTCATGATTTATCCATTCATCTCAATTTTTTTTTTATCTTTATTGAAATATTACCACCAAGGTGCTGTAATTATTGGCGTAATCGTCTTGTGTGACGAAGATAGTAGATTCGATCCTCATCTGGTCACAGCAAAGCTATAAAATTGATATGTTCTTCTCTTTGTAGAAAACAAAAACGGTTAAAGCTAAGTCAAAGAAATTCTACACTATTTACAAGTGGTAGTTTTTTTAATAAGTATAATTTCTCTTTCATCCACAAAATAAATGCCTATCTAATCAATTATTTCCTTCTTAATCTGTATTCCATTGACGCCATAAAATATATATTATACTTACATGTCAATAATGAAGATAAAACGCTTAACATCTTAGAAACAGATTAAAACGTCGCTTAGAGAGCAACCGACTCGTTATTTGACGGCGACTCTATATAGAGAAAATAAACGTTGACTAATGTAATTGTTCTGTATGATAAACACAATAGTAACACAACGTCATAAAATATAAAGTTTATATGTTTTGTGCTCAAAATGGAGGAAATAATTGGTAAACCTCGCCTTTCTCCTAGTTTCTAACCCTAGTACGGATAAGCATTATATTTTACGACACTACATTAATAATATTATATTTTCTACTTATTTTAATTCCACATATACATCTTGTCTTTGCAACAAAAACTGCTATATGAGCTTCCAGAGCGCATGAGTTCACCCCGGTTTTGAGTGGGGTTCGCGTTACTCGATCTTTAGCTTTCTGTGTAGTGTTCTGTTGATCACTGTTTGTCCCTTTTCCCCTTTCTCTATTGGCCAATGCATTGTCTGTCCTTCGATGTACAACTGCTGATTACCCCATTATTATCTTCAAACCTGTCATAAAGACAATATACCAAATTTCCTGTTTATCTAAACTGATCTGATATTAAGACGGTCATGAAAGTAGAGACATTTTGATTACATAGTGAATCTAGAATTTGCAATTTCAGTTCATGTTTTAAAACAAGCGTTAGAGAAAACCGAAGAGGCTATCAAGAATTGACATGCCAGAAACACTGGCAATACTGGTCACACGAGATTGGACGATGAAAAACAAAGCACAAAAAGCTTCTCTTTGCGACATGTGATAGCACTTTGTCAGTTGTGGCGATACATAAATTGCAGACCATAGAATTCCAATATATCAAAACGTTCTTTTTACTTCATTTTGCACTCTGAAGACGTGACAATGTTGTTATGTGACAAAGATTACGAATTATTTATTCATCTATTTAGAGAACTCTAATCCAATTTAAAAATCAATTACTCCCATTATAATATAAAAAGCTAACTACCACAGCTGAATTTTTTGTCTGTTTTAAATCGTTACCACAAATACCTTTCCATTATCTAAAAGTAATCATATCAAGCAGACATTCATTAACATTTTAGAATTAGAAATAAACGAGGCGTACAATTTTCTCCTAGTGACAATCTCGTTGTTTTGCAGGACTATGCATCTGCTTATTGAATTATATAATCATGGAGACCTTATTATTGTCGTTCACGTTTGTCCTTGTGACCAATTTTAGTTTGCTGTATGGTGCTTTGTAAATCGTTGTTTGTCCTTTTGGTTTTTCATTTGACCATTGTGTTGTCTGGCCTTCTTCGATTTACGGATATTGATCATCTATTTGGTATCTTCGCACTCTTCCTATCACTAAAACAACACTAACTGTAGTAAATTTACTGAAAACCACGCCAACCCCTGTTTTATCAGTAGTCCACCACAAGGTCATCACAAATACAGATTTACCCATTTAATCGTGTAGATTTAAGCTTAGTAGTGTATATATAGATAATCTTTATGGCTCTATGGTTGGTCTTATATGTCTCATAGTCATCAAGTTGTAAGACATCAGAATACCCAAATAAAACAGTATCGTGTTTCTAATCATTGTATGTGTATACACAAGTGATGGGATCAATCAGTTGATGAAATCATGTCACTATTCTTCACTATTCTCTATACATATTCATGGGTTTTTTTATATTCATCCATGAATATATGATTTGGATTTAAGACAAAGTGAAAATACCAACAGTAGAGAGAATGGTTGGAGAAATCAGTATGTGGACCAGATATTCGTTTAGTGTCAAAACAGTATGGCAATACATTCTTTGTAAGAAATACATTTTATGATTTCCACGTCTAAAGGGTATTGTATACAATAGTATCTCCATGACGAACAGTTCCTCTATGTCCAGTGTACCTATAATCATAGAATTAAAAAAAAATCATTATAAAGACAATTATTATATTACAAATAGATTTGATATATTTAAGATTCGGATATTTTATAAACTAAATGAGAAGTGGGAATTACTTATATACATGTAGTTTAAAATTTAGAAAAAAATGTCTTACTTATGACCAAATAGAAATAACAATTTTTTCTAATTCCTCTGAAATGATCAAACGTATTACAAACTCTCTAATACATTAAGATGCAAAATCATCAATTAATTTATTTAATATTTTCTATTGTATTTGTGTTTTAGACATTGTGCATCAACCTCTCAATAAAGGTATCAAATTTGAGTTCAAAATAACCCATTGTAATTAATCATCAATTACATATTTTATTTACCCCATCCCATCAAACACTTTGTTTCAAATTACATCAAAGCGAAAGAATCTTTTGCTTAAAAAAAAGAGATACTTTTACTGATGGTCTGAGCTATGATTGGTTTAATTCGTGTTTTCCTACCATTAAAGGATTGAAGATAAAGATACATTCCCACTAACTTACGTTGCTGTCCATTAAATATGAAAATATATAGTATATCTATTTAATCGTGAAAGTGCCTGTACCAGCACAGGAAAGTGAGCGGTCATGTATATGTGTGTTGGAGGGGGGGGGGGGGGGGGGTTGTTTTTATTATTATTTTTTTTTTATGGAACTTTTCTGACGATTGTTGTATTTTCTGTTTTTCATTTTATCAGTTGAACAATTTTATCTCTAATTTTACCTGATATGTCTCCTTTACTAATATTACCGCCATAAGTTAGAGAGGAAAATTGGGCCTGCAACAATAGTTTAACCATGACACTTATTTAAGTACCCATTCCAAACCAAGTGAGTGAGTGGTCATGTATGCATATTATAAGGGTTGGTTTTGACTCTCTTTTGATTTAAATATCAATCAAATATAGTAAGTACAATCGCGCACATGGATATACAAGAAGGTATGTTAAATGCATAAAACATGCTGAGCAGTGCATGTGTTAATTTTAACCGTTCTGTCAGACTAGATGAACTGTTCTTTACATTTTAAGTAAGAAGTTAAATTCCTATGATTCACATTTCTAGTCTTACAACTGTTTCTATTAATATTTTTTTAATCGCCTATTTAACTATGAATTGACCCTAGTTTGTATCTACTCAGAAGAGGGGAAAGCGGGAGATCTATACTCAATTATGTCTTACAAGTCAACAGTTATTAATGATAACTTAATTTTCTTGAAACAACAGAGCAGCAAAAAAAGTATTATGATAGAATAATATATCTACATTTCAGGGAGAGTTCTTAGTCAACTTTATATGTATTTTTTATTTTTCTATCTCGAGCCCAGAAAATATGTTGAATGTAAAGTATATTCCGATAACAAGTAAACAAAAGTGTACTATTTTATCCATTTTTATCGTTGGGAATCACATTTCGTGAATTTTGTGGCTCATCCAATTTAGAATCCAAGTATAATGTTTCTGTATATTTACAGAAACAGCGCTAATAAATAAAGCAATGCTCATATAATTAGTCTAACCCCGCCAAACCAGGAAAGTCATGTATTTGTGTGTTAATGATATCGATATTGTCTCTTTCTACGATTTTGATATTTTTTCGTTTTTAATAACATGATAAAGCATTAGTTCCGTAATATAGTATTGATTTTAAGTTGTCTAATTACGACGTAGAGTACCCAATGAAGAAAACAGAACAAATACAAACACAAAAAGGTTCAGACAACATGAACACTCGAAACACTGGGAAAACAAATGGGATGTTCCAACAGAAGCAGCATATTCTGACACAGTGGTCCATCATTAATAAGTTAAAAACCGGCAATTCTTTATGAACCAACAACTTTATAATACCGATCATAAACTTGCAGAAGTAATGGGTGTTCTCAAGATATCAGTACAACTTCCGTAGAAGTGACATTTCTAATTTAAGCATATCATGAGAAAGAATGATTTGCCTCATCCCTGTTCCGATTGTCGGAATTTTTTGTTTTCTGATATTTTTTTCATAGTTGGTTTCCTGGTGGTTTGCTTTGAAGCTGGATTGCTTTTCTCTTTTACTCGAAAATCACATTTCGTACTTGCTAACACCGTGTTTGTCACATTATTTTAAATAGTCGACGGAATTCCTTAATGTGACACTTAGATTTGAGACAATTACCCATATATTATTGTTTTCGTTAGTGAAATCTATACTTATCACGACATTAATCCCTATTTAAGTCTGATTTGTTTTGACCATAACTATATTTAGAAACCATATTAGGAAAGTTGATACGCAATATCATGCAGTTGATAATTTGATTTTACCAAAGCGCGAACTGTCTACATTGAAAATTGAACATTCAAGGATTAAATCATTGAAATATATCACTGACTATTGACTGTTATAGGGTCTTGATGTATCAGTTTACGCTATATACTCGTTATCATCTGAGCAACAGATTCAGAAAGTAAGCATTTTATTTAAATTAAATACGTCAAAGCGTCCAGTAAACCCAGATTGTAATGACTGTCGTCTGCGGGGAATTATATCATCAGTAGATCTTATTTCCGTTTTATTTGATGCAATATTTTAAATAACGTCTAAATGTTTGATGTTGTGTCTGACATTGTAAAATGGCTTGAATTTAAACTAAGGGATCTGGTTGTGAATTAGCCTGCCAATGACAGAAAATTCATGTAGAAAAGAACAAGTAGGTTTTGTTTTATGGGTTTGTAACCTCACTTTCAAAACGTCGCAGTCAGATTCTAACCGAAGTTACTGACCAACTTTATCTTTAAAGTTGTATTGAGTACACCTCTTCACAGGGAGGATTCAAATCACATCACTATTGAAAAAACAAACAATTGTCATTGACGAACTGTCGGACAGTGGTTTTCTCCGGGTACTCAAGTTTCCTCAATTTATTTGTTACCGCCACTATTAAACTGAAATGTTGTTGAAAGTTGCATTAAGCACCCATGATACAGCCCATTTGGCCTTCTGATGATACGCTTGCTATTTTACTAGCATTTCTTTTGATAACTTCTTGCAAACCTAAAGCTATGTTGATAGATTGAGCTGACTTGGGCTAAAGAATTGTTACTGGTTTTATTTTATTTATCTGGTCTTTATAACTTGATTCGAACATCATTGAACAATTTAAAGAAGGAATATTTTTTTTCAAAAATACCACAACGCAAGAACATGTACAGTTCCCAAATCCAATCTGAAAATCTTTTAAACTGTAAAAATAGATACTCCCAACACACACACACACACACGAACGCTCGCTCTCCTGCTTGGTATAAAAAATGGCGGTGTTTTGGCCCAGAATTCCCAACTAGTTCAATGCTGCGGTCATGCAAGTGTTTCACACATGTAAGTATAACATATAACTGGAGAAGCAGTGTTAGTTGTTTAGATAGCCGGACAATTAACCTAGAAATATCTATATACGTGTTAAGAGTACACGTAATAGCATATCTAGAAGCTAAGTATCATTAGAAATAAGTATATGTCAAATACGGGACTAATTTCAGTAATGAATAGATTCCTAAGTTCATCAAGTTCAGTGCAGCGGAAATATTATGTAGAAATAGTAACATTTGATTGAAGCTGTGTGTCATCACGAGCTATTATTGTGGAAACTATACTATAGGCTTTCTTAACGACTGTCGTTATCCAAAACATTTTGTCATTACAGGGAACATAGTTGTCTGGTGGTAAAGACGATCAATCATATGTAATAACAATCATCCTTTTACAATGTGTTATAAGTTCGTACCGAGTTCACCGTGCAAATTGTGCTCAGTAATTACCTCAGGGATATATAACTTCAAGTATTAATAAGAAGTTAATAGTACCTGTTTACTTTTTTCTATATGTGGTCTTATTTATTCACGCTACAAGATATAAGTTATGTTAATCATTGAAAACCTCATATTGACTGTCAGATGAATAACAACAATAACTCGCCGCCACTCTATATATAGATATCACCTGAGTACCAGATACAGCGCATACAATATTAGTGCAGTTTTTTAAAATATAAAGTTTATGTGTATAAGGCTTAGAAACTGGGGCAAAAGCGAGGTTCACCGAATCTTTTCCTAGTTTTGCGCCCAATACTGTCATTTAATAACTAAGATATTGTATTAAATATCAAATTGCTAAAAACAAAAGACAAATCCTAATTTGTAATTACAAAAGTTTGAAGATACCAAAAGGGTAATTAGGAGCCGTAAGTCAAAGAAGGACAGACAATACAATGGTCAAAAGATACCAAAAGGGTAATTAGGAGCCGTAATTCAAAGAAGGACAGACAATATAATGGTCAAACGATACCAAAAGGGAAATTAGGAGCCGTAAATCAAAGAAGAACAGACAATACAATGGTCAAAAGACACCAAAAGGGTAATTAGGAGCCGTAAATCAAAGGACAGACAATACAATAGTCAAAAGATACCAAAAGGATAATTAGGAGCCGTAAGTCAGAGAAGAACAGACAATACAATGGTCAAAGGATACCAAAAGGGTAAATATGAGCCTTAAGACAAAGAAGGACAGACAATACAATGGTCAAAAAATACCAAAAGGGTAATTAGGAGCCGTAAGTCAAAGAAGGACAGACAATACAATGGTCAAAAGATACCAAAAGGGTAATTAGGAGCCGTCAATCAAAGCGGGACATACAATACAATGGTCAAAAGATACCAAAAGGATAATTAGGAGCCGTAAGTCAAAGAAGGACAGAAAATACAATGGTCAAAAGATACCAAAAGGGTAATTAGGAGCCGTCAATCCAAGCAGGACAGAAAATACAATGGTCAAAAGATACCAAAAGGGTAAATAGGAGCCTTAAGATAAAGAAGGACAGACAATACAATAGTCAAACGATACCAAAAGGATAATTAGGAGCCGTAAGTCAAAGAAGGACAGACAATACAATGGTCAAAAGATACCAAAAGGATAATTAGGAGCCGTAAGTCAAAGAAGGACAGACAATACAATGGTCAAAAGATACCAAAAGGGTAATTAGGAGCCGTCAATCCAAGCAGGACAGAAAATACAATGGTCAAAAGATACCAAAAGGGTAAATAGGAGCCTTAAGATAAAGAAGGACAGACAATACAATAGTCAAACGATACCAAAAGGATAATTAGGAGCCGTAAGTCAAAGAAGGACAGACAATACAATGGTCAAAAGATACCAAAAGATAATTAGGAGCCGTAAGTCAAAGAAGGACAGACAATACAATGGTCAAAAGATACCAAAAGGGTAAATAGGAGCCGTAAGACAAAGAAGGACAGACAATACAATGGTCAAAAGATACCAAAAGGATAATTAGGAACCTTAAGTCAAAGAAGGACAGACAATACAATGGTCTAACGATACCAAAAGAGTAATTAGGAGTCGTAAGTCAAGGAAGGACAGACAATACAATGGTCAAAAGATACCAAAAGGGTAAATAGGAGCCTTAAGACAAAGAAGGACAAACAATACAATGGTCAAAAGATACGAAAAGGGTAATTAGGAGCCGTAAGACAAAGAAGGACAGACAATACAATGGTCAAAAGATTCCAAAAGGGTAATTGGGAGCCGTAAGTCAAAGAAGGACAGACAATACAATGGTCAAAAGATACCAAAAGGGTAATTAGGAGCCGTAAGTCAAAGAGTCAAAGAAGGACATACAATACAATGGTCAAAAGATACCAAAGGGGTAATTAGGAGCCGTAAGTCAAAGAAGGACAGACAATACAATGGTCAAAAGATACCAAATGGGTAAATAGGAGCCGTAAGACAAAGAAGGACAGACAATACAATGGTCAAAAGATACCAAAAGGGTAATTATGAGCGTAAATCAAAGGACAGACAATACAATGGTCAAAAGATACCAAACGGGTAATTAGGAGCCGTAAGTCAAAGAAGGACAGACAGTACCATGGTCAAAAGATACCAAAAGGGTAATAAGGAGCCGTAAATCAAAAAAGACAGACAATACAATGGTCAAAAGATACCAAAAGGGTAATTAGGAGTCGTAAGTCAATTAAGAACAGACAATACAATGGTCAACAGATACCAAAAGGGTAATTAGGAGCCGTAAATCAAAGAAGGACAGACAATACAATGGTCAAAAAATACCAAAAGGATAATTAGGAACCTTAAGTCAAAGAAGGACAGACAATACAATGGTCTAACGATACCAAAAGAGTAATTAGGAGTCGTAAGTCAAGGAAGGACAGACAATACAATGGTCAAAAGATACCAAAAGGGTAAATAGGAGCCTTAAGACAAAGAAGGACAGACAATACAATGGTCAAAAGATACGAAAAGGGTAATTAGGAGCCGTAAGACAAAGAAGGACAGACAATACAATGGTCAAAAGATTCCAAAAGGGTAATTGGGAGCCGTAAGTCAAAGAAGGACAGACAATACAATGGTCAAAAGATACCAAAAGGGTAATTAGGAGCCGTAAGTCAAAGAGTCAAAGAAGGACATACAATACAATGGTCAAAAGATACCAAAGGGGTAATTAGGAGCCGTAAGTCAAAGAAGGACAGACAATACAATGGTCAAAAGATACCAAATGGGTAAATAGGAGCCGTAAGACAAAGAAGGACAGACAATACAATGGTCAAAAGATACCAAAAGGGTAATTATGAGCGTAAATCAAAGGACAGACAATACAATGGTCAAAAGATACCAAACGGGTAATTAGGAGCCGTAAGTCAAAGAAGGACAGACAGTACCATGGTCAAAAGATACCAAAAGGGTAATAAGGAGCCGTAAATCAAAAAAGACAGACAATACAATGGTCAAAAGATACCAAAAGGGTAATTAGGAGTCGTAAGTCAATTAAGAACAGACAATACAATGGTCAACAGATACCAAAAGGGTAATTAGGAGCCGTAAATCAAAGAAGGACAGACAATACAATGGTCAAAAAATACCAAAAGGGTAATTAGGAGCCGTAAGTCAAAGAAGGACAGACAATACAATGGTCAAAAGATACCAAAAGGGTAATCAGGAGCCTTAAATCAAAGAAGGACAGACAATACAATGGTCAAAAGAAGCCAAAAGGGTAATTAGGAGCCGTAAGTCAAAGAAGGACAGACAATACAATGGTCAAAAGATACGAAAAGGGTAATCAGGAGCCGTAAAACAAAAAAGGATAGACAATACAATGATCAAAAGATACCAAAAGGGTAATTAGGAGCCGTAAAACAAAAAAGGACAGAAAATACAATGGTCAAAAGGGTAATTAGGAGCTGTAAGTCATAGAAGGACAGACAATACAATGGTCAAAAGGGTAATTAGGAGTCGTAAATCAAAGGACAGACAATACAATGTTCAAAAGTGGCAATTAGGAGCCGTAAATCAAAGGACAGAAAATGCAATGGTCAAAAGGGTAATTAGGAGCCGTAAGTCATAGAATGACAGACAATGCAATGGTCAAAAGGGTAATTAGGAGCCGTAAATCAAAGAAGGACAGAAAATACAATGGTCAAAAGGGTAATTAGGAGCCGTAAATCAAAGAAAGACAGACAATACAATGGTCAAAGGGGGTAATTAGGAGCAGTAAGTCAAAGAAGGACAGACAATACAATGGTCAAAAGGGTAATTAGGAGCGTAAGTCAAAGAAGGACAGACAATACACTGGTCAAAAGAAAAAGCCAAACAGCAATCTATATAGCATTACACAGAAAGCTAAAGATCGAGCAACACGAGCCCCACTAAAACTCAGGTGCTCCGGAAGGTTAAACACTTCCTGCTCCACCGTCGTGTTACTCTTGTTACAAACCCACTGATAAATAATGAATGAGGAAATGACTTCAAATTAATCAATAGGAACCCTTTGTTCAGTAGCTTCCTTGTTAGCAGCAACACTCTATTAAAGAAAGCTCAAGGTGTGGAATATCGGATCAACTGAGGGATATATACTCGATATGCAGGAGACAAATTAATAAATACTACAAATTATATTCCAAAATGAAATAACTACACTAGAGAGTCGTATCGATATACGTATGATGTTGGAATTATAAAGAAACTATTAACTAAGGATATGCTACTATTGTGGTTAAAATATTGTCGAGAATAACATTAAAATCTGCCTAACGTCCGTACATCATATAACAATGTGAAAATAAAATAATAATTGTTACAATTCGTGCACAAATAAATCCGTACTTTAAACGAAGTAATATTCACATTTAAGTATCGTAAGAGTTATAATTGAAGGCCTTCGGGCGCACGTTGGATGAATTTGAAATGTTATTAAAGCGATATTATATTAGCTTGATAGCTAAGCAGTTTTACTATTAAATATTTCTCCAGTTCATTTGAACATCCATTGCAATTTGCAACCTCACATGTAAACGAATAAATTTGTCCATTCAATCGTACGAGATTTAAGCCAATTAGTGTAGTAAATATATACATATAGATTCCATGGATACTATCAACAAAATATTTTCCATTTAGAGTAAAAAAGCAATCGGAGTATTGTTCCTCTATTTGTTATTGAATTAATTATTCTTCCTGGTCTGAAATGGGTTCTTTTCATGTGCATTTGCTTCAGTATTCTTCCTTATAATTTGTATACAACACTATATAATAAGTCGTTCAAGCATAGCGGTGACTGTAGCGGTTGGCTATTGGAATGGTTGAAAGACAAGTTAGCGTGTATGATTGAAGTATTATTTATGATATATTAACTTCATCTTGAGTTTAAACATCGTCCATTACAAATGTCATATTTCTCTTTCCGATGAACAACAAGTGCTCACCAGGGTTAACCTCCGTTTTTTGTGGGGTCGGTGTTGCTCATCTTTTTAGTTTTCTGTGTTGTGTTATTATTTTGTTTTCCTTCGTCCTATGTCTTATGCACTCCCGATGTTGCCAGTTGTTTGGATTGTCCCTTCTTGATTGCCCTTACGGTTTTCTCTAACATTTATTCAATATTATTTTATAATAACATTCTATTAGTTCCAGAAAACAAATCATCCTGTATCCATAAGATTGTTCTAAATAACTACTTCCTCTAGAAACAAACGCTGTCTCCACATACAAATTACAGGAGTAATAAAATGTGTGGTAATTTACATTCATTCTCCCTTTGATAAAGAAAATGGGGAAAAGCAAATGTTACTTTGAAAATAATGTTATGTGCTTTAAACGCAATAGCCAATTCAATTGTCCCTCTGTGCTACATTAAAATAAATGACATAATAAACATCACAGAAATCAAAAAAAGACCAGGAAATGTATGTGGTTAACCTGTGTATATATATTGCATTTTGACCTATTTCATATTTTTTGCTATGAGAGCATATTGAAGGTTATCATGTGATTATGGCGTAAGATATATTAAGGACAGTATGGTAAACTGCACGAATTATTAGGTCAAGACGACTGATACAACAAAAAACGAGACATGAAATTGTTGGCCTTCCGAGTCACATGACCTCATTCCTGATTTTGTTCGAGTATATGATATCGGGGTTTTTTTTGTATTGTTTTACCTTTCTGTCGTTTTTGTTTTGTTTTTGTTTTTGTTTTTTTTTTGGTTTTGTTTATTTATTTTGTTTTTGTTGTTTTAGAATTACATTTTATTGAAAAAATTAATTCTGAACACGGTACACTGTTCTCATCTTTGTAATAAACAAACTATTACATTTTCTGTAATATCATCCTACATTTTAGGATATGAATATATGTGATGCAATTATAACATTAATGGTTGTCAACAACGATAAGAGTAATTAAATTCATCTTCGTTTTTCGTTTTTTCAAAGCGGAAATAATCAGAATGTTTCACAATTAATTTCTTACTCTGTTTAATTTGACATTACTTGTAAAATCTATCATACGGACCAAGCCAACGTATTGTTATTTTTAAAACTAACTTAGAAACAGGGAATTTGTGGTTACGTAACTGTAATCAGGAAGAGCGGTTTTAATGTCCTGTCATTAACAATATACTACCATGTAACTGAGTGATTGGTGAATGAACTTTTAGATCTCGAACTGAATAATTTGAGCCGACTGATTAAAAACATTTATTGCAAAAACAAATTGTGTGAATATACTGTAGTGCCTACTGTAGATACAGTGTTTCCCATGTAGGTCACTAAGGGTCTCAGAAGTTTGAAGAAACCATAAAATAATAACATGTACCTTCATATTATATAAATGTGTATTATTGTTAAAAATACGAGGAAGTAACAACGGATGCTTTACATTTTGTTTCTAACCCTGTTTGATGTGTAAATGTTTGTATCGCATTCTCTGATGATTTGATTCAGCATTGCCATTCGTTAGGATTAAAAGAGACATGTTTACTTAGAAATACAATATTGATGATAGCAATGGATCTTGTATAGAACGACAATTATGTAACAATACTCGAGAAAAGAGATGTATCTTCTTGTCATTTTACATGTTAGTGGCCCATAATAACGATGTCATTTAAGGCTTGCGTCCAGGATTTACTGATCAGGGAATTACATCTGTCCAATACATTATTTATGCATGAATACTAAAGTAAAGAGAGCTTTCATATCTTTTTTGATTGTCATTCGGTATTCGACGATCACTTGTCAATATCCGAGAGAACATGAGTCCACCCCCAGGTTATTGTATTGTCCTATAATGTGTCTTTACGTTCTGAGTTCCATGTTGTGATGTCCGTTACGACTTCTGCATAAAACCGATGTTTGTCTTTACCTTCAGATGTTTATAGGAGGGCTCATGTCTTAATTACGTTATTTGTGTTTGTTTGCGCATGTGGTGTCCAGCACATTCTGTGGTGTTGTATATTTGTTTTGCTTCTTCATCTTGTGTACCCTATGTCTCTAACGTTTATTTACTGATGTTAAGAGAACAACTATTTGTCCTATTTCTATTCTACTAGCTTGACAATGAAAACTTCATGACGTGTACCGTTAATGGAATCTATCTTTACAAAGCAAATAGTATCATTCCTATTGATTGTGTAGCAGTCGTGTCACCGATGTTTGATTTTTTTTTTTAAAAAAAGGTTCTACCAGGAAATCGTCGTGTGCACTACATTAATGAAAACGTAGATATCTAATTTAGTGCACACAATATATTTACATTTTTATTATTAGTCGCAGTAGTTGACAATATGTCTCCTATGGTATCATGCACACATTCGTTACTGTGTCGGAACTGATATATTCATTATTTAAATTTATAATTGCTCAATAATATAATTATTATTAAAGACCATTCTGTTTTAGTTCTTTGGTTTTCGTGCTTCCAAAGAGTTCTTAATTATGTGGTTTTCAAATCTTTTGACTTTGTTCGGAAGGGGAGGTAATAAAAGTATGTAAGCAGAGATTTGATAAGAGAGTCTTACTAATTATATTTAGGAAGGTCTAACTCTAACGATTTCAAAGAGGTAATCGGAATCCGTAATTTGAAGAACAGAACACAATGGCAAAAAGGACAAAAAGAAAAACAATGATCCACACAACCACACAGAAAACTAAAGATACAGTAACATGAACCCCACGTAATGGAGGACTGAACCCGGGTGTCCAGGAAGGGTAACCACTTCTTGCTCCACTAGTGTCATCCGTTTTGTCACTGACACATACATCTGTATTCACTTGATATGGAAATCGTGTTGATAACAGGATGAGTTAATACAAATATAAAAGCAACATACTGATCAATAAAGCATAAACCCTTTCCAAAACGATTGGGGGCAAATATTAGCCAAAATGCTTTAAGTGGAAATTGTAGCGAACATCATAACATTGAACTAAAATCAGCGATTGTACAGGCAGCTCAATAAAGTTGGATCGAGTACACCTCGACAAAAAGTCGCATTCGAACTCACAGAAATTAGTAGCAGGTGCATCTGGGTTCATCCCGGTTTTTAGTGGCATTCGTGTCATGCAATCATTAGCTTGCAGTGTGGTATTTTATAGATAATTGTATATCCTTTTTCCTAATGAGGTGTCTGTTCTTCGATATACGGCTTCAAACTATTCCTTTGATATCTTCAAGTTTTTCTTCCAGATATACATGAAAAATCATCCATTCATTTGCAATGAAATCACCAAAGCTAACACTAAAAACAACTCTTCATGGAAACAAATATCTACATCCGTCGCTTCAACATCAAAAACAGAATAAAAATTGTACATTACAATTTCCTCATGATAAAAATTCTAAATATAGGTACAATATTTTCAATGTCTTGTCCATTTCTTCAACAAACTAGCCATCTAGAAAATGATGTGCAATAATTTACATTGACATCTCATATTGTCACAATCAGACCGTTGTATTCAACAGACAAAACAAAATACAACATGGTCAATTATTACATCCTTAAGTTAATGGTACACAGCGTTATTAAAATCAATCTGTTAGTATAAATTATTACATCCTTAAGTTAATGGTACACAGCGTTATTAAAATAAATCTGTTAGTATAAATTATTACATCCTTAAGTTAATGGTACACAGCGTTATTAAAATAAATCTGTTAGTATAAATTATTACATCCTTAAGTTAATGGTACACAGCGTTATTAAAATCAATCTGTTAGTATAAATTATTACATCCTTAAGTTAATGGTACACAGCGTTATTAAATTCAATCTGTTAGTATAAATTATTACATCCTTAAGTTAATGGTACACAGCGTTGTTAAAATCAATCTGTTAGTATAAATTATTACATCCTTAAGTTAATGGTACACAGCGTTATTAAAATCAATCTGTTAGTATAAATTATTACATCCTTAAGGTAATGGTACACAGCGTTATTAAAATCAATCTGTTAGTATAAATTATTACATCCTTAAGTTAATGGTACACAGCGTTATTAAAATCAATCTGTTAGTATAAATTATTACATCCTTAAGTTAATGGTACACAGCGTTATTAAAATCAATCTGTTAGTATAGATTATTACATCCTTAAGCTAATGGTACACAACGTTATTAAAATCAATCTGTTAGTATATACAATGCACATTGCTAAAAAGGAAATAATGCACGATTTCATAGATCAATATTTCTTTGTTATTAGCAGAAAGACAATCAGAAGGTTGATGCTCAACGTAATTGATAGGTAACAATAAAATAAATCAAATGGCATTATTCAACGAAAGACGGACCGAATAAAAACAATGTAAAATGCAATGTCAATGTGCGATTTAAAATGACAAGATTCCCATGTAGAATTTATATTTACGACGTATGCTTTGTAGATCGTTGTTTGTCTTTTTGTACTTTTTCTTTTGGCCATTGTGTTGTCTGCCTTTTTCCTTTTGGCCATTGTGTTGTCTGTTCTTCTTCGATTTACGGATTCTGATTACCTCTTTGGTATCTTCAAACTCTTCTTAATATCAAAATTAAAAATATAACCAACACACAATCTAAAAAAAACCCACAGCAAATGCAGTTTATTATCTGTATGAAAACAACCAATTTGAATTACAGAAAGAGCTGACGAAACCACAATGACTGTTTGTTTGAATTAGCATGTTAAATGTCATATGCAGTGAAATGTTATTTTACTCAATATATCTGTTCACACATCAATACACTCATGTATGTACTAATTACATGTTTTATTGGATTCCTGTACTTCTACAGATATCTATATGACTATATTGGTTGTTCTATATAGCCACTTGAAAAGTAAAATAAACTCCTCTTTTGAAATAAACATTTCAATTTATTAATTTGGTATGAAATACGTCCTTCAAAAAGTACATATGCCATGTTTTTGTTGGTTGTCCTATGACGTGTATTTACGTTCTGAGTTCCGTGTTGTGATATCCGTTATGATTTCCGCATACAAACGATGGTCGGTTCGTCTTTGCCTCCAGTTGTTTGTAGGAGTGCTCGTGTCTTGTTTGGATTATATGTGTATGTTTGGGTGTAGTGGTGTCCACCTCATGTTGTGTTGTGTTTTTGTTTAGTTTTTCGTCGTTTTGTGTGGCCTATGTTGCCGGTTTCTCTGCATTTTCCATTTTTGACTGTCACTTCAGTGTTCGCTGGCGTTTATTTACTATGTATGATGCAATGTCATTTTAAAGTTGCTTGAAATGAAGATGAATTCGATGATATACTAGTCCTTTTTTCTAATTACAATTATAAGCTTAAATAAAAAATGCCAACCTGTGACACTTATTGCATAGGTAAATATACATCCTTAATACATTTCCTCTGAAACACTTTTGCAGATGGAAATGTATTAAGTAAAACAATCTACAGTTGGTGTGTATTCTACATTACAACTATCCCATGACTATGGCCATGAGATTATTATTATCAGCATGTCCTATAATATTGATTATTATTGGCCCATTATGTTCATGCGACTCGTAACAATGACCGCTTAAAAATAGAAAATGCATCGGTAGTAGTATATGTTTTCGGAGAAGTGTTTCCGATTACTGTTTGATTTTTAAGTATACTAGCACTTGACAATATCTGATAAGCAGCAAATCTGTTGTGACATAATATACTTGTATTATTTAATACATTCTGACATATCAAATTATTTAGAAATAAATCATCGGTCCAGACATTTTTGTCTCCTCATCACTGAATATATATTTCTCCTATATATCACAAGTTATTAAGGAATTATTTGATAATTACCAACCGTTCTCGACAATAAAATAGTCATTATCATCAATTAAATACTCGTAACTTTTTGTTCATATTTAGTGTTATTGCCATTCTCCACTCTGTATGTATGTCTGTTCTTCGATTTACGGCTTCAAATTACTCTTTTGATATCTTCAAGCTTTTCTTCCAGATATACATGAAAAAACATCCATTCATTTGCAATGAAATCACCAATGCTAACAATAAAAACTACTCTTCATGAAACAAATATCTACATCCGTCGCTTCAACATCAAAAACAGAAAAATATTGTACATTACAATTTCCTCTTAATAAAAATTCTAAATATAGGTACAATATTTTCAATGTCTCGTCCATTTCATCAACAAAATAGCCATCTAGAAAATGATGTGCAATAATTTACATTGACATCTTATATATTCACAATCAGAGTTGTATTCAACAGACAAAACAAAATACAACATGGTCAATTATTACATCCTTAAGTTAATGATACACAGCGTGATTAAAATCAATCTGTTAGTATAGATTATTACATCCTTAAGCTAATGGTACACAGCGTTATTAAAATAAATCTGTTAGTATAAATTATTACATCCTTAAGTTAATGGTACACAGCGTTATTAAAATCAATCTGTTAGTATAAATGATTACGTCCTTAAGCTAATGGTACACAGCGTTATTAAAATCAATCTGTTAGTATATACAATGCACATTGCTAAAAAGGAAATAATGCACGATTTCATAGATCAATATTTCTTTGCTATTAGCAGAAAAACAATCAGAAGGTTTATGATCAACGTAAGTAATAGGTAGCAATAAAATAAATCAAATGGCATTATTCAATGAAAGACGGACCGAATAAAAACAATGTAAAATGCAATATCAATGTGCGATTTAAAATGACAAGATTCCCATGTAGGCTTTATATTTCCGACGTATTTTTTGTAGGTCGTTGTTTGTCCTTTTGTACTTTTTCTTCTGGCCATTGTGTTGTCTTTCTTTTGACCATTGTTTTTTCTGTCCTTCTTCGAATTACGGATTCTGATTACCTCTTTGGTATCTTCAAACTCTTCTTAATATCAAAAATTAAAAATATAACCAACACACAAATTAAAAAAACCCACAGCAAATGCAATTTATTATCTGTATGATAAAAACCAATTTGAATTACAGAAAGAGCTGACGAAATCACAATGACTGTTTGTTTGAATTAGCATGTTAAATGTCATATGCAGTGAAATGTTATTTTACTCAATATATCTGTTCACACATCAATACACTCATGGGTGTACTAATTACATGTTTTATTGGATTCCTGTACTTCTACAAATATCTATATGACTATATTGGTTGTTCTATATACCCACTTGAAAAGTAAAATAAACTCCTCTTTTGAAATAAACATTTCAATTTATTAATTTGGTATGAAATACGTCCTTCAGAAAGTACATATGCCATGTTTTTGTTGGTTGTCCTATGACGTGTATTTACGTTCTGAGTTCCGTGTTGTGATATCCGATACGATTTCCGGAAAAATACGATGGTCGGTTCGTCTTTGCCTCCAGTTGTTTGTAGGAGTGCTCGTGTCTTGTTTGGGTTATATGTGTATGTTTGGGTGTAGTGGTGTCCACCTCATGTTGTGTTGTGTTTTTGTTTAGTTTTTCGTCGCTTTGTGTGGCCTATGTTGCCGGTTTCTCTGGATCTTCCATTTTTGACTGTCACTTCAGTGTTCTCTGGCGTTTATTTACTATGTATGATGCAATGTCATTTTAAAGTTGCTTGAAATGAAGATGAATTCGATGATATACTAGTTCTTTTTTCTAATTACAATTATAAGTTTAAATAGAACATGCCAACCTGTGACACTTATTGTATAGGTAAATATACATCCTTAATACATTTTCTCTGAAACACTTTTGCAGATGGAAATGTATTAAGTAAAACATGTATTCTCCATTACAACTATCCCATGATTATGGCCATTAGATCATTATTATCAGTATGTCCTATAATATTGATTATTATTGGCCCATTATGTCCATGCGACTCGTAACAATGACCGCTTAGAAATAGAAAATGCATCAGTAGTAGTATGTGTTTTCGGAAAAGTGTTTCCGATTACTGTTTGATTTTTAAGTATACTAGCACTTGACAATATCTGATAAGCAGCAAATCTGTTGTGACATAATATACTTGTATTATTTAATACATTCTGACATATCAAATTATTTAGAAATAAATCATCGGTCCAGGCATTTTTGTCTCCTCATCACTGAATATATATTTCTACTATATATCACAGGTTATTACAGGAATTATTTGATAATTACCAACCATTCTCGACAATAAAATAGTCTTTATCATCAATCAAATACTCGTAATTATTTTTTCATATTTAGTGATATTGCCATTCTCCCCTCTGTATACTAAGCATAAAGGACTAGTCCATATATTTGGATAAATTCGGGTAATGACAATCAGTCGTTTTCAATTTTCTATGCGAATTTCAATATTTAACCTTATGTTATTTTGGGAATCCTCACCATTCTTATTGTATTGATGTATTAACATCGTTGTAATTTCTAATTTGAAATACAACTACAATTGTGTTATATGCATAACATTCAACAAGATTGAAATAACTAGACGTAATTTTGTTTCAACTTATTGTACAAATGAGTGCCGATTTAATCTTCAAGCAATTACGTTAAGCCAAATATAATTTAAGTAAACATGCCTAGCAGACAAAAACAGTTACGATCACCACCTACGACAACACACCCAGAATCTGCACCAAAGTCACTCCTGTTATTATAGACAATATAAAGTGTAGCCTTTGACGGCTAAACTAGGATTATGGTGCTTAACGCCACTTTCAACAATATTTCAGTTAACCTTTGACCCAATTTCAATATCTATGAGAAAAAATGTGTCAGGATAACGCGATGATATATTCTTAAGGCAGACTTATAAAATAACGGTAACTTCTACAAGAGCAAATTGCTATTTTACCGACAAAAACAATTGATCGCCTTTGTAAATAGGGAAATAAACGTCTAAATAAGAGTACATAGTCAGGAAATATATGGTATTATTCTATGTTAGTAAATTCTATTATAATAGATTTCAACTAAAAGTATTTTTTTTAATAAAAACAACATGTATTCAATGCCTCAGATTTAATATTCACTGGCGGTAATTGTCACTGTTACTTTTTCCTAGTAATATAGAATACAATATTTCTGATAGAATTCCCTGTTCTTAAAAAAAGATCACACGTGACATTTACCGCCAGTGAATATTGAATCAGAGGCATTAAATGCGGTTTTTTAATACAAAATATAGAATAAAACCATTACTGTCTTTTGATTCTGTAAATGTGTGGATTAATTGACTTGAAAAACAAACAAAAAGAAAAAAAAGATGATATTCACTTCGCCCTGTGGGCTCAATGAATATCTTTTTTTCTTTTCAAAAGTCATTAAATCAACACATTTACCTCATCAAAAGACATAATTTGTATAATATTGCATTATAAGGACCCGACAAAAAACCCTTCTCGCATTCTTTGTCAATCAAATCTTTGACAATAGCAGGCTGTGAACGAGCTCAAAAGTTATTTCTGCATTCATAGGTTAATAAATCAGCATTCGTAATCATAGTGTCAAACCCATCGCGTATGCCATTACACACATAATTGACAAATTCAATATTCAATGTCTAGATGTGTTTGTAATAATTCGCATAACTTAATGACATTAATAGGTGAATTTTCAATAAATGGAATAAATTCTAGTCATTTCTTTTCCTCAGAGACAGTGGACATTCTTTTGCCGCTATTGTTCTTTTGATGAGCAGAAGAACTAGTTTGTTGCAATTAAAGACGGTATGATTTAGAAAACATGAATTGCAAATATGCGCAAGCGAGCAGGTTGATCTGACACAACCCCTTAGGCTATTATAATTATCGCACACTTCTTTCCCTTCATGGACAATGCGTGTTCTTCCTTCATATCAATACGATCAGAATATTGCACTTTTCGCCGAGACAGGTCAAGACGGTCTTGATTCATAGAAAAAAGTAGGCAAAAATTAATAGCATGGTCAATAGCATGACATATTCTGCAGACATCTGATCTTGCGTGTGGAGCTAAAATTGTTAGAAAGTTATTATCTTTTACTTCCCAGTCAATTTTGACCTTAGATTCGCGAAGGGCAGTTGCGGCTTTGGCAGAAAATAGTTTGTAATAGTCATAAATTTTTCTCCATAGCTCGTCTCGATCTGCATAATGTTTGCTAGATAGCAATCTCATTCCTCACTCCGTTGAGGAAAAACCCTACACAAAGCGCGTTTGTATTTGCCGAATGCGCATGCAAATTCTTTTAGAGACCAAGAGTTATGCAGCTGTACATCTTTCTTTCCTGGCAAATTAATTTAAAGTCCGCTGCTTGTATGTAAAGAACTAGCAGCCTGTACAGACTCATAATCTTTCATCAATAAAGCGGCTAAATTGACATCCATACCTTCAATTATTTGCTTTTTTAGTGTTGGTGAGATAATATCCATGAACGGCAAAGAAGAAGATGGTACTCCATTTATCGTAGCCGTAGCTGAGTTGCTGGCAAGATTTAAACCATAGTCGGATTTCCGAGGTGGAACACCATATCAAAAAGTTTATATTCCGATACCAAGATCTTGTCGAAATATATTCCGTCTCTGCAGAAAAGATTATAAACGATGGATTTTCATATAGTGAAAATGTATAAAGATAGGGTGTCAACAAAAATGTCAAAAATGTTTTTTTATCAATGTGTGACGTAAAATTATCTTTGACATTTACTTCACTGAGTTTGGTGCTGCTTTTGACAACTGTTTTACCTGTTTTGTTCAAGCATTGTTATAAATACTGTTATAGTGCCAGCCGGAAATTTTGAGCCGTAATGAAAGGGGGAGGTTTGGCGGTTTAAAATCTTATTCAACCCACCATTTCTTTAAAAATGCCTGTACCAAGTCAGGGTCATTACGGTTTTCACAGTTTTCCGGTTGTTGACTGATTTTGTCTGTTTATATACTTATGAGTTTTGACTTTCCCTTTGTAAGATTGTTCGGAGTTCGGTAATTTTATTATTGTACAAAGTAAAGTTGTCTTGAGAATTCGTGCTTCAGGTCTCCTCATCATTTCCGAGTACAATTCTAGGTAATTCCGGCCGTGGTCTTACAGCAAGACGAGTTCACCTGACTGACATTAAATGAGTCCATTGAATTCATAAGTCCTGCAACAACTTCAGTTAAATTACCAAGTAGCCGGGGTATATCTCTCTCCGGTGTGGAAATTTCAGCAACTTCCGAGTTTTGCGAATTACTACCCATAAGTTCATTAGAAACAACTTCCCAACTTGACGAATTTTCACGTATAGGTTTATTAGAAACGGATTTAACACTATCCAAATGTAACTGTTTCAAAACAATTTTAGTTAAATTTGAAGTAATGTTTATCCCATTTTTTAAAAGTTCTTCTTTGAATTTAGAAGCTGACCACTTATTGCACTCACTTAATTGATCACTTGTCGAATAAGAAGAATACCTTGCAGACTTTTTCTGTCGACGGAAAGCCATAGTCCAAACCAGAACTGTTACACATTTAAACTGTTATTAAAAACTGTTACACAAAAATGTAAGCTGTTATTAAAAGTTTATATCACAGTATAAGATATTGTCAGATAAAAAAATATTAACGTGCGACACAATCACTGCTTATAATATGAACGAAAGAAGAAGACTGAATATCGTTCTTGTATCAAACATCTGCAAGAGTAATTAAATAAATGTCTCATGATCCCAAAGAGATACATAATTTTAACTGTCTGTCGTTATCGGTACTGGCTACCAGAAGACATAAATAGGAAAACAAATACACAAGTAAACATTAATTCTGTTCGACTGGAAAACATCAGAATCATTCATTTATAGGAGGTATGAAGACTGATTATAAACCCAACTTATTTACAATAGCTAAGCATTGTATTTTGTTACAGAATGGTATCTGAAAACATCTACTTGTAAAATAATTATTTTTGTTTTGCTGTTCATTGGCGATTTACATTATTTGTTTTATACATGGGTTATACATAAAAATCAAATATCGGTTCAGGTATAACAGTGATATATAAACCGCTTTAATTCCATGTAATTTGAAATGTGATATGAAGAGTCAAAAGACGGAGAAAAATAATGGTGTGGGTTCTTTAATAAAGAAAAACATATTCTAAGGTTCCCCGTGCAGATGTTGTATAGTCAGTGTTTTCATATTAGTTAGACAGTCTATAGGTATCACTTTTCCATTGAGAAAATTAATATTTGTTTCTTGAGGTTAATAGTCGTGAAGTATTGAAGTTCAATATATAATAATATTACAGTTAAATCTCGTTATCCTGGATTCTCTCTTGGTGTTACTAGTTGGACGGAAACTGCCTACCCTTCCGGGGCACACGAGTTCATTCCCGGATTCTAGTGGGGTTCGTGTTTTTCAATCGTTATTTTTCTGTGTAGTATTGTGTCCACCATTTTCTTTTTGTATTTTTTCGTTGATAGTTGTACTGTCTGTCCTTCAATTTACGGGTTCTGATTTCCTCTTTTGGTATCTTCAAAATGTTCTCGTGTATCTTTTTTGATTATAAAATTATTAGGAGATAAATCGCTTTGCTTAAAGGGTATATTCGAAGTCCCTCGAATGTTTTCATATAACTTATCGCGAGCAATTTTAAAGAATGTATAATGAAAATAGGAATTTTGACGAAATTATTGGAAACAAACTCATATGATCATTTGTCATATATTATTTGTAAGAATTATATAAAGAATCACATTACACAAAAATACATTCACAATCGTTTGATTAGATGTACATCGAGGAAATCCCTAATGCATCCAGAAGTCTCTACTTTTGTTTTGAAAGGTTAATCAGTGTACTCTGGGAGAAAACCATGCTGGAAGCGAAAGTAGCACATGGTGAACCTATCTTGGACTGGAAAAGGGTCTTGAATTATCCAAAAATAACTAGCATAAGACCTGAAATGGTTCGGACGACTGTTCCATAACCAAGCAGCATAAGTAAATGATTTACTACCATACCATGTAGTTCTGACCTGGGGAATGACCACGATATTGCATCGAAATTTTCAGGATGCATTGTTTTTCAGTACATGTATTTAAAAATAAACATCTTCTTATGACTATTATTCTTGTGAGTTTTTTTATTTTACATTTCAGAATTATTTAATTATATGCCTACACTAAAAATTTCTAAGGAACAAAATCAATACTAGTCCGCACCCTATAAGTACTATTACCATGACAGCAGATATATATATAGCTTCAAAGAAATTGATCATTGACAGTTTTATTTAGATTTTGTTTTAAGTGCTTGTATTTCCTAGAATTAGATGTTGAATTGCATGCTTAATAAAGCCTAAATAATGTTTCAACATTTTACGTTTGAAATTAAAGTAGTTATTTATAGAATTCAGTGTCGTGGTATTTTTGCTAAAAAGGACAGTTATGCAATAATGGTTGGCAATTATCTAGTATAAATGCCGTTGACTGTTTGTAGCACTATTATTTAAAGTGTTACACAACCAAAATTAAATACTGGCTGCCCATGGAATTGATCTCCAGACTAAATTAAATACAAGGCATTGATCTTCTGAACTTGATTAACACAATCATGGTGAGAGCGATACTTTACATGTCGTTTGTGACTGACATTTTTCTAAAACATAGTAACGACCCAATAAAAACATCAACTGCCATGTGTTAAATGGCAGTAGCAAGATAAGTTATGTGATGTAAGCCATTGTATATACATGGCAACGTCATATTGTTGTAAACCAAAAAAGGTGGGTACACAAGAACAATAAGGTATAATGCATATAGAAAACCCTCCGAATTTTTATCAAACTTTCATATTTTTTAATGGTTTCTATCGTCACCACTAATAGAGTTATGTTGGATTGCTCGATATTGGACATAATTGGAGAATATGGCTATATATAACCAAAACAAAACAAAAACAATGACAAATAATTAATATAGACTTGCACGATCATGCATGCATTTACTATGTAGAAGTGTCATACGTTTATTACATGTGGATACACTTCTATTGTATTTTGCATCGGGGGCCGTCATGGCCGTGATCGTATGGTGGTTGGATTTACAACTTCCTATGCAATCAGTGCCTATCACCACTAATGCTGCGAGTTCGAATCTCGTTCAGGGCGAGGTGTACCACATTATTTGATAAAGTTTCTCAGTGACTTGCGACAGTTCGGTGGTTTTCTCCGGGTCCTCCGGTTTCCTCCACCAATAAAACTGACCGCCACGATATAACTGAAATATTGCTGAAAGTGGCGTTAAGCACCATCAAACATACAAACAAACAAATATATTTTGTATCACACTCTGTAGTATGCATATTACGATAAACATTATGTTCATGTGTATTGCGATCTAGTAATGCAGCTCCTGTCAGACACATTTATTCTAACTACGAGCCAATCTGTCTTTACTCTTTATCCTTTATGTCACGTGCAATAAGGAGAAGCAGCAAATTCTAATTTGTTTGAGGATTGTGCTTGGTTTGACCCAACTGGGTATCGAACGCAAGATTTACCAGACTCGAGACAAAGATATTCACCATTACGCCACCGACGCGCTCTAAAGCACATGAAAGTTGTATAAAATCGTGATATGTTTGTGGTAATTTAATGATATATAATTTTTGGTCACATGTATTCTCAAATTAATACCAAATTATCGAATTTTTTATAAATGTATCAAATAGATTTAATAGCATTGCTCTCCTCCAAATTACCCTACTGTGAAACGGTTGAAATGATTGTGGCTATGATTAAGAAAAGTACTGTATGACCTGATATGATCAATCATTTCAGTCTATCACATCGTCACATACAATTACAAAAACCTATATTATACACTAAGTGCATTTATTACCTTAGAGTACTAATTTATAATAGAACTACTTTCACTGATTGAAGTATGAAGACATTATTGAAATAGTTCAAGTCATTGATTTTTATTATATTAAGTACTTATGTTTTTATATATCTATGTATTGCATACCTTAAAAGAATTGTAATGTATGACATGCCTGGAAAACAATGTAGAAAGATGGAAATATAGAGTGTGCTCATTTTACATCTTAAATAGAAGGTATGGATTTGTAATGCTGATGTACGATACTACTTTTTTCCAACCGGGATACGTTAATATACAAACATTACAATCGAATGACACTCTTTCAAAAATTAGCTGTATTTATTATCATTAACGTTTCCAATTCTATTTTATTTATTTTTTAAATTTTCTCTTGATACACGAGTTTATTTACCATTAAAATTCTAACTAATTCCTTATATTTAAAGGTGCCTTTAATAATCCAATTCATAAATCTAGCAACAACAAAAATAAACATAATGCAAATGCATGTACAAGTTCATCGACAGACGACGCGGCTTGCAAAACAATGAAAAAAAATCGTTGAAAATTGCTAATCCTTTTTTGGAAAATAAATATAACATTCTTAAGAACATATGGAAATCCGATGAAAAAGTGAATCAACATTAGTTAACCACAATAAACCAAATATATATGTTTAGTATTAATGTTAGGAAATAGAGCACAATATCATCTCTCTTGGGTATTCATCTTATTTGTTGAATAATCATTATGCGTTGATTTCCCTAAGACGGATATTGCAATCTAGAACCGACATTATGTGGCTTAGACATGGTCTTGATAAAAGAAAGAATATAGTAAAAATAAAACAATTCCGTAAAGTATTTGTCTGGATATGACAAGATCACGGAATAAACTACAATCAACACTTATTAAAGAATGGACAGCTGTTATATAATAGATTAACTGAAAGGATAATTTAAGCATGTATTTCGGTTGATATTACTTAAACACTGTTTGCTACTCCCACGATAAAATGTTAATACAATATGTCAGCCATTTGACGCAAGACAAACTGGAAAGACCAAAATACAAAGAAAATGATGTGTCATGACACTGAATATAAATTATTAATTAACTTTTATTTATTAGCCTTTATATGAACAAATCTGTCAATACAATATAACAAATTTCATTGGGCCAATACGGCAAAAACCAATCCAATACGAATAGTTTCCGTATTGGCCCGATTCCAGTCAGTCCAATAACAGCTAGATCGGAATCCGCTAGACGTTTCTACAATCGCAAGGAAAAGTCTCGAGAGATATTGGACTGGTTGATTAATAAAAGTATCATTACGTGATGTTTTTCATATTGGCCTAATCATAGGTCCGAGGCCTGCTGTATTGGCCAGAGGCGCAGCCGAAGGCCAATACATTAGACCGAAAAACATCACGTAATAATGCTATATTATTAATAAACTTTGATTTATTAGCCTTTATATGATCAAATCTGTCAATAAAATATAAAAACTTTCATTGGGCCAATACGGCAAAAACCAGTCCAATACGGATAGTTTTCGTATTGGCCCAATTCCAGTCAGTCCAATAACAACTAGATCGGAATCTGCTAGACATTTCGACAATTTCAAGGAAAAATCCCGAGAGATATTGGACTGGTTAATTAACAAAGGTATCATTGCGAAATTTTGTTCATATTGACCTAGTTATAGGACCTCGGTCTGCTGTATTGGCGTTCGGCTGCGCCTCAGACCAATGCAGCAAGCCTCGGACCTATGACTAGGCAAATATGAAAAACATCACGTAATAATACTATATTACGAATTTAGTTTATTACACATATTTTCATTGGTTCTTCATCCCTGAATGTCAGCATATATTCGGAAAACAGACGGGGTATATATTTCAGTCCCCAACAACGATTAAAACATGGACGACAAAAAAACATTACGCTTCACTGAATCAATGGTATAATACGGAATAATAAATGTATTTTTATCAAATTAAATACTGTTTTTATACTCAAAACGGCTGCATGAACAAAAATATATTACAACGGTTAATTCCGTCACAAATACCTGATCGATTCAGCACACTCCTATGTTCCACGGCTGTACCATAACAAATAAACAAAACGTTCAGCCTTGAAAACTTTCGAATGCATGGGGCCACACCAAGGTTTTATTTACATGTTGCTAACATTTAAATTATTGAAACTGTTTCACAAACCAGTTGTTTTGTTATGTGATATATTAATGTTATATTTATAAAGTTTATAAAATTTACTACATATGAAACTGTATTGATTTAGAAATTTAGTACAGTATTTTCCTTTATGAGACACCCCATACATGAAATATGACGCGACACATATTTTGACGTCATTGAAGAATGACGTCAAAGGTACGGAAACGAACATCTAGAGATACGAAAAATGGAAAAAAAGAGGCAAATTTATTTAATACAGTTGGATGTTGTATTTAAAAAAAACAATGGTTAAATCCGTAATATATCTGTTATTCAGCTATCAGACAGGGTATATAATGTGACATTCCCGGCTTATGATATATATTCCCTTCGGCTGCGCCTCAGGGAATATAGATCCTAAACCGGGAATGTCACATTATATACCCTGTCTGATAGCTGAATAACATATAATATTATTTACTTTTTCTGATTAGATGGAATATATTTGAGTATGAATGAAATCGTGACATCGGCAATCGTGTTGACGTTATCCGCATGTTTTTCTGACGTATTACGTAATAACATTGTGTGTCGCTATGTAAATGTTGATATTGGCTGCATTCGTTGATCCGTATTATGAATGGGTTCATTGTCGTATAATTCCATAGATTGCGAAATAGCAAATTGGATGGAAATCCATGCCTATCTGTATCTTCAATTGGATAAGGAAATAGTTCAGATATATCGTACTGGACAATTTAATTAATGGATGAATTCGGATTACCCAGAGAAAACCACCTAAGCTAAGCGATTGCCAAACTGAATTAAATAATTTTGATCGAGTACACCTCCATATATGTGGGAATCGAAATCACAATTTAGGTAATGTTAGATACTGATTTTCTAGGTCGATCAAAATCAACTACCTTAATATTGCCCTCCATGACGGCTCCTGCATGGTTGAAATTACTGTATTGTTTTCTTATGTTTTGGATGCTTGTGTAAGGTGTTGTATGTCATTACTAACATAATCAAATGACTAACAAAGAATACCTGTCGGAACATTTCCAAATTCCAGTAGAAAAATCGTAGAAAGAGGCAAAATCGATACTCCCAACACACAATACATGACCGCTCACCATTTTGGCTCGGTAGAGGCACTTCTATATAATGTGGCGGGGTTGAACTAGTTTTAGACTACAAGGACAATAATATTAAACTAACTTTGCTGCTCGAATCGAAAAAGTTACCAAACAATAATATACTTTTAATGAAACAAATGGTTTTGTCGTTTACATTTTACTGCAGGCATTGACAGATTCTAACGTTAATTGACATTCAGTGGTACATTCTCGTTAACTCAAAATTGACAATAAAATCTAATTTGTGCAATGTATCTTCTGTAATCCACATTTAACGCTTATGATTAACATTGCTGCACTTCAGATCTATCCACATGTCCTCTATCGTCCTTTCTGTTCCTATTTCCTGATAATTAGCATAAAATGTGATCTCTAAAGGTCATGAAATAAAGCTTCACATGACAAATATCCATAGCTCTTTATTTCAAAATACAAAAAATGGGGTTACGCAACTCATTATCAGCATCCAACCTACTTACAAGATGTTTATTTCTTAACGATTAACTCTCTCAACCGAGCAACATATTTATGTCCGATTGTTAGTTGTTTGAGATTACATTTTCATTACGTTATGTCATTTCTAAAAAGGCACAGCAGATTACGATTTGCAACCTTCCGTTTTTAACTGTAAATGAATGTGATTTCACTATTTATCACTCCAATTGCATTTAACTTAAATTTTTTAAGTTGATCAAACTTCTGATGAGGTCAGTTGGTTCGTTATAGGTATCATTTATTAATTTAACATACCGAAAAAAGTAACTAACTGAAGAAGATGAAGATACACACATATATTATTATTATTCCACGCATGATGTGGTTGAATGAAAACGTAGAAATATAGCTTGTTGCACACGGCGAGTTTCTGGAATAACCTTCATCAAATACGCTTATAGTTGAAAGCTTAGAAAGGCAAGTAACCAATCAGTCTTTAGGAGCACGTATACTATGGCCACATTTCAATAGCCAAAAAAGGGCTATGATTTTTCTATGACTGAAAGAAATTGATCTTAGTATTAATCACGATATTTAGGAACTGTAAATGTCAAGCATTTATATGTCGATTAAACGGAATCACTGGCCACTGAGGGGGAAGGGGGATACCTCCTGGGATAAATAGTTTACTGGATCATGCTGCAATATGTATTGGATATTTTTTAGCACAAAAAAAGCGTCGTTTTTGCATTTCTTTAAATAATATTTCTGGCTATCGTATCGTAATTGAAATTACTTCTACCTAACAGCGCCCATCGAAAGGTTTAATCGACACAATCTTGTGTGATAAAGTTTGTTTGTGACAGGTGTGTTATTTTCTCGGGTACTCCAGTCTCATCTACAACCAGAATAACTGCAATGCTATAGTTACAATATTGTTGACAATGACGTTACATACAGATAATCAAAACCATTATGCTTTTTAGATGGGTCTCGATTGTAGTATAAGGTTTTTCTCTGACTGAAGTAAAATTGCAGTTTCTTTTTTACAGACTTGCTTTCTTGTTGTAATAAAAATGTATGTAATAGTAAAGCTCGTTTCTGTATTTAATTATAGCACGCAATACTTGCATATAATGAGTCTATGTAACAGACAAAACACCATTTTATTCTTATGCTAAGTTTTATTTGTCATTTTTGTGTGAAGATTGATTAATAATAAGATATATTTTCGTTGTTACGTACAATATCAACGTCAAACTGATTATAGATATATAGGTATTAATATCTGAAAATGTTTATTCAAGCTGTCGTTGAAACATAAGTTGAATAAGTGTAAAGCATTAAAACATTCCATTCCTTTAGGGTTAGAATTGTTGAACATATTTTTCAAAGCGTCAAAGAATTAAAAACCAACAAGATCAATACGACAACTGTATGAAGTACGTTTCTAACAACATGTTACTACGCAATGTATTAGCCACAGCCTGCTTTCATATTCCCAGTAGAACATGATTATATTTCACATGTATACAAATGTAGCTAGCTAACATGAAAAGTGTCATGCTTAGGACGGCTTACATATTTCACATTAACAAATAGAGAATATCAATATGTATCGTTGTTATAACGAGAACATAAAAAACAATCATGAATCGCTAGAAGTCTGTTCTGTTATATCCCTGGTGTATGGAAATATCAAATTGCCTTCGTCTATAATTATGGTCTACATCTACCTGAAATGGTAGACACACTATACAAAGTATATATAATAATCAGCTATCAGTAGTGTCATAAGGATATAAAGCGCAAATTGAACTTCAAACTTGAAAGTTCAATCTTATAATTTTGATCTCCAATTATTCTATGCATTGTGCCTGTACCAAGCCAGGAAAGTGAGCGGTCAAGTATTTGTGTGTTACGGGTATCGATTTTGCCTCTTTGTACGATTTTGATATTAGATTTTAGAACTGTTCCGACAGTGTGGTATTTTTTGTTGTTGTTTTTCTCAATTTATTGGACATCTGTGGAGTTTTATGTCTTTTGTTTTTCTAAGGCCTTTGTGTTCTTTTTCTTGTTTTATCTATACAAGATCTGATTACACCTCCCTTTGTAATTGTATTTCTTTCAATTCACATAAAAGGGCCAGTGTGCGATTGTGTGGTGCCTGGTTGGTATGAATACGGATTATCACTTTCTTATTTATTTTTTTTCCTTTCTACCACTATAAGAATTAAAAGCAAAAATATTTTGTTTGTCGTAATTTACTTTATCCAAAGGTCGTTACAATTGTTTTCGTACACTTATCTCAATTAGTATTCCACGAGTACCAAAGTCAACGTACTGACAAATACATGCTCCATTTGGTATCTTCAAACTCTTCATACATTCTCCCGAAGACTTTTAAATTATTTTGCTTTCCAATATTTTGATTATGACCGGATGAAGGCTCGCACTAAATTCGATATCAACGTTTTTTATGGTGATAGTATAATATACAATGATGAAATGATTAAACGAAAATTGCTGTCGTTATATCAAAAAGGTCATTAAAAGGTCAGACACAAACCACCTAGTCGATGGTCATGTTTTATACTCCATTGAGTAAAACCGTCAATAAAATGGTTATTATTGATTATATTTTATAATAATCGGATATATACATGTAATTTTATGGGTTAAATTATATCTAGTAGCATCGATATTTTTCGCTTAAAAAAACAAGCAGCTTATTTTCAAATAGATCAGTAATACGATTTTCAAAGTAAACTAAGTATTTTTAGTTCTGTGTCATATATAGATTTATATATGGCGACTGGATGGGAGTTTTATTTACATCTTCATATGTTACCACTAATAAAAACGTAGATATCTAATTTAGTGTGTTCGACTCATCTCTGGGAAAACCTTCATCAGGTACGCCCAAAATCGAAAGATTGAAAAGGTCAATTAATTAAAAGTCTTTGGGGGTAAGAAAACCAAAGGGCATAAACGGGGTAGCCAAAATCGGTTAAGAGTACATGAGGGAGGCGAACCTTTGTTAATTAAAAATTACATTATTTAGGAACTGTGTTTATTTGCTAGCTCGATTTCCGTCCTTGTCCATGTGTATTCGATACATCTTAGTTGTAAGTTGCCTGTGGTTGGTCGAGTGGTTTTCACGGGGTACTCCAGTTTCCTATACCTACCAACTGACCACCGTGATATAGCTACTCTTTTGTAGAAGCTATATTGAACACCCGTACCCCATATTGTAAGGATTTCATCTTTGTGAGTTCATTTTGATTTAGAGTGCAGTTATCTAAGCGACTGAAATCTGGAATCGTATTGAAATGAATTGTAGAAGTATTTAAAATAGTAAATTGATAGTTAATATGCAGTCATTTAGCCATAGTATGGAATAAAATTATGATTAGCTTCAAAAATATTTGTTTTGCTTTTTGCTTCTCATGTAAAAATGAAGGTAATGAGTCAATCAAAAAGGGTTAATCCCTTGTGAATACAGCGAGGTTCAGTTAACTAATTGCATTTATTGGAATAAATATAACGAAATTACATTCCGGATTAACGACCAAACTAAGAAAACATCAATTTAATCAAAAGCTACATCTCGACCTCGTATGTACATTCATTTAGATAATTTTGTTTTCAAATTGTTAGATGATATTACCTGCATTTAATGTTAAATTGACGTCATATCCTCATGATGTAATACTAAAGCTTTAATGTTTTGAAATTTCCGTGACAAATGCACATTTCGTTTTCTTCAGTCTAATTAAAATTAAATGTTTGTTGGATCTTTTTTGCTTATTTATTTTTTGGTTTGTTTGTTTGTTGATACACTAACATCTAACGACATCCCGTATAGGTAGGTCATGCCAGGAGTCGAATCAACAAATCGTCAGTAAACATACTATCCTTCAATCAATATTCCGTGCTCTAAATGGACTTCGCATTTTTAATCGTAGGCCTCGCATTCAATATGGCATTGCTCGGGTGAATCGGGATATGATAAAACAAAGAGAACATAACACAGCCACCCTGATACAATGCAGAACAAACGGAACAGAATATAAAGCAACAATCCGACTGCGATACAAGATGAAGAAGAATATAATAAAACAACGAGCGTGCTACAATACCACATCGAAAACATAAAGGAACGATCCATCTGCAATATAAACGGTTATAAAGGGCTATTGCTCTCATCTTTGGCATTCGGAAGTTCATGTACGGTTATATAGGGCTATAGTTCTCATCTTTGGCATTCGGAAGGTCATGTGCGGTCATAAAGGGCAATAGTTCTCATATTTGGCATTCGGTAGTCATGTACGGTCATAAAGGGCAATAGTTCTCATATTTGGCATTCGGTAGGTTATGTACCGTTATAAAGGACAATAGTTCTCATCTTTGGCATTCGGTAGGTCATTGGCGGTTATAAAGTGCAATATTTCTTATCATTGGTATTTTGTAGGTCATGTATGGTTATAACCATCTATTGAATTATACTGTTGTAACTTTCTAGAAACCATATGTAGTTAGTATCAAGCCAAGTGTCCATCATAAATCTACTTTTGCAAAACGTAGCTGTTAATAAAGAATAGCCATCGGACAATGATATTTATCGAATGTGTATTAAATATCGTCTTTTGAACTTGTATGTTTTCTAGTGTCTCTTGATAATTGTGTATATCCAACAGTAATCTACGATTTACAATATAGCCTTTAGAAAACATATGTAATGTAAGCTAGCACTAGAAAAATCCAACTAAGCGTGTTGGTCTAGTAGAAGCGGACCTCATCATCATCTTATTTAAAATTAACTTGTTCTCGCCATGATATACCTGTAGGTGAAAATTGCTGAATTGGCGTTAAACAACAATCGCTCACTCCCTATTGGAGTTAAACCATGTTAGAGTTATTTATTATAGATACTATCAACAAAGACATAACTCAATTTGTTAATCATATTCTAGTATCTGTATTTAAAATGGTATTCTCCTTGAAACATTTGGCCTTCCTATCTTTTGAATTTGAGCTTACTTTATGTATGTTATTACATTAAACAGTTGAGAAACCGAATTTTAGAAACTAAAACTCTAAAAAGCAAAGCAAAAGACCAAACTTTCCAAACTTTCAAACCAATAATGACATCAAGGTTAGGTTATGACCCAAAAACATCATTTGTACAATTTCATCTATTACTACTGTTAGGTGTTTGGCTTTGAATTCGTGGTAGTATTTCTTGAGAAACTTTGTCTGGTACGTATTATGCCATATTTCACCATCCAAGTAAGCTTACAAATATATCGGTGTTTGCATTCGATGTAGCAATCCTTGAAATGATTTTTGCATTGAATTTGTGTTGTTTGAGAAAGTTTGTTCTTTTGACGCAGTTAATATTATAACATCCATTCAATTTTATAACAATGAGCTTACAAAATACGACCATTTTGCTATCGATGTGGTACACGGTTAAAAGGTCATGAAAAACATAACAACAAATGAGTTGGAAGTATTAACAGCTGATAAACCCATTAAAATAAGCTCTCTTGACTTAAATCTTTTATCTTAGTATATACCCGATTAATTGTAGGATTAAAGAAGATCTATGGAAGAGATTAAAAGATCTATTAAATTATACGCAAGATGATGCGGACTTATTATAAAGTCAGCGCTGTGTAAAGATCCTGTATAAGAGAAATGTTTAAATAGCTCTTTCTTCAGCGATGAAATAATTGTTGTTGACGACGGACCTTCCTCGTCATGAGACGTGATTTATTTACTTTATCATTGCAAATATATACTCTCAGAAAACATGTAATCTCCTAAGGCCTATAAGCGTTTCTTCTAGTGCTAAAGTTTTATTTCTTTATTTGATAATAGTCATCTGAACAGTCTTATGGAAATTGAGAACATTAATTCATTTAATAAAGAAATATATTATTATATATTATATATTGCATTACGGTCGCCTGTCTCTGGAATTATAAAAATAAAATGATAACAAAGCATAACACAAAAACAAAAAACAAAAACAAAAAATACCACACTGTGGGAGAAAGAAATTGTAAACCTTGATGGCTACCTATTCCAGCAATATCAAACAAAACGAACAATCACAGCTGATCTGCAATCATTTAAAAAAAAAGCCACTACACTTATTGATGAAAATCAAGTTACTGAGTTCACCACCATGTCTTAGTGGGGCTTGTGTTGCTTGCTCTTTAGTTTTTTGTGTTGTGTTTTGTAGATCGTTGTTTGTCCCTTTGTCCTTTTTCTTTTGTACATTGTGTTGTCTGTCCTTCTTCGATATACGGATTCTGATTACCCCTTTGGTATCTTCAAACTTTTCATTGTAATGTTTGTAATTTGAACTGAGATACTGATCAGTAATTCGACATACCTTCAACAATTACATTTGTAGATAAACATAAATAATTTCACCTTGCTATCAGCAATTACATTTTTTTAGACAGAGATCAGGAGTTTAACTTACAAAGATCAAGAGTTTGACCTTGCTATTAACAATTGCATCTTCAGAAAGGGATAACTAATTTAAATTGTTACAATTGTAGAACGGGGTCAGTAATTTGACCGTTTCATCAATAATTACATATGTAGAGAGGGATCAGTAATTTGACACAACAATATGACTTTAAATCATAGTGTACTACTTATCACATTATACAATCAAGAGCTATCACAGAATATCTGACTTGATTATGTTTCTATTAAAGAGACAGGTAACATGATGTCTAACCATATGCTATCTGAATTTTAATATTAAGTGTCTTAAAAACGGAAATATTTGTAATGCACTTTTTATCTATTCGTCAAATAAAGTCATCTTTATTTATTCTGAATAATAGTCTTGCAGTATTTGTCAACGTTTCAACAATGTTTAATTATTGCGACGAGTTATGACAAAATACTGGCGAATTCTGTTATATTGCTACTATACATTTATAAATGTCTGTCTGTAAATTCAATTAAAGGCTTAAGCATAAAAAATATTGTGTCTGATTTATTTTGATTGATGGTCAATGGTTTTTCATCTGTTGTGGCATTTTGACAGATTACGTCATAAATCACGTTTCATTGGTCTTTTGCTTTCAAAAGATAACGCCCACTCTAGAAGGCAGTCTACTGCGTAGGACAAAACAACTGGATAACCTTTGGTTAGTTTATTTGGTTGAAGTCCACAGTGCAAACTTTTGTGTGTACTCCATCTACAATTAATATTGTATTTCGTAGATTTGCTTACATTGTACACTTTGTATTTGTGTTATGATGTTCCTGATTATTGAAAACGAGCAGCTTTATTTGTGTTGTAGTAATAAACTCCATGTCACCTCAGACAATGTTTGATTTATAGGAAACATAGGTAGACGGATAAAATCACCGGACATCCATCCCTATGTCTGATAAACTTGATCATATATGTTTGAATAGAATATACATTATCACGAATCAACCTCTTAAATATTAGAGGTGATAGCAATAAAAACGTAGATATCAAATTTAGTGCGCTTCTGGAACAACCTTCATCAAGTGTGTTCAAAACCAGAATATTTGAAAGCCACTGTTTCCTAAATTTTCCAACACATATATGGACAATGCCATGGATGGTCCCTTCGCCGTATTAAGCAATAATCTAATTGCAGGCTATGTCTATATTGTATTCGTCTTGAAAGACTCTGGATAGGGTTGAAGTTGCACCTATATACGAATATCCTTTACGTCTTAAGCATTTAATTGACAAGTAAGCTTGAAAAGAAACTGACAATTACATTCACGTCGAAAAATAATATTTTTTAACATCATTAAAGTAAAAACATTCAATTATGCTGTCTCATTTTGAAAGTGGAATTGAAACTAACTTTACAATTTGATTCCTTTTTCCTCTTGGGTTATTTAGCAGACGACAGCCGCCATATTTGAACTTGAAAACAACATGATATTAAAAAGAATTTTTTTTAGAACAAAACAAAACAACAAAATATCTAAATTTAGTTGGCTGGTGATGTTCAACGCCACTTTTAGCAATATTTCAGTTATATAGTGGCGGTCAGTTTTATTGGTGGAGGAAACCGAAGTACCCGGTGAAAACCACCGACCTGCCGCAAGTTACTGATAAACTTTATCACATAATGTTGTATAGAGTACACCTCGCCATGAACGTGGTTCGAATTCACAAATTTAGTGGTGATGGTCACTGATTTCACAGGTAGTTGTAAATCCAACTACCATACGATCACGACCGCTACGGTCCCTTCTAAATTTAGAGAGGAAGTAATTTAATTAAACATTGTCTGTAACTACATAGTTTTAAATGTTCCATTTTCCAGAGCTTTCTCTAAGATCGATGATAGCAAATATCTAAACGATCATTATGTGGTGTTTTCTAGAATTATAATAATTCATCAGAATTATTTTGCAAGGAACATTGGAATTTAGATTCATATCATATTTTGATATGTAGATTTGTTATGATTAATGATTACAGATTCACTTTAAGTTGAATTATTTTACATTTGTATTTATATATTATTAAATACTGTAACGAGAAAATGATAATAGGAAGTGTCATATAAGAAAGCTCGTCTAAGATATTGAACGTTAAAAACAAAATACCCATTTATTAATTTCGTATTTTTCTTGTATTTGAATTGAACAAAAAAAAATATTGAAGTATTGTGGTATTCGAATTGATGTAAACATTTGTCCTATATAACTGTCAGGCTACCAGACCAGATTTCTAGAAAATGTCTCATACACTCATTATAAGGTTCGTGTCGTTGCTGTTGGTTGTATTATCGACAATTTATCAATATTTCTAGCCGAAGTAAGCGGTGTTTTTTTTACTGAAAAATTGATTGATTTATTTATTTATTTATTTATTGGTTCTTAACGCCAACTTTAGCAATATTACAGCTATATCGTGGCGTGCTGAAAATTTCAGTTTGAATCAAGGAACAAATATAGTAAAACTCAATTATGTTCTAAGCCCTATTTTTGACAATTCTCCAAATACGAAAAATCGGAATGACGAAGACTAAAGACTATCCTCATAAAGACTAAGCGAAAGCGATAAAAATAGCCAAATATTTGGGGGACAAAATAGCAACAGAAAATGAATTAGAATAACTGAAAGCACGTTTCACGTAGATATCATCATAAATACTAGGACGGAATATGTATGTAAATTACCTACAAAGACCAATTCATTGTACACGTAGATACATAGATACATAATTAATAGTAAAGAAATAGTGGTAGGGACTGACTAGCATCATGGGAAAATAAACAACGATCTCGATAGCCCCTCAGAACCATAGTAGTTATTGGCACTGGTGGCATACCGGATGTAAATCCCTCTACCATGCAATAACGATCACGAATACCATTCACAATTTTAAATGTTATAGGCACTGAAGGTATGTGTAGATGTAAATGCAACTAGTATACGATCACATCAATGACTATCCCTTCAGATCATGATGTGCAAATCAACTAATGCATATTGTGTTGAAAGTAATCCCTTTTTCACATATCATCAATGTCTTAAAATATACATAATACTATATATTAATTACCTTTCAGATATTTCAGCGGAACATCTATAAAAGTAATACCTGAACATGCATTCGCAAACTTTCCACAGCTTTCCCAAATGTAAGTTTTATTTTAACATATTTATGTCATATCGAAATACAGTCAAACCTGCAATACAGAAAATTTTACCTTATTAATTCAGATGAAATAATTTAATATAGGTGATAAAAAAAAATATGACAATAAGGTCAAAACATTGAGTAAAATGTTTTGTGATAACATGATCATTGATCATTGCATACAGCCAAATGTGTCTGAGATGACAACTCAAAGTCCAAGAGCAAAATTCAACATGCTCTCCTCGAATGCGATCAATCGTGGGTTCGAGTCCCGATGGGGTCAAACCAAAGACTATGAAATTGGTATTTGTTGCTTCTTCGCTAAGCATGCAGCATTAAGGAGAAAGAGCAAAGAATGGTTGTCTGGAATCAAGATAATGTGTCAGAGTGGGGTGACATATCTATCCATGGAATGTGGTTACAATGAGCTAGCACTATAAAAATCCATCATCATCTCATTGAAAATTAACTTGTTCTCGCCATGATATAGCTGCAAAATTGTCGCTAAGCTACATATCACTCATTTGCACTCACTCAAATCCATTTCATTTACAGCTTTTTCAGAGATCTTGGAAAAACACCATGCCTTCTGGAGACACTTACGCCGAAATGCTTTGACGACATGAAATATCTGAAAGTTATGTAAGTAATATATTCCTTGTAGGGAAAATATTGAATTTTCTCTCTTTTATAAGTATTTCATATCTGTTATTTTTACTAAATAATATATACCGACAGTTGAGTGAAGATATCGTAGCGGGTGAGTACAGCTAAACACGTAGTTTCTCTTGCCCTACAACATACAAAAGGCCGAAGCCTGGGAAGAAAATAATCATATTTATTTTCTTCGAAAGAAGATTAAATACCTGATGTACTCGAATTGCTAGTATATCATAATGTAAATAACATATTTTATCGTGAATTTCGTATTTTCAAAATAGCAAACCACAACAATAACGAACAACGTTGGTGTCTGATTGTACCAATAACAAGACCAACACATATATAATTATCTATTTGTGGCATTAGCCTAATAAGCAAGACAATCATACACGAAGTCAGATAAATAAGACACGATCAGTTTTTTTCTTAGTCTCCTTAGTACTTCTAGGTTATAGATATAGGGTACTGCATGGTAGAAATGACCATAAGGGTTATAAATGTTCTTACAACCGTGATATCATAATCTAGTTTACTATGATTCGCTGTCTTACCAACATACTCTCCTGAGACCGAAAACAAATTAACAATAACACCAGACAACATATATGTCCCTAGTTACTGAGAAATTTGCATAGTTATGCAAATTAAGATAAATCACAAAAATATGCCTCGAATCACAGCATTTGGCGAGTTTATTTATTTATCATATAAGAGTTAAAAGAATATATGTTGCTTAGGAAATATAAAATCAACAACGACACACAGATACAAATCATCATGACATTTACGTTATAAGCATACTTGTTTCCAACCACGTCATAATTTCTCATATACAATGTATATCTTTATTTTCATACATCTAAATACAATGGTACAGAGTAAAATAACAACATAATAATAACATAACAAGACTATTTACAAAATATAAAGACAGGAGGGTAAATAGGATAAGGAACAACAGTGGGTAAGCCAGTAGTACAAAAGACCTTATTGATATGTTTGATAAATATACATAATTTCCGTAACAGCGATTGTTTCTTGGTAGATAGAAGTTCAAAACATTTGACAACATTATCTCTTTTCATCAAATGTTTTAGAAGAAGCTGCTTGCGTTTTTCCTTTAAAAAGGAACACTCTAAAACACAGTGGTATTCATAGCCTAATTTCTGACATTTACATAAATTACAGCACCTGTTTCCTCTATCAATATTTCTCCATCTACCGGTTTCAATCTGTAGATAGTGATTTGTTGTCCTAAATCTACACAGTCTGATTGCATCACCTATATTTGAAATATTGAAATATTCCTCGAATTCGAATTTGGTTTTAAAAATCCTATAGTTTAATGCTTTTGAAGAATCTGACAGAGATGTTTGCCAATTCTGTACAAACTGATTTACCAATCACTGTTTCACAACACATTTTAACCATTCTTTATTATTAATATTTTCTGTTTCCCATCTATATGTAAATCCACACTCATTTAGAATTGTTTTGATAAAAAAGAACAGTTTAAATTAGTATCACCATTTTCATTCAAATTTCTAGAAAGCCTAAAAAATACATTTGAAAAATTAGCCTGCTTACCACTTAAAAGTCTTGCCCAGTATGAATTTGTTCTTACTTTTATATCAATATCAATTGGGTACCTGCCTAGCTCACCATAATCCATATAGCTTGGAGTAGAGGACATTAAATTTAAAAGTATTTTGCAGAATTTCAAGTGAACTCGTTCTAGTACTTCATTTTTGCCAAATCCCCAGACCTCGCAACCATATAAGAGAATAGGCTTTATCATTTTATCAAAGAGATCTAGCTGGATTTTCACCGATAATTTATATAATCTTCCCATTTTAAGAACTTCGTACATTGCCTTGAGCGCTTTGTCAGCAAGATACTTTTTAGTAACATGAAAATTACATGTTTTTGTAAAAATTACCCCTAAATAATTAAATTGTTTGACTATTTCGATATCAACGTTTTCATAGGTGAATTTCATCAAAAGCATTTAATTGTACTTGAAGATCTTCATCTGATTCAGCTAGTAAAATTGTGGAAGCATAGAAATCTGCATGGAGTGATTACGAATAGTGTAAGAGCCAAGCCATAAAAACAAAATAACATAAATGTGCTTCATTGTACCATGTGACATAGGGCATTTAAATATTAGAGGACATCAATAACAATTGACCAATACCTTAATGGTCCGTTAATGAGTAGCCTTTTAATATTTAAATATCCTATGTCTGTTATTTTGTTTTGATGGCATGGCTCTTACACTATTTGTACTCACTCCATGCAGATTTCTACATTTCAAAAAATATGATTAACATAGAGACCTAATGGGTAGCTTATTTAAAAATGGACCAAACATTTTGAAATTAATTGTCACAGTTCGTATATATCATATATTCTAACATGATGTCCTTCTTTCGCTTTGATAACAAACGATCGATTTATCGAATCGATATAATCTCATTAGAACATGCACCGGTGCATGTGACTGATCTTTCCATTGTAAATGTACATTATCGTCGACTTGAATTTGGCAGCATAAATTGTGTGCGACATATTCCGCATACGTAAATATAAATAACCGTCTTCCAATCAAAGTATACTACCGTATTTGTACTCTTAGACATATCAGAATCGAAGTAATTCATGAAAACCAGAATGTGTTTTGAGTTTTAACATGGGTTGGCGGATATTAGTAAATTTTATCCCTCGCCAGAAAACTAATATCCGCCAACCCATGTTAAAACTCAAAACACATGCTGGCTTCCATGAATTATTTCTTAATTATTATACATCTAGAAAAAAATGTTGATTTGAAAACTGGATTTCTAAGAATTTTTTTTTTTTGGCATTTATAGAAGTCAAACGGAATATGCACAATTATTGTTTCGGAGATAGTCTTTAGATTGTTATGGAGACAAATTGAAGAAATCGGCAAAAAAAAATGAATAAGAATGTAAAAAAAAATGAGTAAAATAAACAATTACCATGATTAAAAAATGGAGGAAGAATATAACAATACAAATTTCTTAATATGTTGTAAAAAAAACATAGATATCAAACTTAGTGCGCACGACGCGTTTCTGGAATAACTTTCATCAGGTACGCTCAAAGTCCAAATAAATAATCACACTCCCTCGTGTGTTGTTTCCAAATATTTTTCATGACAAAAGAAAAGAGAATATAGATCTAATTTTTCTTTTTTCTTTCGATAATTTTTTATTTTTTTTATTACCAATAATTTCTTTGTTTTACGGCTTCTCCTTACATGTTTGATATCTTCAAACTTTTCTTTCATTGCAAAATGTATTACTTTAATTTCTTATCCAATATGGATGCATTATTTTTATGCTGACGTTTTCTAAAATCTAACCTCTGATACAAGGTTTTTAGTGATTTATTACAATTTCTTTCAAACAGTATGATTTATATGATATACGGCTGAATTTGTAAATTCATAAAAGTTTCCATATTTGTGTAGGATTAATAAAAGCAATATTTACATACAAATGTATTTCACTTCCCTATATCAATCAAATGTATTTCACTTAATTGTAACGACCTCTGAGAACATATCGGATCACGTCGTTGTTCAGACAACTTGACAGTGACATCAACAACGTATTGTCATGACGCTTTTCCCTTTCAATGGCATATTATGCTTTAGATCAATATTGATTTTGTTCATGCAATTTTATCAGCGACGGAATCAGCAACAGATGTGGTTGTTCTTTTCATAAACACGTTCCCAAATCAGAAATGGTTAACTACAAGTTGATCCATATATTTCGAAATGTAATTACTTTTGTCAATAAAACCTGACATCTGCTACTAAAAAAAATATCACCGTATATTGAACAGTGTTCAAGGCACGACATTCCGCAATGACTATTATATAAACTTAATTTTTTTTAGAAATCTGACCGACATTACGAATCGTAACATATACTGAGAATGCATTACTTATCAGCTGAAATGTATTACGAAACGAATGATCTACATTTGTAATTTATTTCACATCGCCATATTAATTAAGGGAGATAATAAAGTATTCTGCTATAAGAGCGTGCTTAAGGTCATTGACCCCTGAACACAAACATTACACTGCTGACGTGAGTTCCAACCACGAATTCCTTCGGAAGTGTTGACGGTTACAGACACCTACTACAGGAACGGGATTACAGCGGGATTTCATCACCCTGACAAATTACTGAAAGTGGCAATAAGTGCTAATGACCTTCCTCTGGTTGTGTGAAGCAGATAACTTAATAAACTCTCTCTCTCTCTCTCTCTCTTTGTCGTTCTTTACATATTAGTGTCGTGACATCGATCACACTATTCAAGGACAATATAAACATGTCACCCATCGTATCGTATCTTTAAAGGGCACTTATTTTAATCTGTCGGAAATTCATGAAGCAAAGCAATTATTTTTTTATAAACTGCAACACAAACGCATTAATTCTACGTGTATTAGTGATAATTAGGTCCGTAATAAACTTTCAAAGCCACTAATTCCCATTCATGTCTACTGGCTCTTTAGAGCAGATCATACCATCCATTTCTAACTCAATCTTGGTTCAGAAATATTCGCATAAATTTATTTGTACGATGTTGCATTTATTTGACGACCCATGATTGGATAAGATCATTCCTAAAAATAACGATGAAGGCAGAGCCATATATGGAAATCTAGAGAATAAGATTAATACGCTATACTGGCAAGTGGAAAATTCCATTCCTAAAAATAACGATAGAAGCAGACTGTAGCATTGTGTAATCTATTATTGCATATTTTGACCTTGACGCTGTCCGAAATAAAGAAATATTGTAATCGATAACTGAGACGACGTATTTAACCAGGCTCTCTATAATATGTGTGTGTGTTTTGAATTAGCATAATTAAACACAACTGCAAGAAAGATAATGATTTATATTTTCTTCTAATATAACGTGCAGTTACGAAACGATGCAGACGGAAAATTACAGAAGGTCAGTGGGCGGTGTTTAATTTTGTGTATTGATCATTACGTCTTTAGCCTTAGAACTTCCAATAAAGTCCGTCAAACATAGTTCGTGGAGAGTGAGTGCTCCAGCGCGAACCCTTCAACTATTTACTTGCTGTCTAAATAACCATAGTCAGTTACGGGAGCCTATAGCATTTTTGTACGATGTTGCATATCTATAATTTGAAACAGTAACTAAGTTTTTTCCACGAACTGTGTTTGACGGACTTTCTTGGAAGTTCTAAGGCTAAAGATGCAATGGTCAATACACAAAATTAAACACTGACCTTCTGTAGTTTTCCGTCTGCATCGTTTCGTATCTGCACGTTATTTTAGAAGAAAATATAAATCATCATCTTTCTTGCAGTTGTGTTTAATTATGCTAAATCAAAATACACACACATATATATAGAGAGCCTGGTCAAATACGTCGTCTCAGTTATCGATTACAATATTTCTTTAATTCGGACAGCGTCGAGGTAAAATTATGCAATAATAGATTACACAATGCTACAGTCTGCTTCTATCGTTATTTTTAGGAATGGAATTTTCCACTTGCCAGTAAAGCGTATTAATCTTATTCTCTAGATTTCCATATATGGCTCTGCCTTCATCGTTATTTTTAGGAATGACTTTATCCAATCATAGGTCGTCAAATAAATGCAACATCGTACAAAGAACCTTGGACGTCATATTAATGCCTTTCATAACAGATATAGAAAGAGTTTGAAGATACCAAAGGGGTAATCAGAATCCGTATATCGAAAAAGAACAGACAACACTTTGGCCAAAAGAAAATGTACAAAAGGGCAAACAACGATCTACAAAACATAAACATAAAACTAAAGATCGATTAACACGAACCCCATTGGTGGTAAGCAGTTCCTGCTCCACTAGTTTCATGACACCTATTCTCAATGCCGTCTTTGCTCTCTTTATTAGTTTTAAATGTTTTGCTCTAACCTATAATAAAAGACGATGAATGCATGTGTAGTGAGTGACTCAAAGGTGGTTTAAATCTTTCTTTCTTTTATGAATAGTTACTTTCTCGTTATCTATTTTATACATCGTGACTAGTCGAGCATCTTTACTCTTGTCGGTACAAGTGTCAGTTGGGAACGAAACTGATAGCCCTATGTTGAACCTATTCGAGCTGATCAATTTCGCGTTTATTGTAAGGGTCTAAGGCATACCAAACATACTCATGTGATGGTATATGTTTGTTTCTAAACAGAAGACGAGTTAATGTTGCGCTTTATTGGCCTTAGTACAGACGATATCTACACAGTTTTTACATTTCGTGAGATCGACATAGCATTATAGTTGTCTGGATGAAAAGTCGTTTTATCGTTTCTCTCCCCATATTGCAAGTTTGTCGAGATGCTGTTGCAAACGTTTTTTTAATAGGGCTCGAAGTATGCAATGGTGTCGTCTGCAATGAGTCATGTGATGAAGAATAGACCGACTGGTGATATCGTTGATGTGATACAGAAATTGGTTGGTGTACTGCCAGTTTGTTTCTTCATTTGAAAAATGTGTTTTTTCTGCTATGTTTTTATCTGTGTTTTTATCTATTAACAAGCGATTTTCTGTGATGATTGTGAGATTATATGTGTCTAACGCTGCTGTCAATAATATTTCAGTCCGTTAATGGCAGTAGGTCGTGTTCGTGAATACATGGCAGTTGGATTTATAAATGTTTTACATGTGCAATCGGTGCCTATCACCACTAAAGTTGTGAGTTCGAATTCCGTTCAGGCGTGGTGTACTCGATACAATATAATGTGATAAAGTTTGTCATTGACTTGCGGCAAGTCGGTGGTTTTCTCCGGGTACTGCGGTTTCCGGCACCAATAAAAATGACCGCCACGATATAGCTGAAATATTATTGAAAGTTGCGTTAAACACCATAGCCCCTAACCCTTAATGGCGGTAAGTTTTATTTGTGAAGAAAATATGAGTACTCAGAGATGTTCGGTGCAACACAATTACTGTATACAGGTCGTTAATTTGCTGTGAGTACTCGGGTTCCTTAATCAATAAAACCGACCTCCATGATATACCTTTAATATTGTTGAAAGTGGCGTTAAGCATCATTTTTATATATTTATATACACATATTACAGAGGTATAGTTCGATGTCATCAGCTTCGCACAATAGAATCCGGAGTGTTCGGAAAGTTTCGAGTCTTAAATACAATGTAAGTATATTTTATATAAAGTTTATTACAGAGAGAAGCAATATTGCATTGTAATGTAGATTGTTATTCTGATTTAAATAAATAAGTATATTTCGTTGTAATAAAATGCATCAAGATAGCTCTGATATTTTCCATAAATTAACTTAATTACTCGTAAGCAAAATGATTAATACTGATATGACTTATATATGAATACACATTTTTCTCTACGTCTACTTCTACCAAATACTGACCTTATTCAGCAAGTTGAAAATGATAATATCCTGACATTTTAATATGGGGAACAATATTGTTTGATTGACTGAATGTTTAACGTCATCTGAGCAGTATTTCAGCTATATACATTACAAGTTTACAAAAAAACACAAAAGGAGTAAAACGTTACCACTTTGGTTGGGATTTGGATTGACATTTTATTAGCCACACTAAAAAGAGTGGATTGATACGGAATTATGTCCATGGCAACGGGTCTCCAACGACCATTCCAAATATCAACTATTTGTCAACTTTTTATTTTGCTATGAATAGAATGAGCGGGTTCAAATTAGATTTTTTAAAGATTAAAATTATCTGAAAGACAAATTTTGTTTAATCATTTTAGACATATTCACCACAGCGGATTAACAAGCGTGCCAAATTTTGACAGTTTTGCTACACTAAATGAAAATTACAACAGTTTCATGGCTGAAATGTAAGTTTGTAATGTGCATGTAAGTTAATAAGTAACCAAATAACACTGAGATAAATAAATACATTTGTGCATATCATATTAATGCATCACCTAATTAGAATGTGATTATGTCGAAGTCGAAAAGGTGGACGAGTTTACCTTGACCTAACAAGGTATTCGAGGTATTCGTGATGAAAGAACCACTACGAACCAGAAAATTAGTTCACTTGTTGTTATCCAAGGGAATGAATGATTCGAGCTCGAGATAACTAGATTCAACTGTTTTTAAATAAACGTTAGAGAATACCGAAGATGCAATTTAAAAAAATGGACAATCCAGAGAAACTGGCAAAACACGGCACACACAACGAAGACAAGCAAAGCAAAAACACAACACAATATGTGTCGGACACCACTATACGAAAACAAACACAAATAAGGTAAATAAGCCCTCCTACAAACAACTGGAGGTAAAGACGAAGAGAACATCGTTTTTATGCAGAAATCATAATGAACATCACTTGTTCCATGCAATATAATTGAAAGTAGATGTTTGTTTAATTTTGTTTTTGTTTTTCTTAATGAATAAAGGTAATAACAAAATTACCGAACTCCGAACAATCTTACAAAGGGAAAGTCAAAACTCATAATTATATAAACAGTCAAAATCAGTCAACAACCGGAAAAACTGTGAAAACCGTAATGACCCTGACTTGGTACAGGCATTTCTAAAGAAATGGTGGGTTGAATCAGATTTTAAGGCGCCAAACCTCCCGCTCTCATTATGGTTCAAAGGTTCCGACTGTCACTGTAACAGTATTTAAATACAGGAACAAAATAGGTAAAATAGTTGTCAAAGCAGTACCATATTCGGTGACGTAAATGTCAAAAATATGTTTACGTCACACATTGATAAAAAAATTCTTGACCTTTTTTACTTCTTTATCTTTATACATTTTCACTATATGAAGATGCATCGCTTATAATTTTTTGTGCAGGGACGGAATATATTTCGACAAGATATTGGTATCGGAATATAAACTTTTTAAGAGATCGAATAAGGCGAATCTTTTTATAGCCCTGGTCCAGTAGCCTGTTTCTCAGATGAAGATGACGTTTCAGGAAATCAGAATAATTGCTACTGGCCCTTGCATAGCGTATCAATTGCAAGATGTAAACACCATATGCAGGAGAAACTGGTATATTGCTGCACATGTTTGGAAAATTTATGATTTTAAAATTGAAGTCGTCCCGCTTATCATAAATTTTAGTACTGAGTTGACCACTGTCGTCAAATTCGAGGTATAAGTTCAAAAATGATGCGGACGAAGCTGTATCGGTGGTCTCTTTAACTTCCAGCTCTGGAGGATATATCAATGGAAGAAATTCTGCAAATCTAGAATTATTGATAGATAAAACGTCATCAATATACCTGTATGTGAAATTAAAGGCTCTAGCCTCATGAATCTTCTTATCTTTTACAAGCTTTTGAAGAAACTCCGACTCATATGAGTATAAAAATAAATCGGCTAAAAGAAGGGCACAATTCGTACCCATTGGTATGCCGACGACCTGCTGAAACAGTGTCCCTCCAAAGGAGACAAATATGTTATCGATGAGGAACTCCAGCATACTGATCACTTGTTCCTCGGAGTAGCATGTTTTACCTTTATGAATTTTGTTTGAAAAATATGTGGAATTGTAGCCTAACACAACAAATTTTGAGCCATAGTTTCTATGACTAAAAGCTTTATGAATTGTTTCTTTTAAGCGGGTTTTTAATTCGTCATGCGGTAGGGTGGTATATAGAGTTGAAAAATCAAAAGTTTTGATGGAGGATACCTGAGAGAAAGATCTTGATTTCAGGTTATCCAAAAGATCTTTAAAGTTTTTCAAAATCCACATGTGATTTATGCCACTACGCGAGTAAACAGTTTCACAATATTTCTGGTGTCCCTCTTTTACTGCAGACAGAATCTTTGTCAGTTGAATAGACAATTCTTTCGTCGAACAAGTTGATGATCCCGCTATGTACCTTTCTTTGTATGGTGTCTTATGGAGTTTAGGTATCCAATATAAATAGGGTAAATCCTCAGACTCTTTACCAGAGGGAATGCTTAAAGAGGTCATGAATGATCTGTGTTTAGCTTGGATTTCATCTTTGTCGAACGAAGTTGGTTTGTATGTGGTATTATTAGAGGTGTTGCTATTTATGCCTAATTCCTTGATTAGGCATTCGAAGTAATATGATCTACATACAAACACGATATTGTTGGAAGCCTTGTCCGCAGGAACGATAACATATTTGTCATGAAGAGAGGAAAGACACGTAACAGCTTCTTGGTCTTTAAATACAGACTTAGGTCGACTATTAACACAATTTTTGAGTTTGTGAATCCGACCTTGTACTAGAGACCTAATTGTTCTAACCCAGTCTGACAAGGACTCTAACTCAGGATCTTGGTCTACTTCTCTCTTTATCCACCTTCTGGCATAATCTTCAACAGAGAAATTTTGGAGAATCTGAATGAACGGTTACCTGAAAAGAACCGATTCAGATTTCTATTTGATGTTATTGCTTCGTTATCTGAAAAAAGGAAAATAAAATACAAAGTTTTAACAACAAACAATCAATTTTGATTAGAAAAATAATACATTCTTTTTGTGAAAAAGGCTATTGAGTTTTGAATCTTTTGATATTGAACAAAATAGCTGTAATGTTTAATTTATTCATATTTTCATTAATTATGCAGCATAAAAATACAGAGCATTATTTTAAGATATGTTTGAACTGCACATTTTTAAACATATTTTTTTCCATTTTCTATCACAGTGACTTTTCAAATAATCAGATAGAGGAAATCAAAGAACTCGCATTTCTCGGCGTTAAAACTCATTCATTGTAAGTATATTAAATAAAACTGGACATTCCAGACAGTATACGTTGAGATTACATTAGAATTATTCCTTTCGGAGAAACCCCTATCACTCTTGGGAGTCACCCGATAATTCTGCTGTTTTTGTTTTACTTTTGTGTTTGAACTGCTTTTGGCTTGTGTCCAAATATCGTTACAAGGTAACAAAAATATCCATGCTTGCAAGAAAAGAAAATAGTCTTACTTATGTTTCGTTTGTCGTAATCATAATTCGGTCCTTTCCTCATTATCAATAGTAACAAGATATGTGCCACTAGTGGAGCAGGGGATATACAAAAACACAATTGCTTAACGCCTCTTTCAATTTTATATCAATTAGTTTGCGTGATGGTCGGTTTTTCTATAGCTGGGAAATCGGAATACCTGGGTGAAACAATCTTCCCGCAATAGAAAACATAGATATCAAATTTAGTGTTCATTGTTCACGATGCATTTCTTGAAAAACCTTCATCCGGTATTTGTGAGCATAAATACCAAAAGGCCTAAATAAGATAGCGAAAATCGGTTAGCACAGGGAAGAGAACCTTAATTTTAATAATAATTCACTCTTTAGAAACTGTAGATTTCAATAATAAATAGATTTAATAAACCATTCCAGTGCTGAAACACTGAACAACAGGCCCGATGATACCATAGGGGACTAATAGTCCATCCGCAGAGGTATAGATCCAGTTATAGTACTAAAAACGTAGATATCAAACTTAGTGCATATACGCCAAAGTCGAAAGATTGGATAGCCAAATAAGTTATTGTTCCATTTTAGCAAATGAAAATGAATATAATGAGAATATTTGAATGTGCACAATAAAATGGTGGAAGTATACTAATTTGAATATGCAAATCTTAGGATAAATGTTACATCCCGATTTAAATTGTGGTTTCAATTCCTTGGTTTTTATTTTTCTCGAACCAATTTAATTTTCCAGCATAAGATATACAATATGTAATTGTGTGACATTTATCAAAATAAAAACTCCTTTCTATATGTGAGACAAAAATATGAAAAAAGGTTTAGAATTTATGCTAATTTACGTTATTTGTGTTTGTTTGTTCATAGTGGTGTCCAACACATATTAACTATATTAATAACACGGTGGGTGTCTTGTTTTAGGCATGATCTGCTTACCTTTGCGGGTGCCTGTGTGCACACCGGTTTTTGTTGACGTTCGTGTTGCTCTTTTTTTTAGTTTGTGTTGTGCTTTGTCTGTCTTCGTCCTGTGTTTTTGTACACAATGTTGCAATTTTCTCTGGATTATCCATTCTTGATTGCCCCTTCGATTTTCACTAACGTTTTTGTAAATCATGGTTTCGCCGTTTATTTATTTTAATTTTATTTTATTTCTTTTAACCAAAGTAGAACACTTGTATATTATTTAATATCATTTTCGTTTACATATATGTACTAAGTTTTGTTTTCCGAATTTTGAAGGGAGTACAGTGTTACATTTTAATCTACTATTGCAAAGTTTGTTAATTTGTACCTCAAATTATATATTTGTATTTCAGAAAGATAGATAACAACAAACTAAGACGGATTCATAACGCAGCATTTTATAAGTCACAGATAGTCAACTTGTAAGTCACTTATTATTACTTTCAAATTAAAAATTCAGAAATATTATAAGAAATATATATAAAAATAATGTATTCTATATTTTCTTCATATGCTCCATGTGTATGTGTGTAAATATATACTGAACCACAAACAAATTACGGTTGACTACGTATCTAAACTTTGTTGAAAAAATGATGTGTTGCGAGGATCGTGGGACATACTTAAAATCAAAAATGGAAAATGAAAAGAGAAAATACAAGTACAACTCGTGTCTAAGCCATGCAAAGACCAGGATGCATCAAAAATGTGTTGAACTGTACTGTATGCACTTGGATGCATTTAACTGTTATGTACTCTATTGGATAACAAATATTTGAGAATATTATCAATAAGCAATATTTTCACATTTGCCTCTATCACAATTCTCGCATTAGATGACAACCATGATAATAAACGTAAACTATACACTTATACAGGCAGGACTAGTATACAGGTAGAACTAGTATACAGCCATTTCCTGTATTATAACCAAAACCACATAACCTCAACACACTGTTGTTTCCTAATGATGCATTGACAATGGTATAAACAAAACCATATAAGTAATTAATCAAACAGCAAAATATATATACTACTTGACCATATAATATGATATTAAGTAATATGATGGGTGACTAATAGGGTTATGGTATTTAACGCCACTTTGAACAATATTTTAGTTATTTCGTGGGTTCAGTTTTATTGGTGGAGGAAACCGGATTACTCGGAATTAAACCACCGACCTGTCGCAAGTCACTGACAAACTTTATCACATTATGTTGTAACGAGTACACCTCGCCATGAGCGGGATTCGAACTCACAACTTTAGTGGTGATAGACACTGATTGCATAGGTAGATATAAATCCAGCTATCATACGATCAGGACAGACTAGGGTCACTAATTAGAAATGGAAGTGGTTACCATTCGTGACCATGTTCTGTTTTCTAGGCAATACTGGTATCTTGTATTCATTTATGAATGCTATTCTATGAATGGTCGGTATTCTATGTTACGGTGGTATGTTGTCTTCATTTATGAATGCTATTCTATGAATGGTCGGTATTCTATGTTACGGTGGTATGTTGTCTTCATTTATGAATGCTATTCTATGAATGGTCGGTATTCTATGTTACGGTGGTATGTTGTCTTCATTTATGAATGCTATTCTATGAATGGTCGGTATTCTATGTTACGGTGGTATGTTGTCTTCATTTATGAATGCTATTCTATGAATGGTCGGTATTCTATGTTACGGTGGTATGTTGTCTTCATTTATGAATGCTATTCTATGAATGGTCGGTATTCTATGTTACGGTGGTATGTTGTCTTCATTTATGAATGCTATTCTATGAATGGTCGGTATTCTATGTTACGGTGGTATGTTGTCTTCATTTATGTATGTTTTTGTATGAATGGTCGGTATTCTACGTAATGCTGGTATGTTGTATTTCATTTAATGAATCTGGTAGATAGAAATGGGATCTTATTTTTTATGAACGTTATTTTTGCAGGCAGCTTCACGAAAATCCTTCACTGACACAACTTGACGAGGGTGCTTTTGATGAAATTGAGAAACTGGAAAATTTGTAAGTAAAAAACTAATCTTTTTCTATCCTATATTGTTATTGTAAGTCAACAAGAAAATGATATTTATCTGTAATTGAACGCATACACATGTATTATTATGCTATGGAAAATGACATACATAAACAACGGTGGTAATCTCTGAACGAGTTGTGTTCCGACGTCTACATATCACAACATATATTCTGATTTCCTGAAACGTCATATTCATCTGAGAAACAGGCTACTGGACCAGGTCTATTAAAAGATTCGCCTTATTCGATCTCTTAAAAAGGTTATATTCCGATACCAAGATCTTGTCGAAATATATTCCGTCTCTGCAGAAACGATTATAAGCGATGCATTTTCATATAGTGAAAATGTATAAAGATAAAGAAGTCAAGAAAAATGTCAAAAATATTTTTTTATCAATGTGTGACGTAAAAGTGTTTTTGACATTTACATTCACTGAATATGGTACTGTTTTGACAACTATTTTACCTATTTTGTTCCTGTATTTAAATACTGTTATAGTGACAGCCGGAGACTTTGAACCGTAATGAGAGCGGGAGGTTTGGCGCTTTAGAATATGATTCAACCCACCATTTCTTTAGAAATGCCTGTACCAAGTCAGGGTCATTACGGTTTTCACAGTTTTTCCGGTTGTTGACTGATTTTGTCTGTTTATATAATTATGAGTTTTGACTTTCCGTTTGTAAGATTGTTCGGAGTTCGGTAATTTTGTTATTACCCTTATAAAGCATTAAATTGTTGAAAGTTGCCGAGAGAAATTGATTAGATCTTGGGAAAATACAGATCATTTGCCTGTAGCCTAATCAGAAAATTTAAAAACGAATTTAATAAGTAAATCGGTGACCGCGATTGTCGTGGGTGTGGGATTTACATCTTATTCCTGCAATCAGCATCTATTACCATCAAATTTTAAATGTTTGCTTCCGGCTCGTGGGTGTACGTGATATACTTTATACAATAACGTTTGTAGTTTCATGCGACATATCAGTGGTTTTCTTCTGGTATTACGGTTTCTTTCATCAATAAAACCGACCTCCACGAAATAGCAAGACTATTGTTGAAAGTGATACTTAACACCAATGATCCAATCTATTTAGTGTATGATTAAAATGTTTTAAGCAGAACAAACATCACGAAAAATTATTAGAGATGTTTCTCTTTTTCCATACGTGCTATTTTCTATTGCAGAGATCTATCACATACTTCAATAGACAAACTGCCGAAAAAAGGTTTAGCCAACATAATGGAACTACGGTTAAAAGGGACTAAAACTCTGCGACAATTTCCGTCTGTTCTTCATTTTAACAAAATAAAAATAGCAGAAGTATATTACCCACACCATTGTTGCTTATTCAAAAATCCAGAAAAGCAAGATCCATCTAAGTGGAAAGCCTATTTGGAATTTCAGAGAAGAGTTCAGCTCGAATGTTCAATGTCTACATTTGGATCAACCGTTAGTACCACTAAATCGGGACTTCATGAAAATGAAATGTCTACGACAGCATATTCATTTGGATTTGGAAAGCGAGTGAAGCGACAAGGCTTCATCTACAATCAAACCAATAAAATCGGTTTCGGAGATATGGTTGATCCTTCAATGTCCAATAAATCGGCGAATCTACAACACTTCGTAGGCGACAAGTTTGATGATTCAAATGGTCTGTTTAATGATAAGGTATCCGTTCCCCCCAATTCAACAAATACTTTAACAGCATATTGTGGACAAGTTGTGAAAGATTATCGTCAAGTGATATGTACACCGGAACCGGATGCGTTTAATCCATGTGAAGATCTGATGGGTTACGAATGGCTACGCATATTTGTGTGGATTATATTACTTGCTGCTTTATTTGGGAATTCTGCGGTTCTAATTGTACTAATTAAAAGTAGAAGCAAAATGAGCGTTACTAAATTTCTAATGTGCAATCTAGCGTTTGCGGACTTCACGATGGGCATTTATTTGTTACTTTTAGCATCAATTGATGCACATACGCTAGGGGAATATTTTAATTATGCTGTTATTTGGCAGAATGAAGGAGGCTGTCAAGCAGCAGGATTTTTGACCGTATTTTCTTGTGAACTGTCAATATTTACACTGACTATAATAACCCTTGAACGATGGTATGCTATCAGTCACGCTATACATCTCACTAAGCGCCTACGCATTCGACAGGCTATGCTTTTTATGGCATTTGGATGGCTTTATGCTTTATTTATGGCACATTTGCCTTTAGTAGGAATAAGTAGCTACGGCCATGTTAGTATATGTCTTCCTATGAAAGTTGAGGACGCTATCGATGTTGCTTATGTTGTCTCTATTCTCGTAGTAAACGGAGTGGCATTTCTCTGTATTTGTGGCTGTTATATCAATATGTACTGTAAGGTCAGAGGAAGCCACACTAATGTCCGCAACAACGACGCAAAAATTGCAAAACGCATGGCTATGCTTGTGTTTACAAATTTTGCTTGCTGGGCACCGATTGCCTTCTTTGGATTGACAGCATCAGCTGGTATACCTCTAATTGATATTACTCATTCTAAAATACTATTAGTATTTTTCTATCCTTTAAATTCATTTGCAAATCCTTACTTATATGTGATCATTACAAAACAATTTCGTAAAGACTTGTACATATTACTAGGAAAATATGGAATTTGTACTGAAAGAGCTAACCGTTATAGGGTAACATTCACAAGCACCCATTCTAGAAATAGTTTGGCACTTCATAATAACATTCAAAACTCCAACAGAAACGACATAAGCAAATCAAAATCATCGATTTGTCCTTCAGTATTTTCAAGGTCACTATCAAACAGTGAATCAAACTGCTCAACCTCTACATTTCTCCATAGTAACTCCAAACAACCATCAATAAGGATACGACTCCCTGAAACAAAGACTATAGTAGATAAAATCCTCAAAGAAATTCCTGAAACCTCTACTACAGAAAGGCGCCTTCGTTCACCTCCACCATATATCCGTAGTGCTAGTGAATATGTAGTGTTCTTCCCACCTCCGAGAAGAGACAGCTATCCTAAATATAAATATCAAGCTGGAAGAACAGTGAGTGTAGATACTAGTTTAACTAGTAACATGACTGAGTCATCATGTGATTCCTCCATCGAAGATAATCCATGGGTCCTGCATAAGCATGTGGTGCTAGAGGGCAATGAACAAGAGTATAAAATTAACTCTATAGACGAAGAGAATTTAGAAGAATTTGAAAATAAAAAGCTTTCAGATGTTAAAACATTCGATAATATATTATCTCAAAGCTGTGACAACAGTCTATATCAAAAGGCTTATTTCTATACTTCAGACGATGAGTGTGAAGATGACAACATCCAACAAACTTTATTGAAGCATTGTACTTTACGAGAATCGCCAGTGTCAACGATAGAGAAAAAATGTCCCAGTGATTCTATACTAACTGACCATAGTAAGAATTTTGGTGAAAATAACAGTATTGTTTTATGTCCATCAAAGAGTAGCCCTAGCATAGACGAATTAAAAAGAAATAGTATTATGACGAATCAATGAAAGCTATTTTAGTCATAACCGTTCCATTTACTCCCATTTTGTACGTTTTTATTTTTATTTTTTTTGTTCCAAAATTTTGGTTTTTGTCAATTATATTCTATAAAGTATATTTTATTTTTTGAAGAAAAAGATATTTTGTAAATATGTTTGTTTATATTGGTATTTGTTTACACGTGCTGACTAAACATGAAATCATCGTTGTTAATGCAGTTTGCACGATATTTAATTTCATCCACTTACCGCACTGTTGTGTTTGTGTGGAAAGATCATTGATGTGCAACGAATATGTAATGAAGAATACAGCGTGTACCTTAAAATGCACGTGCTTTACATAGAAATTTGTAATATATCAAAAGTAATTCTAATAGCTTAGAAATAGAAAAAGAAAAAATCAAACTTCAAATAGAAAAATATTATTTGATATCTATATGAAATATACGTCAGTATTAGGCCATTGCGGTCATCATGCTCATATTGTGTCGCATATCCCTGTGAATTTTTTTTTTTTTTTTTTCATTAAAATAATATATTCTGTAATATTTTAGATAAAATTAATAAGTATTTTTTTCTCGAAAATGTGGTTTTATCGATTATGATAATATTTTTGTTTTAGAGATTTTATATAAAAAATTAAAAAAAAGATTTCAACCATATTGACAAATTGATTATATTTTGTTTTGCCAATTACTGTATTCAAACATTAATTTGAATACCCATTCATAAATTTATGCTAACAACAATTAGCCTCCGTGGAAATCTTTCATAGCGGATTTCGCCTGAATAAATGAGTCTAATTAGTTTGTGCTTTGTATGTGTTTACTGTTTGTAAGTAAATATTGCTATGTTAAAAATGAATTTACTTGTTATTGCCATATACATTTATGTTGTTATTTTTGTTCTCGTGATTTTGTGATTAAAGATTTAAATTCTGAACATAATTTACACATATGTTAGTGAAACTACAAATTAATAACACAACCTATAATTAATTATAGGTTGTTATTAATTATTAATTAATTAATATAAAAATTACTAAATCTTCTTTTCAACTCTCTGATGACAAGATCGGTGATGTTATATGAAACTTTTAACATGTTCAGTGAATTCAGTTGCGATAAGAGGAGATTGTTCGTTTTGTTGATATTGGTGAAATTGACGGCCATCACTGTTAGACTTTCCCACTGTTGTCTTTGTCGATCGTGTATGGAGCTATGTATTCTCCATATAGGGGGGTTAGGGGGTTATGATGTTCCACGCCACTTTCAACAAAAAATAGTTCAGTTATATCGTGGCAGTAGTCCATTGTGGAAAATATATAAAAAAAAAATTCACAAGCATTAGAAACAGGTAGAAAAGCGATACTTTGGCGGAAATTGTGTTTATCCTGCATATTCAAAAAGTCCAAAGCAACTGAGAAACTCAAAACAGGACAGAAAGGAACGTCGTTCCCATTATTTTCAACTGTGTCCTCTGTCACGTACGCACTATTCTGTTACCGGTTCTTACCTTTCGCTCTTCATGAATCGGGTACCAGGAGACTGTTAATAGTATACCAGTCGAATTTATCAAAACAAATAGTCGCATACCCTACTTATAAAACAATTGCAATTATTGCAGGATAAACACATTTACGCTCCGTCCTTGAAGTGAGTTGAATATATGATTCGTTCAGCACAACTTTCGGACACCTAAATCAATTTATTGTTGTGTTTTTGTAATAAGTATGGAGATTCGAAAAAGGAAACCAGAAACAAACACATGTTTTGGAAGACTTTTCGATCCACCACATATATACATACATATTTGACATTATGAAAAAGAACCAGTGGTGGTGAATTAGTATTGACAAAGCGAACAACAACCTCTCACGTCAAATCATTAAACACAACAAATACCACAATACATGTCAATCCACGTCATGGCTGGGGACAGACACAAATATGTGGCGGGGTTTAACCTGTTAATCCGCTTCCACGGTCAAAGAACGGTTTGAAAGTAACCACGAAAAGAACAGCATGAGTTACATCGTAATGTTAACAATCCCATAGCTGATGGATGTGGATGTACAAAAGAAAGGAAGAAGGTTCATTGGCGAGAAGCATGAAACTTGTATACATTTCATAATGGTAGGCTGGTAGTGAAGCAACATTGGAACTCAACTTCTTTAAAAACATATTGCTCGCTGTAGTAGTTGTGAAGTAGCAACTTACTGTAGCTTCTGTCTTGAAATAAACACAATAAAAACATAGATATATAATTTAGAACGCATTCATCCGGTTCTTTCAAAGTCAAAAAGGTATTCATAAAATTAACATGAATAGCGGGCGCACAATGAACAACATACAAATTCAGAATAAAAACAAACAGTCGGAATGGTCCCCATATTCTTCTTGCAGATATATTTAGATAAACGTACTAAAATGGGCAGGTGGTCTAAGCTGAATTATTAGCTTGCTCGCATCGAGTGCGGAAAATCTTGGGGTCGATCCCGGAGAAGGTCAAACTAAAGAATATTATATCGATAATCCCCGCTAGGTGAAACAATTTATGAGCTGAGACAAAGACTGGTTTGATTCGAAGACAATACAATGGCTAAATGAAAAAAAGACAAAAGAACAAACAACGGTATACAAAAGATTGTACAGAAGACTAAAGATCAATAGACACTAACCCCACTAAAAACCAGGTGGTGAACTAGCATATTCTGGTCATTAAATATCTCAATAAGTGTTCATTTGACGAAAAACAACAATCATTCACCCACCCAAAACGGGCTTGGTAAAATAAATATTTATTTATTTAATAAAAAGGGACCAGAGTTTCGTTATTTTAATAATTTGATAGCTTCTTCATGCAACTTCATTTCAGGTTTATTTTCGTAGAAATGTCGTTCAGTCATCAATTGTGTTTTCTTCGTTTCATTTTATTCTTGAGGCTTCTTTGTATCGCTGTACAACGTTTTCTGTCTGAAACACTTATTTGGTTTAGTTTGAAACTCGAGCATAATAATTAAATAAACATGTGGCTAAAATGGACGAAAGGAAACCATAAAAAGATCACATGATAGCAATCACATACTGGTATCCAAATGAAAAGGAATCGGAAGTAAGGTCAACGTACTCAGAAATATTTTGGAACATAAGATAGCCTTTCTTTTACTCAAAAATTAATAAAAGATCACCGACAACATTTTTGGTAAGATTTTGAGTAAATATCAATAAGATTTATAAAAAATGAGAACCAATACGAATGAATGACTGAAAACAATTTGCAAAATTATGTAAACCATTTTGAGATCACCCCCGGTTTTTAGTGAGGTTGTTCGATGTTAGTTTTCTGCATAGTGTTTTGTAGATTGTTGTTTGTCATTTTTATCTTTTTTTTTTGGCTATTGTGTTGTCTGTCCTTCGATATACGACTTCGATTCTGATTACCATTTTGGTATCTTCAAACTATTCTTGTTTTTAAGGTTCAAAATTACTGGTTCCACTATCTTACTTGAATATTCTTGCCAGTAAACGAAATAGAATGTTATTAAAAATTGAGCTCTAAAATGATTTCATAGTCTCATTTCCGACAAGGTAATATTCTGAAAATTCAAATTGCTGCATGAATACATGTGTAATTAAATTTAAATTGGAAAAAAAAATAAGACACAAGAACGATTGCGCAATATATCTGAATGTAAGTAAGATACTTGACCAAAATAACACGCTTTAATAGCATTTAAAGTGCACGCTTTTATTTTTTGGTCATTTGATTTAATATTTTGAATATAAAACTGTCTTAGGAATTCTAAAAAAATGTAATCTTCGTCTGAGAAATTACTTGCTTTTATAACGTTATATAAATAACAAAAATTTAAACTGTTACTCTTGGTTGCTTTTTTCTTCATCCATTAATACATTTGTTCATGTATCCATCCGCGTGAAGTGATGTTCATGCTGCTTGCTCATGCTTCCGCAGAAAGAGTGCAATAAGCTCAAGTTATTTTCTTGTCTCGGGGGGAAATTCCTTTTTCATATATAAGATTAAGAGTTCAGTACAATAATTTAATTTGTCGAGTGTGATAATATTTTTCAATTACTTTCAGGATTTCTTAGAACAATTTCTAAGATTTCAGATATCGTTATCTTATTAAATTTACGAGAAAAAGCAAACAAAACAGCAAATTTAAACAAAAAAATTCTGAAACATAATCTGAATTTCGATAACAAGATATGATATCTCTAAATTAAAAAAAAAAAAAAACGTAGCATATGAAGAACTACTAAATTGGTGATAATTGTCCAACTTCGTTATTTTTAGACATTATATTCTACAGATACCGATCCTTTTTTGTTCATTTGACTGGAAAGAAAAAAAAAACTAAAATGTCTGATTATAATGATGAATTGGTGCATATTATTACGTAATCAGGCTTATTGATATTTTTTTCATTTTTGTACTTAAAACTGTTCTAATCCGTATTAGAGCGCCAAATGTGGATTCCATAAAGTGCATGAAAAAACATGTTCCGATTAGTATTACTAAAAGAATTTCTGTAAGACGCATTCGCTTGGAAAATGCTATATTGTATCCAATTGCTAAATAATAGCTTTAATTATATGACTTCAGATAATGTCTTTTCTGATTGGCAGACTTCCCTAGAAAAGTTCTTTGATATTCGATGGATACCAGGATTTATTAAGCCAAGAATAATATATTTACCTCGGGCATCTGGCCTCGGTAAATATAATGTTCCTGGGTAAATAAATCCTGGTATCCACCTCATTAAAAGTCATTAATTGTATATAGTATTATATGTTGCATTTTATAAATGAGTACATTTAAATTATGGTGCAATTTCTGTTATTACTTGTTGCAGCAAGTTCAACAATAATTTTTGTACCACAAAGGAAAGGTATATTTGTTTAGTATCTTCTCTGCTATTACAAAGAGACGAAAGCCTTTAATTAAGTCTATTAACATAGATACTCGTATTAAATAGATTTTCAGCCTTTCTATTCATCAATTTTAATGTTACGGATAAAATACCAATTAAGAGGGAACAGTACACAGAAAATTACAATTCTGAGATACGAAACCACATAAAACAAAGACAAAATGAACCAAAATAACAAAATATCGAACAATACAATCTCCGTAAAAAACAGAGACAATAACACGTGTTTCTAATGATTGCATCATAAAATGAAAAACAAAACAAACAAATACCATAATGTCGGAACAGTTTCAAAATCCAATAGAAAAATCGTAGAAAGAGGCAAATTCAATATCCCTACACGAGCGCTGACTTGGAACAGGCACTTCAATACAAAGTGGCGGGATTAAAGAATGAAATCATCATCAACATAAATAAAACAAATAGAAAAAGGTGATATGTTGATCAATGATGGAATTCCGGTCCTGTGTATACCATAGTACTCTTTATAAATCTTGCTTTTGAAAGATATGATAAAATTTTATTTAAGTTTCTTAGGTCTAGTTCCACCAATGTATTGAATAAAACGTCATCCGAATCTTGTTAAAATAATTGCCATGGAAAACGCTTGGTGTTTCAATGCATTTATGTTAAAGACTGAAAATATTACCATATGCTTACAGCATAGTCTGAACCCCATAGGCACTGATATTTTCATTTGTACCTGACTAATTCTGCAATTCAGAAGAACGCTTCATTTCAAATACAAATGTACAACAAAAGGTCTTGCTGTTTTAGTGAACTAAAACATGTCTCTCCTTCGTTTGTCTCTAAAAACGATAATAAAAGAATTGCCTAGCGAATAGATATACAAAGTTGGGATCCAATTGTTCCATGATACAGCTATTGTTCTTCTAGTTCCAAATATGTATGGCTGCTATAGGTACTTTTCCAAAAAATAATAGATCTTCAAGATTATTAACCAGAGTTATAATTATTGTTTTAATCCAATGATTCCAGTTCACAACTACTGCTCTTCACTTTCGAGAATTGTATGATGTCTTGACAATTGGGCGTATTGGAGTCTTCAATGGTATTTTCCAAAATTGGAATATTGATTTATTTATTGATTGGTGCTTAAGGTCAACTTTAGTAGTATTTCAGCTACACCGTTGCGTCCAAAATTGGAATAAATCTTGATTAGATAGTTACTAAATGTGATAGGAAACTAAACGTTTTCAAAACATGAATAACGCATTCGGAACTATACTAAGAACCTTTCGTCAACAAAATTTCAAAGTGTTTGAGGTGGGTTATGTAAATCCCGACTGATCGTACAAGGACAAGTAAGCAGGGCAACAACCTTTATATGTTACAAAAATGTAACGCTATGTAAACGGGGGAAAATATATATTTATTTTCCAATTAAGGGAATAAATGTAAACTATTTGTTCCTATTGTCATGGAAATAAATGCGTCATTTCTTATTATTTTCCATGATGAAAGGATGATTGATCACTGATCTTACCTCCTGATATTGTATTCAATATATCACATTAAAATTGTGACACTGTGATGAGAGTATAAATATTGAGTTATAATTGTCTCAAGTAAAATCTTAATTTGGAAATGCAACGGGATCCCAACGATCACTAGTTTGATGTTGCTATAGGCTGATAAAGGTATTTTACTTGCAATCATCGTCGCATTCTCCAAATACAAAGCACTCAATTGCGTCATATCATAAGGACGAATTTTACGTCTCGCACAATAATTAGCCGAAGCCTCTTTCGAAAAAGAAGAGAACTAATTTCCTATTTTCACATCAATGTGTTCTCTGGATGGCGCATACATAAACGTCTAAACTGTAGCACAACAACACCAAGAAAAGATGTTAAAATATAACAAAAATAACTATAAGTCTACAAAAAGACTATAATTATAATCAAGTTGACGGATATTTCGCTTGACCGACAAGCTTCATCAGCGTCTGTAATATGATTTGACAAATTGTCACGAAATATCCGTCAACTTGATTATAATTATAGTCTTTTTTTGTAGACTTATAGTTATTTTTGTTATATTTTAACATCTCTTTTTGGTGTTGTTGTGCTACATTTTAGACGTTTATTTATCATTTTGTTTGTTTGCACAGAATCGTTCACATTTGTTTCCGATCCGACATCCCGTAGGTTCATACATTGGCTACTTTTTCAGACGTTTATATATATATATAAATTTATATTTAAATATAGAACTACAAATTTGTAGTTTAGCGACACTTTCAACAATATTTCAGTCGTATCGTGGTGGTCAGTTTTATTGGTGGAGGAAACCAGAGAAAACCACCGACCTGTTGCAAGTCACTGACAAACTTTATCACATAATGTTGTATTGAAGAACCCACAACTTTTTTGTAGTTCTATATTTAAATATAAATTAAATTAAATTAAATTAAATTAAATTAAATTAAATTAAATTAAATATAAATTAAATTAAATATAAATTAAAAATAAAAATGAACCCACAACAAATTTGTAGTTCTATATTTAAATATGAATTATAACTACATATTTGTACCAATCATTAACATGGTTAATTGGTGTGTAAATTCATTGACTAAAATACATTTGACATGAATGTACAAAATGCACTTCTGTAAACGGGTTTAAAACTTTATTAAACAACAAAGATTGCATTCCTAATACTTGTAATTACATTTTTACATTATTATTTTTTTTAATTAGAACTCAACATTTTCATCAGTTGTCATTGATTGTAGCTATTAGTTTTCATCACCGTTGAAAAAGAGGCCGTCGTGGTCTTGATCGATTGTAGGTGGATTTACAGCTAACTGTGAAATCAGTGCCTATCACCAATAAAGTTGTGGGCTCATGGCGAGGTGTACTCAATACAACATTATGTGATAAAGTTTGTCAGTGACTTGCAACAGGTCGGTTTCCTCCACCAATAAAACTAACCACCACGATATGACTGAACTATTGTTGAAAGTGTCGCTAAACACCATAGATCAAAGCAAAACCAATCACCGTTGAAAATGGAAGACTCGGCTGAATGATTGTGCGTTTCGTTGAACGGGGTTTCAATTCTGAAGTCACTTGTCAATCTTTTTACAAATCACCTCTTTCTAAATGACATGAATACATACTATAAACATTTAAATATGAATCATTTGTAGTTATGGACAAATCGTTAGTATTTATGGGGCCTTCGTGGTCGTGATCGTTTGGTAGTGTTTTTACAACTGCCTGTGCAATCAGTGCCTATCACCACTACGTTGTGAGTTCGAATATTTATTGAACCGAACGGTATACGTTACCTATTCGACGAACTCGATAAATGAGATTATAGTATCCGAAAGCCCGCCTTCAGTTGGAGTCTGAACTTCGCAAGTTTACAAGTGGCTGAAATCGTAGCTCTATGGTAAAAAAAAATCCACAAGAGTTACGGTTACGCCGCTAGGTTGTATTGAAATATACAATACCTAAATATTTAAAATAATTGTCTCCTCCCGGGCATAGGTGATCTTAGCCGATTTTGACCATCCCATTTAATGATTTTCGTTTTCTCGCTCCCAAAGACTTAATATGTTTGGCATTCCAATCGTTCGACTTTGAGCATACCTGACGTTATTCCAGAAACGCGTCGTTTGCACCAAAAATTAGATATTAACGCCGTGTACAATACATGCTGACGATATGGGAATAATCAAAAACAGAACCAAGCCTGGAATATGAAAGACAAAGGTTTTAGAAAAATGCAACTAAGCAAATGTCATAGACCCGATCTCATGAAGTCTTATGAAAATGCACGAAACAAGTGTCCTTGACTGTATTATAGGCCCGTTGTTCTGGAAATTCTCATTTTAGAATGTGTCTTAAGTTACTATCGTTTTCTTATTCAATAAACATATTCCTGCTTTTTGTAAAAAAAAATAAAAAGCCTTTCAAAAGAGGATCTATCTGAGCCAAACATACAAGATTATTTATACATGATACTTTGTAAATTATAAAGATACAGATAAAGGATGCCTTAGAAATAACGACCAATTACTAATCAATCTGGAATACCTACAACTGTGCCAAAAATATCTTACTGTAAATATCGCATTGTTTAACAGGATTCTTGTAAATGTCAAACTGTGACACATACTATAGATAAAAGAAAATAAAGATGGCATCAGAGATGGCAAACGTCGAGTTGTTATTACTGTCAAATGGGAGAAATTTCCTCCTTTTGTAACAACAGGTCGCCCACAAATAAATAACACGTGGGTTCGAATACAAAATGTAAGAAAGGGATAAATTATCAAATTTGAGGGGGAAAACTTTAAATTATTTTCCCCAAAGTTTTTTTTCCTAAATGTTTTTCTTACAAAATTAATGAGAAAGGAAAATTGAGAAAAACAATTTTGAAAGATCACATCCCTCCCCGACAAATTTTCTTTATTAATTTTTCTTTCATATAAAATTTCCAATTTTGATCTTTATTTTGCTTGTCTACATCTACTTTTAAAATCAAAAGTCAATCAAAGTTACTTGGAAATCAATAAAACATATTTGTATGCAAACTTAAGGAGCATAACTTGGATACGACAAATGTCAAATATCTTTAATTTGAACTTGACATATATATCATTTACCAGTCTATAGTTTGTCTTAAATTTCAAGACACTATAATATATATTAAAAAAATCTCCAGTTAATTGGGGGGTATAACTCGGAAATGACAAATTTCGGATATGTCAAACTTGATTTTTCGTTTCTACGAAATATCAGAAAGTTATCATTTTGCATCGTTTCGAGCCGCTCCTGTTACTAAGTATTCGGCACGATGTCCGTATGTATTTCCACATAGTGCATTTCTTGTAGACGCAAAACGCCCTTCAGTACCGGCAAATTTACAATTTGAAGGAAAATTATATTCACCAAATGAGACTTTAGTTGTACATTAAGATAATGAATGATTCGATAAGGGCAAAATTGATTGGACGAGTTATGGTCACTTGAACATAAACCATTACGGCGTTTCATAAGATCTTTATGCAGGTGTCATATCAGAAACTAAGAGGCTCAGTGGGCTGAGCCTGTGTCGCTCACCTTTCATTCTGCTTTGAGGAAACTTAATACAGAATCTTCCATACATATAGATGCTTCCTACCAAGTTTCGGTTCATATGGCTAAGCAGTTTCAAAGGAGAAGATTTTTTAGAAATCAACCAATCAGAAACAAGAATTGCATGTGGTGGCCATGTTTGCTAACCGATTGGGACGAAATGAGCAATCTTCATAGAGGACATTCCATAGATGCTTCCTACCAATTTTCGGTGGTAGCCATGTTTGCTAACCGATCGGGACGAAATGAGCAATCTTCATAGAGGACATTCCATAGATGATTCCTACCAAGTTTCGGTGGTAGCCATGTTTGTTAACCGATCGGGACGAAATGAGCAATCTTCATACAGGACATTCCATAGATGATTCCTACCAACTCAAGTTTCGGTTCATTTGGCCAAGCAGTTTCAGAGAACATTTTAAAAAATCGGCCAATCAGAAACAAGAATTGCCTGTGGCGGCCATGTTTGATAATGGATCATAACAAAATGTGAATTCTTTAGAGAGGATCTTCCTATATAGATGCTTCCTACCAAGTTTCAGTTCATTTGGCTGAGGGTTTTCAGAGGAGAAGATTAAAATGTGAAAAGTAAACGAATGACAGACGACGGACACCAAGTGATGGCAAAAGCCATTGGCAAGGTTTGCTAAAAAGAATATTAAAATGTGAATAACTACTTGTAATGTACAGAATAAACATGTTACACTATATCAGCATTAGTTAATTTCTAAGAGAGAAAATGGCAAGAGTTATCAATCTATTAACAGCTTAGTCAAGAGTTATCTTTCTTTTAACAGAGGAGAAGGTTTTTTAGAAATCAACCAATCAGAAACAGGAATTGCCTGTGGCAGCCATGTTTGTTAATATGTAGGAAATATATATGTAAGATCTCCAGCTTGTGCAGACGATATTGCCTTCATCTCCAGTGACAAATATGAAATGCAAACTATGCTCAATATACATGTAGTAAGTAGATATGCCAAAGAACATCATTACCTCATTCATCCTGTAAAAGTATAACTTGTCGACTGCTCAAAAACACCATCAAATTACGATTGGGTGATGAATGACAACAAGCTTAACATTACGAACCAAGGTGAACATCTGGGGGTAATAAGAACAGACAAAAATTAAACAAAGGCCAATATTGAAACGAATATACAGACTGCTAGACGAACAAAATATGCACTTATTATGGGCTCAGGATGTCATGGTACAAATGGACTTCATTCACAAATTTCATACAAAATATATAAAACATATGTCATTCCGAAACTGATTTATGAACTAGAAATACTTCCTTTAAATAAAGAAAACATGGAACAACTAGAGGTATTTCATAGAAAATGCTTACGGCATATACAATCATTGCCAGACAGAACTTCAAACTCAGCTGTATTGTTATTATTAGGGGCACTGCCTATAGAAGCAGAAATACATAAAATGCAACTTTCCCTACTGTATTCCACACTTTCCTGTAACAATGAGTGCATAAAAGAAGTGATGGACAGGCAGATCTGCATAAATTATGACAACAAACAAAGCTTCTTCTGTAAAGTTCTACTAATTCAGATGTATGACATGCCATCTATTCAGGCACTAAAGAATTCCTTACCAAAAAAGGTACATTGGAAAAGAGAAGTCAATAAAAAAATTAATAATTTCTGGGCACAAACATTAGTGGAAGAGGCTTCAAGCAAGTCAAGTTTGAATTATCTCAATATCAAGAATCTAGAAATTGGAAAAAAGTTCAAATGTATGGAACTTGCACCTGGAAGCGAGATTGGAAACGAGAAAAGCTATTGTAAAGGCAAGAATGATGACTGGATCATATATCCTTCAAATAGACAAACACAAGTTCAACAATAACAGTATAGACCCAACCTGTTCGCTCTGCAAAGCTGATGATGAAACTATTATTCATCTGATTACAACAAGTCCAATTCTCTCCTGTATACGGGAAAAACATTTCACAATCATCAAAGAGACTATTTTGAAGAAATTAACATCACAGACATGGACGGAAAGATTTAATACCAAGTTAGCTATCACAAAGCTGGTTATAGACTGTAATTCGTTTGAAGGCTGTATTGGAAATGACAACGTTCTAATGAGCGAAATAGAGAAACATACCAGGAATTTTCTGTTCCAACTTGATGTAACCAGACTAAACGTTATAAGGGATCAATCACAAGATTGATATATGGACAAAATCAACTGGAAAGGGTAGACGCTATATCAAATTTACAGAATGGCGTATGAATGTATATAGTTGAACAAATGAATTAATGAAAACCCCGTACACGAGCTCTTGATACAATAAAATATGAAATTATCTATTTTTCTCTCTAAAAGTAAGGACATTAATTTTACATTTTATCATTATAAGGATAAAGTTGAGACTATCTTTTAGATTTTAATAAAATATTTTAATATTTCTTATTTCGCATTTTGTTATGATGTTTCTCTCATTTTAGATTTTAACCTTATATTTTTATAAACATTATTTCTGAAGTATGCCTCCTAAATGATAAAACACCTATCTATTAAGAAACACTCTGCAAAAGTTATAACCCTTCTTATGAAAGAAATCTGTTTACGGTATGTTTTAATATTGAAGTAGTCTTTTTTTTTTTTTTTTTTTTAATGATTAAGAAAATGAAGCTCGCCATCCTACCCCTACTTTGTATATAGATATGTAAATAATTATTTTTAATATTTTTTAATATTTTAAAGTATTTTAAGTTTTAACATTAAAATAATTAATTAGTAGGGATTTACTCCACTGCTGGAGGTGCTCCTATTCAAAGGAGGCTAATACACAGAAGAAGAAGTTAACCAATCGGGACAAAATGAACAATCGTTATAGAGAACCTTCCATAGATGCTTCCTACCAAGTTTCGGTTCATTTGGCCAAGCGGTTTCAGAGGAGAACATTTTTAAAAATCAGCCAATCAGAAACAAAAATTGCCTGTGGCGGCCATGTTTGTTAATGAATCGGGACAAAATATGTAATCTTTAGAGAGGACCTTCCGTAGATGCTTCCTACCAAGTTTCAGTTCATTTGGCTGAGGGGTTTCAGAGGAGAAGATTAAAATGTGAAAAGTTAACGGACAACGGATGCCAAGTGATGGCAAAAGCTCACATTGCCTTGGGTGAGAAGATAGAGATCTAATGTTAATAAGATTAAATCATGTTGTCCCAGAACATTATCCTGAAAACTAGATTAATTCATTACATCCCTAGTTGGCAAAACACACTCACTATGTCTCCTATCATATAACTTGTGATGCTAGACCAGTTTAGATGAAGTACATGAGGTATCATCAGAAAGCTTAATGATAATGTTTAATGTAGGAGTCTTAATTATGACTCTTTTTTTTCAGGGGAGGTTACTGTCAAAGATTGTCCAACATTTTCCATACCATAGAATCGATTGTTATCAAAGCTTTTTCTTTTTTTTTCAAAATCTATAAATATTTGAGGTTTAATCTCAGGGAAAGTAGTTGCTGAAATCAATTTTTTTTATACCTACAAATGTATGGCATTAATGTACCAGAAATATATTCAATATTGTTCAGTAAAAGTAAGTCACCTCTTGTAATATATTACCATGTTTTGGTTTAATTAGGAGGATTTGTGCAAAAATATAAACATGTAAATTAAGTAATACAGTGGAACCTGTCTAATCCGACACACCAAGGGACCAGGGAAATGTGTCGGATTGCACAGGATGTCGGAAAACTCAGGTTTTCTCTTTAGTTAACAGAAATGTGCACAAATTTAACAAGAGAAGAAATTGTGTATGTTTGATTATGTAGGATGGTTTAAATAATTGGAACTACAATGTAGATGAAAATACATTTAATGTTTAATTTATACAAAATTAATATATTTAGAACAATTTCATAATCTGATCAGATAATTGTTGGTTGTAGCCATGCCCTTTACAAAGCAAGTGAAAACAGTTATCTGTAAAATTTTAATTATTATATTTTTGGTAAACTTACTTTAACCCTTAATAATGAGTATTTAATCATCTGCCAATCAATAAATTCAAATCATAATTTATTTGTGTACACAAGCCTAGAACAATTTCATAATATATCAGATAATGGTTGTAGACATGTCCTTTACAAAGAAAGTGAAAACAGGTAACTGTAAAATTTTAATTATTACATATATATTCTTTGTAAACCTACTTTTAACACTTACTAATCAGCCTTTAATTGCCTCCCAATCAATTACTTAAAATCACAATTTGTTTGTGAGGTAAGTCTATCAATTTGTTAATGGTTTATATTTAATGATACACATGGAAGGATGGTAATTTATTAATGCGCAGATCAAAGGGTCGGATAAGACAGGATTAATCAAGTATAATTAATAACATTGGGACTGTAAAACAGTGTCGGATGTCGGAAGTGACAGGTGTCGGAATACTCAAGGTTTTTTAACAAAGAATGTTAAAGAAATATTTTGGGACCTGAATTTCTTGTCAGAAGTCACAGAATGTTGGAAAACTCAGGTGTCAGAATGCACAGGTTCCACTGTATTTGATAAGATCTTGACCCAATTGAAGAAATATGTTAAATGAGTAGGCAACAATTTTTTTAATCATTTATAACTTGTATGTATGTTTGTTTGTTTTTGTGTGTGGGGGTTCTGAAACTGCTTTGAGTGAGTGACTGATTGTTGTTTAATGCCAACTCAGCAATTTCAGCTATATCATGGCAAGAACAAGTTAATTTTGAATGAGATGATGATGAGGTATGCTTTGTACTAGACTAACACGCTTAGTTGGATTTTTATAGTGCTAGCTCACTGAAACAACATCCCGTGGATAGGCATGTCGCCCACTCAGACATATTATTCTGATTCCGTGTCAAACAGTCTTTGATCTTTCTCCTTAATGCTGCGTGCTTAGTGAAAAAGCAACAAATACTAATTTTATAGTCTTTGGTTTGACCCAATCGGGGCTTGAACCCACGATATACAGCACTCGAGGCAGGCACCTGTTTTGAAAAAATATTGTGGAGACTTAACATTTCATATAGCAACATCATCATTAAAATCTACTCCAATGAAAACTCAGTTTGTATTATTTCAAGATGATTCACTAGATTGGTGAGTAGTCACTAGACTGGTGAGTAGACAAATGTAGACAAAGTTTTCAAGATTATTCACTAGACTGGTGAGTAGACAAATGTAGACAAAGTTTTCAAGATGATTCACTAGACTGGTGAGGAGACAAATGTAGACAAAGGTTTCAAGATTATTCACTAGACTGGTGAGTAGACAAATGTAGACAAAATTTTCAAGATTATTCACTAGACTGGTGAGTAGACAAATGTAGACACAGTTTTTTTTGTCTTTAGTAACAAGTGTATTTGATATTCACCTAAATGTCTTATAATTTTTCAGGAAAATTTAATTTGAATCTAGGTGTTAAACATACATTTCTCTTGCTAATTTCAGTAACATTGAAAAACAAATCCTTCATGACAAGAAGTGGTAATGCATGTTTTCCTTAAGAACATAAAAAGTTATTGCTTGCTTAGAAATGCTCCTCTGTAGAAGTATATTTGAATGCACGTTCTCATAAAAGATCATGCCCTGTTGCATTCAACCTGTAATATCTATTTTGTTCAACTTGTCTTGTAACAGTAAATCACCAGCATCTTGTTTTTCAAGAGATGATCAACCATAGCATGAAACCAACAGGGACCCTCGCATCATGTAACATTTTATAGACAAAACAAATCATAACAAACTGGTATCATCTGGAATCAATTTCAAAATCCAGTTCCTTAACATGTTGATTTCAGGCAAATTCATTTCATGATAAATATTAAATCTATGAAACTCAGTAGAAAGTCCAAGTTTAGTGAGTTGTTTGTATGTGTCGTCTCCCCATTCTGGTAGTACGAGTTCATCCTGAGTGCCGTGACTTTGAAACAGTTTGGGTAATGTAGATTTGTCTTTAACAGCTTCAATTGTCTGAAAATAGTTTAAGTTAACACACTCGTTATTTTCGGCACAGAATATCGTAATTACTAAATAAAAATTATTTATTAATAACAAAGCTATATATTGTTATTGTTTCCCATATACAGGGTTAGGATTAGGGGTTGTGGTATTATAACCACTTTCAACCATATTTCAGATGTATCGTGGTGGTCAGCTTTATTGGTGGAGGAAACCGAAATACTTGGAGAAAACCACAGACCTTCAGCAAATCACTGACAAAAACCTTATCACATAATGTTGTATCGAGTACAACTCTCCATGAGTGGGATTCATACTCAAAACTTTAGTGGTGATAGGCACTAATTGCATAAGTAGTTGCATTTGTAAATCCAACTACCATACGATTACGACCATGACAGCCCCTTAGAAAGAAAGGTTAGACACAAATTAAAGTAAAGGAACAGTGCTTTTATTGCCGTTCTACAGTATATGGGTTCAGGCCCGTACCCATACTTTTTTGGATTCTTCTTTGGCGAGGGGTTTGGGGCTTTTTTTTTTGCTCAAAATTTACTAAAATAATACACAAAAGTTGTACTTTAAAGCAACATGATTGATCTTATTGATTTGTTTTATTACAACAACAGGTTTTAATGTTCACTTTCTACTAAAACATTATTGGCTGGTAAGAATTTTGTAGCCCAAACCTATATAAGTAACTAAAATAAATCCCAATTTCTAGTAGCCCAGCCAAATTTTTAGGGACCTTGGCCGACTGGGGCCCTGCTAATTTCCATCCTTGAATCACAGTCTGAATTACGAAATATTCATTCTTTTACTTATTTGTAGTGTATTTACCTATATGAACTCAGTTTGTGTAATGGACAATTTGTGTGTGTGTTTTTTTTTTGTTGTTGTTGACAAAATGGACAAAGGACACTAAAATTTGCTTATAAAAAGTTATTCCGTCTTCTTACATTTGTTCGAAATGCAGAGATCTGTAACTTGCTGTGTCAAATATGTTTTTAATTGAGGTGTCTGTCGATGAATCTCTGTAAAACATACCACTGATCAAGACTTGGAACATATCCATAAGCACCGTCCCTTGGTGGCCCTTGCAGATATCCAATGTTTCATCATAAGTTCAAATATACTATCCACTTAGTACAAACTAAGATATGCAGTACAAGGATTACATTTTTATTTTTTTTATAATGTGTGTGATATCGTTTCTTTGAATTTCCTGGATTGCACTTTGGCAGAGATCAGGTACTATAGTATCCTAACAAATATGCTGTATCACTACCGAGTATAATCTCAATTATTGACATTTACTGTTGTTGACAATTTGTCAAGTGTACTGTCTACTGTATTGACCATAATTGTTGTATTTATGTAACTGCCCCCTGTGGGACCATGATTAGATTAATAAAAATATTATTATTATATTATTGTATTGTAAGATAAACTAAACATATAACGAATGCGGGATTCATTGACATTTCCGTGAAGACAAGCGAAGTTTTAACATCAATATTCAACTTTATTAGTAAATGTTTCAGATAAAATCCGACTTTAATAGTGCTTGATGGTTTTCACAGGGGTGTGTGAATGGGCCTGGGGTTAAAAGATTCAATTTCACCAGAGAAATATATCCTTGTAAATCAACAAACGATCACTCACTGTTCTACACCTGCATATCACAATTTTGCTTTTTAACATGTGCTTTGATGGTTTGTATTTAGATCCATCAAAAATAGAGATGTAAATAAAGTAATAATACTGAGATTTTATAATAAAATCATTGTTCCTTTACTTGAATTTATGTCTATTTGTAATATTGAATAGTTTCTCATGTTCATTTACATCTATATCTCTTCTTAAGTAATGTTGTTTTGATGAACTTGAATCAACAAAGTATTTTTATTCGAGTCAGTTAAAAACAAACTTTTTTCAAGAACATGTACCAATACTGAATTATCAACATTATCAAAAGGTTAAAAAAAAAATCAAAAAAAAATCAGAAATAGTTCCAAAGGAGTGATTTCTTAAAATGACAAACCTTATAAACAGATGATCCTGTATTCAGAAAACTAGACATAACAAACACACCAGAAATATTGGGGTAAATTCTGTATCCCATGTGTAATGCCATTGCTCCTCCCATTGAAAATCCACCTGAAATAATATCAAAATGAACTGTCAGTAACTGAAAAAAATAACATGGGTCGATCTGGGTAAAATGTCTTACATGTCCACAAGTCATATGAGTACTATATTATTTTCTGACTATATCTCAGGACTTTTACTTCGTATTTTTAGCATTTAAAACCTATGGAGAAAGTACTAATCATACATATAGTGTACATAGACTTGTTGCTTTTCCGCTTAAGCATACAGCATTACGTAGTAAAAGGAAAACCATTTTAGTGGGCCCCCACTTTTTTGGGCAAAAAATTAGAAAAAGCTGAAATTTTAGCATGGAAGCCAGAAATTATTGATAAATATTGTTTTTGCTTGTCAGTTTTGAAAGCTTCCCCCAAGACTTTGCCATCACCTCTTGAAGCTTGCCCCTCCCCATTTTCCAGTCCACTTACAAAGCTTGACCTCACTTGCATGTCCCCTCAAAAAGCTTGCCCCCACTCTCCGATCCACTCCTACACCTCTGATACATGTACACTGTATTACCTATAATAATTCTGGACATAGGAATACCATTGTCTATTTCTTCTTGCACCATTTGAGACAAACTCTCAGCAGATTCATTAAGAGTAGGAATGTCTTCTGGTACAAATGGTGAGATGTTTTGTCTATCAAACCACACATTACTTTTATATCCATTGTTTGGTGTGTATGGTCTGCAATAAATAATTTTTCAATAAATAAAAACAGGTTTTTTGGTTGGGTTTTTTTTAATTTTAAAGTGTTAAAAATTTAGGTTAAAGGCTTATAGTGCTAAAGGCTTATTAAAGCTTATGCATTAAAAATAGGACAAACAGTTCGGCATAATATACAATAATCTCCCTTTGATGTGTTCAATGCTACAAATTACTGACCTGATAAATTTATATAGACAGAGGATGCAGTTTTCGTGCTAACCCACTTTCCCGAAGCCTGGAACAAGTAAAACTGGATTCGGACAAGTGAAAATTATGAAAGAATTTGCTTGAATAGATAGAAATTTTTTCTAAACTTGGCTATCAGGTGAATTTTTTTTTTAAAAAATGAAAAAAATGAAGGCAAAGACTGAGGACATATTCAGAGGTTCAGTATTTTTTATTCGGTCTATAAATCTAGGAATTGACCTATATCAAAGGGCAACAAGTGTCTAATTATTTTCATTTATTATTGATATTAATTATCACTTGACTTAAAGGACCAATACAGATGAACTCCATTATCTGATAAATTGTTTCCATGGAAACCTCAAAGTAAGAATTTTGTCTATTCATATAGTAGCTGTCAGCTTAATTTTACCCTGACAACTTGATAACTCAAATATTTAGAATTAAAATCACTTGTTACTGCGAGAACTGTAGTTATTTTATGAATCTGGAAAAGAACATGAACATCATTTGCATTACAAAAATAGTCTGAATTTAATCCGACAAAGAATTTTCTATGCCAATATACTGGGGTAATGAATATCATATAAAGCAAAATAATCTTTCTGGTCAGTGGAAATTTATTTGATCTTAATTTTACTGTTAATTACGATTTTTTTTAAGAACTGTATTCAAATAGTTTATCTGGCATTTAAATACCTGAGAGGTGCTGTTGGAAATATGACTTTTAGATGAGGAAACTTAAAATCTTCATTAAGTATCATTTTCAACCAATCTTGTACACCTCTTCCTGTGTCACCTGCAATTAATAAATAAAAATAATAAGGGTAAGGGCTAGGGTTCTTGGTATTTAATGCCACCTTTAACAATATTTCAGTTATAAGTCTTTAATTTCAGGCAAATTGATCACATAATGTTGTACTGAGTACACCTCACAATGGATGGGAATTGATCACACAACTTAAGCAGTGATAGGTTGATTGTTTGGTATTTAAGGTAAAATGATACTAATGGCATATCTTGCAATCCTCCTGATTTTTGCACAAAATGTGTCTTGATGAGATGAGATACATTGAAATAGTAATTAAAAAATGGGGTCACCATGTTTGTTTTATGGCTATTGGATATGAGAGATTCCAATTTTAAAGGTAATTTTACAAAGACATATTGGGAAAATAGAAATTTTTAAGTTGAAATTTTCACATTTTGATTTAAACGGATAGTCCATATTTTGTCAAAACTTTGATAACATGATATCAAGTCTCTTTATAAATAGATCAATGCATGTCTTTTTCCATATCAGGACTGTTATCATCCCTCAACCGGTATGGATCACTCATATCCATCAGTTTGGTGTCTGTGTGGGAAGTTAATTTTGTTCTTTTTAATTCAAAGTTGAAATATATGATAAATAGATTAATGCATGCTCTCTGGCCGATATCGGTCTCTCGGGATATAACAGTTCTGATATGGAAAAGGGTATGCATTAATCTATAAGTACAGCATAGTTTCTAGGTTAAAGCAATGTTTTGTTCATCACTCGAATGTTTTGTGAAATGAGGGGTCCTGTTGTTCAGTCCACTACGGTTCACCTAAAAGGTCATAACTTTTCAACCGATTTTAACAATTTTTGGACCAAAATTTCTCATTTTGTATGACCTGTCATATTAATCTATAGTTGGATGATTTTTTTTAGCATTTTCATTCTTTTTTTGGTTTGACCTCCCTACAATTACAAAGGCACTTTAGATGGCCTGAACTGTACTTTGTTCCCTATTTTCAAGTTTTATATACCTGATCCATGAAGAAAAAATACTGCTCCTTTACACACTTCTTTGGTTTGCTGGAGTACAACTCTTGATGACATGACTTCATAGAAGTTTGTACTAGATATTGACACCAAATAAAGATGTATTGTCTCCCTTGAAATGAAGACTTCAAATTATCTCCCCTACATAATTTAAAAAAAGTGTAAAATATGTACTTAATATTAAAAAAATCTTTGGAAAAAATAAGAGAGAATCTTAGTTCCGTGATCTTGATATTTAAAATTCTAAAATACAATATAAAAAATGTACACATTTGGTTCAATCTTTTTTTTCATCTTTTTCTTAATTTTGGAAAGTTAACCTTTTCAAGTTGAGAAAAAAATACAATACAGACAGATAGATGATCACAATTAATTGAAAATTTTGAGCTTCGTCAATAGATTTGCTTTGCTTCTTGATATTTATTTTAGTCATGGATTAATTTGAGACATTGAAAAAAAGCAGAATGATAAACATTCTTTTTAACACCTTTTTAATAAAATTTCTTTCCAATCATTTGGCATTTGCTGTTCATATGAATTTTTTACCAGAACTAAATAAATGTTCCAAAATTTTAAAGAATAAATGAGGCCATTCATATGTTAAGCTTCTCAAAATGTATGATAAACAAAAATTCAGCTATTGATTCAGACTGAGTATTTATAAAAATGACAAATATTAAGTTTTACTAAAAATCCTGTCCCAAAAATATCTATTCAGCAATTTAACATTTATTTTACATTTAGGAATGGAATAGTAATATTGATGTTGAACAAACTAGTGTTATGTATTTTTTCCAAGTGAATGTCAAAATTTACAACAGACTTAATGAGCACCAAATGAATTTTGGTAACAGGCATAGGTATAACCTGAAACTATGTTGTGTGCTAACAAACATACTGGATTAGTAACAAAAATAACATTCAGGTTTGAGTTCAACCAGTTAGTGCAAATGAGGGTTGTGGTGCTTAACAATATTTCAGTTATATCGTGGTGGCGAGTTTTATTGGTGGAGGAAACCGGAGTGCCCAGAGAAAACCACCGACCTGTCGCAAGTCACTGACAAACTTTATCACATGTTGTATCGAGTACACCTCACCATGAGTGGGATTCAAACTCACGACATAGTGCAAATGAAGATCAATGAATGATTTTAATATTTTTCTTTTAAGAGGAGAGGTCCTCCTATCCTGAAATTGTATTGGTAACCATCTTGAATATAGCTTTAATTAAAATCAGTTCATTTTGTCTTCAAGATTGGATTTTTAATCACAATCTATAGATTTAATTTTGGAATGAGTGAGTGATTGTGGTTTAATGCCAACTCAGCAATTTTTTAGCTATATCGTGGTGAGAAGAAGTTAATTTTCAATGAGATGATGATGAGGTCAGCTTTATAGTGCTAGCTCGCTGAAACAAGTTCACAAATAGACATGTTGCCCCACTCAGACACATTATCTTGCTTTCGAGCTAACCAGTCTTTGCTCTTTCTCCTTAATGCTGCATGCCAAGCAGAGAAGCAACAAATACCAATTTTATAATCTTTGATTTGACCTGATAAGGGCTGGAACCCACTACCTCCCGCACTCGAGGCGAGCACTTAAATTTTGGAAAATAAAGATAATACAAACTATGTGTTAAATTAGTTCAATACTTTCATAGAATATTATGAACATATTTCCCAATAGGGTCCTCATCTATACAGATTAATGGCCTTTACCCAGCAATAGCTTGCAGGTAGACATGTCACTTCACTCAGGACACATTATCTTGATCCAGAGCCGACCCGTCTTGCTGTGACAAGCTATGTTTAACAGAAAAACACTGAGTATTAAGTCTATAGTATCTATTTTGAAAGGAATAAGGATTGAACAAGACAAATGAGCATGCCAACTATAAGATCATCAATGGAAATTGGATCAATACTGTCTGTGATTGATGTAAAATTAACCGAATTACTGTAAAAGTAAATTAAAAACAAATATAAAGATGGTGGACGAGGATAAATCAGTCAATATCAAATGACATATATTATTCTGAAATGTTGACTCTGTAACTCCCAAATTTTTTTGTGTTATGTGAACCTAATTGAAAACATTTAAATAAGGGTCATTTGCAAAGTTGCTGAACTGAAAAATGACCAGACTTGTAACAGGGGTTTAGAGGTATGGTCTTTGACATCACTTTCAACAATCTTTCAGTTATATTGTGTGGGTGTTTTATTGATGGAGGAAACTGGAGTACCCAGAAAAAACCACCAACCTGATGCAAGTCACAGACAAACTTTATCACATACAGTTGTATCGAGTACACCTCACCATGAGTGGAATTCGAATGCACAACTTTAGTGGCGATAGGCACTGATTTTACAGATAGTTGTAAATCCAACTACCATATGATCACAACCACGATGGCCCATACTTTCAACATGCATTGATCTATAATGTTGATAGCATGATGTAACAAATATTACAATTTCTTTGACTTATAAGGTGTGGTTGTGGCAAACAAAATGACCAAATCAGAGGATTCGAAAGAATAGTTCATATTTGTTATGTCCAAAAAGTAATACCTACCAGTGTATGTCTGGTTAGTCAACAGACAAGGCCGACTCAAAAGATAATAGACTGATGTATTATGTATACAAACTTCTTTCGAGTTTATGTGTACATGAGAAATTTGATAGCAATACAATGTATTTGTTTTTCCAAGCTTTGGTTACATTATACACTCCTGTCACGATATAACTGAAATATTGTTGAAAGTGGAGTTCAACACCATAACCCCTATCCCGCTATTATACAGTGAAACCAGTTTAAACCAAACCCCCCTGGGACTGACTTTTGTGTTTGGAATAGACAGCTTATTCTAAGAAAGATTTCCTACACTGGGACATTATATAAAGTTCTGTTTTTATAGGATTCTGTTTTACTCAGGTTTCACTTTATATTTCTAATTTTATGTTTCACTGGTGTTGTTTTGTCTATTGTGATTGTAATTTGATGCTTCACTGGTGTTGTTTTGTCTATTGTGATTGTAATTTGATGCTTCACTGGTGTTGTTTTGTCTATTGTGATTGTAATTTGATGTTTCACTGGTGTTGTTTTGTCTATTGTGATTGTAATTTGATGCTTCACTGGTGTTGTTTTGTCTATTGTGATTGTAATTTGATGTTTCACTGGTGTTGTTTTGTCTATTGTGATTGTAATTTGATGCTTCACTGGTGTTGTTTTGTCTATTGTGATTGTAATTTGATGTTTCACTGGTGTTGTTTTGTCTATTGTGATTGTAATTTGATGTTTCACTGGTGTTGTTTTGTCTATTGTGATTGTAATTTGATGCTTCACTGGTGTTGTTTTGTCTATTGTGATTGTAATTTGATGTTTCACTGGTGTTGTTTTGTCTATTGTGATTGTAATTTGATGCTTCACTGGTGTTGTTTTGTCTATTGTGATTGTAATTTGATGTTTCACTGGTGTTGTTTTGTCTATTGTGATTGTAATTTGATGTTTCACTGGTGTTGTTTTGTCTATTGTGATTGTAATTTGATGCTTCACTGGTGTTGTTTTGTCTATTGTGATTGTAATTTGATGCTTCACTGGTGTTGTTTTGTCTATTGTGATTGTAATTTGATGTTTCACTGGTGTTGTTTTGTCTATTGTGATTGTAATTTGATGTTTCACTGGTGTTGTTTTGTCTATTGTGATTGTAATTTGATGTTTCACTGGTGTTGTTTTGTCTATTGTGATTGTAATTTGATGTTTCACTGGTGTTGTTTTGTCTATTGTGATTGTAATTTGATGCTTCACTGGTGTTGTTTTGTCTATTGTGATTGTAATTTTATGTTTCACTGGTGTTGTTTTGTCTATTCTGATTGTAATTTGATGCTTCACTGGTGTTGTTTTGTCTATTGTGATTGTAATTTGATGTTTCACTGGTGTTGTTTTGTCTATTGCGATTGTAATTTGATGTTTCACTGGTGTTGTTTTGTCTATTGTGATTGTAATTTGATGCTTCACTGGTGTTGTTTTGTCTATTGTGATTGTGATTTGATGTTTCATTGGTGTTGTTTTGTCTATTGTGATTGTAATTTGATGCTTCACTGGTGTTGTTTTGTCTATTGTGATTGTAATTTGATGCTTCACTGGTGTTGTTTTGTCTATTGTGATTGTAATTTGATGTTTCACTGGTGTTGTTTTGTCTATTGTGATTGTAATTTGATGCTTCACTGGTGTTGTTTTGTCTATTGTGATTGTAATTTGATGTTTCACTGGTGTTGTTTTGTCTATTGTGATTGTAATTTGATGTTTCACTGGTGTTGTTTTGTCTATTGTGATTGTAATTTGATGTTTCACTGGTGTTGTTTTGTTTATTGTGATTGTAATTTGATGCTTCACTGGTGTTGTTTTGTCTATTGTGATTATAATTTGATGTTTCACTGGTGCTGTTTTGTCTATTGTGATTGTAATTTGATGTTTCACTGGTGTTGTTTTGTCTATTGTGATTGTAATTTTTTCTGTAAATTGATATTCTTTTTAAAAGGAGCCATTTGATTTGACTCGAATACTACAAGTACTTAATTTGTATGCATTAGGTGAAAGTCAAACACTCCTTATTCAAGTTGACAATGATTGGACAGAAGATACATTCCAGATATAACCAACAGTACTTCATGTGCTTCATTATTCTGACTAAATATGGACATTAACATTGTAGCAGTCACTATTATTTGTGGAGGAAACTGGACAGAGAGAAAACTGATAACATTCCATAAATTATTGAGAAATCTGTACACACACATGTACGGTACCATTGTATTGAGTACACATCATGACTAAAGTAAAACTCACAAACCTTAGTTTTGATAGGTATATTGACTAAAATGGATAGATGACAATGAAGACCCTGTAATATGATGAGACTACTTTATTAAGGTTTTAGTTAATCTAAAGAAATCAACTTGGAAGTAAAATAAGGTACATATACCTTCTATGATATGGCTAAGAAAAATACAAAACTATGTTCCAAGATTTATTTTAAAATCATAAGAATATTTTACCTGATAAAAATGTTCATAGTTCTTACAAAAATAACTTAATAATAATAATAAACTATTAGCTTTTCCAGGAAAAGTTATATAGAGCATTGGAAGGCACTTTATACAGATAATACATGGATGATGTAACAACTTTTGACAATGTAATACAATTTCTTTTTCTTTTTCAAATTGTATGGGTGGTTGGTCTTAGAAATGTGTAAAGTTCTATTGTGTTTAGAAGATTGTACCGATAGACAATCTGCAGGTTTTAATGATCAAACAAGCTTCCTTTATATACATGAAAATATGAGTTTATGACGATAAGGACTTGCCTCTATTTAAATTATACTTAAATGAGCAAATCATTGACAAAGATTTAAACAAAATATATTGATTCAATTGCAATTATGTATATTTTACTCAAAATAATAGATTTATTTGTTTTGTTGGTGAATGTTTTTTGAACATCTAAGACTGAATACAACTACATGTAAAACAAATCGTGACTAAACTAAATTGCTAAAACATATAATAAATATATATTTCTTTATATAGATTAAGTATATCAAAAGTACACAATGTTATGTTAATTTTAATAATATACAGTTATTACTTCTCTTATAATGAAAAGAAAACTAATATTAAAGATTCTACATTCTCACAGGGGAGATAAATCATGTTGTACAGTTAAAAACAGTTGACAACTTCTTCAATCTGATTAAAAATCAGAAATCTCACATGTTCCCTTCAACTTATATGTCACGGCATGGGAGATCTGTGGAAACCTCATTAAGGGTCACATGTGAGTGACCCCATGTACTGTCCAATGAAAATAGCGATTGCAAGACTTTGTAAGAGTTACTAAACTATTTTGAATGCTATGAGCAATTCAATAGACCATGTTCCACTACTTAAAAAATCATCAAAATCTGTTTCATGACCTTCATTGTATTGATAAAAATATAGTGTTAAATATCTGAACTAAAATTCTCTTTTCTTTTAATTTACATATAAATATTTATCCAAAGAAAAATACAACAAAAAATAAGCTTCTGATGTATGCAACATTACATAACAGAAACAACATCACATGTTTCTCAATAACATACATACAACAATGATACAAGATTAAATAAACAATACACAAATATTACAATATACAACAAAAGTTAAAATCAAAATGTTCATGCCCATTTTTCTAAGATCGATTACAGCAGTGAATTAATTAATATTGTGTATTTTTCTTTCAAAATGAAGAGGTAAAATAATAAGCTTAAGCATTTCTATAAGAACGTATAAATTATAATGCTGCATATACCAAATGACTGAACTTCTGGATTCGGACATGTGAAAATTAGGAAAGAATTTGTTTAAATAAATAGATTTTTTTTCTAAATTTGGCTTTAGGGCAATAGCTTAGTAGTGGTGATATTAGATTACTAGAGATTTGAAGGAAATATGGTATGATATGAATGCTCAAGAGATGCAGCAATGCATTATAACGAAAAATTATATCTATTTTGAATGTTAAGAATTTAAACCTTTGAATGAAAACTCTTTTGGGAATGACTTTATTGTACGACATTTGGCCTCAAATAGTGACGTAATTGTGCACAACTTTCAATCAATTTTCACTGTGACACCATCTCTTTTTTGCTGATAACAGAATACTTAAAATTTTACAGGAGAAAAAGAGGGTTGATCGTTGAAAGCACTTTTTACATACAAAACATAAATAGTAGTAGTTTTTGAGCATGGAATACCTTTCTTGGTATAAAAATCATTCATATAAAAAAACAACAATAAACATAATTAATAAATTCAAATAGGGACTCAAATATATTACAATATATACTGAAAATAGTAGGTTATTGTGAACTTGACCATGGTACTCCAGTATATTACAACATACTGAAAATTGTAGGTTTATCATGAACTTGACCACAAATGAAAAAATTAAATACTCAAAAACATGACAACTTGTAAACTCGTAACTCAGTGGTAAACAAACACAAACATGTATACACCTATTAAATTAACACTTAGAAACCTGTCAACTGAATAAAATGCAGTTGATATAGTCAAGAAAATTCTCATTACAATGCAGAGAATGGTGTTGTTTCTTAAAACACTTATGGAACTTGTCTATGAGAATCTTTAGGCTTTGTGTAAACAGCACTAGATTAAGAGTCACCACTGGTGGCAGATTGGAATAACCACAAAAAGCCCTTTGTGGGGGCACTTCTTGTCTAGCATATCCAAAATCTGAACCATTATTATGTGTCAAAGTTCAATGTCTGAAAATTTCAGGATGACTGGTCATATAGAACTTAAGTTATGGTGAAAAAACACTATGTATGTTTACAAAAATAAACAGCTGCCCCAAGAGCGCATGATATGCCCGTCATCAACATTCATACAATATTTGTAAAGACTTTCTTTCCCATAACTCTTGAATGAAAAATCTAAATTTCACCAAAAAGTATACAGACCGTAAGACTATCAATTCCAATAAGTATGCGAAGTTTGAAGTGAATTGGCCAAGGGGTTCTCAATTTATAGCGCGCACATACGAAAAATCGCCTACAATTTGATGAATAAAGTCCCATAACTCTGAAATGAAAAATTGAAATTTCACCAAAAAGTATACAGATCATAAGACTCAATTCCAATGACTATGTGAAGTTTGAAGTGAATTGGCAAAGGGGTTCTGAATTTACAGTGCGACATACGAAAAATTGCCTTAAAATCACATACAATTTGATGAATAAAGTCCCATAACTCTGGAATAAAAATTCGAAATTTCACCATTAAGTATACAGACCGTAAGACCATCAATTCCAATAACTCTGTGAAATTTGAAGTGAATTGGCCAAGGGGTTCTTAAGTTAGAGAGCGACATGTGAAACGGACGGACGGACAGTGGTATACCATAATACGTCCCGTCTTAAAGACGTGCGTATAAAAACCCAACATGTTAATAAAACAAAAAGGTTACGATAGCTGCCAAAATGATTGCACAAAAATAGAACAAGTTTATAGCTTTCATCATGAAATCTTCTGTACACTAGATAAAATGTCCAGATTAACTGTGTCACAAAGTCTAATTAAATAGTCCTGGCCTTTTGAGACGCTGTTCAATTGTTCTAGTACATCTTCTGGTCTGTAAAATATAACATTGGACAATAAATTTCAAGAATATAACTCTATAAATATTCCACAGATGAAAATAATTGGAAACATGTATACTGATGCTCGAGGTATCCCACAAAGTACCATTGCCCAAACTTTTCGCTAGAGGCCGTCGTGGTCGTGATCGTAGTATGGTAGTTGGATTTAAAAAGTTATAAAAAAAAATGTAAATGAGGAATATTTGTAGAGGACTTCATTTACATCATTGGAATCTTTGTATAGAACTACACATACATCATTTGTTCTGTGCCAAAATTAATTAGACTTATAGTAATTTCAGCCAATTTAAAACAAGAATTGCCAATGGTAGTCTTGTTTTTGCCATGAGAAATCTTTGTAGAGGATCTCAATACATAATTTGTGCAAAGCTACTAATCATATGGACTTGTACTTTCAGGAGCAGATTCAAAAGGTTTTAGCCAATCACAAACAAGAATTGCCAACGAATACAATGTTTTTTTGTTTTTTTTTTGCTGGATCAAGTTGAAATGCAAAATTTGTGTACATGACCTCACCAACATCATTTCTTCAAAGTTCAGTTCAATTGGCCCAGTAATTCAGGGGATAACTAGAATGAGAAGTGTTAACAACCACAGATGGATGAACACAAACTGATGGCAATAGCTCACATGATCCTAAATTTTTGGACACCTACAGATCCAACGATGTCAGTTCAGCAACTTAAAGATGTTAAAGTACAACTTTAAAAAAGGCCATGAATAAATTATTTATATACAGTTTGGGTTTAATAATTTCATAAGTTTCACAAATACAATAACATGTAATCTCGTAATATGAAAATATTGGATCAGATAACAATATAATAAGACTGTATTTACAACAACTAATGCTACATAATACAGTTAAAAATAATTAAGGAAATACAGTACTGTTATGAAATTCTCCCAACATGTACATACTAGTTTGAAAACATACAAATAAATGACGAAATATATGCACTTTTCAAATTTCTTCCGCTAAAAAATAGTAATGTAGTTGTATAAGGATCTGCCATCTTGAAAACGTGAAATCCTACATGTCATATGTACAACAATACACAAAAATAATTAAAATGCCTACCTTGAAAACTTATTTTAGTTAAATTCTATCTAAATTGAAGCGTACACGAAGCCAAATAACGTCTGATCTTTACATTTTAAACTGGAAGTCTTCATATGACGTCACGTTGTTTATGTGCCAAAGTCATTCAACAGTATTTCCAAGAATTTTTATTTTTGTGCTCTTTAGACCCAGGGATATGCAAGAATACATTTTTATGCTCAGTATTGCATTATAATGGACAGTAAACTCGAATTGCGACCATCAAATCTCCAATTGATGACGTTAAATTTTCAAATACAATACAGTTATCTCCTAAATAGGTTGTCAGCGTCAAATTCAGTCGGAAGTATCTGGGTCAGCCATATTGTTTACAAACAAGTGCAATTGGCATAGGAATATATAGCATTCCTTCAGGCCTGTCAACTGCAGATTTGACGGTTCTCGATAGCCAATGAAAATATGCGTTACATTATAATTGCATTAGAATCATTTATATTCGTACAGTCTGGGTTTGATAAGAAACATGTAATCTAGTGCAGTTGTAGCTATATGTATTGTGGAAATATTGGATCAGATAACGATATAATAAAACTGTATTTACAACAAATAATGATACAGTTAAAAATGTGCAAGCAAGAATTTTTTTTACTACTAACTCAGCATTATTCATTGACTCCATCAGCAATAAAGGGGGACCCTTGTGGTCGTGATCGTATAGTAGTTGGATATACAACTACCTGTGCAATCAGTGCCCATCACCACTAAAGTTGTGAGTTCGAACCACGTTCATGGCGAGGTGTACTCGATACATTATGTGATAAAGTTTGTCAATGACAGGTCTGTGGTTTCCTCCACAAATAAAACTGATCGCTGTGATACAACTGAAATATTGTTGAAAGTGGCATTAAACACCATAAATCAAACCTAACCCATCAGCAATATTTTATTTTTTGTGACAAAAACTATATAAAAATCATGGCAATAAGTCATCAAGTGCCTTCAAATCCCACAAACTTCTAAGACTACCTATTGTTAATAGCCCTTAATACAAGGATTTATATGACATTTGAACTAATACAAAATCCATCCATACATACCTTATGCATCCCATTGTGACAGTCACATCAGGGAGTACATTGATAGACAAATCTTCTAAACTAAATGTGAATTTTATATCAACTTTTCTCAATGTCTTCAATGACCATTTTTCAACTTTGATGCTAAAATAAAGTAAAGCATGTTATTGAGTTCTTATACGAGATCTCAAAACTTGATTTTCAAGAATTCTAAGAGTTTCAACACGTAGGGCTGGAGCTCCAGGCTTTTTTTTCGACATTTTTTTAAAGCTTGACAGGAAAGAGTTTTTGAACCCTCAGAACCCTCCTCCTAGATCTGACACAGCTCACAAAGAATAAGAAATATAAAACAGCAATAAATCTATTGTTCCTTAACTTTTGATATATAACAGACTTCATATGCAGTGTTCTCTTGCCTCCAAATCGTTGTTTATTTAATTAGAGCCATACTGACTGGAGACACATTTTTGTGCCTGTCCCAAGCCAGGACCTGGGTTTCTAATGTTATGAGGGTTTTTTTGTACAATGATTTGAGGTGACAGGCAATTGTTGATTTTGTTTATATTGGTGGAATCACCAATTGATTGGACTATCACTGTTTAAACTTAATGTTCATAACTATCTCATCCATAACCAGTTTGTACTGAAGAAGAATTTATCATTAATTTAAAAGCATATCAAATAATACATGTAATTTCATAAGCTATTGTGCAGGTAAAAATTGTAGAACCAAAGAATATGTTTAATGATTGTCATGGGTGGTGAGATTGGGTGGCATACAATCATACATCTTGATTTATAAAGTTTGTGTTTGTTGTTAAATGGAGTTTTAATATCAGAAAATTGTTACATTTTCAAAGGACTAAATTTCATCAAGTTACTAGACTGAAAAATCTTCACCAGTCAAATGACGTATAATATATATCCTTATCACGCCAACTTTGAAACATGTGTCATCTTCATAATTATGATTTTTTCTTACTTGAGTTTCATATAATTTTGATTGATTGTTGCTTAAGGCCAATTGCTAACAATATTTCGGTCAAACTTCCTCGTTTAAGTTGACTAAGGAAAGGATTAATAGAATTATAAACATACCGGTACTCTTTTCTGACCTGGCTTGTTGACAAGTGGATTTTTTTAAAATGGAGTGATTATTGTTTAACACCAACTCAGCAATTTTTCAGCTATATCATCGTGAGAACAAGCCAATATTAAATGAGATGATGATGGTGACTGCTTTGTACTAGACCAACACGCTTTGTTGGATTTTTATAGTGCTAGCTCACTGAAACAGTTCACGGATTGGCATGTCACCCCACTCTGACACATTATTCTGATTCCAAGCTAACCAGCCTTTGCTCTTTCTCCTTAATGCTGCATGCTTAGCAGAGAAGCAAAAGTATCAATTTCATAGTCTTTGGTTTGACCCGATCAGGACTGGAACCCACGATAAACCACACTCGAGGCGAGCATGCTAACCATTACACCACAGATGCTTTTTTTTAATGGAATACCTCTATCAAATCTACAATACTTACAAATCCTCATATACAGAGACCAGATACTTAATAGATATAGAATTGATCTGTGTCTTCAGGTTCCTGGCATCAAGTACAATCCGTGATAAAGCATGTAGTATCTATAAAAACAATGAAAACTAGTATTACTATGAGCACAGCTCACAAAGATATACCCCTCCCCACATCTGTCCAACCTATTTCCATAATCAAAACATTACTGATTGTTCCGACCAAAAATGAAAGGGACCGACCCTCCTCTATTACCCAGCCAATGATTATTTAGTAAAGTTTCACCAGATTCCATCATACATTACTAAAATTTTCCTATGACATTGTATAAAATATAAGGCCCCTAAAAAATCAAAAATGAAAGAGACCCTTCTCTCTTCATGAGTAAACTACTGCTCAAATTTCAAAATATTCTGAGAAACACTACTCAAGTTATCATACGACATAGGGTAAAAATCCTATTTTCCGTCATATCAAGTCCACAAGATATGATTATAATCTAACGATTATGGAGTCTCCTAAACCGGCCACTGACAACCGGTTTAAAAAATTAATTAAAAGCTACCTTTGAAATTGAACAATGTTGAATTTTTGCGGTATTGTGGCGACCATTTTGAAAATGGAGACCGGTAGAAATTTTTCGATGTCGGGAATCAATTCAGGACGTTGAAATCGAACAATGTTGAATTTGTGCAGTATTGTGGCGGCCATTTTGAAAATGGCGACCGGTAGAAATTTTTCAAGGTCAGGAATCAATTCGGGACATGATAATCTACCAACATATGAAATGTCGTTGAAATCGGTCAATGTTGAATGTGTGCTGTATGGTGGTGGCCATTTTGAAAATGGCGACAGGTAGAAATATTTCGATGCTAGGAATCAATTCGGGACATCATAATCTACCCACATATGAAATGTCGTTGAAATCGGACAATGTTGAATTTGTGCGGTATTGCAGTGGCCATTTTGAAAATGGCCACCGGTAGAAATTTTTCAATGTCAGGAATCAATTCGGGACATCATTATCTACCCACATTTCAAATTTTGATGATATTGGACAATGTTGAATTTGTGCAGTATTGTGGCGGCCATTTTGAAAATGGCCACCGGTAGAAATTTTTCAATGTCAGGGAATCAATTCAGGACATCATTATCTACCCACATATAAAATTTTGATGATATCGGACAATGTTGAATTTTTACCGCTCAATTTTTATGCCGTGTTTTGGCAGCCATTTTGAAAATTTTGAAAACGCAGAATTGCTCCTCTAATGGTGACCTATCACTGTTAAATTTTATGTCTCTATCATTATCCATTTAGAAGTTATCAACATTAATGTACAAAATTTAAACTTTCCCATAGGATTCTATAGTAACCCCCACCCTCTTTGAACCCCTCAAAATATGACTTTGACCCCCTTTACCACAAAGCTGAAAACCTTAGGACCAACTAGAAACATATATCTATAACTCCACCAAGTTTCATGAAATTCTGTCCAGTAGTTCCTGAAATCTGCCATGGACAAGTTCATGTGCCACGGAAAGAAAGAAAGGAAAAAGAGAATAATAATAATAACAACAAGATATGATTATAATCTAACGATTATGAAGTCTCCTAAACCGGCCACTGACAACAGGTTTAAATGAACACTTTGCATTGTGACAAATTCTGAGCAAGAAAATATAGGTAGACAGCAAACCAACAGCAGACAAAATGTCCGTAAATAAATCAAAAGCTACCTTTGAAATCGAACAATGTTGAATTTTTACGGTATTGTGGCGGCCATTTTGAAAATGGAGACCGGTAGAAATTTTTCGATGTCAGGAAACAATTCGGGACATCATAATCTACCTACATATGAAATGTCGTTGAAATCGGAAAATGTTGAATTTGTGCGGTATTGTGGTGGCCATTTTGCAAATGGCGACCGGTAGAAATTTGTCAATGTCGGGACATCATTATCTACCCACATATCAAATTGTGATGATATCGGACAATGTTGAATTTGTGCGGTATTGTGGCGGCCATTTTGAAAATGGTGACCGGTAGAAATTTGTCAATGTCGGGACATCATTATCTACCCACATATCAAATTGTGATGATATCGGACAATGTTGAATTTTTACGGTATTGTGGTGGCCATTTTAAAAATGGCGACCAGTAGAAATTTTTCAATGTCGGGACATCATTATCTACCCACATATGAAATGTCATTGAAATCGGACAATGTTGAATTTGTGCGGTATTGTGGTGGCCATTTTGAAAATGGAGACAGGTAGAAATTTTTTAATATCGGGAATCAATTCGGAACATCATTATCTACCCACATATCAAATTTTGATGATATCTATCGGACAATGTTGAATTTGTGCAGTATTGTGGTGGCCATTTTGAAAATGGAGACAGGTAGAAATTTTTCAATGTCAGGAATCAATTCGGGACATAATTATCTACTCACATATATAATTTTGATGATATCGGACAATTTTTACCGCCCATTTTTATGCCGTGTGTTGGCAGCCATTTTGAAAATGGCAGACACCTTGAAAATTTTGAAAACGCAGAATTGTTCCTCTAATGGTGACCTATCACTATGTCAAATTTTATGTCTCTATCATTATCCATTTAGAAGTTATCAACATTAATGTACGGAATTTCAACTTTCCCGTAGGATTCTATAGTAACCCCCACCCCCTTCGAACCCCTCAAACTATGACTTTGACCCCCTTTACCACAAAGCTGAAAACTTTAGGACCAACTAGAAACATATATCTATAACTCTACCAAGTTTCATGAAATTCTGTCCAGTAGTTCCTGAGATCTGCCATGGACAAGTTCATGTGCCAAAGAAAGAAAGGAGAAAGAGAATAAGAATAAGAATAATAATAATAAGAAACGGAGCAAAAACAATAAGTCTCCCAAACGTTGTTTGGGAGACTTAATAATAACTCTGGAACGGCAAAAGTGAAAATCGTCAAAAATGAAAGGGATCCTCCTCTCTTCACCGGTAAGCTGCTGATAAAATTTCAAAACATTCTGAAAAACACAACTCAAGTTATCGTACGACATAGGATTTGTCTACAGATGGAGATGGATGAGTAAATGTAGTCATGTCAGGTATAACAACTCTTCTCAAGTTATGATATTTACCTGTGGTAATTCTGATGTATAACTGTATGATTGTAGTAGGGAGTCTAAAGTTATGATATTTACCTGTGATAATTCTGATGTATAACTGTATGATAGTAGTAGGGAAACTTCATTTATTCTTTTTAGTATGATAGAATGAATCAGTTTCACAGATGGCTTTGCATCACCTGTAAAGAAAGCAACAGTGATAATAATTTCAAAAATCTGATTGATATTATGGTTAAATTATATATACCAAACACAGATAAGTGTTTCATCGAGGATCATTTAAATGAAACACATAAATGGGTCTAAAATCAAGCCTTTTGCTTAAAAAGTAATTTTTACAAACCTTCAAAATCAGACATTTATTTAATATTAAATCATAGACCAAAAATTAAAGCATTTTTTCTCTCTCTAGATGTGAGGAAAAGTTTTTCATCAATAATATTTTTGCTCAAAATTAGTGCAGGAACATCCAAAGAGTTTCATATCATAATTTTCATTAAATATTTTGGCCGCAACAAAACATAATGACAAACAGAACAACTACAAGCTTAAAGTATGACAAAGAAATTGAAAAAAAGAAAACAACTTGCCATCTAGTAATGATTGTACATGAGCAGAAGTTATTTTCATTCGTCCGTTGTCTGGTTTTCGTTGCTTGTTTATCGTCAACTGCATAGATCCGTCATAAAAGAGAAACGTGATGAAATCATCCTGCCAATCATCAATATACCATTCTATCAAACTGAAAAAGATAAAAAAATATTGTTATATGATTCATTAACTGGTCTTTATATGCGTTTAACACCAATTTTCACAATATTTCAGTTATTTTGTGCTACAGTTTTATTGGTGGAGGAACCTATATATATGTATAGTACCTAAGGAAAACACAAAGCCTACTACATCGGCAAATCAAGAAGCAAAATGGAAAAAGCAGTAAATTCAGAAATCAAACCATCACTTTTCATTTTATGGTTCCTGACCATGTGTATAAATTTCATATGATTTGCTTAAGGGAAACTTAAGATATTGAGCTGAAACCAAATACCAGACAGGCGTAAGTACCGATATTGGTAAATCTTAAAGCCCCAGATGCATAGCGGTAGGGGGCATAAAGAATGCCCATTGCAGTACAACATAAATATTGTTGGAAGTGATATAATACACCCATAATACTAATACATTATACATTTGAAAATGACTCAAAAATGGATCTCTACAAATGTAATCTAAAATAGGAACTCAAGATATTGTGAGGAAATCAACTGTGGGACGTATGGATGGACATGGGTAAAACATAATGCCTGAGACATTAAAACACATAATAGAATTCACAGAAAGTGCCATAAACTCTACATATTAATAATTATCAGGAAGTAAATTTAATATATCAAAACAGTAAATTTCAATAGGCCTATGACAGTTGTAACTAGTATTACTGTGAGCACAGCTCACTAAGATATACCCCCCGTTCCCCACATCTGTCCAACCTACTTCCATAACCAAAACATTACTGATTGTTCCGACCAAAAATGAAAGGGACCCTCCTCTCTTCACCGGTAAGCTGCTGATAAAATTTCAGAACATTCTGAGAAACACTACTCAAGTTATCATACGACATAGGGTAAAAATCTTATTTCCTGTCATATCAAGTCCAATAACTCTGGAACGGCAAAAGTGAAAATCGTCAAAAATGAAAGGGATCCTCCTCTCTTCACCGGTAAGCTGCTGATAAAATTTTAAAAAATTCGAAGAAACACAACTCAAGTTATCGTACAACATAGGATTTGTCTACAGACGGACGGACATGGTGAAACCAGTATACCCCCCTACAACTTCGTTGCGGGGGGTATAATAAATATATACCATTTAGAGTTTGTGTACATCAGTAGAACTAAAATGTTGTAAAATTGTCTAGTCAACCATGACAAACAAAGTATCTTACAGACTCCAAATGTACTGTCCTCCTATAGAACTTGTACAATTTCATAACAATGTCAGTAATCATCACTTCAAACAGAAGTTAAAGACATAAATTTAAAACTCTAAAACTACCTTTCTAAAGTATCCAGTTTCTCTTTTAATTCTTTAATTTCCATTTGTAAAGTAGACTGCTCATTAGTTGCTTCCTCTTCTTTCATTGCAATTTCTTCTTTCTCTAGGTTTGACTTTTCCTTTTCCAATTCTTCTTTCTCTCTGTGTTTTAGATAAATTGAAATAAAGAAAATTTCTGTAACTGAGACTGATACTTGACAAGGAGTTTAAATAAAAAAAATTGTCGGACCGTCGAACCGAGCAGGCAGAAAATCACAAGGACCGGCAATACTGTCAAGTATGCCGGTCCGGGTGTCCGACAAAATTTTTTGCTTGTGTATTTTCTTTTGCACCGGAAATCGGAAATGCAACTGGTATGCCGGAATGATCATGGTCAACTCGGAATTAGATTCTGCTTCAAATGACATTTACTTCTTAAACATGCAACTGTTTCCATGGTAATTCTATTAATCATTGTATTTCTATAGTTTAAACTGGCTGTGATGCATCAACGCGACCATTTCATGTGTTTATATTTGAAAACATGGCGGGTCAGGTTTTTATTGTTCCCATCACCGATTCCGTTTAAATTTTAGAATTTTGTAAATTCCGGTCCTGTACAATTTCAGTAGGTCCTGCAGAAAATTATTGGGTACAGGACCTATGTTCTGCATATTGAATTTTTCTTCTCAAAAAGTCTGTTTTGTACATTTTTTTTTCTTCATTTGGCAAGGTTAGGGCAAGATCTAAAAATAGCTCAATAATACAACCCAAAACAAATAACATACTTTATTCAATCATAGGCTGTTTTTTTATTTTTTTTATTATTATTTAAAGCAGACATGTTGACATTAAAAGATTATCAATTGTTCAAGCAGCCCTGATCACATTAAAAGCAGGAAATATGCTAAAATATCTATTACTAAAAATATAATTGACTGTAAAGTTATTTTGAAAATGTTCATTTCTTGTTCCCTTTAACTATTAATCACTCCACTCTCTGTATCTAAAATAATTCAATTAAACCTTGTCATTTCAAACTCAAACAAGTGTTTTCTTTTTATTCCTGATTATTATAAGTCCAATAAAAATTTGAGTTTCTTTGTTGTAACCAGTCCTCAAAATGAAATATATTTATTTTTTACATATATTTCTAAATAACACTGAAAATTGTACTGGTCCAAACAAAGTTTTACTGGTATTTTGGACGGAGGACCAGTGCTCATCGCGAGGACTGTAACTATAAGCCCTTTTCATCTAAAAAATATGGTTTATTCTATAAAGTAAATCCATTAGTTATCTTCATGTAAACATAACATGTTTGACTATGTGTAGTATTACTTCAGATTTTTTTTTTTACTTTTTGGAATCTGTATAGACAAGAAGCTGTAATAATATTGAAATCTGATTGAGATTTGTTTGTCTTATAACAATTTAAAAACTAAATATTATTAACAAGAACTAATAATACCTTTCTAATTCTTTCTGGGATGCATTAATACTTTCTAGCTCTGAAAAAAATAAGACATAAAAAATTGTATGTTTGGACATATCATATAAAACAAATCTATAAAACATTTATGTTCTTCTCAAAGATAAAGGAGAAATAATAAAAATGTAATCATTGGCTTGAACAGTCATAGATTTATTAATAATAAATGATTTCATTGCACCTAAATTTTTGTGGCCATATTAAAAGGGTTTGTAACTCTATTTAAATTAATGTAGTCATCAATACATGCAAATAAGCACATTACTATATGGTGATAATAAATACGACTGACATATGAATTCTTATATGAAAGCCATGAACAGACAATATCAAAATTAGATCCCTAAAATATATATTAAACAACCTCATGTTCTTTACCTAGATTTATTTGACTTCAATTCCCATGGTAAACCATGTACAGAGCCGTCCGGTGTGTTCGCACACCTAAGGGTTCAGTGATTAATTTAAATCATCCTCAAATACACTGAAGTATTATCTTTATGGTCTTTATCCGGATTCCGCTACAATTTTTAAAATTTCAGTGAAAACGAAGTGTAAACAAATCAACCCTCGATTTTTGACAAATGTTGCAACCTCCAGTGTTAGATATCGTGCATGCATACTTTGGATGGTTCTTAAAATGAATAAAGGAAAGATTTTATTTTGAATGTTTTCGAAATTGAAGTTTATACCTATTCCTTCAAAATAAGCTCAAATTTGAAAACATTTGATATCTTTTAATATAATTAGAGTTAATCCTCACATACCAGTAGTCTCCATCTTAACTTTTCAATGATTTTGCAATTTTGACATGTACAATACGTATGCGCGAACTCACCGGATGCACGAACAGCGGTGCCAAGACAGTATATAAAAAAAATCAATGGACATTCAAAACAGAAAACATGGTGTCTTATCCCTATAGCTTTATATGTAATAGTCCTTTAAATGTGATGAAACAGTAATGAAGAACAATTTTCCTATCTCTTTTAAACAATAATTTTAAAGAATGGCTACCTTGTGTTTTCTGGAGAATTTGCTGCTGTGAAGTTTTCAAGAATTCTACGTCTTCTTGTGAGGGGAGAGGTTTCTGTTCCAGCTCAGATATCAGTTCATCTATATTACTTGTAACTAAAAACAAATCAAATCAGATTTCACAATTTGAAAATTACAATGGCAACAAACAATTATTAAAACAAGTAACAAAGAGTTTGCTTTACAAACTCATTGTATTTTATGTTTAGTTTGAGTGAGTGAGTGAGTGATTGATTGTTGTTTAACGTCAACTCAGGAATTTTGCAGTTATATCATGGCGAGAACAGGTTAACTTTCGATGAGATGATGATGAGGTCCGCTTTGTACTAGACCAATTGGATAAGTCGTCCTCTCGGACACATTATTCTGATTCAGAGCCAACCAGTCTTTGCTCTTTCTCCTTAATGCTGCAAACTTAGCTGAGAAGCAACAAATACCAATTTTATAGTCTTTGGATTGTAACCGATTTGGGCTCGAACCCACAATCTACCGCACTCAAGGAGAGCACGCTAACAGGTTTAGTATGAGGTTTACAAACCCAATGCAATCTATGTCTAGTTTGAGGTTTACAAACCCATTATATTCTGTCTAGTTTGAGGTTTACAATCCCATTATATTCTGTCTAGTTTGAGGTTTACAATCCCATTATATTCTGTCTAGTTTGAGGTTTACAAACCCATTATATTCTGTCTAGTTTGAGGTTTACAAACCCATTATATTCTGTCTAGTTTGAGGTTTACAAACCCATTATATTCTGTCTAGTTTGAGGTTTACAATCCCATTATATTCTGTCTAGTTTGAGGTTTACAATCCCATTATATTCTGTCTAGTTTGAGGTTTACAAACCCATTATATTCTGTCTAGTTTGAGGTTTACAAACCCATTATATTCTGTCTAGTTTGAGGTTTACAAACCCATTATATTCTGTCTAGTTTGAGGTTTACAAACCCATTATATTCTGTCTAGTTTGAGGTTTACAATCCCATTATATTCTGTCTAGTTTGAGGTTTACAATCCCATTATATTCTGTCTAGTTTGAGGTTTACAAACCCATTATATTCTGTCTAGTTTGAGGTTTACAAACCCATTATATTCTGTCTAGTTTGAGGTTTACAAACCCATTATATTCTGTCTAGTTTGAGGTTTACAAACCCATTATATTCTGTCTAGTTTGAGGTTTACAATCCCATTATATTCTGTCTAGTTTGAGGTTTACAAACCCATTATATTCTGTCTAGTTTGAGGTTTACAAACCCATTATATTCTGTCTAGTTTGAGGTTTACAATCCCATTATATTCTGTCTAGTTTGAGGTTTACAATCCCATTATATTCTGTCTAGTTTGAGGTTTACAAACCCATTATATTCTGTCTAGTTTGAGGTTTACAATCCCATTATATTCTGTCTAGTTTGAGGTTTACAAACCCATTATATTCTGTCTAGTTTGAGGTTTACAAACCCATTATATTCTGTCTAGTTTGAGGTTTACAAACCCATTATATTCTGTCTAGTTTGAGGTTTACAAACCCATTATATTCTGTCTAGTTTGAGGTTTACAATCCCATTATATTCTGTCTAGTTTGAGGTTTACAATCCCATTATATTCTGTCTAGTTTGAGGTTTACAAACCCATTATATTCTGTCTAGTTTGAGGTTTACAATCCCATTATATTCTGTCTAGTTTGAGGTTTACAAACCCATTATATTCTGTCTAGTTTGAGGTTTACAAACCCATTATATTCTGTCTAGTTTGAGGTTTACAAACCCATTATATTCTGTCTAGTTTGAGGTTTACAAACCCATTATATTCTGTCTAGTTTGAGGTTTACAAACCCATTATATTCTGTCTAGTTTGAGGTTTACAATCCCATTATATTCTGTCTAGTTTGAGGTTTACAAACCCATTATATTCTGTCTAGTTTGAGGTTTACAAACCCATTATATTCTGTCTAGTTTGAGGTTTACAATCCCATTATATTCTGTCTAGTTTGAGGTTTACAATCCCATTATATTCTGTCTAGTTTGAGGTTTACAAACCCATTATATTCTGTCTAGTTTGAGGTTTACAAACCCATTATATTCTGTCTAGTTTGAGGTTTACAAACCCATTATATTCTGTCTAGTTTGAGGTTTACAAACCCATTATATTCTGTCTAGTTTGAGGTTTACAAACCCATTATATTCTGTCTAGTTTGAGGTTTACAATCCCATTATATTCTGTCTAGTTTGAGGTTTACAAACCCATTATATTCTGTCTAGTTTGAGGTTTACAATCCCATTATATTCTGTCTAGTTTGAGGTTTACAAACCCATTATATTCTGTCTAGTTTGAGGTTTACAATCCCATTATATTCTGTCTAGTTTGAGGTTTACAAACCCATTATATTCTGTCTAGTTTGAGGTTTACAAACCCATTATATTCTGTCTAGTTTGAGGTTTACAAACCCATTATATTCTGTCTAGTTTGAGGTTTACAAACCCATTATATTCTGTCTAGTTTGAGGTTTACAAACCCATTATATTCTGTCTAGTTTGAGGTTTACAAACCCATTATATTCTGTCTAGTTTGAGGTTTACAATCCCATTATATTCTGTCTAGTTTGAGGTTTACAAACCCATTATATTCTGTCTAGTTTGAGGTTTACAATCCCATTATATTCTGTCTAGTTTGAGGTTTACAAACCCATTATATTCTGTCTAGTTTGAGGTTTACAATCCCATTATATTCTGTCTAGTTTGAGGTTTACAAACCCATTATATTCTGTCTAGTTTGAGGTTTACAAACCCATTATATTCTGTCTAGTTTGAGGTTCAAAATTGCATACAAATAATCCTTACAATTTGATAAAGAAGTAATCTGTTGCTGTACAGTTTCACTACCCTGTACCACTTTATTAACTTCATCACTCAACACATCTATCGATTCCTAAAAATCAAACAAAATATGTTACTGTCAAACAAAATAATCAACGTTAATAGAAATTTGTGGTCGGTTTTACTGGTGGAGGAAACCACACTACCTAGAGAAAAGCATTAAACTGCCTCTTTGTTTTACTGGTGGAGGAAACCACACTACCTAGAGAAAGCATTAAACTGCCTCTTGATTTTACTGGGGGAGGAAACCACACTACCTAGAGAAAAGCATTAAACTGCCTCTTGGTTTTACTGGGGGAGGAAACCACACTACCTAGAGAAAAGCATTAAACTGCCTCTTGGTTTTACTGGTGGAGGAAACCACACTACCTAGAGAAAAGCATTAAACTGCCTCTTGGATTTACTGGTGGAGGAAACCACACTACCTAGAGAAAAGCATTAAACTGCCTCTTGGTTTTACTGGTGGAGGAAACCACATTACCTAGAGAAAAGCATTAAACTGCCTCTTGGATTTACTGGTGGAGGAAACCACACTACCTAGAGAAAAGCATTAAACTGCCTCTTGGTTTTACTGGTGGAGGAAACCACACTACCTAGAGAAAAGCATTAAACTGCCTCTTGGATTTACTGGTGGAGGAAACCACACTACCTAGAGAAAAGCATTAAACTGCCTCTTGGTTTTACTGGTGGAGGACACCACACTACCTAGAGAAAAGCATTAAACTGCCTCTTGGATTTACTGGTGGAGGAAACCACACTACCTAGAGAAAAGCATTAACCTGCCTCTTGGTTTTACTGGTGGAGGAAACCACACTACCTAGAGAAAAGCATTAAACTGCCTCTTGGTTTTACTGGTGGAGGAAACCACACTACCTAGAGAAAAGCATTAAACTGCCTCTTGGTTTTACTGGTGGAGGAAACCACACTACCTAGAGAAAGCATTAAACTGCCTCTTGGTTTTACTGGTGGAGGAAACCACACTACCTAGAGAAAAGCATTAAACTGCCTCTTGGTTTTACTGGGGGAGGAAACCACACTACCTAGAGAAAAGCATTAAACTGCCTCTTGGTTTTACTGGGGGAGGAAACCACACTACCTAGAGAAAAGCATTAAACTGCCTCTTGGTTTTACTGGTGGAGGAAACCACACTACCTAGAGAAAAGCATTAAACTGCCTCTTGGATTTACTGGTGGAGGAAACCACACTACCTAGAGAAAAGCATTAAACTGCCTTTTGGTTTTACTGGTGGAGGACACCACACTACCTAGAGAAAAGCATTAAACTGCCTCTTGGATTTACTGGTGGAGGAAACCACACTACCTAGAGAAAAGCATTAAACTGCCTCTTGGTTTTACTGGTGGAGGAAACCACACTACCTAGAGAAAAGCATTAAACTGCCTCTTGGATTTACTGGTGAAGGAAACCACACTACCTAGAGAAAAGCATTAAACTGCCTCTTGGTTTTACTGGGGGAGGAAACCACACTACCTAGAGAAAAGCATTAAACTGCCTCTTGGTTTTACTGGTGGAGGAAACCACACTACCTAGAGAAAAGCATTAAACTGCCTCTTGGTTTTACTGGGGGAGGAAACCACACTACCTAGAGAAAAGCATTAAACTGCCTCTTTGTTTTACTGGTGGAGGAAACCACACTACCTAGAGAAAAGCATTAAACTGCCTCTTGGTTTTACTGGTGGAGGAAATCACACTACCTAGAGAAAAGCATTAAACTGCCTCTTGGTTTTACTGGTGGAGGAAACCACACTACCTAGAGAAAAGCATTAAACTGCCTCTTGGTTTTACTGGTGGAGGACACCACACTACCTAGAGAAAAGCATTAAACTGCCTCTTGGTTTTACTGGTGGAGGAAACCACACTACCTAGAGAAAAGCATTAAACTGCCTCTTGGTTTTACTGGTGGAGGACACCACACTACCTAGAGAAAAGCATTAAACTGCCTCTTGGTTTTACTGGTGGAGGAAACCACACTACCTAGAGAAAAGCATTAAACTGCCTCTTGGTTTTACTGGTGGAGGACACCACACTACCTAGAGAAAAGCATTAAACTGCCTCTTGGTTTTACTGGTGGAGGACACCACACTACCTAGAGAAAAGCATTAAACTGCCTCTTGGTTTTACTGGTGGAGGACACCACACTACCTAGAGAAAAGCATTAAACTGCCTCTTGGTTTTACTGGTGGAGGAAACCACACTACCTAGAGAAAAGCATTAAACTGCCTCTTGGTTTTACTGGGGGAGGAAACCACACTACCTAGAGAAAAGCATTAAACTGCCTCTTGGTTTTACTGGTGGAGGAAACCACACTACCTAGAGAAAAGCATTAAACTGCCTCTTGGCTTTACTGGTGGAGGAAACCACACTACCTAGAGAAAAGCATTAAACTGCCTCTTGATTTTACTGGTGGAGGAAACCACACTACCTAGAGAAAAGCATTAAACTGCCTCTTGGTTTTACTGGTGGAGGAAACCACACTACCTAGAGAAAAGCATTAAACTGCCTCTTGGTTTTACTGGTGGAGGAAACCACACTATCTAGAGAAAAGCATTAAACTGCCTCTTGGTTTTACTGGTGGAGGAAACCACACTACCTAGAGAAAAGCATTAAACTGCCTCTTGGTTTTACTGGTGGAGGAAACCACACTACCTAGAGAAAAGCATTAAACTGCCTCTTGGATTTACTGGTGGAGGACACCACACTACCTAGAGAAAAGCATTAAACTGCCTCTTGGTTTTACTGGTGGAGGACACCACACTACCTAGAGAAAAGCATTAAACTGCCTCTTGGTTTTACTGGTGGAGGAAACCACACTACCTAGAGAAAAGCATTAAACTGCCTCTTGGTTTTACTGGTGGAGGAAACCACACTACCTAGAGAAAAGCATTAAACTGCCTCTTGGTTTTACTGGTGGAGGAAACCACACTACCTAGAGAAAAGCATTAAACTGCCTCTTGGTTTTACTGGTAGAGGACACCACACTACCTAGAGAAAAGCATTAAACTGCCTCTTGATTTTACTGGTGGAGGAAACCACACTACCTAGAGAAAAGCATTAAACTGCCTCTTGGTTTTACTGGTGGAGGACACCACACTACCTAGAGAAAAGCATTAAACTGCCTCTTGGTTTTACTGGTGGAGGAAACCACACTACCTAGAGAAAAGCATTAAACTGCCTCTTGGTTTTACTGGTGGAGGAAACCACACTACCTAGAGAAAAGCATTAAACTGCCTCTTGGTTTTACTGGTGGAGGAAACCACACTACCTAGAGAAAAGCATTAAACTGCCTCTTGATTTTACTGGTGGAGGAAACCACACTACCTAGAGAAAAGCATTAAACTGCCTCTTGGTTTTACTGGTGGAGGAAACCACACTACCTAGAGAAAAGCATTAAACTGCCTCTTGGTTTTACTGGTGGAGGACACCACACTACCTAGAGAAAAGCATTAAACTGCCTCTTGGTTTTACTGGTGGAGGAAACCACACTACCTAGAGAAAAGCATTAAACTGCCTCTTGATTTTACTGGTGGAGGACACCACACTACCTAGAGAAAAGCATTAAACTGCCTCTTGGTTTTACTGGTGGAGGACACCACACTACCTAGAGAAAAGCATTAAACTGCCTCTTGATTTTACTGGTGGAGGACACCACACTACCTAGAGAAAAGCATTAAACTGCCTCTTGGTTTTACTGGTGGAGGACACCACACTACCTAGAGAAAAGCATTAAACTGCCTCTTGGTTTTACTGGTGGAGGAAACCACACTACCTAGAGAAAAGCATTAAACTGCCTCTTGGTTTTACTGGTGGAGGAAACCACACTACCTAGAGAAAAGCATTAAACTGCCTCTTGGTTTTACTGGTGGAGGAAACCACACTACCTAGAGAAAAGCATTAAACTGCCTCTTGGTTTTACTGGTGGAGGAAACCACACTACCTAGAGAAAAGCATTAAACTGCCTCTTGGTTTTACTGGGGGAGGAAACCACACTACCTAGAGAAAAGCATTAAACTGCCTCTTGGTTTTACTGGTGGAGGAAACCACACTACCTAGAGAAAAGCATTAAACTGCCTCTTGGTTTTACTGGTGGAGGACACCACACTACCTAGAGAAAAGCATTAAACTGCCTTTTGGTTTTACTGGTGGAGGAAACCACACTACCTAGAGAAAAGCATTAAACTGCCTCTTGGTTTTACTGGTGGAGGAAACCACACTACCTAGAGAAAAGCATTAAACTGCCTCTTTGTTTTACTGGTGGAGGAAACCACACTACCTAGAGAAAAGCATTAAACTGCCTCTTTGTTTTACTGGTGGAGGAAACCACACTACCTAGAGAAAAGCATTAAACTGCCTCTTTGTTTTACTGGTGGAGGAAACCACACTACCTAGAGAAAAGCATTAAACTGCCTCTTGGTTTTACTGGTGGAGGAAACCACACTACCTAGAGAAAGCATTAAACTGCCTCTTTGTTTTACTGGTGGAGGAAACCACACTACCTAGAGAAAAGCATTAAACTGCCTCTTGGTTTTACTGGTGGAGGAAACCACACTACCTAGAGAAAAGCATTAAACTGCCTCTTGGTTTTACTGGGGGAGGAAACCACACTACCTAGAGAAAAGCATTAAACTGCCTCTTGGTTTTACTGGTGGAGGAAACCACACTACCTAGAGAAAAGCATTAAACTGCCTCTTGGTTTTACTGGGGGAGGAAACCACACTACCTAGAGAAAAGCATTAAACTGCCTTTTGGTTTTACTGGTGGAGGAAACCACACTACCTAGAGAAAAGCATTAAACTGCCTCTTGGTTTTACTGGTGGAGGAAACCACACTACCTAGAGAAAAGCATTAAACTGCCTCTTGGTTTTACTGGTGGAGGAAACCACACTACCTAGAGAAAAGCATTAAACTGCCTCTTGGTTTTACTGGGGGAGGAAACCACACTACCTAGAGAAAAGCATTAAACTGCCTCTTGGATTTACTGGTGGAGGAAACCACACTACCTAGAGAAAAGCATTAAACTGCCTCTTGGTTTTACTGGGGGAGGAAACCACACTACCTAGAGAAAAGCATTAAACTGCCTCTTGGTTTTACTGGTGGAGGAAACCACACTACCTAGAGAAAAGCATTAAACTGCCTCTTGGTTTTACTGGTGGAGGAAACCACACTACCTAGAGAAAAGCATTAAACTGCCTCTTGGTTTTACTGGTGGAGGAAACCACACTACCTAGAGAAAAGCATTAAACTGCCTCTTGGTTTTACTGGGGGAGGAAACCACACTACCTAGAGAAAAGCATTAAACTGCCTCTTGGTTTTACTGGTGGAGGAAACCACACTACCTAGAGAAAAGCATTAAACTGCCTCTTGGATTTACTGGTGGAGGAAACCACACTACCTAGAGAAAAGCATTAAACTGCCTCTTGGATTTACTGGTGGAGGAAACCACACTACCTAGAGAAAAGCATTAAACTGCCTCTTGGTTTTACTGGTGGAGGAAACCACACTACCTAGAGAAAAGCATTAAACTGCCTCTTGGTTTTACTGGTGGAGGAAACCACACTACCTAGAGAAAAGCATTAAACTGCCTCTTGGTTTTACTGGTGGAGGAAACCACACTACCTAGAGAAAAGCATTAAACTGCCTTTTGGTTTTACTGGTGGAGGACACCACACTACCTAGAGAAAAGCATTAAACTGCCTCTTGGCTTTACTGGTGGAGGAAACCACACTACCTAGAGAAAAGCATTAAACTGCCTCTTGGTTTTACTGGTGGAGGACACCACACTACCTAGAGAAAAGCATTAAACTGCCTCTTGGTTTTACTGGTGGAGGAAACCACACTACCTAGAGAAAGCATTAAACTGCCTCTTGGTTTTACTGGGGGAGGAAACCACACTACCTAGAGAAAAGCATTAAACTGCCTCTTGGTTTTACTGGTGGAGGAAACCACACTACCTAGAGAAAAGCATTAAACTGCCTTTTGGTTTTACTGGTGGAGGACACCACACTACCTAGAGAAAAGCATTAAACTGCCTCTTGGCTTTACTGGTGGAGGAAACCACACTACCTAGAGAAAAGCATTAAACTGCCTCTTGGTTTTACTGGTGGAGGACACCACACTACCTAGAGAAAAGCATTAATCTGCCTCTTGGTTTTACTGGTGGAGGAAACCACACTACCTAGAGAAAAGCATTAAACTGCCTCTTGATTTTACTGGGGGAGGAAACCACACTACCTAGAGAAAAGCATTAAACTGCCTCTTGGTTTTACTGGTGGAGGAAACCACACTACCTAGAGAAAGCATTAAACTGCCTCTTGGTTTTACTGGTGGAGGAAACCACACTACCTAGAGAAAAGCATTAAACTGCCTTTTGGTTTTACTGGTGGAGGACACCACACTACCTAGAGAAAAGCATTAAACTGCCTCTTGGCTTTACTGGTGGAGGAAACCACACTACCTAGAGAAAAGCATTAAACTGCCTCTTGGTTTTACTGGTGGAGGACACCACACTACCTAGAGAAAAGCATTAAACTGCCTCTTGGTTTTACTGGTGGAGGAAACCACACTACCTAGAGAAAAGCATTAAACTGCCTCTTGATTTTACTGGGGGAGGAAACCACACTACCTAGAGAAAAGCATTAAACTGCCTCTTGGTTTTACTGGTGGAGGACACCACACTACCTAGAGAAAAGCATTAAACTGCCTCTTTGTTTTACTGGTGGAGGAAACCACACTACCTAGAGAAAAGCATTAAACTGCCTCTTGGTTTTACTGGTGGAGGAAACCACACTACCTAGAGAAAAGCATTAAACTGCCTCTTGGTTTTACTGGTGGAGGACACCACACTACCTAGAGAAAAGCATTAAACTGCCTCTTGGTTTTACTGGTGGAGGAAACCACACTACCTAGAGAAAAGCATTACACTACCTCTTAAGTCCATGACAAATTTGATTACATACAGTTGTATCAAGTACAAATTGCAACAGGCAGTCAAAAAACATTCTTTAAGTTTGAAATGACCCAGTCCTTATTTTTAATTGTATAGTGGTGTTAACAGAAGGAAAACAGACCATAATTATATGGTGACATAAATAAAAACATCAAAAGTTGATGATCTACAGTACATTTTCTCTTTTAAACTTCAACAAAATATTTTTAAAAATTTTCAGCCAAAAAAAAAGGACAATTTCATTAATTTTGCATATTTTTTTTTTTTATCACATTTTAAAACATTGGGCAATTTAATATATTCGACATGTACTTACAATCAATATACACATGCATGTAGTGTTCCCTGCAGCTTTTGAAAACGGCAGGTTAAACATTGACAAAAAGGGCACCCCAAGCACGTTGGGGCAACATTTAGGACACATCAAGTGAGTGTTCATCTGTGTTAAGGGCATCATTTGTAAATGTACATTGTCATACTAAATCAATAAATTTTCAACCATTTAATACACTATAGCGACAATATAAATAATATACACACATACATATAACACACAGCTAAAATATTGTTGAATATTAAATAGCTCAGTCTTTCATTTGTAAGTAAAATATTTGATTCAAAAATTTAAAAATTTATCAATTAAAAGCATATTTAATATTAAAACACTGATGGATTAAAAAAATAAGCTTTGTTTCTTTAAAAAATGCTAAAATATAATTCTCATAAAACAGATCATTGTATTTTAAGGCATTAATAAAATAGAACTGGAAAATTATACATGCAAGTTCATAATGTGAAAAATTGTCCCTGGTCTGTTAAGATTTTTTTCTTCTTTTTTTCTAATAAATGGTCATTAAAGCTTTATCTATTCATGCAATCTACATGTTTTTGTGTGTACAACTGTAATCAAAACAGGTAATTACAGGTAAATTGTGACATCTCACATGTCTCATTGCCACTCGCATTTATACCATACACATTAGGAGTCAGGATGTTTATTCAGTCCTTTGGTTATCTAATTTAATTACTAAAATAACATTTTTGAAGGAAAATTTCTACTTGCTACAATGGGAGAACATTGTAAAAAAAAATTTTTTACACTCTCGTTTCACTTCGTTGTACAATGAGTTACATGTTGTAGCATATTTAAGCACCTTAAATAGTCTAGCAGTTTCCGACATTTTTTGGCTTCTTTTAGAGCCTCCTCCTCCCTCTTTCTCTTGTTTCTTTCTGCTGTTGGCATCGTTGTCAGCAGTTGTTCCCTTCAAAAACTAATGCAAATGACGATTTGCTTAGACAAAGGGGAATAACCGCAAATCGATACCGCTAAAAGAAAGATCGTCAGTCCCGATCTCGAAGTTAACAAAAGGTGCCGATCAAGGCTGGGCGCCTATGAAATCCACCAAAAAGGGCAGGGCGCCTATGAAACCCATCAAAAAGGGATTGGTGTCAGGAAATAGAGGCAGGGCGCCGCCGCCCATCCAAAACCTTCTACAGGGAAGGCTACATGCATGTATATATGTATATGGAAACAAAAGTAAATTCACATTTAGTTAAATGATATTGTAATATAATTTACCACTATCCTTTTATAGAATTTTTCATGACATTCAAGTTTCATCCTTTTCCACTGTCTGTTAACTTCCTTGGTACAACATTTTGCAAGCACTCTTAATTTTTCTCTGGTTTCATCTTTCTGAAATAAGAAAATAATACAAATCTTTCATTTTTTTCTTTGAGTGAATCTGTTGCTTTAATGTCATTATGAAAGAAATATTACCAGGATCTTTAAAACTACATAGTATTTTTTTTTTTTTTTTTAAATGGATGCAAAAATCTCATATTTATGTAAAAGTTGCAAATTGGGACGTTTATTCAAATACAAAATTGAATCATGTCGATAATTTGTTTCCCTCTCCATATTTGATGAATAAATTGCCTAACTGCCTACCCACTATTCAAATTGTGAGTCGGGAAAACAGCAAACCAACTATTTTTTAAAAGATGACATCATATTAGAAATGTTTATACAAGTTACCAGCTCTTGGGTTCCTTTAACGGCTATATCAAATATTGCAGGTTGTTGCTCTTTAATATGCTCGTTGAATTCTTCTATTCTTTCTTTACAGCTACAACAGAAAGAAGGTCAGATTGATTGATTGTTATTTAATGCCACTGAAGTAAACAGTATTACAGATATAGTCATGGCAAGGTTACGTAAAAGGGATATACAGTGAAACCTGTGGGACCTACTTTTGTGTTCAGAATAGACAGGTTAAATTAACAAAGATTTTCTACATTGTGACATTCAGCACTATAAGGAAGGATTCTGATCAGGGTTTGACTTAGATAGGTATCACTGTACATTTTGAAACTAATGTTGACATTTTCTTTCTCTTTTAACATTTTAGAGTGGGTGTGGGATTGCTGTTTATGCCAAGTGAGAATTTTTTTCGGCTATGTCAAGACAACAACAATTTATTGTTTAAGGTAGTACCATGCACTTTAGGTAAAATTTGATCTGCTCGTTTAAGCTTCTTATTTTTTTGGCAGTGTGTTTCAATATATCCACTGTAATAAATATCAAAATTTTAACAAATTCCAACCAACAGACTCAGAGCTATAAATTCAATAGCCACATAACAGCTTTTCTCTCTGTGGTTTTGATCACCGAGATGCTTGAAATCTGCATACAAACATCATATGATCAAAACGTTCAACTGATTTTAAAGAGTTATCTCCCTGTAGTGTATGGTACCCCCTTAAAGAGATAATTATGTTCTAGACTAATGACTTAGATCGTTTTTTATAGAACTAAGTAGACATGTCATTCCACTTGAATACATGACACTGAATCTATGTCAAACTGCCTTTGCTTTTACTCTTCAACTAAAGGAGTAGCAGTTAACACCAATTTGATAGCCCTTGGTTTGACGAACCAGTGATAGAACTCATAATCTTCAACACTTCACAACCTAGTCATCCTAACATTGAAGGGGGTTTATATAGCCCTTGGTTTCACGAACCAGTGATAGAACTCATAATCTTCAACACTTCACAACCTAGCCATCCTACCACTGAAGGGGGTTTATACAGCCCTTGGTTTGACGAACCAGTGATAGAACTCATAATCTTCAACACTTCACAACCTAGTCATCCTAACATTGAAGGGGGTTTATATAGCCCTTGGTTTGACGAATCAGTGATAGAACTCATAATCTTCAACACTTCACAACCTAGCCATCCTACCATTGAAGGGGGTTTATATAGCCCTTGGTTTGACAAACCAGTGATAGAACTCATAATCTTCAACACTTCACAACTTAGCCATCCTACCACTGAAGGGGGTTTATATAGCTCTTGGTTTGACGAACCAGTGATAGAACTCATAAACTTCAACACTTCACAGCTATCCTCCCATTGAAGGGAGTTTATATAGCCCTTGGTTTGACGAACCAGTGATAGAACTCATAATCTTCAACACTTCACAACCTAGCCATCCTACCATTGAAGGGGGTTTATATAGCCCTTGGTTTCACGAACCAGTGATAGAACTCATAATCTTCAACACTTCACAACCTAGCCATCCTACCATTGAAGGGGGTTTATATAGCCCTTGGCTTGACGAACCAGTGATAGAACTCATAATCTTCAACACTTCACAACCTAGCCATCCTACCATTGAAGGGGGTTTATATAGCCCTTGGTTTGACGAACCAGTGATAGAACTCATAATCTTCAACACTTCACAACCTAGCCATCCTACCATTGAAGGGGGTTTATATAGCCCTTGGCTTGACGAACCAGTGATAGAACTCATAATCTTCAACACTTCACAACCTAGCCATCCTACCATTGAAGGGGGTTTATATAGCCCTTGGTTTGACGAACCAGTGATAGAACTCATAATCTTCAACACTTCACAACCTAGCCATCCTAACATTGAAGGGGGTTTATATAGCCCTTGGTTTGACAAACCAGTGATAGAACTCATAATCTTCAACACTTCACAACCTAGCCATCCTACCATTGAAGGGGGTTTATATAGCCCTTGGTTTGACGAACCAGTGATAGAACTCATAAACTTCAACACTTCACAACCTAGCCATCCTACCATTGAAGGGGGTTTATATAGCCCTTGGTTTGACGAATTAGTGATAGAACTCATAATCTTCAACACTTCACAACCTAGCCATCCTACCATTGAAGGGGGTTTATATAGTCCTTGGTTTCACGAACCAGTGATAGAACTCATAATCTTCAACACTTCACAACCTAGCCATCCTACCAATGAAGGGGGTTTATATAGCTCTTGGTTTGACGAACCAGTGATAGAACTCATAAACTTCAACACTTCACAGCTATCCTCCCATTGAAGGGAGTTTATATAGCCCTTGGTTTGACGAACCAGTGATAGAACTCATAATCTTCAACACTTCACAACCTAGCCATCCTACCATTGAAGGGGGTTTATATAGCCCTTGGTTTCACGAACCAGTGATAGAACTCATAATCTTCAACACTTCACAACCTAGCCATCCTACCATTGAAGGGGGTTTATATAGCCCTTGGCTTGACGAACCAGTGATAGAACTCATAATCTTCAACACTTCACAACCTAGCCATCCTACCATTGAAGGGGGTTTATATAGCCCTTGGTTTGACGAACCAGTGATAGAACTCATAATCTTCAACACTTCACAACCTAGCCATCCTACCATTGAAGGGGGTTTATATAGCCCTTGGCTTGACGAACCAGTGATAGAACTCATAATCTTCAACACTTCACAACCTAGCCATCCTACCATTGAAGGGGGTTTATATAGCCCTTGGTTTGACGAACCAGTGATAGAACTCATAATCTTCAACACTTCACAACCTAGCCATCCTAACATTGAAGGGGGTTTATATAGCCCTTGGTTTGACAAACCAGTGATAGAACTCATAATCTTCAACACTTCACAACCTAGCCATCCTACCATTGAAGGAGGTTTATATAGCCCTTGGTTTGACGAACCAGTGATAGAACTCATAAACTTCAACACTTCACAACCTAGCCATCCTACCATTGAAGGGGGTTTATATAGCCCTTGGTTTCACGAACCAGTGATAGAACTCATAATCTTCAACACTTCACAACCTAGCCATCCTACCATTGAAGGGGGTTTATATAGCCCTTGGTTTGACGAATTAGTGATAGAACTCATAATCTTCAACACTTCACAACCTAGCCATCCTACCATTGAAGGGGGTTTATATAGTCCTTGGTTTCACGAACCAGTGATAGAACTCATAATCTTCAACACTTCACAACCTAGCCATCCTACCAATGAAGGGGGTTTATATAGCCCTTGGTTTGACGAACCAGTGATAGAACTCATAATCTTCAACACTTCACAACCTAGCCATCCTACCATTGAAGGGGGTTTATATAGCCCTTGGTTTGACGAACCAGTGATAGAACTCATAATCTTCAACACTTCACAACCTAGCCATCCTACCAATGAAGGGGGTTTATATAGCCCTTGGTCTGACGAACCAGTGATAGAACTCATAATCTTCAATACTTCACAACCTAGCCATCCTACCATTGAAGGGGGTTTATACATTCTTCTTAAACACACTATTCAATTTACACAATATCGTTGAACACTCAATCAATCATAAATTAGCAATGAACTGAAGTTGAAAGAAAATCGTCATGCATTCAAGACATGTTTAATATCCTTAGCAGGAATAATAGTATTCAAATAGGAAATGTAAATCAAATGAGGAAAATTAAAACATGAAGAATCTTAGTAGACAGATGAATGCTTAACGATGATGATGAAAGCTCACACAGAATTTGGGTAGATATTTATACACATGGTATCAAATTGTTACTGTGTAAACTTTCTTTTTATAAACCACTATAGTGGCCATCTGCATATTTCTAAAGACCACTGCTTCTCATGACTTACTTTATGATTCTCATCTGAGCTTGCTCATTTACTGCACTGTAAACATCATAATATGGTTCATGAATATATTTAGCCTCCAATTTGCCTCTCACAGTATCTTTTTCCACTTTCTGAAATATTTCAAATAAAGATTTTTTTAATAAGATACTGAAATTTAAATATATAAAGTTAAAAAAGATATGGTTGACAATTCTTCGAACTACAAGTAATATAACAATAGGCAATGAAAAGGCAGACAGAAATATAGGTCATGGTTTTGGACAGGTAATTGTTTATTAAAGCAGGCTTAAGTATGTAATGGAATCATCAATCCTCCATCTACCAATTCTTATATAAAAAATTGTCCAAGACATTGACGGAACTGATACTTATTAAATCTTAAATATTCAAAATTTCTACTTCAATTACATAATTTCTGTTATAGTCCATTTGACTTCTAAAAATCGCCAGAGACCTAATGGACAACTTTTTTAATAAATGACCAAATATTTAGAAATTAAATTTCAGAATTTGTATATATCATATATAAACGTACATCTAGAAAAATGGATTTTTAAGATTTTTTTTTGTTACTATGCCATGTTGTTTTTTAAAACATGCAGCTAACAATTGCTATGCTATGTCAGGAGTAAAAACTTACAGTTAACGTTGCTATGCTATGTCGGGGATTAAGCAATTTTCCTTCTTTCAGCCAAGATGGTAATGCCATCTGAATCTTTCTACAAAAAGTCTGGACAGACATAGGTCCTTCTCCATCTTCTATCTACAAGAACAAAACAGAAATGGTCAGCTAGAAGGTAATAACATATAAAAATCATTCAACGACTAAGATAAAGTGGTATAACCAAACAGTTACTTGAATATCTGCTGAGAAGTATTTAAACTATTTATTGAAATTGGGGAAGGAAAATATTTGGTTAGCGTGCTCGTCTATTGTGGTAGTAGATCGTGAATTCCAGCTCTGGTCAGGACAAACCAAAAACTATAAAATTGGAATTTGCTGCTTCTCTGCTAACCACACAGCATTAAGGAGCAAGGAAAAAGACTGGTGGACTCGGAATCAGGATAATGAGTCGGAGTGGCGCGACATGTCTACCTTACAGACTGTTTCAGTGAGATAGCACTATAAAAATTCAATTAAGTGTGTTTGTTGGTCTATTACTAAGCGGACATCATCATCATTTCATTGAATATAATTTGTTCTTGCCATAATATAGCTGAAAAATTGCTAATTTGGTGTTAAACAACAATTACTCACCAAGCCTTGACATTAACGTTTGTCCACTACCAGTGAAAACTGACGTCGGACAAGTAGATCTTGTATTACGGTTGTCCGATGGGACAAGTGAAAAAATCAGATTCCCAAACGTGCCGGTACGACGGACAAATCTATTTCCACTGGTATAAAATACTGGGTTTGTTGTATAAAAGAGCCCTGTTTGATCTCCAATTTGTCCATAATTTATTTTGATTAAAACTAAAGTGAAACGCCAGATCAAAACTCTTTTATTGTATCATTTATCGTTCCTTCATGCTTTGATGAAGTTCAAGGACATTGACAAAATTAAAGTCGCAATCTCAGAAACGCTTTAATGAACGGAAATATCAATATTTAAAATATAAGAACAAGAATCACTCTGGACCGGACACGTAAAAATTATCGGATATCAATTTGGCGCCAAATTTAAACTTGTATTTTGTGCAAAATACGATAGTGGACTTGATTTAGGCTTTTGGGAAATATTGAAACCTTTGAAATGGACAAATATTACAAGCTTTTTCCTGATCTGGTTGAAAAGATCCACTAAATCTTTATTTCTCTGTGAATTTAAATAAAAGACCTTGCTTCATTTATATCACAGGTAGTTGTATATATAGTAATATAGTATCTAGGTATTTTTTTTTTTTACCAGAAACAAGGATTTATATAACACAAATATGAGTTATTATAATTTGTGTGGTATTGGATCACAACACAGTAATATTTCAAAAGGAAAAGGGGGGGGGGGGGGGGGGGATACATATACAAATCACTGGTATGCAAGACTCCAATCAAGGTAGACAGATATAAAAATGTGACATTGAATGTATGTCCTTAAGGTAGTTATGAATAAAAAAAAAACCCAGAACAAATCAGTTCAGGCAGCTTTAACTATTTACTAAATTTGGGCGGGGTAACATCAGAGGGGTCGCAAAACAATGTTTCGATTAATCACAATTGACTTCTCCCAGAAATCTCCCCACTTCTCTCTGTTGTCTCCCACTTCTCCCTGTGAGCTCTCTGAAAGAGAAGTCACTTCTCCCTCTAATTTGAAAGTAGTGGGAGCCCTGGATAATTATTCTCTCTCGGACAACTAAAAGATTGAGTCGGACAAGTACTTTTTTTTAGTTAATTGTCCGAAGGGACAAGTTGAAAAATATGTTAATGTAGAGGCCTGCTCACTCATAGCTCTAAGTCTGCTCATCTTACAAACTACAGTCAAACATGTATTAAAAGGTCACCATTGTAACAAAAAAAAAAGACATGTGACCTCTTAAAAGATGCTTAATTCATATGAAATTGTTCATGACAGGACAAGAAAATGATGACCTTTTAATACAGGTGACTGCTTTGGCAGGTTTGAATGTATACATACTTGTTTCATCAAGTCATCCATCTGTGATTCTATAATAGACTGTGCACCACTACTGCTTGTTAGATTAATGTCTGCACAATGGCTACTAGCTGTACTATCTAAATGGCCACTCCTCACTGTACTATTTGACAACAATTCTGCAGGTAATTGTTCATCTGATATACCAGTAACTATATCATTACCACCTAGTTCTGAAACACAACAAGTAGGCCCACATATGATATATACATGTATGTTCAGGTTAAATAAGATTTTGGTTTGGTTTATGGTCTTTAACGCCACTTTCAACAATATTTCAGTTTTATTGGTGGAAGAAACCGGAGTACCTGGAAAAAACCACTGACCTGTCGCAAGTCACTGACAAACTTGATCACATAATGTTGCATCAAGTACACCTCGACATGAACGGGGTTCGATCTCACAACTTGAGTGATGATAGGCACTATTGCACTGGTAGTTGTAAATCCAACTACCATAAGATCACGACCACGACGGCCCCGGATAAATAAGACACCTGTAATTCAACAAACCATACTCTTAGTCTAAGGGGTAGATGACGTCTCATATATATCACTGGATGTTTGACAGTCATGATGGCAAATTTTTGAATTGATGACATTAAACTTAACCACTAGAAATCCTTGGTTCAGCAGCCACCCTGACAGGAACCACAAGCTCTGGAATATCATACCAAAATATGAAGGCACTGCTGGAATGTTACTTAATATATACGGAAGGCTCTCAATAGGAATTTAAATAATCTATTTTGTCTTAACTCATTAAGCTATCAAGCTATCTTAGGAGTTTACCTTTTATATGTGCTTGTTTCTTATTGATGTTTCAAACTAATTATTTTAAGGTTAACAGCATAATCATGTGTAGTGTGGCGACATTTTAACACAACAGAGTTCAAATAGAATATACTTTTTTTCTGGATTGTTACAAATAAATAAGGCTAAAAGTGAGCATTACTATAACGGAAAATAATGTTGGCTTGGAAACATTAAATAAAAACAATTACCCAAAACAGGGAAGGATTCATTTGATTTTCCACTACCCTGGCAACAAGATCTGTCCCCGACTGTGACATTCATACAAGATTCCAATTGAGGAAGTGGTGAACTCCTTATTTCCCCTTCATCATTCATCAGGTGTTCATGATTTGAAAATAATGCTTTTGAACAAGTTAATGCCCGATGTTGTTCATGGTCTTGTGCTGTCTTACATTCTGTCAAGGCAGCACGATCTGTTAACTTGACTGTACTCCCTCTAGTCAGAGGTTGGCGTTCAGAAAATGCATCTCTGGTATTCCCAAACAACTTTCTCATTGGAGTCCTTGTTTGCAAACCGAAACTTCTATGGGGATTTTTCTCCATTCTTTCCATCATTCCAGTTAAATCTTGATTATCAACCTTGATGTTGCTAGTTTTATTGTCATCTAAAATTTCCAAGTTATTTAAATCATCAGAATATGTCATTTTACTCTTGATATTTACATCTATTATTTTTCCAGTTTCCGTAATATCAAAATTATCTTCAGTAAATTCACAGTCATCAGACCCCATATCTTGTCTCAATTTTGCTATTATACTCGAGACTCCTCTTCTTAATTCTTGATCATTTCCTAATTTCAATCTTTTGCAGTCAAAATTTTTGGTAAATTCATGGCCACTAGTCCCTACATCTTGTCTCTTGAGGTTGCTAGTTTTCTTATCATTTAAAATTTCCAAGCTTTTCAAATCCTCTGGATATTCCTTTTTACGCTCATTATTTTTATCTGTTAAATTTCCAGTTGCAGAAATATCAAAATTATTTTCAGTGATCTCTAAATTTTCAGTAAATTCACAGTCATCAGTCCCCATATCTTGTCTCAATTTTGCTATAATACCTGACACGCATCTTCTTAATTCTAGATTATTTACACTTTTGTTATTATCTATTTCATTAGCTACAGCTTCCGAAGAATTTTGATCCTCGACACCTGTTGTATCATTAGCAATATCAATTTCATCCTGGTGACATTTCTGAATCATTTGAATCAGTACACGATTCTTTTTATATTTGTTTTTAATGAACTCATTTTCAGTACCATGTTTTGCAGACGTCAGTTCCTTGTCTTTACCCCAAAAATCTAATTTTCCTGTTAATGCTTTTGTTTGTTCCATTTCATCATCTTTATATAGCACAGTTTTGTTTTCTGGTACACTGGTACCTAGCTCCAATTTCCCTGTAAATGCTTTTGTTTGCTCCATTTCATCATTTTTAAATAGTATGGATTTTTCTGGTATACTGGTACCTAGATCTAATTTCCCTTTAGACGCTTTTGTTTGCTCCATTTCATTATTTTTAAATAGTATCGATTTTTCTGATAAACTGGTACCTAGCTCTAATTTCCCTGTAAATGCTTTTGTTTGCTCCATTTCATCATTTTTAAATAGTATCGATTTTTCTGGTATACTGGTACCTAGCTCTAATTTCCCTGTAAACGCTTTTGTTTGCTCCATTTCATCATTTTTATATAGCATAGTTTTGTTTTCTGGTAGACTGGTACCTAGCTCTAATTTCCCTGTTAACGCCTTTGTTTGCTCCATTTCATCATTTTTATATAGTATGGATTTTTCTGGTACACCGGCACCTAGATCTAATTTCCCTGTTAATGCTTTTGTTTGCTCCATTTCATCATTTTTATATAGCACAGTTTTGTTTTCTGGTAGACTGGTACCTAGTTCTAATTTTCCTGTTAATGCTTTTGTTTGCTCCATTTCATCCTCTTTATATAGTATGGTTTTGTTTTCTGGTATACTGGTACCTAGTTCTAATTTTCCTGTTAATGCTTTTGTTTGCTCCATTTCATCCTCTTTATATAGCATGGTTTTGTTTTCTGGTATACTGGTACCTAGTTCTAATTTTCCTGTTAATGCTTTTGTTTGCTCCATTTCATCCTCTTTATATAGCATGGTTTTGTTTTCTGGTATACTGGTACCTAGTTCTAATTTTCCTGTTAATGCTTTTGTTTGCTCCATTTCATCATCTTTATATAGCATGGTTTTGTTTTCTGGTATACTGGTACCTAGTTCTAATTTTCCTGTTAATGCTTTTGTTTGCTCCATTTCATCCTCTTTATATAGCATGGTTTTGTTTTCTGGTATACTGGTACCTAGTTCTAATTTTCCTGTTAATGCTTTTGTTTGCTCCATTTCATCCTCTTTATATAGCATGGTTTTGTTTTCTGGTATACTGGTACCTAGTTCTAATTTTCCTGTTAATGCTTTTGTTTGCTCCATTTCATCCTCTTTATATAGCATGGTTTTGCTTTCTGGTATACTGGCACCTAGTTCTAATTTTCCTGTTAATGCTTTTGTTTGCTCCATTTCATCATCTTTATATAGCACAGTTTTGTTTTCTGGTATACTGGTACCTAGTTCTAATTTTCCTGTTAATGCTTTTGTTTGCTCCATTTCATCATCTTTATATAGCATGGTTTTGTTTTCTGGTATACTGGTACCTAGTTCTAATTTTCCTGTTAATGCTTTTGTTTGCTCCATTTCATCATCTTTATATAGCATGGTTTTGTTTTCTGGTATACTGGTACCTAGTTCTAATTTTCCTGTTAATGCTTTTGTTTGCTCCATTTCATCCTCTTTATATAGCATGGTTTTGTTTTCTGGTATACTGGTACCTAGTTTTAATTTTCCTGTTAATGCTTTTGTTTGCTCCAAATCATCATTTTTGAAAAAAATGGTTTTGTTGTCACCAAATTCTACCCCAGAAGTTAAGACTTTGCTTTCTTCTTTTCCATTGGTTTCAACATTAGAATAAATGTCTATATCCCCAGTAATGACTTTGGTTTCTTCAATATCGTTATCATTTCCAAAGAACACTGTCTTATTGTTATCTCTTTTAGAACTTTGAGATGAGACCTGACCACTATGTACGTCAGTCTCAGGAACCAATGCACCCTTTTCATCATTATATCGAATATTTCTGGTCAAGACTTCTGTTTCTTCCATATCATAGCAATCAAACATTACAGTGTGATCTTCTGTGAACACAGACTTTGATTTTGTACTTTTTAACTGTTTTAAGAAAGATAACCCATCTACTGTTCCAGCCAGATTATCGCTTTTAGAACTTTGAGATGAGACCAGATCGCTATGAATTTTGTCAGTCTCAGGAATAAATGAACCCTTTTCATCATTATATTGAATACTTTTGGTCAAGACTTCTGTTTCTTCCATATCACACCCATCAAACATTACAGTGTGGTCTTCAATGAACACAGAACTTGATTTTGTACTATTCAACTGCTTCAAGAAAGATAACCCATCTACTGTTCCAGTCAGATTATCTTGGATGTCCACACTGTTGCACCTCTCTACAACAACAGGTTTAAACACCATGCTTTCATTTATGCTAGTCAATGGTTTACGTTGAGTGATAGATGTAGTCATAGATGTTTGAGCTACTCCAGCCACTGTAGTTTGACTGGCATTTATAGTGCTGTATTTGTTGATTGAGGTGTTTACCATTGTTTTGAAATCTGATTCCTTGCCCAAATTATAATGATTCTTGTAGTCATCTTTTGAAAAAATCTTTTCTGGCAGAAATAATTTATCTGAAAAACTAAGAAGATCAAAATCATCAATTTCTATTTGCTAAAAAAACAAAAAAAAAAACAACATGTGCTTATAATCAGAAAATACAGTAAAGCCTGTCTAACTAAACCAAACCTATTTGGAGGCAACCTTGGTGTTCACAATAGACAGGTGTTCGGTTTATAGAAGTTAAATTAACTAAGATTTCCTGCATTGGGACCTTATTTAAAGTTCAGTTTATTCAGGATTCGGTTTAGACAGGCTTCACTGCATCTACAAATAATGAGGAAAACTGAATACAGTGTTCGAAAGTATCAGTCATCCGATCGTCAAAACCAACCTAACATTGATCAGGACGACCTGAAATCCCAGAATAGTCGCCCGACTGACGACCAAATATTTTCTGTCAGTATAAAATAAATTTGTTTTAACAACATATTAGTGAATTTGTTTATGTTTATGATAGTTCAAACGCTAAATAAGTATCTGTCAGACTTGATTCAATTACGTTCCGGAATTCGGTAATACGGCAAATTTTTACAATATTTCGACTTCCTTCCGGCTATCAAGTTCAAAATGTGGAAATACCTGAGTGGAGTCGAATCGCCACCAAAAAAATCTAAAAAAGATTATGAAGAACACAGAAAGCCCAGAAGGTTCAGAGAAATTTGGAGAGAAAACCGAGCATGGCTTCAGTATGATGAAAAAGAAGGTGCTATGTTCTGCACAAGTTGTAAAACCACATCCAAACAAAACGAGTTTGTTAAAGGGTGCCGTTCTTTCAGACTGGAGTCTGTTAAGATCCACGAAAACTCAGAAGTTCACAAACATGCATGTGAAGTGTCAAACAGAGAGAAAAAGGTAAGTGCTACTTATTCGAGTATATAACAAACTATTTTGGCATTACAAATAAATCCTCCCTGACTGTAATGCTTTTGTAAAATTTTTGCATGTTTCTGGTCCTACAGTATTCACAAGAAGTATGGAGATCAGTATGGCAACATCTTGTCAGTGATTGATTTGGTATTAACAATGCCATCGTCATCCACAGAATGTGAAAGGGGTTTTAGTTTGATGAAGAAATTAAAGAATGATATTAGAAACAAGCTTTCAGAAGAGTCCCTTAGTGACAACATGGTTGTCCAATTGGAATCATTTCCCATTGAAAGGTAAATTAAAGAATTTATATTAAACAACAAAATTTGAAATAAAATTGATATGGATGAATTGTCAAATATCATCATTTCTCGTGGTCAAAAAGTGAATACCCAGCTGGTATTGATGTTTTTGGCTCAAAACATCATTGTTGAGATTTTAATAAAAATATTTATTTCTCTGATGCACAAACTGGCCATTAGAAAAAGACGACCAAATTATAATGATGATTTAAAGGTATTTTTTTTTTTACGAAGATTCAAATTTGACTTCTTTGTCATAACTTTTTCTCATCTAAATGGTCATGATGCATGCATAGAAGATGTTTACTCTAGAAACACAGGTGTCTTTTCATTTATGTCTCAAGAGTTCATGCTATTTCATCCAATTTTCTCCCTCTGACATAGACTTTTTCAGGAACTGTGGTATACTACTTGTTTTTATTTATTTATTCCTTTTCATTACATGTATTTTCTCTGTTCACATATTTTGATTTTATGCTACATTGATCTGAAAATAGAGGGGCGCAGGAGGTCACTTTATCGTGTTAGGTTGTTGTTGACTAAGATTGCTACTGTTCATATTGATATCATGAATATCATACACTTACACACTGATAAGAAATCAAATTAAAGTTGACTCCAATTACTCAGCCTGGATGTAGCTGTATAAATAATAATTGTATAAGGACACAGTGATGGTAGAGGGACACATGATTTTGAGGGCAGGTTGATGTGCCCCTCCATTTCCTTTTAACAAGGACAGATGAACAATTCTAAAACATATCAATTCTCTTTACCTTTCCGTTGACGATTTCTGAAGATTTGCAGTGAAAGATTTCCCATCACCGAATGTGGTTCCAAAATCATCCACAAGAGGTTTTGTCAAGTTTTCAATCATATTTGATTGATCGAGGCAATCAGTGATATCCATGGTGTCTTCCTGTAGAATGGTATGGTTAGGTCTATTTTGTGCTACAGGAGCATTTTCATCTGGTTGTGGTATTTCTTCCAAATCCTTCATTAAAAATAATATCTGTCAATACTCAATTTTGTTATTAGTTTATAATTAAACAAGATTAAAAATATACATCATACAACACTGACCACATCTTAATTGTCATGTTTTAGGACAAGGCTGTACATACGTAGCTATAAAGAATGTAGTATAAGTGCTCATTTATCCCTTCTTTCAGTCGTCATCACAATCTGGTTGACCGTTACGAAATATCCATATCTCAAATGACAATGGATCTTTCACTTTTTACGTAGATGTTTTCTTTTCTCTATCACTGCCAAGATTTTACCAGACTTGTTATATGTATATATGATTAACACGGTGGGTGTCTTATAAGAAGCAGAAACTGCTTACCATTCGCGATCACCTGAGTTACCCCTTGTTTTTTGGTAGGGTCCATGTTGCTCATCTTTTTAGTTTTTAGTGTTGTCCTATTATGTGTCTTTACGTTCTGAGTTCCAAGTTGTTATGTCCGTTACGATTTCTGCATAAAAACGATGTTCGGTTGGTCTTTGCCTCCAGCTGTTTGTAGGAGAACCCATGTCTTATTTGCGTTGTTTGCGTTTGTTTACATATAGTGGTGTCTAACACATATTGAGTTGTGCTTTTGTTTTGTTTTTCTTCGTCTTGTGTACCCTATGTTTCAGTTTCTCTGTATTGTCCATTTTTTATTTCCCCTTCGGTATTCTCTAACGTTTATTTACTGACAATACTCCAATAAGAAGTTTTAGCAATAAACCAAATTATTGTCCTTATCATGCTTTATGTGTTTGTAAGAAAAGTATACAGAATGAACAAACTATCTTTTATTTAAATGATCTAAATTTCTTTGTTAAAATAATATTATATGGAAATTATGCAGTCCTATAAACAATTGCACATGAAATTCAAAATAGTTCTGTAAAAGTGCTTTATCGAATTCCACTCATCTGCAAAAGTTATCGGATCAAGATATTGCATCAGATTTGACAGGTAAAAAATGGAGTTGATGTTTGAGTATTAAAACTATGTCACTATATTAACCTTACCTTTTGTTCAGCTGAAGGATTATTCTGTATAGGGCATGTAAGTAGCTTATCCAAACCTAAAAAAAAAAGACAGAAAACATTTCACTAGTATAGTAAATAGTAAATAGATTCAATTGATTGATGTTTAAAGCCAACTTTAGCAGTATTTCAGCTATATTATGTAAACAAATTTAATATTAACTTAAGACACCTACAAGACCCCTAGATATAAAAAAAATACTTGTCTATAAAACAAACAGATTATATGTACAAATAAAAGAAATATTAAAAGGATAAAATCATATATTTAGAACAATAAGTTATCTAACTATATTTTTGCATATAAATTAATTTCTTTTAAAAATTTCAAACAAGATTCAAAATATCAACCTGAGTTTTAAAGTGTTGTCCACTAATAATCCTGGTACCGACACAATTGTTCCCATACTTGATAATATGAGTGTTTTTGTGTTTTTTTTTATATATTTATGTTCACAAATTTTGCAACAGGTTATGATTGCATAACCTGGTTTGGAACAGTTTACACTTTTCAAAAACCACTTTGGTGTAAACCGCCCCAAACCAGGTTATATCGTATAACCTGTTAAAAAATCCCAGCTTTGACCAGCCACAAATTAGTTTCATCTGGCACTCACATTCATGACACTCTAAAAGGCATAATAAGCCATACAGATCCAAGCATTTTCAAGAAAGCTAGTATTAAATAAACTTCAACGTCACTGACAATTTTACCACGTTTTAATCCACCCACATTTTACCAGTGCATTATGTCCAATGTTTTAACATATCGAATAACAAACTTAAACCGATTCTTTTATTAACTAAAATCTACTCAATCAACACATATCTACCTTGGGATAATTACTAGTATCTATAAGGATAACAAAATTATTTTGTATATTACGAGATCTCACTCACTACTACCGTTTACTGATAAGGTTTTTTTCTATATACAACACAATTTAATATAGAAAATAGGTTTTCAGCTTAAGTATATTTCAAATTATCATGAATTAAAATACTGGTACATATGAATTTGAAAGTAAAAAAATATTACTAACATAATGAAATTAAGTACATACGAAAATAAGTAAAAATATAGTACAGTCAACTCCAACTATTTGAATATCGTATGATAGAATATTGTTGATAATCGAATATTCTTGCAAAACACCAAACCATTTATTGAGTTTTAAAGGAAAAAACCTGTGTTTATTTGCATATCGGATAAGCGTATATACCGGGTATTTGAATGGAAAAATTCAGGTAATAATCGAATATTCTTCTACATTTTGGACAGGAAGTGCAGCTTTGGAAGTTTACATGTCCAGATTGGAAGAGTTCACATACTCCATTGTTGTATTTTTTATTCAATAAAATATTCAAAAAAGTTGTTCTTGAATTTCTATTTTATTAGTTAGCTGTATCTATTTATTTTTTGATAGCGTCACATGTTTTGCTGGTTATGCATGTTGTTTGTTGACATCGTGATTTTAGTCATATTTTGATCTCGGAGTGAAATTTAAATGTATAACAAGCTTGCTTGTTGTATTTATCCTTTTTAAAGAAAATAATGACATTATTCCTACAATATAGCGTCAATTTATATGTTTTCAACAGTATTTTATTATATCGCATGCCGTGTTGTTTACATCCGCCATTTTGTTTATATTCACATGATTGACATGGACATGTTACATAATATAGTCTCTAATCCATTCATACACTTTGCTAATAAATGATATTTTCTTTAAAATAGTTTATTTTTGTTAATAAAATAGGCGAATTATCAGAATGAAATGACTAAAATTGATGTTAAAAAATTTGTTATTATTAAATGCCCGGATGATCGTATAAGAGAATAGTATTTGGGTCATCGAGGGTTCATGTAGTCTCGTGTTATAAATAATACTTTCTTTTGAAGTTTATTTTTGTCAATGAAATGATGAATTGCAAGAATAAATCGCTTATATAATGGGTTGTGGAATTTTTTTTTAAAGTTTGAACACGTGGTATTCTCATCATCACGCATTTCAACAATAATATTGATTCATTTGTTTACATGTTATATTAGTATATATTGCATATATACATATCCTTATTGCTATTGTATTACAATGGGCCTTTACCAATTATTGTAATTGCGTTTGTGCCAATAAAATATTGTCTATTGTCTATCAGTTATCAATCAGGACTTCGACTGATTACATAATATAGTCTCTAATCCGTTCATACATGTTTGGTTAATTAATAAATATTTTCTTTTTACTGGTAATAGTTTATTTTTGGCAAGGAAATTGAAGAGTGAAAAAATTAAATTGATTGGTAAACATTTGCTAAAATTAAATCATTTCGTATTCTGGTCATCGTGGGGGGTCGTGTAGTTCAACACAGAATGACAGCTGAAATATTGCATAATTAATACACTCTTTCAATGTTGAAAACAGCTTTTTTTTTTGCTGACCATAATTCAAAATATTATCATAGAAATGAGCATTACATAAGCCAATAAACACAACTTTTCAGTGGAACATTTGTTTAAAAATAAACAATCATCACTTGATTTCTGACTTGCCGATAATACACAATTAAGGATGTAAAGCTGAAAGATGAAAATAAAAAACAATTCTGGACATTTTTAGTTCTTTATTTCATAAATAAAAATCAATATATAAATGATACCTATGAGAAACTTATTTACTCCAAGGACAATGGATGCCTTGAGAATGATGTTGCATGAACAACCTGCATTATCTCCCCTGGCTGGAATTCCGTTTATCGTATTATTGAATACTCCGTATAAATGGATAATATGCTCTGACATTTGCTGTATGCAAATAAGCAGATTTGACTGTATACCATAATGCTACATCACAGGTGTGAGGTAGAACCACAAAAAAACAATACAATAACCAAGAGTTTCGTATTTTAAGTAAGAAACGCTTCCTGTAAAACATTTATTTACTCCCAAATTTCTGACTTATAGGTGAGCATATAAGGTGACATTTTTCAAGCATATTATATAAATTATTAAAATATTTTTCTTCAGAAAATTTAGGGTTAGGGTAAGGGCGAGTGCTTAATGCCACTTTCAACAATATTTCAGTTAAGAAAATTTACCTTGAATTTCACTTCTGCTTGTATGTAAAGGAACATCTGGCAGGCTGAAAAACATAATAAGAGAAAATAACATTATCGACCTATTCAATTTGTGGATACTCCATTCAAGACATTACTCTTTTTCAAATAGAAATTGCAAAAATACTAAAAGTTAAATATTTGCAAAATATAAATTAATTGTATCATGATTTCTAATATTTCTTTACCTATATTTACACATGTAGTTTTATTCTCAGAATCATCCCGTCTGTTCCAAACTAACAATGTTGTAGTCAATGATTATCTAGTCTTTACTACTGCAGTATCACCTTTCGCATCGCAACATAATTGATTTCCACGATTGCATTAAACTTGATAACTGTGTGACCAGTGCCGTTAAAATGAGCTGATCTAGGATTTAATGCTTAAGAGTTTAATAGAATTATGAAAATTTAATGGTACAACTAATACTAAATGTAAAAGTCTGAAGTCATTAGCAAAAGGTCAGATTTCAGATCTTCATAATTTTTAACCCCCGGAGTGTGGAACTTATATTTTATTTTTTATGTCAGGTCTTAGGAATGAGATTATGGTGTTTAACGCCACTTTCAATAATATTAGTTATATCGTGGCAATCAGTTTTATTGGTGGAGGATACTGGAGTACCCAGAGAAAACCACTGACCTGTCACAAGTCACTGACAAACTTTATCACATGTCAGGTTTTACAATAGATCATTATCCTGCAAAGAAATAACAGCCCACATGAATAAGTCAGCAGTAACCAAATCACTCCACCAGGACATGCTACTCTTAATCTACATAGTGCTTTCTCCAACTCTTTATTCCTGCATGAGCAGAAAAATAAAAATATCTCTTGTACTCCAAGTGAGACTGTTGTTAATTTATTACACCATGGAAGTTGTAGTTAAGCTATTAGAAACATCTGAAAATTCTGCTATTAACAAAATCTAACTGTCCTAAGGCCAAGAAAAAAAATACATGTGTTTCTGCTAATATGCTCTAAAATATTAGGGTCTGTAGGTAGGCAAAATATTTTTAGCTAGTTTCTAAAGGGGACACACTCTGACTTTAATAGTACTTGTTCAAAAATGTCAAAAAAAAAACATTAGGGTCAGTAGGGTTAGCAGAAACACATGTAATTTTTTTTTGACCAAGTGGTTTTTTTTAAGATAATAGAGCAGACTTCACTAAATTGGAATTATGAAAGAAATCTGTTGATTCTGCTAAGTCAAAATATTTTAAATTAATTTTAAAATTAACTTACTTTTCAAGTTCTGGGCTTGAATCATCTGAAACATAATGAAAAAAAGAAAGAAAATTAAATATTTTGAAAACAGATTTCAGTAATGAAATTCTTAATTGGTACATGGTAAAGACTTTCAAAACAAGAGACAATTAAAAATAGAGGAAAACATTTCTCAGATTCTTGTCTAATTCTAAAAATAATATCATAAGACATATTTTGCTACAGAAAGTTTTCCAAGTTACCTCATTTTTAATGTGCAAGGTGGAATATGATGGGGATCTATTTATAAACATTTTAGTTTTCTTCATGATTTTGTCAATCAATGGACACAAAAATGACAAGCTTCAATCCACGATATTCAATTTCTACTCCGCTGTGCTTTTAACTGAATGGTCATGCGAAACAAGAACTGTTTACAATAATGCATTTTAACTCAATTAATATTACAATGACTTTACCTTCTGCTTCAGGGTCTGGTATCCATCGATGTGGTGAATCTCTGAGAAATTCCCTAAAATAGGAAAATGATTATTGTCAACTTCAAGCAATGCCAAGTAAACAGTTTTTCAGCAAAATTCATGATGAGAACAACTTAAACAATAAATCTTGTAGTAAAAAAGTGTGACCTTGGGTGTGGGGTATGTGCTTAGATTGCCATAAGTAAAAGAAGGATAGGGTCATAAGATTTTACTTTGTAATAGGCCACCAATGAACTGCAACAAGTTGTTTTTTATATATGTGAGGAGTGCTGTATTCTCTATACGGTCAGAGGACTTTTGCCAACTCTGTTTATTGGGTCTGTAGGTGTATTTTACCGCCCTACAATTTATTTATTGTAACAGCAGCCATGTTGGATAACTGGCAATATCATCAGATACAATTTTGAAAGTAGACTCCTCTCCCCTATGGATGATTCTGACCAACTTTGGTTGAAATTGGCCGTGATTACAGAGGAGAAGATTTTTTTTCAAAGTTTAGTCTGGACCACAAGTTCAAAAGAGTCAAAAGTTCACATGACCCTTTGGATCAGGTGAACTAATAAAACTGTGTTGAAAGTGACATTAAAAACAATTTTATCATCAATTCAATCATCAAATGTATTTTACTTACTTGACTTGATATGTTTCAGCAAAGCTAACTCTTCTTGATGCTGAAATTCTTGCCTTTTTTCTTGGGACAACCGATTCAGCAATCTGCTTAATGAAAAAAAAAAATATATATATATTGAATTTGCATTTCATATACCAGTATAATTATGAATCACTACTAGCTATAGGCTTTTAACTTTAATTACATGTATATATAGAAAAACAGCAGTTTGTAAGGTTGAGATGGACATTATTAATAGTAACGAGTCCAATTGGACGATATGTGACAAGGCAAAAAAAAATATATGTGTGTTTCGGATCGACCGACCCTAACATTTTTTTATGCAAAAAAAAAAAAAAAAAAGATTGGCAAAATCCGGAAATTCGTCTCCTTTCCGACTTCAACAATTTTCTTCATTTCCTTGTACATTTGAAACCAAAAACATTGTACTGCATGTCAAATAATTAATAAGCTGTAGTAAGAAAGAAATAAACAAGCTTGTGTGATTTTAGAGGAAGGAGCATATTTGTAGGTTTCAAAAAAAAAATAATAAAAAAAATAAAAAATTCAGACCTACCGACCCTAATTTTGAAGACCATGCAATCGGAAACACACATTTTTTTGGGGCCTAAAGTATGTTGAGGCCTTCAAAGCTGACATTATTGTTTTTATCAGGAACATCAGTGTGCTTGACGTCACACTGACTAATAAATTTCAGTATCAGTATCAGTTCGTTGATACCGTCAATATCACTCTGTGAGATCAAAGGTAAATTGTTATAATTACTGATAATACAAAATATCTAATAATTCTATGAACACCTTCAAAACTTTTATATGAGAAATTGTAAATGCTTAATTTAAATACATTAAATAATCAAATTATTAGTTCTATGTAATTTCTTACAAATTTATCAATTTTTATTTTTAATGGATATATGATATCTTTAACCTCTTGTTTATAGTAATTCAAATGCAGTTGAAATTTTCTGGGAAATAAAACATAGTTTTTTTTGTGTTCAATTAACTTCAATGATATGATGTTTGTTTGATGGTGTTTAACGCCACTTTCAACAATATTTCAGTTATATCGTGGCGGTCAGTTTTATTGGTGGAGGAAAACCGGTCGCAAGTCACTGACAAACTTTATCACATAATATTGTACACCTCGCCCTGATCGAGATATCGAACTCACAACATTAGTGGTCATAGACACTAATTGCATAGGTAGTTGTAAAATCCAGATACCATACGATCACGGCCACGACGGCCCTGTCAATGATTTGAGATGAGAGGTAACTGTTTCTTCTGTTGATATTACTGAAATATTATATAATCATTGATGAAACTGTGTTTTCTTAGTGAGTACTTTCATACATAAAAGTACATGCATTTTAATTTTAAAAACATTTATTATTGTTTTTTTTAATGTTTTGCACCTTAGATGAAAATACATTTTGTGGCAGATTTCTATTGCAAACAATTTTTTTGTAACAGAAAAACAGATACATGTACGATGTATGTTTGTTGGGCTTGATACGATTGCAACAAGTCATCCCCCTTTTCTTTTTTTTCAAAAACCTTTGGGCCTCTTATTTGAAAGTGGGTAGGGATAAAATTTCCCAAATCATTCCAAACTCTTATTCTGTGCCAAGGATCATTGTGTTAAAACAATTTCACTGTAGTAATGTGTGGTATACGTTCACTTTCGTCCCTACACAAGATATTACGTAATCATCAAAATGTTGAAAAATTGGAATCGTAATGGAAATAACGGAGCATTGTGACCTTTTTATTAAGGTTAACACCATAATATAAGGACATAGAGGTCTGCATCACACATTTTCAAGGTATAATATATGAACTACATTTTGTATAAATCAAATATTTTAATAAGAACATACAGACAGCTGGTTAGGATCAAGGTCTAGAAGTGGAGTCTTTGTCTTCAGAATCTGTCAAAAGAGGAAATAAAACATACATGAAATATTGATATAATAATCGACATGGACATTGAATGATGATGCTGAATATGTATACATATTGATAACTGATTTTAATGCTGTAAGTTTAGCAGAGAATGAGAAAATACTGATTTTATAGTCTTTGGTTTGACCTGTTCGGAGGTTAAATCTATGACCTACCACACTTGAGTTAAACATTCTAAGCATTACATCATTGAGGCAGTACATTTGTATGTCACGTAGATGTATGTAATCAAAACAATACATCAAATTAATATTATTTACTTTGATTAATTCAGAGAAATTTTCAAATGTCAGACACCAATGATTTTTTTATATACAAGACTTACAGATGATTTTCTACCTCCCGATTTTCTTCTTCTAAATCTGTCCTCAAAGATACCATCCTCCATACTTTAAGTTGTATTTCTAATACAATGACCTGAAAATGTTCCCAAAAAAATTTCAGTTCAGGGAAAACTGAATAATTGTATATACAAATGATATAAGCCCAATCTAATTAAAATTAGATACAAGGCCAAACAACATGTGTCTCTTTCCCTGACCATGGCCATTTATTTTTAAGAAAAGTGCAATGGCATGCCGGACACAGCATAAAACAACCACTGCAAGTTAAAAAGGGCTTCCTCCTGCACCAGTTTTACAGGAATCAAGCTCAACTCAAAATTTAAAACTGAACAAGGAAATCTGGTGGAATACTAACTGAAGCCCTTGTATTTGTAATCAAGAACAAATGCATAAAAAAATTTATGTACAACAAGTATTGAGTACTCTATATCTTCCAAATATACGATATAACTGAAATATGGTTGAAAGTGGCATTAAACACCACAACCCTAACTCAAATATGCAAACTTTAAGAATTTGAATCCCTTTTACTTTCAACAAAAGCATAAAAACTGACATTTCACATGGGAAAATAAAAATTTAGGCTTTAGATGGCAAAAAATCATATATTTGCACAAGACTGTGTGCAACATCAAGTAAACAATTTAAAACATATACAGAATCTAATATTGTCAAGATACATGTATATCATGGCAAGTTCAGGTTACATTTTCATGAGATGATGATATCCGCTTTGCACTTGACCAACACGCTGAGTTGGATTTTTATAGTCCTAGCTCACTGAAGCAACAGTCCATGGGTAGACAGGTAGCTCCACTCTGACATATTGTTCTGATTCTGAGACAGTCTGCTCATACTCCTTAGTGCTACATGTTTAGAGGAGAAGCAACAAATACCAATTTTAAATTATAGTCTTTGGGTCATCGGACCAGGGACATAACCCACGGCCACGATCTACCACACTCGAGATGAGCACACTAACCATTACACAACCAATGTGATTCGTCTATATTATTAAACCTGACCTACGCTTGCAAGGATTTTAAGACCATTAGTCACTTTTGCGGAACAGATTTTTTTTTAAATTATAAATAAACAAGAATATAATGAGCTTAATCTTATAATCAGTTACGTTGCCTTATTGGTTAGTAATGGAGATTGAAAACCTCCTAGGATGTGAATATATTCTGCAAATTAACAACCAACTGATAAAACATAACATTGCCACTATTTTGATCTCAATACCACACAAATTGTAATACCCCCCCCCTTTTGAAATATTACTGTGCTTTGGTCTAATACCACACAAATTGTAAATACCCCCTCCCCCACCCTTTTTGAAATGTTACTGTGCTTTGGTCTAATACCACAACAATTGTAATAACTCATATTTGTGTAAGTCTTCAGCAGAAAAAAAATTCTGCCAGTTTACCCAATGGTCCAACTTCTATCTAGATTCTTTGTAGGAAATCAGTATAGAACACACTTCAAAAACTGAAGCAAGTTGTAAAATAAATAATTATTTCTCAGACCTCATAATCAAATTGCAACAATTGGAATAAAAATACTGTAGTTATTTTTTTTAATTGCCAACACGTGTCGGCTGTTTGTAAATAGCTCTATAAATAGAACGCAATTGTTACCCGGATGCTGATCAATATATAAAAAAAAATTATATGCGTCCTCGTGCAGTGCATTTCAACGAATTGAATGGCCATCCTTTGCATATAAATGAAATATAAAATATGAGAACTAAGATTTCATTTCACAGAAATGAGAATAAATACATCAAAAGTTTGTTTGCGAACTCCTGTTGATCGCACCATTTTTATTTTAGTTTCTTTAATCAAAGTTATGACTTTCAAAATACTTAATGGATACGATAGATTTCAATAAACAGGATATCGACATTTTCATAAATTTGGCAAAATTAGTTCGTTATGGCAGACATTGAGACGAATCGTGCAATGAATGACGATTACTATTAATTATATATTTTGACGGCAACTTTGCCTATGCGAAATTGCGCCCATATATGACGATTACAAAAATATGTCCATTTTAAATACATACTGTGGCATTTTGAGTACATGTCATAACCATAGAAAAAATTATTAGCCTATCGTTGACTGAATTCTTTGTCCAGGCGAGATCAAAGATTATGCAATCAAAAATAAATTCTATAATCCGTTGATTGGCTTGTAACATGTAATAAAATTGGCATTGCAGTGACTAATTAGTTTTAATCAGCAAATGAAGAAGAATGGATTGTTACAAACATTTTTTTTACGATTTTTTGAAAATTCAAGTGACGAATTTGGTACGGGAAATACTCGTCACTTTCGAAAATCAATCGTCAATGACGAAAGTGACAAGCACTAGCTAATACACTGGATTGGTCTGACCCAGTCAGTCCATGACAAAATAATATGCATCAGAATGCATTGTGGGTCAGATTTTAAAATTCCAAAATGAAATTATTACTACATGTATTAGGGCTTGCCTTGTGTAAGTTGTGACGAGATTTGACACGAGTTAAAAAAAATCAACCCAAAATAGTAGTAAAAAGCCAAATATCTACAAGATTATACGGAGGGTCAGATTAAAAATTGTCTGAATAGAATTATTAGGGATTGTGAGAAGATTTGACAGGAGGACGGTGAAAAAACTAGCTATGTGAGCCAAATTTTTATTTATCAACAAGATTAGGAAGATAATAATCTGGAGAAAATACTGATCGCGATTGACAGAGATGAACAAATCTTGCACAACAGCATTTTAAACACATGTATTTTTTAAATAAAATAATAACTTGGGTGGCTTGCTTGAATTGAAGACGTTATAGAAAAGGGGGATGGTCTAGTGAGTAGTGTAATATTACGTAGACCTGTCGCTTGTAATACATTTCCTGAAGCACTGTCCCTTGGTGTCTGTTGCAGATAAGCGATACATCTATTTATTCCCAATTTAGTTTATTACTCGAACTGCTTGCTTTCCTGGATCAGACACGGGGAGAATCGAAATGCGATTCTTAAGCACCGTCCCCTGGTGTCTCCTCCAGCTAAGTAATCACAGTCCTTTCATCAAACACATGATGTTTTACTACTTGAACCGCTTGCTTTGCTGGATCAGACACGGGGAGAATCATAACACAATTCTTAAGCATCGTCCCCTGTTGTCTCCTCCAGCTAAGTAATCGCATTCATGTAGTCCATTCTTCAACCATATGATACACTGCAACTATACATTACTCATTGCCTCTCAACGGGTCGTGCTGCCGAACACGGCCTATTTATTTATTTATTTATATATTTTTTGTAACATATATCATTTAAATAGTTAGAATTGTCTTGTTTAAAAACATATATCTCCATTCTGTATTGTTGTAACTGTTGATATAATTATGAATGTATATTTGTTATTGCCCCTTGAGGGACCCTAATTGGAATACAAATATTGTATTGTATTGTAATGTGCGTTATATGCAGTTAAAATGGTATAATATAGACTCCTGTACATTCTTACCAGGTATGTTCACATTTGCTCTTTGGATTTGGTTTACCTTTTTTACCAAAATATATATCGATACTTGTTTATCGTTTGGAGTTTAGAATAACCCGCTTCAAATAGCAGCGCCACCTGGATTCTAAGGGAGGTGATTTCAAAAAGGTTCAGTAAGGTGCGTTCGGAAATATACGCCAGATTTTATGAATGAACATTTAGCATTTCGTTGCTTGACTGATACAGATACAAATTTTATTTAAAGTCGGAGTATAAAACATACAACATAAGCTCTGAAGAGCTTTTAAAACCGACATACATGTAAATAACAAAACAAGCATAAGGACAGACATGCATAAAAAGCAGAGCACATACATATTATAAGACATAAAAGCACAGTAGTTGAACTAAATTAAAAATAAGCACAGTTGATGAACTAAACTAAAAATATCTCGCATACTAAGGGAAGGAAATCAAACTGAAGCCTTGCAAGCAAAGCAATGGCATGAGCTGCCTGACCATGTATTAATCAAATTTTTAAACTGGTCTAGTGACATGTCTTTTCTAAAGTGGTCAGACAGCTCATTACAGAGCTTTGCACCTGCATAACGAAAAGATTGCAAACCAAAACTTGTAGTTCTTACCTGTGGTAAAGCTGTTTTATTTTGATATCTAAGAGAATACGAAGTATTTTTTATATATCTATGAGGTCAAATAAATAAACAGGACAATTTTTATCAACAATTTTGAAAACTTGTAAAGTTTAGATTTGCATAACAGGTCTTCATAACTAGAGGTGTATTCATTGTATATAAATCTCAGAGCCCTTTCCTGTATTTTTTCTATTTTTTTTTTTGGTATTCGTTTCTCCACAAAAGTGCCAAACAATTGGGCAATAGTTAAAGTTGGACATAATAAAGGAGTAGTAGATTGTAAGTTTTTCTAGTTTTGTTAAATGAGTACCAATTCTTTTTAGTACATTTAATTGCCTGGAGGCTTTTCTACAAATATTTGACACACGTTCAGTTGATTCAGTTGATTCAGTTGATTCAGTTGATTCAAAATAACAAAATAAAGATTGTGTATCAACATTTTTTTCAATTCTATTTATCAAAAATACATTTTTTTTTTAAATATCTGGAGTGAAAACTAGTATGTTATCAATAAAGCGGGAAAAAAATACCACACTGTCGGAACAGTTCCAAAGTCATAATGGAAAATCAAGGAAACATACAATTAGAAAATGCTTAAGTTATAGACAACGTTTTTTAATTGAGAAACTGAAACAGAAAAATATAATTACTGACTGAGTTTCATCCACAAATATAATTTTAACGATATTTTTAATTAATTGTCTAGAAGTAAACACGATTTTGTGTTCAGATGTTGTTTGTCATATTCAGGTTGCATAAATTCGGTTTGGTATACTCTTTGAAACAGGTCTTCTTTGCTGAAAGAACAACAGACAATCTGATGGTAGAACTATCATGTTCATTTAGCAATTAAAGCAGTGCATTAATATTTCATTCGGTATTATATTACCATTTTATGTAACAGTTTTTAACCTAAGAGTAACCCAACAGATGATGTACATTAGTTAACTATCGTATTATTGTATTGTCCATGTTCATGTTGTAGTTCATTTTTGTGAGTGTGTGGTGTTTTTGGGTGGAATGGTCCTGGAGATATTCCCTTTGTTGTAGTCACAATCCCGTACTTAATTCCGCATTCATGACTTATTTTTCTGTAGACCTTGTTCTGTTTCAAAGAAAACAAATGATTGTCATAAAAGTCATTTATTCTTTAGTTGATGTAATTACAGGTATAACAAGAGCACCGCCCACGTGTGCTGGACGCTCGACTTTTTCGTATCTGATATTAAACTGCAAGCAATTTACAAAGTTATACATACTTCTAACTTCTCAACAGATTGGGGTCAACACTTTCTACAAGTGTAGTGAGTTTCAAGTTAATAGCTTTGATAGTTATTGAGAAATTTTAATAATACTAAAAAAATATCCCAAATTTCTATGTACAATGTACTATGTCGAAACAAGGGCAGATAACTCTGGATATGCAAATCACAGGGTCATCTGCCTTGTTGTTATTGGTTCCTCTTTTGATATTGAACAGGTATTCCAAGTTTCAAATGGATACCTTTGATAGTTTTTGAGAAATGGACTCTGACAAAAAACTTAACCTAAAACTCAACCGACCCAGACACTGACGCTGACGCCGGCGTGACGACAATAGCTCGACTTTTTTTCTTCGAAAAGTCGAGCTAAAATATCAAAATATCATTATCAAAGTGTCCTTTTTTGATAAAATTATGACAATTTCATTTTTGTTATTGTTGTTGATGTTGCTGATGTTACACATTTATTGTATTTATACATCACTGTTGTATTGGCAATAAGTTAAGTTTGGAGAAATAAAAGGCCGTACATCGAAAAAGGACCGGCCACCAGAGAAGGGACAGAAATACAAACAACGACCGTCAACTAAACACAGAAAACTAAACATTGAGCATTATAAATGAGGAATGAACTCAGGTGGTAAGAAAGGTAATTAAATTAGTAGTTCATGTTCCAATGACGTTAGAAATTAAACATTTCTAATGCGAGAACTTTTATTTATACAGTAACCATCTCTTCATCATACTTATAAAAAGTAACTTATTCTCAAAATGATAAAGCCAAATATTTTTTTACTTTGTGTAAATAATTCTGCTCCTGATTATTTTGGTAATCTATTCGATATGAATAGAATTTGATGTTTATTCATTAAGATCATCTACAAAGGGAAATTTGTTCGTTCCAAGATCAAATTCATATTTTATGAAAATAACTTTTCATTACTCCGGAACTATTTTATGGAATTCTTTATCTACTAACTTAAAATCAATTCAAAATATAGATATATTCAAAAAGAATTATACATATTATTTAATGTCAAAACAAAATAACGAATGATTATGACATATTATAAATGGTAATCAGATTGTGTTTTGTTGTGAATTTGTATGTACTGTTTGAAATTGTATTTTTTGTTTTTAATTATTATTGTTTTGAGGGCCACAGGGAAGATTAGCTTATTGTTGCTAACTGTGCTACCCTCTTGAAATAAAGTCATTACTTGCTCACTTACTTACAACAGCAATCGCTTTCTCACTCTTTAGCCGGAACAACGAACGCACCGAAATGGCATACCCCGTAAATAACACACAGTTCTTCTCCGGTATGCGTTTGGCATTTAGAAATAAATAAAAATTCCGAAAATTCATTGGTTGACAGTGCGCTTGTCGCAACTCGCTGGGAATGTGAGAGTACTTGTGTTTTTCATAGTAAGTTTTTTCCTTAGAGCAAAACAATCTTCAAAATCGTAAATTAGACGTATAAACCAGTGAAGCTACAAATAGGCGATTCCTTTACCCCCAATCGTATACAGAAACAAAAGATAATCGTTATGAGAAACAGCCCTTATAAAATAATAGCGCGTTGTGTTGCATGATTTTGTTTTGACAACTTTTTGTTTGGATATTAATGTTGTGCTCTTTTATTTAAAAATCATTATTTTTATCAAATACTTATTTATTGAATTTAAAACTTGCAAATAAACAACATCAATAACGACTTCCGTTTCAGAGATAGTTTATTTGATGTCATGACAACTGACAAAAATGTCAATATTCAGATTTGGGATAATATCAATAATCAAGAATATAATGGAATCGTGTATATTGTGTTTTTATATCCCTTTTATCTGTATTATACCAGCTGTCAATACAATACATAATAAACTGGTGTTCACCAGTAATTAATTGGCAATATATGACTAAAATGTTGATAAAAATTGGGTCATCCAGTTACATGTAACTTATTTTAGGCCTACTTGTATGACTTCCCATACACAAAACCAGAAGTGGTGTACATGTATTTTAGGGAATACAAATATGAGGTGAATGTATTTGAGAATAAAACATGTAGTACTACAGTATGCCTATAAAAAATAAACCTAAATTTCAAAAATAGGCATCATATGGAAAAATTATAACTAAACACAGGAAAAGGAAAAATAATTACACGATTTTATGGTTAAAAGAATCACAACAAGCTATTAGTTTGGTTTGGTAATATCAAATAATGCAGGTGCCATTCTAACAATGTTAGTGATGTCGCTCCTTCTGTTCCATTTAATTCAAGCATTGATCAGTTGTCCAGAATATTTGGTAAAGAAAATTAACAGCCTTCAACATTTAATCACCAAAACAACGCAACAACCATCTCCTTTTTCTGTAAGACTCCAACCATTTTTCAGAATGTTCAAGACAGATTCTTGTAGGATAGCACTTTGACGAATCCCAACCAAATATTCATGAGTCCCACTAGTGCATTCCTTATTATAAATTAGAAAAAATGGTTAGTCCCAAGCAAATTTTACAAGTCTTTGACTCACCTACAGGGTAGGTGAGCTGCAAGTATCTCTGTAACAACCCACCTAAATAGTTTTGATTTTCTTTCAAAAATATGTATGAAAATATTTTTTATTTTGAGAATTTTGCTTGCTATTGGCTACTTTAGAATACATGTGACTAGCGAATGTTATTTGGTTTGACACAAGGAAACCAGGATATGAATATCCAACTAAGCGTACATCTTCATCTCGTCTAAATGTAACTTGTTCTTGCCATAATTCAAGATCTTATTATAATTTTCTCAACTGGCGTTAAACAACAATAATTTATTCACTAGCAGAATCAATGGTTTTAGTCTTTATTTGAAATAGCAACATGACTACACCAGTAGAAATATTTGTATTTCATTGTCTAGATTGCTACTCACATTCATTTTAAGCTTCACAATCTGTTGATTTTATTTCTATGATTATATATAATATATATATATACCGTATATAGATATACATTTTATTCCACAAATTTAAGAAATGTATATGTATATTATCAAGCTATAAAATCTGTGTTAATAAATTACTTATTTTTGAATCGATATGCATATGATTATTTTTAGGATGAAGAAATGAATAGAACTGGATAAAAATTTGAAATTAAGAGAGAAACATGACATCTATATGTGCTCATATATTATGACCACACTATTAAACAAAGAAGAAAATATATGTTAGAACATAATGGAGGATTCATAACAAATAATATAAGAGGTCATACAAATATTAAGAACAATGTCTGATAATGGATCTGTTGGAACACCCTCAGAACGCAGTGAAGGAAGTGAAATTAGTGAAAGAGATTCAGACTATGAATCTGAAGAAGAAGAGTAAGTATGGAGTCATTGTTTTTATCAATTGTAATATGTGTACAAAGGTAATGTTTTATAAGAATTTTGTGATTCTTATTAATGCCTGATATAAAATTCTGTTCAACCTTTTTCACCTACAGTACCTGCCTGAAAGCCAACTTTGGAAAATTTTCTTTTTATTCAAACAAATTCTTTCATAATTTTCACTTGTCCGAATCCAGTTTTACTAATACTTGTCCCATGCTTTGGGCAAGTGAGTTAGCATGGAGTCTGTTGATAAGTTCTTTAAAGGAATGTCAAATGATTAGAATTCATATAAAACAATGATTAAATAAATCAACAGTAAAGTTAAACTATGGCAAGTAACCCAGGATCTAAATAGTTTAGTCCATGACACTTTTCAGTCAGTATCTCAGATGGTTACCATCAAATTTGATAGATATTTTATATTCTTACATGTAGTAGATTATTCAACTCCATTAGAAATTATTTGTCTGTTTCTGTTTTAGGTATTTCAGAAGGTTTGTTTTTTTAATTTAATATTATCGTGATTATTGTTATTACTAAAATCACATAAATTTATAATTCTATATTACCTACATATTGTTGTCATTGAATATTTGCAATTGATCATCTTCATTCTAACTTATATTATTGCCTTGCACCAAGCTTCCCGCATCAAAACAAAAATATCTTGTCACAATACTTTACAATCACTGGAAACAGAAAACATTAATCCAGACATTTTTCTTCAGAAACACCAATAATGTTTGTGTACATATGTAATACAAGCAATTAAAGGTTTGGTTTGGTTTTATGGTGTTTAATGCCACTTTCAACAATATTTCAGTTATATCATGGCGGTCAGATTTATTGTTGGAGGACCCGGAGAAAACCACCGACCTGCCGCAAGTCACTGACAAACTTTATCACATAATGTTGTTCTCCTCGCCCTGAGCGGGAGTCGAACCCACAACTTCAGTGGTGATAGGCACCGATTACATAGGTAGTTGTAAATCCAACTACCATGCGATCATGGCCACAATGTCCCCCAAACAATTAAAGGAAACAATACATGTAGTTTACATTTATACCCATTATATCTAGATATTTTTTGATACCCTTTAGATTTATTGACCTGTACTACCTACTATCATTCTTTAGATCTAATTTCACATATCCTGTTTTTACTTTAAAACTTCTAATTTTATCATGTACATCTTTGAGATTTGATCTACTAAGAATATTTTACACAAATCATCAAAAAAATAATATCTGACTTATATAATGTTATTTATAAATTTTATGTAAAATTGTGATTTTTGTCTCGTCTGATGAATGTCGGTGGAGGCGAAACATATATGTAGTTATTGCATTTCCAACGTTTGTGTCTAGAATTTATAGTTTTTTAGTGATTAGATCAGTTTATCCATGTCCATACAACCTAAACTCACCATATTTGGTTCACACAGTATTCATCAAGTGTATGTGTCAGGGAGAACTGTTGTGACCTGACATCGATCTCATTTTCATGGTCTACTGACTTTGTTAAATTTAGATCAAGTTTTCGTGATTAGGTCAGATTGACCATTGCCCTACAACCTAGACTAACTATAGTTGATCCGCACCTTGATGATAGAGGGTACTTGTCAACTATGTGTGTGCCACCTGATTGTTTAATGGTCATCATTTCAATAGTCTACTGACCACTTGGTTAAAATTTCGTGATTAGAACAGTTTCTCCGTTGCCATACAACCAAGAGTAACCATATTTGAATCACACATTGATAATTGATTGTATATTTCCCTAATTATACATATGTAACTTTAACTAATTTTGAGATTTGATTTATGGTAAATTTCAATTTACCGGTAAATTATTTTCTGAGAAGAAAAATCACCCAAACAATTTGCACGGGACAGGCAAGACATATACATTTTTGTATCTGTGTCCTTACTTGTTTTTCTTTTTAGATTGCATCAGTTTTTTTTTAATATAAATTGATAGCTGATATCATGTATTTAAAATAAATAGAATATTTTTGATACAATAGCAGCTGCTAATAATTTATGATTGATTACTACCGTGAAATATTTGAAATTTGTTGGATTTTAGCATATACAGATTACTTTAACTCATAGAAAGCTGAAAATCTGCAAAAAACTTTCTTTAAGTTTTAATTTTTATGTTGAGATTTATTTTTTAGTTCAAATTTATTTTATACTGCAGTCAAACCTGTATTAAGAGGTCACCATTGAGACAAAGAAAAAGTGGTCTTATAAGACAGGTGATCTCTTTAATGAAGGTGTTAGGGTGATTAACACACTCTGTGAAAAAGTTATCACCCTCGACTTCGCCTCGGGTGATAATTTTTTCCTTCGTGTGTTAATCTACCCTAACACCTTCATTTAAGGGCAGTATGTTTATATTATCACAAAATTATGTATGACCAACGGTACTATTATTATCTGTTTTAGAAGTAAAGAACAACTTAACATACAATGGACTGGGTATGGTAAAAAGACTGCAGTTATAACTTTTAACCCAGAAGTTGTTTTGAATAAAAAGACAACACATAGAACAGTGGGAGGTAAAGTTTTGTGTATTTACCATTGAAATTCATTATATTGACACAATTTTATTCAACCCTGGATTTGCTTTATGTAATGTTACTGAATGAATTTCTTGTGAAGCTTTTGCAGATTCTTATTGAGAAATACTTTAAATAAAATACCTAAATGAATTTTCAACCAATTTTTACAATTAATTGTCAATTTATTTTGTCATATTTCTTTTATTTTATAGTCTTTGGCTTGACCCGACTTGGGCTCAAACCTACGATCTACTGTACTTGAGGCTCAACATTTTTATATTTCTATGATTGGAAGTTTTTAAATGTATTTGAAACTATTGCAGACTAAATATGCTCATCCACTACCATTATATTAAGGTGGTACCATACACTTTAGGTAAAATTTGATCTGCTCGTGTAATTTTCTTATTTTTTTGGCAGTGTGTTTGAATATATCCACTGTAATAAATATCAAAATTTTAGCAAATTCTAACCAACAGACTCAGAGCTATAAATTCACTAACCACATAGCAGCTTTTCTCTCTGGTTTTGATCACCGAGATGCTTCAATTCTGCATACAAACATCATATGATCAAAACGTTCAACTGATTTTAAAGAGTTATCTCCCTGTAGTGTTACTAGTGTATGGTACCCCCTTAAATTAGATGGTACATTTTATTTCAACGGAATAAGGAAAACACTTCCTAAAATTTGTAAGAGCTTAAATTTTACAATTAAAATAATAAACACACGATTTCTGTGTATCCTTATCTGACCAGAAGGATGTAAATCTTTGTTTTTGGAAGTTGAAAATTACTAATTATTTATATAAAGTTTGCATATAACTTTCTAATTTTAACTTTCAACAGTTTTAAATCATTTGATAAAATCTTTTATTAGTGCATTTTATTGTTAATTTTGAAATTATTTCATAGTCAATTTATCATGTTTGTTATTAAATTTTGTGTCTTAACTAAAAAGTAAATGGTTTTTATGAAAATGGTTAATATATACAATCCAATTAATCAGTGAAATTGATAATTTGCAATAAACATTTACAAAGGTTATCAGATGAAAATACATACTTTGAGATGGTTGTTTGTTTTGTTGATATTGGTGGAATTGTTGACCTTCATTGTTTAAACTTTCTTTTCAAAAATATATATATTGATATTGACCAATACATTTTGTTTAATACCTGTGATGTTATATTTTAGAGAGGTACCACTTGGCTTATAAATTTGGAGGATCAGAGACCAAAGTTGTTCGAAATATTTTTAATTTTCATGGCTTTCATGAGGTAAGTAATATTGAAATATAAACTAAATGTCAGTCAGATCAAATTTTAAATCTTTGTTTTTTTTGGTCCAGTTGTTACTATTGTTAATTTACTCTACCAAACCTTCTTCAAGTTAAAAAACACTTCCGTAAAAACAATTCATCATTTCAAATACTTTAAATGGGATTTATGGGAAAGGAATCAGGAGACATTTCATGCATTGAAGCTGATTATATCAGGATCATCTCAACACTTAAGACAATAAAGTTCATTCTTTTCTTCACTTTAGCCAATTCAACCTTTCAGTTTATATTCTGAACTCATCTATGTTCATTCCAACTCAGCTAAAGTTGGCATTAAACACCAATCAATCAATCAACATTCCAACTCATAAAATATAAAGCATTGTGGATGCTGATTTCAGTACTACATTTTGTACTACTAGTTTTCAAAATTTTTATTGATATGTATTTCAAATGAGATTAAATTGTGTTATATAGATGTATATATTGAATTACAACAATGTATAAACTGTGACTTTTTCAGGTTCATCCAAACAGTTCAGATTACAATGTGCAGTGGACAGGTTCACATCTCAAGCCGTTTACGTTGCGAGGTCTTACAGAATTTCAGAAAATCAATCATTTCCCACGTTCATACGAAATCACAAGAAAGGACAGATTGTTCAAAAATGTTCAACGAATGCAACAGATTAAAGTGAGTAATTATGACTTCCTAACATCACCTCCCCCAAACCGCCACAATATAAATGAAATATTGTTGAAAGTGGCGTTAAGCGCCATAACCCTAACCCACTCCCCCAAATGTAATGTTACATATTATAATTATAGATCTCAAATATGTGTTAAAATTGTGTACTTCCAAGATGGGAAACTATTTTTAAATTTAAAAGAAAAGATAAGATTTAAATTATTATTGTCTTTCTATATGTGTGTGTATCTGTAGCTAATAATATTATGTACATCTCTAGGTATAGGTTTATTGTGTTTTATGCCACTTTCAACAATATTCAAGTTATATCATGGAAGTCAGTGTTATTGGTGGAGGAAACCGGAGAAAACGACCGATTTGTCGCAAGTCAATGACAAATTTTTATCACATAATGATGTATCGAGTACACCTCACTATGAACGGGATTCGAACTCACAACTTTAGTGGTGATAGGCACTGATTGCACAGGTAATTGTAAATCCAACTACCATTAGATCACGACCACGATGACCCCTCTCTAGGTATACGTTATGATCTAAACAAAATGAACATTGTACATCTCTAGGTTTAAAATGTTTGTAATGATTAAAAAAAACCAATTGAACATTGAAGAAGAAAGATATGTTTTTATACCTTGCTTTATTTACATATTGAACATTGAAGAAGAAAGACACGTTTTATACCTTGTTTTAGGATATTCAATAAGATTGTATTGAACAGGCTGAATTGACATTTGAAGCGGCTATATGATAAAAAGGGTGGGGGGGGTACGGAATTTTTTTTTCTCACTTACATTCAAAATGGTGCATTCTGAGGCATTTTAAGGTAGTTTACAAATGCATGAAAAAGAAGGTTTCATAGAAATGATTTTTTTTTAAATTTTAGCAAGCAATAAGATCTAGACCATTTCAAGATGACCGTGGAGCTTTTATTTTCTGGCGAGAATGGAGTAGAAAAGTTCATTATTGTTTGATTGTTCCTAACGTCATTCAGTGGGAAAGCGTGTGTTTCACCATTCATCCAGTCCACTGGAAAATAACAGCTAGCAGTTGTTGTGAAAGGGTCTAGATATCCCAATTAGTCATATAGGTTATATATGTAAATACATAAAATAAAATAATAATAAAAGCGTTAATTACTTGATAATGGCACTTCAAGTTTTTCCATTTGCATATCTCATGAGTTATCCATCGATAACATAATTATCTTTTCGATGTGTCTCTAGATTTTTCGATTTAAATGTTTAATCGAACATCAAATGATAATAAGTTAAGCGTAGAATTGACACCGATCAACGATAAATTCTGATAAATTCGTTTCATTCCCCTAGTATTAGATAACCCCTGACAAATGCATTGCTATCGATCCTGAAATGCATTGTTTTTTGTGTAATTGTGGATTTTAAAAATCTTTTAAGATGAAAGAGTGAATAAATATTGTATATTTCTTTTATTTAATGAAAAAATATTTTAGTTTCTAACAGTCGAACCGGCGATTTCACTCGTTTGAAGTGGCGACGTATTGCCGGTTGCTGGCCCTTATTGAAATCCCTGCATATTGAACATTGAAGAAGAAAGACATGTTTTTATACCTTGTGTTATGTACATATTTAACATTGAAGAAGAAAGACATGTTTTTATACCTTGTTAAAATATGTACATATTTAACATTGAAGAAGATATGTTTTTATACCTTGTTTTATGTACATATTTAACATTGAAGAAGAAAGACATGTTTTTATACCTTGTTTTATGTACATATTTAACATTGAAGAAGAAAGACATGTTTTTATACCCTATTTTATTTACATGTATATTTCAGGGTGCCAAACATTTTGATTTCATACCCCCAAGTTTCATCCTCCCAAGTGAATATCAAGACTTTTGTTGTAAGTATATGTTGTATAAAATGTAAGAAACAGTAATTTAATTGAAATGGAAGAAAGATTGGAGTAGTCTTTACATTATTATACCCCCTGCAAACAAAGTTTGGGGAGGGGGGGGGGGGGGTATATAGGAATCACCCTGTCCATCCGTCTGTCTGTCCGTCTATGTACCTTGTAAGTGCAACTCCTCCTAAGCGGCTTATTGGATTTTTATGAAACTTTACACATTTGTAGTACACTACCTGCAGATGTGCATGAAGGAATATGGTTGCTGTCCAAAATTTTAAAGGGGAGTTAATTCAACTTATACTTTCACGAAAAGGGGGGGGATGTACCTTGTAAGCGCAACTCCTACTAAACTGCTTATTGAATTTTTATGAAACTTTACACAGTTGTAGTACACAGCCTGCAGATGTGCATGAAGGAATACCGTTGCTGTCTAAAATTTAGAAGGGGAGATAATTCAACTTATACTTTCACGAAAAGGGGGGTCGTGTTCCTTGTAAGCGCAACTCCTCCTAAGCGGCTTATTGGAGTTTTGTGAAACTTTACACAGTTGTAGTACTCTACCTGCAGATGCGCATGAAGGAATATGGTTGCTAAAGGGGAGATAATTCAACTTATACTTTCACGAAAAGGGGGGGGGGAATGTACCTTGTAAGCACAACTCCTACTAAACTGCTTATTGAATTTTGATGAAACTTTACACAGTTGTACACAATCTGCAGATGTGCATTAAGGAATACCGTTGCTGTCTAAAATTTCGAAGGGGAGATAATTAACTTGCTAATATACCTGTATTCCAAAGTTTGAACATCATAGTATTGCAAGCGGGGGGTATCACTCAGTGAGGTCACTCACAGTTCTAGTTTCACCTTGTATAACAATCCTGGATATTTTGTCTTGACATACATTTTCACTAGCATCAGAGCTTGTCCTATTGGCCTCACTGTAATATTAGCGATTATGTCTGTCTTGACCTTTAAAACTGACAATATTCTATATATATTATCTTTTGCACAGTGCTAATTGCAATTTACATATGATATTTTTGTCAGTGTTTAAATACATATAGTATTCATATGATAGTTTCTTTTTTGTTGTTTATTTATATAAAGATAAGTAATAAAGACAGTGGTACAATAATATATATTAAGTAAAATAAAAACTATGTGATTTGAGGTGAGAGGTGATTGTTTGTTTTGTTGATATTGGTGGTATTGTTGACCATCAGTATTTATAAACTTTCTTTTCTAAATGGTAAATCGACTGCTAAAATTTTTTTTATAATAAAGCTGAGTAAAGAAATGACAAATGAAAACTTATTGTTACATTGATATATATTTTAGTAAGTATATGACTACATGTATATTTAATTGGATTAAAGCAATGGAATTAAATTTGAAAGTCAATTGAATGTTTTATACCTAAGCAGTGATTTAATTCTTTTTAAGCTTCTTATGATAAGTACATAAAGACTTTAAATGTGTTAATGGGAAAATGACTTTAAATACCTACCAACTAACAGTTGGGTTTTAAATGCACCCACTCTTCTCTGGCAATAGTGCAAGGTTAAATAAAATTATGACATTAGCCATGCCATTGTTTAAAAACATAAATATACAGTTACAAACTACACTGTCTCTTGTTTAAAAACTCTTTGCTCCATTTAAAAATACTATGCAAATACATTTTACTGGGAAAGTTTTGTAGTAGTAAAAGAGTTGTAGAGATTTTTTTTGGAGGGGGGGTTTACTGTGTACCCATTTTTTTTTTCAGTAAAATTTAAATTAGTACTTTCTAGCATAACAAATTATCAGATATGAATGAATAATTCTCTTCTTTTGAAACAAATCGATAAACTTTCATCTTTCATTTTCTATGTTGAATTAATCAATTGAATTAAGAAAAAAAACACTCCTTACAAAAATTATTGAATCATGTTTTTGTTGTTTTCTTCAGCTTGTTTTCTTAGAGAGAAAGGAACATGGATTGTTAAACCGGTTGCTTCATCGAGAGGACGAGGTGTCTTCCTAGTTAATCATGTAAATAGTTTCTTTAAATGCTTGTTTTCCTGTCTTGATTTTTGATGCTTGGAAAAAAAAATTCAACTTGGATACTGTATTAAGTTGTGTATAATATACATTTTATTGCTCAGATTGATTGATTCTTGGTGTTTAGCGCCACTTTCATCAATATTTCAGCTATATCATGGCGACCAGTTTTAGTGGTGGAAGAAGCCGGAGTACCCGGAGAGAACCACCGACCATGGGCAAGCAACTGGTAAGCTTTATCACGTGCCGCTGCGAGTCGAGTGCTCTCTTTTTTGTTATTTACAAAGCCAGGTGCGAACCCACGCCGTATTGGTGATAGGCTTGTATGAGTTGTTAGGTAATCCAACTACCTAACTCAATGCTCAGAACATTATTTGACCAACCATAGTTTATTATTATACACAGGTATTTAGAATGGTTATATATTTATATTTAAATCTCTTATAGACAGAGCTGAGTATTGGTTAAGATTCCTGTAGCTACACAGAGCTGTTCAATGCATCCTCAGGTGTCAAATAGGGAGTTTCCACTTGATGGGGGGTTGTCAGGTTATAATACGGAAAGTCTGACAGTGGACAATAGTGGGTAATGTGTTTGGAGAGTGCCATGCTCCCTGCACGCCGAGGTCCTCTTTTGTAGATTTCGAAAAAGTAGACAAATTGTACACACTGCAAAAAAATTTGTTGTACCTACTCAACTCTCGATACTTTTTCAGTGGCTTTCAAAAGCTTTTACTTCCCATCCCCCCCTCATTTCTATATATTGTTAAGCTTCCTCGCTGGACATTAATCAAATGTCAATCATTCAGTCTTATAGACAGGGCCATAGAAAGGGTGTGTGTTATACAACACATGTGTATTAGACACGGCTAATTATGGTATATTTTTCCATCATAATTTTAATTTCTTTGACATAATAATAAGAATTATGAGTAATAAACACCATATTTTATAATATTTCAATTATGCCATGGTATTTAGCTTTCTTGGTAAAGGAAACTGTAGTACCCAGTAACACACTGACCTTCAGCAAGAAACTTAAATCACAGCAAGTTTTATCATATACCTCCCCTTCCCTACCCACTGATGAGCATTGATTGTATAGGTAAATTATAAATCTACTACATGTACCATACAATCATGAACACAGCTGCTAATAAATAAAATCTTATATGTTTCTGTATGAAAAAGAGTTGCCCACAGTTATCTATCTAAAAGCATTTAATGTTTAAGAATTGATTTTGTCACAAGATACCTTATTGGTAATTTTCTGGAAAAGAAAATAATACCAACCATGAACTCCATGGTCATGGAAACCTTTATCAAGAATAACTTTAAGATGGAAAAAAATTGTCAGAATGTATTTTATCAAGTTTTTTAATTTATAAAAGTTTGATTTCAAAGGTAATGTCGAATTGCAGTACAGTCTCTTTTGTTTTAGAATATAGTCATTATCAATAGCAATAAGACAAATTTTCTCTCTTTCTTTTCAGCCTGATCAAGTCCCCCTTGATGAGAATTTAATTGTTTGTAAATATTTAGGCAACCCATTACTTATAGATGGTAAGTTAAACATACTTCTAAGTTTTATAAACCACATGGTGTATCATGGTAGATCATGGATTCAAGCCCTGGTCAGGTCAAACCAAAGACTACAAAATATGCATTTGCAGCTTCTCCGCTAAGCACTCAACATTAAGGAGTATGAGCATGTTTTTCAAATCCTCACGATTTAAAAACACTTAAATTATGTGCCTACAAAAGTAATTAATTAAGTTTAAGCTTATCTTGTGTATTCTCAAAATTCTTAGTTTACAAAATTGCGGTGAAAATATATAAATAAACTTTTTGTTGATCAAAAAATTTAATTATCAAAATAAATATGATTTGACTTCAGGATAATATTATGAAAAATTATAGTTTTATATGAAATACATGTATATAGGGAAAATTGAAAGTGTCTGATTACTTTTGAATAAAAAGAGAGAAACAAGTTTTTTTAATTCAATGTGGTTAATTATGTCGTTTATTATCAGTATTTACTTGACTTCATAATGTTAATGTATTTTAATGCACATTATTCTCTGTGAACAGGTATAATTAGAACACAAAATTGTTGAAAGCCACTACATACTTCTAATTATTTATGTCGTCTGCAAACTACAATAATACATGTAGTGAGAGTAATGTTTTGTTTGTTTCAGGTTTTAAAGTTGATGTACAGTTGTATGTATATGTAACATCATACTTAAAAGTCATGTTTTGTTTGTTTCAGGTTTTAAATTTGATGTACGGTTGTATGTATGTGTAACATCATATGATCCACTCACAATTTACTTGTTTGAAGAAGGACTTACAAGGTATACAATGGTTTTCATTGATTCAGTGTGCATTTTAAACACTTTTTAGGAAATCTTTGTTACAATCAAACTTATTAATTCTACTAGAAAACTATGGAAGCATTTAATAGTTAAAATGAAAAACAGTCATGATCGTTTCAAAACTATTAAATACATATTTTATATATATATATTCTATATTTGGAAAATACTGTCGATTCTGACAGCTTTCTCAATTGGTTGATGTAGAACAATCCTATAATGAAAGTACTGACTGTCTATTTCCATTGGTCAGTAATATTGTATGAGCCTTGCCTGTGGTTTTATGTGAACAGAGTTGGGGTTATGCTATATAACGCCACTTTCAGCAATATTTCAGTTATATCATGGCGATATGTGCACTGGTTTATTTTTACATCTGAAACCACAAAAGTACAAATCAATTATGACATGAAAGATGTTACAGTAGAAGCACAGTCTGGACAATCATTTATTACTACATTGTATGTTGAAGCCGACAGGCTCATCCTGCTAATGTTTACGGAAAATTACTGCTGTTAAATTTTCAATCATTTTACATAGAGTCAATACACTATTCTTAAATATATATTTTTTTAATAAAGGAAATATGAATATACAACACAATGATTTAAAGAAAAATACATTTCTTGTTGGTAAAAATGAAGTTTTTGATTCACAAATGTAAGACTAGATTATTTTATATGTTTCAGGTTTGCTACAGTGAAATATGAAAAAAGCAATAGACATATACGCAATCAATGTATGCATTTAACAAATTACAGTGTCAACAAGAAAAGTGATGATTACGTCAAGTATGTATATGTAGTATATTGAGATAGGGGAAAATAGACCAGGCTATAAATATACATTTTAGCAATATTATTTATGTATTATTGAAATTAGATGAAGAACCTTTACATCACGGTTGCATTTTCATTTATAATCTGTGACAACGTTTGAAAGTCAGCTTAAATGTTTTGGAAAACTACTTAGCATATTGCATCAAAATAAAGTACATATGGGAGATTGAATCTGGTAAAACTTAAATTCCACAGCGACTTGTTTATTATCCCATCGCCAACGAAGTTGCGAAGGGATATAGTAATGCTACCGTCCTTCCTTCCGTCCATCCGTCCATCCGTAACATCCTTGTGAACACTAGAATCAACATCCTTCAATGGATTTTGACCAAACCGTGGTACATATTTAGGTCTTAAGAGAATCTGGAACCCTATTGATTTTCAAGGTCAATGGTCAAGGTCACCAGGTCAAATTTTTAGGTGAGGGGATATGCCACGCTTTGCATTGCCCTTGTTTATGTCGTTTTGAATTTAGGGGTTTTATTTGTGTGTCTCCGGGGATTAACATGGGCTTTTTGACTATTGTTATGTAGCTTGGGAGCAATCATTGAGATGTCCTTGGAATTTTTCTAAATGTCAGCTTGTAAGTAAAATGAAGATAAAACATAAGATGACGTTCCAAAATATTGTCATATCAAATTTCCTATACAAACCTCAGACATGTCTCGAAATAATCAGAAAGTTCTTATAAAAAATATAGACTACAAATTAATGAAGGGAGGTAAACAACTCTGGGTCCCATAAAAAAACAAAGATGTCGAGCATGTATTGTTAAACATGGTCCATTTACATTGGGATAGAATATTGTTTTAGATTTTCGAAGCTAAAGGGTAGAGAATTTACCATATTTAGTTCATGATACACAGGGTATAGTCATGAATAAGGGTCTTGGAGGGGGACCTCATGTGCTGTATTTTAGAAAATATAATAACCGACCTTGCATGTTTCATGCAAAAAAAAAAAGAAAGATTTTATATAGGTTCATATGAAATACGGTGATTTCCAAGTTAAATAAAAATGATAATATTGCTTGAGAAAATAAAGACGATAATGTCACTTCCTGAAGTGAAATGTGTTTGTTTTCCATGGTCTGGGGAAAACAAGAATGTGTACACTTGAAATCTATTCAAAACAAATTTATTTTAAGACAGATATATAGAAACAATAGAACTAAAGTTAAATGTCTACATGTGGTTTGTTTTCATTTACATCTATAATGTAATAAGAATTTTACCTATTTCTTTTTTAATATTTATGGAAATTTACTTTCTATTTTTATCCAAATGATCATTAGCAAATAACATTTTCCATTGCTTTATTGTAGAAATGATGATCCAGAAATAGAAGATTATGGTAATAAATGGTCATTAGGTGCCTTGTTACGTTACCTTAGATCACACGGCAAAGACACTGCAGGTATGTACAAATATGTAGCTACTAACTGTCATTAGATGCCTTGTTACGTTACCTCAGATCACATGGCAAAGACACCGCAGATATGTAAAAATATGTAGCTACTAATTGTCATTAGGTGCCTTGTTTCGTTACCTCAGATCACACGGCAAAGACACCTCAGGTATGTAAAAATATGTAGCTACTAAATGTCATTAGATGCCTTGTTACGTTACCTCAGATCACATGGCAAAGACACCGCAGATATGTAAAAATATGTAGCTACTAATTGTCATTAGATGCCTTGTTACGTTACCTCAGATCACATGGCAAAGACACCGCAGATATGTAAAAATATGTAGCTACTAATTGTCATTAGGTGCCTTGTTACGTTACCTCAGATCACACAGCAAAGACACCTCAGATATGTAAAAATATGTAGCTACTAAATGTCATTAGATGCCTTGTTACGTTACCTCAGATCACATGGCAAAGACACCGCAGATATGTAAAAATATGTAGCTACTAAATGTCATTAGATGCCTTGTTACGTTACCTCAGATCACACGGCAAAGACACCTCAGGTATGTAAAAATATGTAGCTACTAAATGTCATTAGATGCCTTGTTTCGTTACCTCAGATCACACGGCAAAGACACCTCAGGTATGTAAAAATATGTAGCTACTAAATGTCATTAGATGCCTTGTTACGTTACCTCAGATCACATGGCAAAGACACCGCAGATATGTAAAAATATGTAGCTACTAATTGTCATTAGATGCCTTGTTACGTTACCTCAGATCACATGGCAAAGACACCGCAGATATGTAAAAATATGTAGCTACTAATTGTCATTAGGTGCCTTGTTACGTTACCTCAGATCACACAGCAAAGACACCTCAGATATGTAAAAATATGTAGCTACTAAATGTCATTAGATGCCTTGTTACGTTACCTCAGATCACATGGCAAAGACACCGCAGATATGTAAAAATATGTAGCTACTAAATGTCATTAGATGCCTTGTTACATTACCTCAGATCACACGGCAAAGACACCTCAGATATGTAAAAATATGTAGCTACTAATTGTCATTAGATGCCTTGTTACATTACCTCAGATCACATGGCAAAGACACCGCAGATATGTAAAAATATGTAGCTACTAATTGTCATTAGGTGCCTTGTTACGTTACCTCAGATCACATGGCAAAGACACCTCAGATATGTAAAAATATGTAGCTACTAATTGTCATTAGGTGCCTTGTTACGTTACCTCAGATCACATGGCAAAGACACCGCAGATATGTAAAAATATGTAGCTACTAACTGTCATTAGATGCCTTGTTACGTTACCTCAGATCACACGGCAAAGACACCTCAGATATGTAAAAATATGTAGCTACTAAATGTCATTAGATGCCTTGTTACGTTACCTCAGATCACATGGCAAAGACACCGCAGATATGTAAAAATATGTAGCTACTAATTGTCATTAGGTGCCTTGTTACGTTACCTCAGATCACATGGCAAAGACACCTCAGATATGTAAAAATATGTAGCTACTAATTGTCATTAGGTGCCTTGTTACGTTACCTCAGATCACATGGCAAAGACACCGCAGATATGTAAAAATATGTAGCTACTAAATGTCATTAGATGCCTTGTTACGTTACCTCAGATCACACAGCAAAGACACCTCAGATATGTAAAAATATGTAGCTACTAATTGTCATTAGGTGCCTTGTTACGTTACCTCAGATCACACAGCAAAGACACCTCAGATATGTAAAAATATGTGGCTACTAATTGTCATTAGGTGCCTTGTTACGTTACCTCAGATCACATGGCAAAGACACCACAGATATGTAAAAATATGTGGCTACTAATTGTCATTAGGTGCCTTGTTACGTTACCTCAGATCACACAGCAAAGACACCTCAGGTATGTAAAAATATGTAGCTACTAATTGTCATTAGATGCCTTGTTACGTTACCTCAGATCACATGGCAAAGACACCTCAGGTATGTAAAAATATGTAGCTACTAATTGTCATTAGGTGCCTTGTTACGTTACCTCAGATCACACGGCAAAGACACCTCAGGTATGTAAAAATATGTAGCTACTAAATGTCATTAGATGCCTTGTTACGTTACCTCAGATCACATGGCAAAGACATATGTAAATTATTAAAGAATTGAAGTAGACAGAATATCCCTTTTTCAACCTGTTGATAGTCATTTACAGAATCTGTTTGAAGCAAATTAAAGGAACATGATTTTCAAGTAAATAAAACAGATGTAAATACAAAGGGAAAATAAGAGAGAATCTTGTCACATTTGAATCATATAGTCAAACTTTTGTTTTAATCTTGTCACATTTGAATCATATAGTCAAACTTTTGTTTTATATTGTTCTTTATTCATTTGTATTGAATTAAGCATATTTTATTGCTCTAATATAAGCAATGGGATTCATTTGTATTCTAGCATTAATGATGAAGATGGAGGATGTTATCATTAAAACTATCATCTCTGTAGAACTCCCAATAGCCACTGCCTGTAAAATGTTTATGCCTCACAGAGGAAATTGTTTTGGTAAGCTAATTATGCCATTGCCTCTAAAATGTTTGCTTTGCAGGAAAAATGGCTAATATTCACTGCATGTAAGATATTTATGTCTCATAGAGTAATATATAAGCTTTTTGCTATGGCCTGTAAAATGTATATACAATGACAAAGTGTTTGTTTTGGTCAGCTAATGTCCACTTCCTTAAAATTCATATTCAAATATATATTTCACAAAAACAATCTCTTTATACAATAATATTGTGTTGTCCATGTTATATATTCGGGTCGTGCATTATGCCTTCTAACCGTGGGACATATTTCGGCATATAACATGGACAACACAATATTGTTGTTATTATTACTCTGAATGTCTTTGGTGATTTTAAAAAATGAAATTTGTCTAAAATGTATTGATAGTATAAAGATTGGCAAATAATATTCATTTAAATTCAAGAAATATTTAATTTCAACAATAACAATGAACTGTCAAATATTTAATTCCCAAACCTGGAACTGGCCATTGTTTTGACAGACGACAGCATCAACGTTAAAGAAAAACGTATAATACATTGTAAATTGTACACTGTTAAAAGCGCTCAGGTGATCCCGTTTAGACCCCACCTATTTAAATGACATAACATTGTTCTAAGCTCCACCTATCAGCATAGTAATGACTCCAACAATAGTACCATGCGAGTGCATAGTACCTCGCATAGTACAACGATGCTATTTATTCTTTGTAAAATTATGTTTAGATAATATCATGTCAATTATAATGAAAGTTTCTTACATGAAGAGTAATAATATATAATAAGAGTGAGGTTGTAATAATATGGAATAGTCACTCAATTCAGAAGATATCTTTGTTGCTCTGTCAGAATATCTTATGTTTCACAACAGACGGAGAGGTTTCTCTCATGTATAAGAATTGTTAGGACATTAAAATTATTCAATTAAAAAACAAAATGGTCTTGTGATCTACTGGAAAATATTTTAAATTTAGTTCCTGATTTTTATTTACTGGTATATTATATAACATATTGCATATATATTAAATTGAAGGTAGATTCTATTTAATATTCTAATTTTAATTGCAGAACTTTATGGTTTTGATATCCTAGTTGATGACAACATGAAACCATGGGTGCTAGAAGTTAATTTATCTCCGTCCTTAGCTTGGTAAGTTTTTATCTCAACTAGTGGAGTTCCGATCATCGAATATGATCGAAAATCCGTTGATTATTTGAATTTCAACGACAATCGACTATCCTTGTTCAAAATGAATCATCTCAAACTTTTCTGGAATCTGTTTTGTTGTAAAATGTATGTCTTGCAAACGTTTGTAAGAGACAGTAAATTATCCTTTTCAAAGCATTAAACTGACATAGACTCATCAAGGTCATTGAGGCTAGCACAAGGGAAGCCAGTCAGACTCCAAAACTTTATGACCACCCAGGAGGTAAAAAAATCGATGTGTGGAAATATTTTGGATTCATTAAAGCAAAAGATGGACCTGCAATTAAAACCAACCTTGTAAATCATATGCTAACAAAGAAGAGCACCCCTTCAACAATAAATAAGTTTTTGATACTTGAAGTTGAATAACCATCATTTATGGTAATAACAATTATAATAAAAATATATTTAATTAACTTCTTTAACAAACAACACATTCTGATTATTCTGATTGATCGATTACTTATTTCTAGCTGATTCCCAACACTAATGTCAACTGTGCAGAAGGCTATAAGCTTGCACCATTACTTGACATCTGTTTCCTGTCCAAGTGATGGTGTAAGTTTTTATCTCAACTGTTCAGAAGACTATAAGCTTGCACCATTACTTGACATCTGTTTCCTGTCCAAGTGATGGTGTAAGTTTTTATCTCAACTGTCCAGAAGGCTATAAGCTTGCACCATTACTTGACATCTGTTTCCTGTCCAAGTGATGGTGTAAGTTTTTATCTCAACTGGCCATAGGGCTGTAAGCTTTCACCATTACTTGACATCTGTTTCCTGTCCAAGTGATGGTGTAAGTTTTTATCACAACTGTTCAGAAGGCTGTAAGCTTGTACCATTACTTGACATCTGTTTCCTGTCCAAGTGATGGTGTAAGTTTTTATCTCAACTGTTCAGAAGGCTGTAAGCTTGCACCATTACTTGACATCTGTTTCCTGTCCAAGTGATGGTGTAAGTTTTTATCTCAACTGGCCATAGGGCTGTAAGCTTTCACAAATTAACATGGTTTATCTCCCTTTATAAATATTTCTTATTTCACGTAGGTCAAATCAAACAAATAGCACCCATAAGAGTGATTCCTTTGTTGTTTTATTTTTTCAGTGATTCGCCTTTGGATATGAAGATAAAGACAAACATGATCTCTGATTTATTGAGTTTGTCAGGTAAGAATAATATTTATCTAAATATTAAGAAGTTTGTTATATGGAAGTTATATTGTATATAAATATACCAAATTCTGAAACATTATGTGTTAAAAGTTTGTCAGTGACTTGAAACAGGTAGATGGTTTTCTCCAGGTACTCCGGTTTCCACCTCCAATAAAACTCACCGCCACGATATAACTGGAATATTGTTGAAAGTGATGTTATTTGTTATACAGTGCAAAGGTTTGAATGTCACAAATATATTTCATGTTGTTTGAACATAATTTACAAATGCCAATTCAATAAGTTACGTTAGGTATTTAAGGTAGGAGCTGTTTCATGTAATAAAAAAAAATTGATTTTAAAGGAATAATTTGCCATGATCCTATGATGAGAACGCTTCAACAGAGTCGACGGAATCAGGATGTTTCTGCAAAGATGGGTGCTAGAGCTAAAGTAAGAACCATTTCCTTTTTTTTCAAATATTTTCACTACTTACATGTAGATTTGCTATTTTTGTAGATGTCAATATTAAAAAAAAAAAACACAATGATTTCATGGCTTTATCAAGTCACACACTAGACCAATAAATGCAGAATATTTTTTATTCACAGTCCACAATTTTAGCATGAAATAGCTAGTTTCTACACTTTTGTTTTAAATAAATTAGATATCAAAAGATAGTTTCACGATGCATTATTGTATATAAATCTATCCTTCAGCTAATAGCAAATTTGCAGGTAAGTTTAGATTTTTTTTGATCATCTTAATAGTGAATATTTTGGAGTAGAGACAACTAGTACAAACAAAAACAGCTTTTAGTAACTTTGAAAATAACTGTTTTAAGCAAAGCACATTTTATGCAGTTTCTGTAGGTTTTGTAAAGAGTTTTTGGTTTCTTTTCTATCGAAATATTTTTGTCATTATCCATTGGATATTCCTTAGAAATTTATAGTAATAGTCTTTTTTTAACAAGATGTATGATCCACTCCAATGTACAATTTAACAAGCATTCAGTGTAGAAATAACCTGTCTTTATATACATTGTATTTTTGTTGTAAATAACCATACCATGTTTTATGATTGACATCACAAAGCCATTTTTATAGAGGTGATAATAACCACTTTTTAATCAATTGTTCTCAATTATCAGAAAGAGAGAATAACTGGAAAAATCACGGTGAGAGGCATATGTAGACATTCTTTGTCTCAATATTACTATTCTTACTCTCTTTCAAGTTGGACACATGAAATTTATAAACAACACTCATTCAAAATTTGTCCAGAATGGGTATGTTCAGATGACAGTTATTTTTTAATATGAAAATTAATTAGAGGGGTGGGGGATTTTAGCGATTTGAAGAATTCTAGTCACTTTATTTTGTTATTATTAGTTTAGTGTAGATATAATGCATTGTTGAAGCTCTGAATCAATTGAGTGATATCAAATCGTATGAGAAATATTAGGAAGTTATCTCCCTTCAGGAAGTTAGGTAAGGGAGACAATAGAATGTTGTTTTTTAAAGAAAGCTGTAAACTGTTATTTCCCTTATCTTGTTTTACAAAGGGGGATAACTTGCATCTTTTAAGGTAACATTCTTCAGATTCTAAGAAAACAGAAAAGACTTTGATATTTATTTCGCTTGTGTAAAAAACATGCTACTGTTTGTTTCTTGTAAACTAAATTTATTTTTAAATTTGATGTGTCTGATTTGAGTAACATGTATTTATGTATATTAATTAAGGAATTATACCAATCTGTAGAAGAGTGTTGCACGTTTTAAATTTATTTTAATAAATAAATTTTTAGCCTAATTTTTCAGTCAGTTTTAGCTGATACTTTTCTCTCCAAAGAAGTTGATCAATTCATTAATATACCTTTCAAACCCATTCTTAATACCCATCCAGTCTATTTGTTGTAAACTGAATAATCTGTCTTCTCTTATAGTGAAGAGTGTTCTCATTGTATTTCAAATTTAAAAGAAAAGTAATTGACTGTGTTAAGTTGGGACAATTTTCCAAAGCATTATGCACACATTTATTTGTTTTCTTTGCATCATAGTGCAAGTTAGGTGCACAATACTCAACAAAAACTTTTCATTTAAAATATTTGAATATCTTTTTGCTTTAATTTGTTTTAATTTTGCTTTAATTTCCTCTTAACATAATATGAATATGCATGTTAACTAATGGTATTTGGATTTATATTGTGGATTCTTTTATTTTCATTGGTTCAGATTTTTGAGGATTGTTGATAAAAAGTAAGATGTCCATTCGGCATTAACAATTAAATTCATGGTTTTAATCATTTGGTCATTACATTCAAGACTTTTAAGTTCCAACAGCATTGAATAAAATAGAGAGAAGGAAAAAAAAAATATGCATCAATGAATATTAATGAATTCACAATATGCAATTGTGAAGTAAGGAATGCTTTTACCATCTGCATGAGACCATACACCTAATTACATTTGTACATATATCTTGTAACATGTATTTCATGTCATTTATATATACAGTCAAACCTGTATTAAGAGGTCACCTTTGGGACAAAGAAAAAGTGACCTTATAATACAGGTGACCTCTTAAAAGAGGTTAAATTCATATGAAATGTTCTATGACAGGACAAGAAACAGGTGACATTTTAATACAGGTGACCGCATGAGCAGGATGTATATATATGTATTTAAGAGCTTATTTATCTCGTAGATATATTCTTACATTTTCAATGTCTTCATATTAAACAGGAAAGACGAAAATGGAAACTATCTTGTGAAAAGCTGATTGAGTCTAAGGGAGACAATTCATGGGTAGAATGAATTATTGATGGTTTGGTTTATGGTGTTTAATGCCACTTTCAGCGATATTGAATTATTGATATCTCAGTTGGAATCTGAATAAAACAAAGAAACTTCTTTTTTGACTAAATTTTTGGGGAATAAAAATTGTATTAATTCTGTAAATTTCTGTGCAGGATGTAATAAATGTTGCTCTAATTGACAGATAGCAATATACTTTATTACTGCATTTGTTTTAAAACAAATTTTATATGTGAATGTTTGGTAGTTGAAAAAGTGGAAGTGAAATACTCCTGATAACTATGATGTCATGAAATTCTGCTGTTTATTTTTTTTTTTTTTTATATTTTAATACATATTAAACTTAAAGACAGTTTCTTTGTATTTATTTAGAGGATTTTTTTCTTTGAAAACAGGCTTTGGTCAAATCTTGAATACACATGGAATCTTGATATATTCTTCTCTTGAATGTACAATGTATATACAGTTGGGGCTTTTTTTCATATTTGGGAGTTGTTTTATGTGTAACAACAATTTTTCTAAATGTTTATTGCACTTAAAATTTAAAAAAAATGTCACATGAATATTCATAATCATTTGCATATTTTTATTACATATATTGAAATTTACATACGAGAAATTTACTCAAATAATAATTAAAGATCAAGGTAAAATAATTAAAAAGATTTGACTAATTATCATGTTGTTTACAATTTCTTTTTTTTAAATCATATTTTCTTAGCTGATTTCTAATTACAGTCAAATCTGCATTTAAGGGCACCTCTCTATAACAAATCACTGTCTATAAAGTGCAGTCTCATTTTTCCCATTAATGAATAGTGCATATAATTTTAACCTGTATTTAAAAGACAACTGCTCATAAACGCCATATTTTCAGGTTCCCTTAAGTGGCCGTTATTAGATACAGGTTTGACTGTAATATGAATATGCATTGTTTTTTCCCCAAAGTATATCATATTTATAGAAGTGATTTATAAAATTATATCATTCAAACCCAAAACCTGGAAGAAAAGTGAAATTAGGAATTCTTTCCATTCGTTTGACATTTTTTAAAACTCATATTCACTATCATTTTACATATACATGTATATTATGTTTATTTTTCACACACAATTTATTTCCAGTCAGCACGATTTCGCCCTTCATCCGCAAGTAATGCGGTAAGTCATGTGGCCATTTCTTGTGTTGGCTAATTTTGTAAAAGTAGTCTCTTTTCATACTTGTAGAATTTGAAAAAATGAATGTTGAAACATTTCATTTGATTTTCAAGGATTTTTTTCATGGAATTCAAATATACTAGCATTATATTATAATTTTGCTTTTCTTTCTGGGGGATATTGCACATATCAAAAACTGACTTACATTTTTTTGGTTTATTATTTATAGTATTTCCTTTTTGCTCCTACCATCAGGGCAATTTACAGTAGTTGATTTGTGTAATTATGGCATGCTGTCCTCAATTGAAACATTGAAATAGAAAATGACTGCCAGTAAAAAAACTCAGTTTGAATTTTTGATAACAAGCCATGATAATTTTAAAAAATCATTGAAATTTTATTTTTTGGATGGTTTTTCAATGGTATAAATTTTAATCTAAATACTCATCCTCTGTAGAGAACTTGTTTGAAGAGAGACTATTTTTAACAATTAAAAGAAATTCTTGATCCAAATAATTACTTGTATCTACCATTTTATACTCTCTATTACACTATAATCAGAGGACATATCAGGAAATTTTACTTGATGGTGACAGTAGGTAGGGATTTATGGAAACTAGGAGTTGGAACTTTCCATAACTAAATATATCCTAGAACATTAACATTATTATTGACAGAATTAAAAAAAAAAATGAGTAAAATTTTACAGTAATCCATCCCACTTCTAAATAAAATAATGACCTTATATTAGAAGTGACCTTTATGTGAAGGGTTTATTTAGCAGCAGTTTACTAACTTTGTGGCATAATAAACATGATCACATACAAGGGATGGCTTTCGGTGGGAGGGACCATATAAGAGGGGGACTACAATATTGATCTCTAGAAACTATATTGTGATTGGTTTCATTCAAATAGATATTTAGGAGTTATCTCCCTTTTTTTATTTGTCAAACCTCTGTCTTTTGTGGTCACAAAAATGGTTTGATATGTTTTAGTTGACAACCCATTTATAATATTATTGGACTCGGTTCTTTTACTTGACTAATTCTCGTCAAATTTTAAAACAATGCTGTATTGCATCAAAATATCGACAGGAATACAGGCCTCTACATTAACATATTTTTCAACTTGTCCCTTCGGACAAACTAACTAAAAAAAGTACTTGTCCGACTCAATCTTTTAGTTGTCCGAAAAAATTAATAAAAATTACAAAAACTAGAGAATAATTATCCAGGGCTCCCACTACTTTCAAATTAGAGGGAGAAGTGACTTCTCTTTCAGAGAGCTCACAGGGAGAAATGGGAGACAACAGAGAGAAGTGGGGAGACTTCTGGGAGAAGTCAATTGTGATTAATCGAAACATTGTTTCACGACCCCTCTGACGTTACCCTGCCCAAATTAAGTAAATAGTTAAAGCTGCCTGAACTGATTTGTTCTGTTTTTTTTTTTTAATCCTGTCTACCTTGATTGGAGTCTTGCACACCAGTTATTTTTATGTGTACCCCCCCCCCCCCCCCCTTTCCTTTTGAAATAATACTGTGTTGTGATCCAATACCACACAAATTATAATAACTCATATTTGTGTTATATAAATCCTTGCTTCTGGTAAAAAAAAAATACCTTGATACTATATATACCAGTATCTAGGTATATTTTTTTCCCCAGAAACAAGTGCCTGTGATATAAATAAAGCAAAGTATTTTATTTAAATTCACAAAGAAATAAAAAATTTAGTGGATCTTTTCAACCAGATCAGGAAAAAGCTGATAATATTTGTCCATTTCAAAGGTTTCAATATTTCCCAAAAGCCTAAATCAAGTCCTCTATCGTATTTTGCACAAAAGACAAGTTTAAATTTGGTGCCAAATTGATATCCGATAATTTTATGTGTCCGTTCCGGAGTGATTCTTGTTCTTATATTTTAAATATTGATGTTTCCGTTCATTAAAGCATTTCTGAGATTGCGACTTTAATTTTGTCAATGTCCTTGAACTTCATCACAGCATGGAGAACGATAAATGATACAATAAAGAGTTTTGATCTGGCGTTTCACTTTAGTTTTAATCAAAATAAATTATGGACAAATTGGAGATCAAACAGGGCTCTTTTATACAACAAACCCAGTATTTTATACCAGTGGAAATAGATTTGTCCGTCGTACCGGCACGTTTGGGAATCTGACTTTTTCACTTGTCCCGTCTGACAACCGTAATACAAGATCTACTTGTCAAACGTCAGTTTTCACTGGTATTGGACAAACGTTAATGTCAAGGCCTGGAATAAACTGGAGATTCTTGTCTGTATGATGATCAGGCATGGGGCGAATTACTTTGCAATGTAATGCATTACATTACAATTACTTTCACAAAACCAACATTATATTACAATTACAATTACATGTATTTTGGAAAGTAATGCATTACATTACAATTACTTTACCAAAGTAATGGATTATATTACACATTACATTTTATAAATTTTATTATCAAAAGAAACATATATACAAAATTTTATACTGAAATCTTGGTAACCATTAAATAGGGTTCTGAAAGTCTACACAAGGTGGCTAAGTATACATCTCTGTGATTTCTCTAAAAAGAAATAACAGAGATGTTGTAAGGGATTTATTCTACCATTATATTTTTTAATTATATTGTTAACTTAATCTCAATGTTATTTAATTACTTTTAAACCATAAATTCACTTGTCAAATGAAAGGAATTGATTGATATACAAACTAATTAGTGGTTTTTGACAGTTGTCAATTATCGATCATTCAACTTATTTCTTTGATCTTTAAATATCTATGTATACTTTTGCATAGGTTTTTCAATGACTATAATGGTATATGAAAATGATTGCAAATAAAAAACAATATCTGATAAAAATAATAACAATTAAAACAATTGTTTTCTTAGTTAAAGCATTTATATAGTAAAATTTAAGTTAATTAAAAAGCAAATTTTTAGTTTAATTGTTATTTTTGTATGTTTATAAAATAGATCTGTTTTAATTATTAGTATAAATGTTTTAGTATTAAGGTTAGATGAAGAAAATCATTAGTTTGACAACAGTTCAAAGTTACACCTTTTGTTAATCATTTAACTAGACATTGATTTGTTTTTAATATTCCTATTTTCTTTTAGGAAAGAATAAAACAGTAGGTACTTATTATCCCTGAAATTTGTAACAATATATAGCACCTAGCAGACAGAAGTAAAGCTATGTAATGCCATATAATGCTTAAATTACATGCATTTTTGCCCATGTAATGTATTACATTACAATTACATGTAATGCCAAAACTGGGGCATTACACATTACATGCATTACTTGGGAAAATGTAATGCATTACAGGGCATTACAATTACAAATTAGCATTACCTCATGCCTGATGATGATGTCATCATTTCAAAGTTCTTTAAGATAAGGGATGAAATATGTTAAAATGTAGAATTTAGACAATTTTTAAAGTATACTCAGAAATAAAGCAAAAAAGTGTTTTATTTTCATAATTCCAATAAACATTGTTGTTTGGATCCCATGATTTTAATAACAAGTACATTGTCTTTGTATCTTTACTGGTGAAGTTGAAATGATTTCAGTATATATCTCCTATTGATTTATTGTGATTCATTCATTTTGGGGTTATCACATGTAGAATCTTCCAATATAAATTTCTTCTGCATTGCCATTTCTGAAATCATCGTTACATTTTAAGTTCTTGATTTCCCGATTTATTCAATACCACCTTAAAATGTGTATTTCCATACTTATTGGTGTTAAAACTGTCATAATTGTTGTGTAATTATATATAATCTGAATAAACAGAAACAGTCTAAATTAAGTTGTCATGTTAATTTAATTTTAACTCAAACCTCGTTGTGAACCTCGTTGTGTCAAACTCAAAAAGGGAGACAATTTTACTAAGAAATTTTCTGAAGTCTGCTATCAAAGATAAATTAATTGAGCTTGAAAAATCTGCTTACAGACAAAATATTTACTTTTGAGGTATATGTGGATACGACTTGTCAGCGTTTGAGATAGCGAGGTTCGACATTAACATATATTTTGTGAAATTTAATTTTCATGTTTAGATTGAGAAAATATTTTGTGTTAAACTCATGAATGCTAAAATTAATGGTATGCATTATTAGGAACCAACAACTACAAAAACTGCTTTTATTGAATTTTGTTAATTTTATATTTACAATTTTCATTTTATTTTTACTATTTTATTGTAATACTGAGCCCAATCAAATTACAACTGTCAGACATATATTGAATTTGTCGTTGTTTAAACATGTATATTGTTGATTAAATATTCCCTTTCTTTTGATGATAGAAATATTTCCAAAATTTTATCACTTCTGTTGCATATATCAAAAATGATTATTGGTATTGAATCATCTATGGACAAACAGTGTAAGTTTTTGAATTATTTATGGGTTAAATGAAGCAAACTATTGATATCAAATCACTTTAAATTAATCATATTGAAATAGACTATAGCAATATCACCAGAGAGGACTTTGATTTGTAGAGAAAGACTATTAGACTAGGAATTTATTCTATTTAAATGGACTATAAATGAAATCGCTCTGGAGTAAACATTAATAAACAGGAACAAAATTAATTTCTTTGTTTTAGGAATCTTGGTATCAGTTACTGAGGGTTTGTACTTTGATAGAAGTTCTGTAACATCTGGGTTAACTAAGTGTTTTGATGTCTAAGCAGACGTCAATGTGGTGCCATGTTTTTCTATTTCTATTTTTTTTTTTTTTTTTTCTGTGTCATTTCAATGTAAAAGAATCATAAGTATTGTTACAAACCACAACTGTAAAGAACAAGATATAATCACTTATTGTTTAACACTAAATGTTTAATGTTTGTCTAAATTAATATTGGAATAATTGGTAAAGTTACATTTTTATAATAAGGGTTTTTAAGACCTTTTTTTTAAAAAGTCATGTCCTAGAAGTTGTAAATAATTTTATGAAATGATACAGAAGATTATGAGTGAAATGAAAAAAAAATGTAACAGCTTTCTCGGTGAATGCGCTATTAAATCATGTTAGAGTGATTCATTCTAATGACTGGTATTTTATAATACAAATGATATCATTGGGGAATTTTCATTGTATAGTCAATTAAATACTGGTGTCAGTAATTTTATAGCACATTTTGATATTGTTTTTAAAAGAAAGCAAGGTGTGGGCAAGTTGATAATAGCTATCTAGTTTTTTTTTCTCCCCAATTAAGTCTGGTAGTCACAATATAGCTAAATGTAAGGATAAACTAAAATGCAAATAACTGTAACCAACTAAAGGAACCATTTTGATAAGAAAGGAATTGGATGTTAAGGAACAATGTTTTATTTTTGTTGATGTTTATCTCAAAGTAACCATGAGGTAATGTCAGAACTTTTTTCCTTCTTTTTTTTCACTTTTTATATTTGATTATTTGTTCTAATTTTTTGAAAAAATGGTGTAATTTTATCATGAAATTTTCCTGTTTTTAGAAATTGTTTACATGCATAGAGAGGTTCTGTGAAACAGAAAGCATGTAGTTATTTTAACAGCTTTCATAGCCTGTTGTTGGAGCTTTTACATAAAATAGGATTTTTTTTAATAGAGTGGCTTATTAGAATGATGTGTGCTTAACCAGGTTTGGTAAACTTCAAATATAAAGAGGAATTAGTTATTAGAATTGTAATATGCCTTAGAGAATGTTAAGATATTATCTCCCTTTACTTATGTTTGTAAGAGTTGTCTTTCTTTCCTATAATTTTAAAATGGAAGAAATTAAAAAAGAAAATATAGATATGTACATCTCTTACAAAACTTGAATTATGCCCCAATAGTATATATATATATATATATATATATTTATGTTTTGGAAATTTGAGTGATATCTACTTACTTACTTTAATATCAAACATAAACACAATTTTGAGCATTTATACATATTTTTTTTTAATCTGACATGATAAAAATGAATTTGAACTTTAGTTTTGATATAGCACATCAATTTTCAAAGACTTAAAAATTGAATATGAAATTAAAATTTATAGTTTTGCAGGTGATTCTGTTGCTGTATGTACATGTACACTATGACTACTATTAAAAAAACACTTTTTCAAGTGAAACCAATGTCATAGAAGTTAAATTTATTATTTTTTTATAACTTCAGCAAAGACAGAGGCCACAGTCTGCATCAAGTACAGGGGGTGGAAGGAATGGGGACAAAAATCAAACAAATAATACTAATAGAGGAATGGCTGGGCTGAACAGTGAAGAAATCAAAATTCTTAGAAGAATCAAAGAAGAAGATCAAAGGAAAGGAGGTTATGTGAGGATATTTCCTACAGCAGATTCGTGGGATTTGTACATGTAAGCACCATTTTTGTTTATTTCACCTAACCAAAGGAAAGTGAGTTTTCAGAATCAATTAGCAATTTCTTTTTCACATGTTAATCTGCTACTGCAAAATTGCTCTGCCAAATGGAATCAAACTTGGCAAAGATGGTCCGTAAGAAGAGAGATTCAGATCTATGCAAATGAAGTTGATCATCCCAGGTGAGGGGCTAGTAAAAGCCTAAAAGCAGGTAATTAAATAAAGCTGATGCAATTTCTATACCATGTGAGCAATAGATTTTTGTCTATATATATTGCTAAAATACTTAGATATTATATTATTTAATTGATGCAGAATGCATATGATTGTTGATATGTTTGATTAAACAACTGCAAACCTCTATAAAAATAAAAATAGAAGACAATCACAAAATTTGACAGCCACTAGTGTTGTGTCATTAAATGGTTTATTGGGATCACAACCATGACCTCTTCGTACTAAACACAATAAAAAAAAGTTCATTTCAAATCAAGAACACTACAAGTTTTCAGATGAATTTCATTATTTTTGATGATTTTAGTATTTTTTTTTGTCTATTACAGGAATTTCTTACAATTTAACACAACTCACAATTTAATGGTTCACCAAAGATTGTATCCAGAAAGGTATTGTATTACATAATATTAATTTACATCTGTTTCTTTTTAAATTTTTTCCGCTTCACATAAGAAGAAAGACAAATTAAGGTCATTGAGTGATAGAGAATGGATATGAATGGATATAGGACAGAATACACTTCTATAATATCATAAATGTTTGTGTATAGTTTGCATTTGCATTTAATACCCATTTCTTTTTATATGACCGCAAAAATGGTTTCTGTGCAATAACTTTTGTTCTAGTTTACTATTCCTCTGAAATTTTATCACAATGATTCTTGGCACAATAAGTCTTACGGAAAACTTATTCACAACTTTTTTGATTCTTAATATTCAACAAGTGTCTGCATGTGTATGAATAGTTATTCTGGAGCCTGAAATGTGCTTACAAACATTCAATTATTATGATGTTTTTGTTTTTTTTAACAGACATAGAAGTTCTGCTGGATCACCAAGTAAAGCAGGGTCAACGTCTACGGGAGCAAGAGCCAAGTAAGACATCTTATTGTAGTGTATCAGTTTTGTGTGAAATATGCTTTGGAGCTTTTTTGTAAGGGATTAGGGAATTGCACTTTAAAATATATATATTTTGTTTCTTTTTTTTAAGAGGTTTGTATAATTCATATAATCCGATGTGTTGGTGCACCATGTTTTATTGGAACAAATGTAAACATTAAGATATCTATATAAAGGTTAACCTGTTAAATGTCTGTTTAAAATGTTTACTTTTATTGTTGTGACGCTGACAATTTTTATTTCTTTGCGGGAAGGAGTATTGTATGACAAAATATTACCTTTATTCGTGTTTAGGACTATTTTTCAACACACTGAACATTGAAAGTGGAGAAAAAAGGGGTTGGTTTGTTTACACTTAATTTACCGTGTTCTGGAAAAATATGTTGTTAAATGCAATTTATAATCAAATGTATATAATGAAGTTTGAAATTTTTTTTTCATAAATAAATCCTGTGTACATTGAAACAAATCCGTTGAAATCTGAGGTGTGACAACACACCGGACAGCTTTGTATCATTTTATTTTATACTATTAAAAACCTAAATATGAAGTGCACATATTTGTAGTGAAGGATTTGGGTTAGATATGCATAAAATCTGCTATATACCAATGTTTATTAATAGGATGATAACAATATACAGTCAAACCTGTATATAAAGGCCACTTAAAGTGAACCTGAAAATGAGACATTATGAGCAGTTGTCCTTTATATACAGGTTAAAATTATATGCACTATTCATTAATGGGGAAAATGAGACTGCACTTTATAGACAATGATTTGTTATATAGAGGTGCCCTTTATTGACAGTGATTTGTTATATAGAGGTGCCCTTTATAGACAGTGATTTGTTATATAGAGGTGCCCTTTATAGACAGTGATTTGTTATTTAGAGGTGCCCTTTATAGACAGTGATTTGTTATATAGAGGTGCCCTTTATAGACAGTGATTTGTTATTTAGAGGTGCCCTTTATAGACAGTGATTTGTTATATAGAGGTGCCCTTTATAGACAGTGATTTGCTATATAGAGGTACCCTTTATAGACAGTGATTTGTTATATAGAGGTGCCCTTTATAGACAGTGATTTGTTATATAGAGGTGCCCTTTATAGACAGTGATTTGTTATTTAGAGGTGCCCTTTATAGACAGTGATTTGTTATATAGAGGTGCCCTTTATAGACAGTGATTTGTTATTTAGAGGTGCCCTTTATAGACAGTGATTTGTTATATAGAGGTGCCCTTTATAGACAGTGATTTGCTATATAGAGGTACCCTTTATAGACAGTGATTTGTTATATAGAGGTGCCCTTTATAGACAGTGATTTGTTATATAGAGGTGCCCTTTATAGACAGTGATTTGCTATATAGAGGTGCCCTTTATAGACAGTGATTTGCTATATAGAGATGCCCTTTAATGCAGGTTTGACTGTACATGTAATAATATTTGTGGGTTTAGACAGACAATTATTTTGATGTCTATCAATATTTGGTAATTCTTTTCAGATATGATCCCAGGTAATCTATTAGAATTAGCATAACTTTTGGCTAGTGGCATGTCTGTGTTATATAGATAACTGTTCTGTTTGACTATTTGTTGGATTGCAAGGGGGAAGAGGTGGGGATTTAAAATTGGTTTATCTATTGCCCAGCATAGATAAACGAACAATCCAAACTGATACATCCTCAACATCCCTTTCTGAGAAACATCCTCAACATCCCTTTCTGAGAATTGTAAACTGGACTTGAGTCAGTTTTATTCTCATATGTTCCACTCTTTTTTCTAAGTACTTTCAAACTATCTATTGGCAGTCAGTAGTTTTTGAACCATTGACTAATTAATATATTAGTAAGAAAGGATATGGATGTAAATGAATATGAGAGACTATCCAGCATTACACTTAGAAACAAATTAAAGTAAAGGAACAGCACTTTTATTGCTGTTCAACATTTCACAATCACAGTAGGATCTTCTGTAATGAGCATGACTCATACCATAAAATGAGTGTGAAACGACCCCTAGTCTGTAGTTGAGCGGTACTCTTTAAATACTTCTGCCGATATATGCTATATCTGGACATCTGATGTTATTTGGTGTAGAGAATTTTATTTCCCAGAAACGGGCATATTTACAAGCAAATATATGAATGCAACTGAACATGATATAAACAATCCATCTAAAAACCCAAATGACAATAAACACCAATAACCATAAACAAAGTAAATGTGAGACAGATGAGCTGTACACAATAAACAATGCATAAATACTTCTTTTCTCACAGATGCGGGGATATCAGAAAGATGATTAAATATGGGTAAAGTTACAAACACTGTCACCAGTGTGCCCAACATCATAACAAAAATAACAAGTAACACTTTTCATTGGTCATTGCTTTCTTCTTGAATCTATCTATGATATAAAACAAGACAAATGTTGTTAGAGTTTTTTGAGTAGCAACTATTTTGTTTGAACCCGTAGATTATACTGTTGGCCTCCTGTATCAGGCAACAGTTCAATCATGGGGTCCAATACAATATGTGTTGCCCTTGCACTCTACTAACATTTTTGTACTTAATTTAATCCTTAGATTGCCAATTGCTGCAGTTGCATGTTGTTTAATATTGTCATTTGATCCTCATCAGTACTGATTTCTATTAAAGACACGTTTAAAAGAAATTATTTTATTTCTCCATCATTATTTCATTCTGTTTTCTCTGGAGGTTTCGCTTGTGAAAGTTTTTGAACTATTTAAGATTTGCGAATGCAAGTTAGCGGGATATATATAGTCAACCGGCATAATGAAAATTTGTTATGCAGTTGTCACTCTCCTATAAGGCCACCCTTCTTAACAGGCCAGATTTCAGATATGCTGAGATAGTAAATACTACCGAATTTTCCCTCTCGAAAGAGACCTACTCCCCTTATTAGGCCAATTATTCAGTGGAGAAGGGGTGGCCTTATAGGGACTACTGCATTACCACTGATTATATTAAACTTATTTCCATTAAATAAAAACAATTATTGAGATTAAGAGATTTTGGAAATAAGTTAGTTTATCGAGCTACAACAAAATTCAATTACATAGATACTGTACATTTTTTTCCAACGGCTTATTTTCTCTGTCAATAATATAAAGTTATTGCACAAATATTGGCGAATTTTGTTATAAGCAGAATATTTTATTGCACGAGTGTGTGTGATTAATATGCTGTGAGAAACAATATTCATCAACATTTGTGCAATTATTCTTAACTAAGCATTAGGAATGTTGACCTGTCTATAATATAATGATTTGAAGTGATATTGCAAATATTTGGGAATATTGCATGCTAACTTTTGGTTATATTTTACATGAATATGACTTAACTTAATTAAATGTTGATAATTGTTAACCATTTAAGCGTTTCAGCTTATTTCCGATGGGGTCCTATAGAAATAATAGTTTACAAGGATATTTCTAAATAGGTAATAAAACATCAGTTGTGACTAGACAGTATTGAAGTACCACAATAACAGTTGACTATAAATGCATGTCTAACATAGCAGTCTAAGGGTTAACCATTGAATGAAACTTAGATTGAAATATAACTGACATGATTGGTTTTTTTTTTGTTTCGACTACATTTTCTTTCAATCTTAAGTCAATATTGACAATGATAAAAAAAAAATCATATTTTTATATCAGGATAATTATAGCATGTGTATAGCAAAAATAATAAAACACAGGAAAAAAGGTATCTTTCCACATTTTTTCTGTTTTTTTTTATTTTCATGTTGTCCCTTTTCAATTTGCATTTGTAGCTAACTTTTGAAAACAAAATAAATCTTAACATCTTTAATTAAGTATAAATTTGGGTATCTGATGAATTAAAATATTGACTTCAACCACAGTGCAGATATTGAGTGTTTAGACAAAACTTTTCATATATAATCACGAATCGGTCTTTTTATTTTTAACATATTATAGCAGTTTGATCAGAATTTGAACATCATTTTCAGAATTACTCCTATATACCGCTCAAAGTAAGTAATTCTGTACCAACACCTGACATTCTAAATTTAGAAGCATACTCACATTATACTTCTGTTTAATTACTATTCACGTTCTTTCAGCAGTCACCGTAAACTTCTTGCATGCAATAAGTTACAGTATTTGCGGTAAATATTTTGAGTTCGTAGAAAAAGTAAAAAAAAAAAAAAAAATAGGTACTATGTTTTGTAGACATTCTTTTCAGTTGCTTATAGCCTGTTCATAATGACTTGAATATTAAATTTATTTATATACTTTTTATGTTTAAATTATTATTGTGTATATTAGTTTTATTTATTAGTAGATTTATTTACATAGATAAATTATCTTACTAATAATTAGATTTTTATATATGTTCTTTTCATGTATATCTACCTGCTAGCACAAATTTATACAATGTGGCATATTTTGTATAATATTGATGCAAAAATTATTTATGCTGAAATCGTAGGGGCAGTTGAGTTGGAATGCTACTTGAATCGTTACTTTTCAAATTTGTACTGTCAAGTCTTGACTATCATGAACTAATAGGATAAGTTATTTCCTTGGATAGTTTGAAGTAAATTTTGGTCATTTCATCGTAGTTTTCAGTCTTTGTTATCTATGATATCTCAAATACCCTGATGTTCTGATATCACCTATCCCTTGACTTCAAAAATGAAGTTTGAGCACATAATATTTCCAGTGTAGTCAAAGTTGCCACCATGAAATTTTATTCTAGGTTTTTCGTCAAAATATCAAATTTTTGTTCTTCTACATTATAGACATAGTACATGTATTATGACAGAATTTCTAACAAAAATAATTTCATCTGATATTGAACTAAAACTGCAGGGATGTTTATTCAAGACTTGTACTCTCCATGTAAAGTGGTCTTCATTAATAAGAATAGAAATAGCTTCACTTCTGCATTTAAAGTAAAAAGAAAACTGTGAAGGAATTGGATATATCTTTCAAAAAGCCCTTGCCTGGCCTTAGGTTGGTCTCTGAAAACATGTGAGTTGGGTTCAGGTTGTAAACCCATGTAAAATGGTGTTAGGCTTGTGGTCAGAAATAGATTACCATAACCATTTTGTCACGCGTGCCACTTTGTCATTGGGTAATTAGTAAATGTTTATCTGTTTCATTATTAAATAGCCTAATGTCAAGTGTATAAACTTGTAATGAAAATTTCACTTGAGTGAAATCTGATAGAATTTCTGTAAAAAAGTCAATTCAATTGGTGTATCTTAATAATACATGAATTCATGAAATATTTAAATATATAACTTGATTTGATGCATGAGTTATTGTAGCATTGTGTTTAGAGCCTCAAGCCTCTTTTTCTTTTTTTTTTCTTTTTTTTTTTTATTCATGATCGCTTTCAACCTTGACTTCATTTATGATGATTGATTGATTGCTGTTTAACATAAAGTGAGCAGTTTTTCAGCTACAGGGTATATTAATGACAAGTGATCTTTTTTAAGATTCATTAAAAGATTTGTATCAAATACTTATCATTATCTCAGTAATGGAATGTTCACATTATTGTCAATAAATAAAATATTTGGTTGCAAAGCTCACCCTTTTTGCATAGTCAATTGATTTTGTTCTGTATTTGTGTAAAGTTTTTAAGATTAGGTCCCATTCTCAATAGCCACACATTTCAGGTCAACTTGTTAAATACTTAACATGTCATATGACCTTGACCTAATTTTCATCAACCAGACAGGGATAGACAAGACACATTTTTAGTGTGTCCATACTGTCAGTTTATAATCTTTAAACTTTACTGTATTTTTTACCAATTAAGCTATTTTAAGTTATCATATAATGCCTTTCATACCCCCCTTTTCATATTTAAGAGCATACTAGTCCAAAGCTAGCTGCCTTCTTCATTGTCTACTTTCTCCTTTGATGTAGGTATCAGGTCCACTGAGAGGGGAGGTCAGCCAGGGCAGCACCCTGGGGCCCATGAGTTTAGGGAGCCCACAAGCCAAATGAGGAAATAAAACGAGGGTGTACCTTGAGCAAGGCAAACAAAATAAAATGTGTGCTTTCATGAATATGTGAATGACAATTTCATGTAGTGGATATAAAATTCTTCATACAGAAGTAGCCCCAGGTTTCAGGAAGGAGCCCACTAATGACTTTAATAGGGTCCTTGATGATGTATAACAACTTTTCTGTTACAGTGTATGGGGCAGTGTACATATATTTAGTGATTTTCGACTTGTAAATGTATATTAAATGACTCAAATGAGGGCCAAGCCAGACTGCTTGGGCTCCCCTAAGAACAACCATCGACACTGGCAGATCGAGGGTTGCAGGTGGAGGGCCCCACTAATTTTTTATATAAGGGCTCTGAAATATGTAGGCCTAAGTGATTTGCTGTAGACAAATACATAAGAAATGGGGGCCCAGGCTAAGTCCCTAAGAATTGCCTCTGAAAGTAGCAGATCGAGGATTGCATGGGGAGGGGCTCATTAATGATGAGTAGACAGGATCAGACTTTTGTTAAACTCAATTGATTCGGTTCAGGTGATTATTTTTTATTTATTTATTAATTTCACTTCGTTAGTCACCACATTGTCATTGTCACACATTGCAACATGCAAATTAAACAAATTATAATCAAGGTATGCTGAGCGGGTCGGCACAAAAAATTTCGAGAGCGAGACTGAGAGCGATAAAAAAAAAAGGATGACATCTCAGACACGTATAAGTCAACTGACCAAAGTAGACCTACAATAGTTGTTGGTATCAAAAGTAGTTTCTACTAAACTTTGTTATATTGACTTCAGTTTAACTTGAAACTGATTAATATTCTTATGAAGGCAAGTGGGTAAAACAAGGTACGAGGGTTCCTCTTGATAATTTTTTCCAAAGCCCCGGAATCATATCTGAGTAAATTGTCACAGAGATCAAGCAGTTGAAAGAAGTGCATGAAACCAACTTTGGGAGACATCAGCTAAGGCCACTTGATTTATTAAACAGTCAGTTTGCGTATTTTGCTGACAATCCCTGCCACAGCTGCTTCAGCAGAAAGATTCTTCAGCAAACTGAAGCTTGCAAAGAACTATGTGCATTCAACCATGTCACAAGATCGTTTGGTGGATTTAGCAAGACTTAGTATTGAATCTGAAATTGCCAGAAAAATCAATTTTGACAATGTCATCACATGCTTCGCACTGAAAAAGGCAAGGAAGGCTCCACTAAATGCAATAGTAAAATAATGTTCTAATTTTGCAATTGTATGATGTATGCTGCCTTTAATTTTAATAATTCCATAAGTATGCACAATTTATGTAATGTTCATTATAGTTTACTTATTCAGCTGCCTAGGGCATTAAATTAGATATGTTTTATATTTGGTTGTCGATAAAATAATTTGACTATTGTTTTTAGTTTATAAAAATACATCTATTAATAAATGTACCAGATCATTATAATTAAGGGTCCAGACAAATAAACAAGTAGAAAGCTGTTTTCGAATTCACAATTCATCAATTCATTTTTGTTGTACTGATTCCTTGCTTATGACACACCGTGGTGAACTTAATTTGAGTATCATTATTTGGAGAATTTGAGGAGGGGGGCCAAGTTTCCTTTTGCCCTGGGTCCCAAAAATTCTCTTGGTGGCCCTGGTAGGTATCCACAATACCTCATGTTTTAGCTACCTCTCATTCTATTCCTTTGAGGTAGCCACTAGTGCAAATAGCTTTTCTTTATTACAAGAACTTTCCTGTCTCTGTTTCTTCTTTAAAATCAAGTTCCAAGGACACACCTATATATAGATCTTTATTTTTTTTTTATTAGGGATGGGGGTGGTCAGTGCATACATATTTTGCATGATTTTTGAATGCATGTTCCACTGTTATTTGATTGTACATATTATTAATGCCTATTTTAATGTCGTATTTTACAAGAATCTTGCTATCTATTGGAACACAGGTATTCTATAAATCTGTCACTGCAAATTTGTGGTAAAAAGAAGGGGGAATGTTAATACTGAAATTGTTCTCTATGTATGTGCATTTTGTTTTCTGTCTTTTAACACAACATTATCATTCTTGTATTAGAATAAACTTTCTCTTGTAGAGCTGAAACTTCATTTGTAGTGTCACAACATGTTGATTTGAATGGTAAAAATGGCAAAGGATTAGGTCATTTTGTGTTTTCTCTATGTCTACACAATGTTTATGATGGTATTATGTTATGAGTATGATGTTATTATTGTCATAATTGTTATTCTTCTGTAGACCCAATGATGGTATTATGTTATGAGTATGATGTTATTATTGTCATAATTGTTATTCTTCTGTAGACCCAATGATGGTATTATGTTATGAGTATGATGTTATTATTGTCATAATTGTTATTCTTCTGTAGACCCAATGCATATTTACAAAGACTTCAGCTGCAGCCAATTCTTCTGAAATTTGCACGCAATAATTCTTGTCACAGAATAAAGCGTCTGATTGATTGTGGGGATTCTACTAGTTCTACCTTTTTCTAAGAAAGAGACCAAAAGGTTAAAACAAAAATGATTGCCTTGCTGCAGTTGTATCAAGCCACCACCATGCAGTTAGCTCTTTATTTTTTTATTTATACACTCACAAGGATCTTGGATTAATTATTAAAAGAAAGTTTAAAGAATGATATTCAACAATTCCGCCAATATCAACAAAACGAACAATCACCTCTCACCTTAATACACTGAACAAAAAAAGGGGGGACCACAACATATAACGTTGGAAATGCAGATGCTGGCTTATGACAGGCACTATAGTGTGGTGGTGTTAAACCTGTTAATGGGATTCTAATCATTCCACCTTGAATGATTGTCTTATGATTCTAATCCTCCCACCTTGAATGATTGTCTTATCATCCTTTGATATATCATGTTACCATGTTTAGTGGCAGAGGAATAGTTTCTGAAGAAAACAACTGAGTGTCTAACCATCTGGTAAGCTTTCTCACTTAAGGTACAACTCATGTTCACCTTACAACAAACCTTTACCGCATTAGTAATTGGATAGACATTATTTTAATGAGGGGATGCCTTCTACCAAATACTGACAACTTTCAACAAGTTGAAGATTATGTCAGAGGTTGTACATGACAATTGAAACTATTTACAGGTTTCCTACATTAGTATTTGATAGAACCCTCATCCTAAGTTGACAAACTTCATTGGTAGGCTATATATATTAGTACCATAGGACTCACAAATATTTTTTGTTTTAAGTTAAATATTAACATGTAAATATATATTTTTGGAAGATTTGAATATTACTCTCAGTATAGAGTTGTACAACTATATAAATTAATATGTTTGTCAAATTAATTCTATTTTTGTCTATTTTATAGAAGTGCCTATTCCTCCTTAAGCAGTATGTCTGCCAAATCAGATGCAGAGGTAAGGAAATCAGTTGACTATAATTAATATTTCATGCATTGATAAATAACGTTTAAAAAAATTATTGACCTTCAATCCAAAATATATGATCTCAAATAATTTATAATTTTTAGCACACCTGGTCCATCATCGTCTGTATCTCTATCTTCCTCTCTGGAACCACTTGGTTGTCAGAATCAAAACTTGGTAGGAATCTTCTCTACTAATTTCTAGCTGACCGAAAATTCAATATGGCCACCAGGGACAACAATGTGTTCTGATATACTGAAATTTTCAAAGATTTTCTAGTCAGAAACCACACATCCTATAGAATTGTTACATTGTGTGAATGATCCTAGGATGATTCTCTAACAAATTTGTGGTTTAGTTCCTGGGGGCGGGGGCAGTTCACTTAATTAATTGGCAACTCTTATGTCTTAAAATCTTGTATCGCTGTCCAGAGATGTCATCACATTTATGTTTATCAACAACACTTTTTATACACTTGATGGAAATTAACCAAGCTTCTCAAAACCAACTGACACGAACCTCCTATTTTATTTTCGTTTAATTATTTTTATCATGGATTTTCACATGTCCATCTGGATTAAGACTATTTTTACATTACCTTGGTATGGAATAGCTGATCATATACAATTGGATATTTTTACACGACCTCAGTAAGGGACAGGTGATATACAATGGGAAAGTACTATAACATTTTCTATAATTAAACAATTATATATATAATTTACAGTATGCTGAATGTTATGCCCAGGCAATACTGAGAACAAGACAGTATGAAAGAAAGTTGGGAACAAGAAGAAATGGCCGACGAAGACGAAGAGGTATTAATATTTGATTATTAATGTTTATCACGATGACTGTTCACTTCAAAAAAAATTTGAAATATAAAAAAGAATTGATATTCATCACCCTCCCAAGAAAAGATTTATATATACCAAGTACCTTTAATAACACCCGATAGAACATTATGTGATAAAGTTTGTTAGTGACTTACGACAGGTCGTTGGTTTTCTCCACGTACTCTGATTTCCTCCACCAATAAAACTGATCACTACGATATAACTAAAATATTGTTGAAATTGGTGTTAAGCACCATAGCCATAACCCTAACCCTTTAATAAAACAACATGAAGCTATGGCATCAAATTATTAGTCATTCTAACATCACCTCCTTCTTTCGCTTTGTTAACAAACGCCCGAGTTGTCCATTTGGTATAATCTCATTAGCACATGTGCCAGTGAATGTGACTTACTTTTCCATTGGCAGCATAAATTGTGTGCGACATTTTCCGCAAGCGTAAATATAAATTACCGTCTTCCAATCAAGGTATACTACCGTATTTGTACTCTTAGACATAGCAGAATCAAAATAAATCATAGAAGCCAGAGTGTGTTTTGAGTTTTAACATGGATTGGCAGATATTCGTAAAATTTATCCCTCGCTTCTGGCTCTGGATAAAATACTAATATCTGCCAATCCATGTTAAAACTCGCAACACATTCTGGCTTCCATAATTTATTTCTTAATTAATTATTCCTCTGACTTTATTTGTGGGATTAAATTTTTTTTATTGAGAAATATATTAAAAGTTTATATCAAGTTAAAGAACTATACCAGTATATAAATAACAATTAAGGTCTAAAAATATTTGTTTGATTCTGGTTTTTTTCTGTGATGCTGACAAGTAGGTGGAAAAACATAATTGTAAAGTAATCATTCTATTCTTTTAAAAGCTTACAGTGTCGTGAAACCTTTTTAAAACAGACACCTGACACCCTTGGGACCAACAATTTTTTCTCAAATAAAAACCCAGTTAATTCAATGATTAAATATGATTAGTTAATACATTGATTAAAAAAGAGTACAGCAACAAAATTTAATCATTGCATTAGCTAAGTATGGGATTAGGAATGAATCATATAATTATGGCTAATCATATGATTAACTTAATCACAAGTTCAACAACGGACCCCTGGTTTTCAGATTACACATGTTAAATTAGCAAAATATCTGACATTGAGACTAAATTTGATGTGAGTAGACAAGATTCCATTATATACAGGGTTCACATTAGACAGGTTTCACTGTATTAGATCTAATATTAAACAGAAGGAATATTTTTAAAGTAATAGTTCTGAAGTATATAATGAGCTGAAGATTTACTAAATTACATGTATGTTAAAAGTCATTTATTATTCATTTAGTTAAAAGGAGGCCTAAATTGGTTCAAGGTGTAGCTGCTGAAGAGGGTGGGGAAGAAGAAGGGGAAGACGAAAACGATAACAAGAAGTCAGAAGATGAAAACGATGAAATTGATGGCGAAATTAAAGATAGCGAATCAAAGGAAAAAGCAAAAAAAGAAAATATTGTCGAAGTTGAGGTGGAAAAAGCACAACCAAAATCTGAACAAGGAGAGATTGGTAAACCACCTAAACCTCCTGGCCCAACCAAGTGTCTTGAGAAAAAGGAGGAACCTGAAATACGAATAGCTGTTGAAGAAAATAGACCACCAACTCCACCAAGAGAACCAAGATATAATGTTGTAGAATTGCTACAGAAAGGATGTACACTAAGGTACTGGCTTATTATGATATTATTGATAGTATACAATTATCAACCTTCTAAGGGTGTGATATGACAGATTGTCTCCCAGAGAAAGAATATGTCACCTCAAGGTGATATAAACTTTTGAGGGGAGACAATCCATCATATCACACTCTTACAAGGTTGATAATTGTTTTATTACATCGAATATCCTACACAGTGCCATAATTATTTGGTCTAGTTGTGTTGTCCATGGGAGTTTTCTCATGTGCGGTTGATGTAACCATACGACCTAGCATCCAACGGTTTATCGAATGGAATGTCAAATGTCGTGAAGTTCTTTAGACTAATCAAATTCAAGATATCTATATATGAATATGTAGTACAACCATATACTGGTCTTCCAAGATCATTAATGCAAAAATATTTAAAACCTCTGAAATATACTGATGTTTATGTTCTGTAATGGAGACATCAGCTTTTTCATGACAGTTGAAATATGTACAAATATGTCTTCTGCCCCCAAAGTAAGGAGGTGACATGTGTGTTTTTGGCATGTCTGTACTGAGATGCTTTCTTTTAATAGAATATTTTTATTTTGAAAAGAGGTATTTTGAACTTTGAACTTTAACAATAAATGCAAAAAGTTCAATCCAATGTTTTAACCAAAAGGTGCAAGAATATGGCACATGGGGAGCTATTTGTTATTATCCTGCAATTATATGATTTTGTGTACTGATAAAGGGGTTAAATAAACTTCAGTGTTATTTAGTGATGAACATAATAAAGCTTTTCTGGTACCTGATTCATGTAGAGCGACGGTAATAAACGAATGGTAACAGAATAAGTGCAGACGTGTCAGAGAAGAGCATTGAAAACGATTAGTACTACGATTGTTTCTGCTCTTTCAGACAATTTGGCAGTTGTTGTGGACTTTCAGACATTGCAGGATAAACACAATATACATACATTGTCACTGAATATCAAATCTATTTGTGCTCACTGCGAAACAGGCCAGAAAAACTTGCAAAAGGCTTGCTTCTCTTCTTGTTTGTAGAGCTCATACAAATAAATTTGTTATTTTCCGACAATGTACGTATAATATGTTGTATGTTTATTTGAAAAACAACCTTGTAATTTATATTTATTTAATTAATTAGGAACAAAGTATATATTCTGTTAAGATTGTATATTTGAGTTGATCCATTTAAGCTCCTCTTTTTTTTCACCAAATTGATACTGATATTTTTTCAGGTCATCAAATATAAGCAGGTACATAAGTCACACTTTGCAAATTTAGAGAAATGCAAGGGATCAAAACTGATATATTCAGAATTTTCTATTTTTATCGCATTTACCTTACCTTTATAAGCTTCCGTTTCAAAATTATCTTGTCATTGACTGCTGCTGGCTACCAACCCTATCTCACCAAACTCTAAATCTCGCCAACACTCATAAATGGTGTTACAAGACGCGATTTTGTATGTCATTTTTTTTTATAAACAAGATATTATGTAATAACTAGCTGCAGCTAAAATAATCAAAATTTTCACACAAATTAATGCATGGAAGCATTATTTATGAGAGAGGACGAGACTAAATATGTGGGAAGGAAGCTTGTCAGCTGGTAACACTTTCATGATGTCACAGCTCCTGACCTACACTTATCACATGTTTAATGTCAATTTTGATTTGGTATCATGCTCTTACCTCACCACCAGGAATTCTTTGCTTTAATATCTAAAAAGGGGAACTTTGAAATGCGATAAAAAAATATATATATTTCTGCTTTCTTTCAATGGATATTGTAAAATAATAGATGGTTAGTAGAAAATGAACTTTGCTGGCTCATTCGTTAATTTTCACTTGATCAGCTAAAGCTTCATATTCTGGTTCAAGACTGATATTTGACAATATCTTAAAGTAGGAAGTCAGATAATGTATACATTGTATAGAGTATAACCTTATAGTGCCTCCCTCTTTATATACTTTATATATGGCTAATGCTTAACCTGAAGTTTAATTTTATCACAAGTTTAAACAAAGATTCAGATTTTTATTTGTGAATTCAATAGGAAACTATCGACCATACTTTTTAAACATTGGTACCAATTTACGTTTCATCGGTGTTAAATTGAATTTTAAATTTTTTCAAGAAAATATTGAAATTTGCTGTGAAATTGATTTTGGATACTATTTTGATATATTTAGGGAATAAATATAGTGGCATTACAGGTTTTACTTGTAAACAAACTTTTATTTATACAGCTGGTTACATTAAACTGTCAAGTTTTATATATCTGGCAACGATACTTCAAAACTTAACAGTTTGCTTATTTTTGAGAGAGAGAACAAATTTGTTCATAACTTTTAAAGTTTAAGCTACAATATCTTTAGTTAATTTTTGTTGCTAGAAAGAATACTGCATTGTGTTGATAATGATATATACAAATTAACAGTTAAATGCAATGTGCTGTATCAGGATAGTAAATCTTATTTAACTTCTTTAAAAAAAAGAAAACTTGCACAACTTTAGAATCTTGTATTATTTGATTAGAATATCATATATTTTTCATTACCTTTATATTGAAAAAAAATGATTAACTTTGTGATATACTCATTCATACCAGAATTTTCCAAAGTTTAGTAAACAATAGAAAAGTTGATGTTGTTAATGTTAATGATATTGAGACTTATCTTCCCATTACAAGTTTAGTAGTAAATGATAGAAGATTTGTATACAGTATATCTGATAATAAATTAATTTTAGAGTTACATGTCATTTTATACGTGTTTTGATTGGTTTAAAAAGTTGAGGTTATTTGTCAATGTACGGAATCGAAAGATAGGCATCGTTCTCAAGGCGTCGCATGCCGTTGTAATCAAGTGATTTTCTTTAAACGATGCACCTTTGGGGTTATTTAAATTTATTTCTGATTATTTGCCTTATTTTGAAAAAATAAATATATTTTTCAATATCATAAGAAAAAAAGTTTGAATTAATTTATAAGGATTGATCGAAATTATTGGTTCGGTTCATTCGCAATAACCTCAATTCGGTTGTGCACACCCTTGCGTAACCCGGTGTGTACAACCTGATTGAGGTTATTTCTTCATGAACCGAACAAAAATTGCGATCAATCCTTAAATAGCTTATTTGTATTTTTTTTAAAAAGACTGAAAAAAGGCATTAATAGCACCTGTAAACAGCTCCCTTTTTATCTACCTTTGATAAGGTTTCCGACATGTAAAATCAAATCATTAAAAGACTATGCATATTTGAATTTATCCCAGGTTCCAATTCAAGACAGATACAAAATGCACAACATTCTAGTTCAAGGATAATTCAGGAGGGAGGAGGGGGGATATAGTTAAAATATTGGAATATTAAAACATAGGTTATAGATTCCTTTATCTTTTTGATTGTTAGTTTTTGATTTTTTCTGAAGTATTTCCTTGTTATGTATGATACTCTTGTGTTAAATGTGGGAATATTTAGGATTGACATGATAGGTCCATTACTTGTCAATAATCCTTTGTTTTGCATTTAGAGGCAAGTTTCTTAGTGAAATAAAAAAAAAAGCAAATTCTTGCACTGAATTTGCCTTTTCTCAGTGTTCATTTTAAGATCAAAAGTAAGAAACATTTGAACATATTTCATGTGTTGTAGATTTATAGACATAACAAGAAATGAACAAAATAAAAAATATGAAAAAAAATCAGCTTTAAAGTTTTAAATCTTAAACAGACTATACCTGACTTTTGTAGAAATAAATACATTTTGGAAATATATTATGGCTATTTTGAATAGATTTAGGACTTGTTCAAATATCATCTTTCTCCTGCAGACTGCAAATAAAATACATGTAGCTGGAATTTTTTATCAGATAATTTTATTAATCTTTACTTTACATAGGTGGATCCAGGGGTGCCTTTTTTAGCTATGTTATAGACTGGTAAAAATGTGTTTTAACATAATATTTCCAATTTTGTCCTTGTCATTTTTCTTTTTACCATGTTTTGTAATTTTCACTTTGAATTACGCCTCAGTATCTTTTGATTTTTCTTAAAACAAATTGTTTTAAAACTCGATTTTTTAATAAAAACAAAATGCCCCCCTCCCCCTTCCTTTATGGAAATGTCTGGATCAGCCTCTGCTTTATACTGATTAGATCTGAAGTTGCTTTTCTATTCCTTGTATTTAAGGTAACATTACCAGGAGTTCTCGTTCAGGAGTGTCATTTGTCAGTATGTGTAGATTAATGCTACAATCAAACCTGCTTTAGTGACCACCTCTGTAAAGTAATAACTTGTATTATGTGACCTTATTTTAATTTTCAATCCCAGTGCATTTCATATTAATTAATCCTGTATTTAGTGACCACTTATGTCACCATTATTGAATGTTCCTTTGAATGGTTACATAAGACAGCTTTGACTATATATTTAAAAAAAAATAGCAAATAAAATTGACACTCTCTATCTTAAATCTTAAATTCAGATAACCAGTGGTCATTGGTAACTCATAGTAGAATTATTTTCCCTTGTCACTACATGTATGTAGTTAACATGTATACTTGGTTAATTAGAACTAAATCTCTTTTAACTTGAACACAACCAGATTTAGCTGTTATAATCAATTTTAATTTGAACCCCTTCATTTAAGAGAAAATAGTTTTATGTCATTGTTTGTTTTTCCCTACTAAAATATATATACTTATACATTATACTGATGATTAAAAATGAATATTATATGAAAAACATTGACAATATTTCTTATTTTTGTAGTAAAGTACAGGCTAGATCAGCATTTGCTATGTATTTGATCAGAGTACAACAAAGATTAGTTACAGAAGGAAATCCCTGTAGTCAAGACGATTCTGATGCCCTTAATGAACAAATGGTAACGTTTCAGAGTACTTGTATTCAATTATTATTAAATTAAATAATAAATTTAAAAACAAAAAATACCACGCTGTCCGAACAGTTCCAAAATCCAATAGTAGAATTGTAGAAAGGGAGCAAAATTAATACTCAAATTTGTTAAGCTAATAAGTGGGGAAATTAAACTTGTTTTATGGGCCCAAACCTCCCCTTTTAATACAAAAAAAAGTTTTGAGAGAAAAAAACAAATTACTATCCTTACATACTTTATAATGTAATGTTTTGAAATATACTTTTTGTAGGACCTTGTGTTGAGATTTTTGAAGAGGGCTGCAGTAAACTTACAACAGCCATTCAAAGTTGTTGTTCCAAGTAGGAAACTACCATTAAATGACAGGAGACGGATCTTAGCAAAACAGTTGGGAGATTTTGTTTACATATATAATAAGGTATGTAGATATTAACTTATGTGAAGGAGTAATAAGTCCTAGGAATAACCAAATATTTATATGTCCAAATGTACATGTAACCAGACATATTCTAAGCAATTTATTAGGTATGAATATTTATTTTAATCTAATTTAAAGTACACTAACTATTTGTTTCAAAAACTTCAAAATAATTTTCTTGTCAAAATTCCAGAGTAAATGAATTCTAAACTTAATGAATGAAGCCTTTTAAAGTAAACAACCCCACTAGTAAGGTACATAATTTCATACAAGTCTGTGTGTCCTACATTTCTCAGTCGGTGCTTCTTTAACATTTCAAATAGAAAACAATAATACATTTTTAAAATTATTTTGATTCTGTAATTATTTACTGTAAGTAACTAAAATAAAAGGCAAAAATCAGCATTTTCTAACAATTATAACATGAAGATGATTTTGATAGGACAGTTTAGCTGTTAATTGTGTTAACAAAATACCAAACTGAGGAAGGAAAAAAATAAAATTTAAAAAGAGAAATTGTGTTAGTTGACATGGCATTTTATATATTATGAACAATTTCATCTATTAAATGTTGTTTTTTTTCTGCATTTTTCTCACATTCCTTCAGTGCTTTATCCATTGCCGTTTTACCATGTTAGCACAAAATCAAATTTTTTTGACATTTTATAAGAAAATTCATCAATAGATCAAATATTATTTTGATTTAATTTCAACTTAGTTTTCATAATTAGAGCAAAATATATGTTTTATTTGTTACAGTTTTGATAATAATAACAAAATATATGTTGTATTATTGTTTTTTTTTTGTTTTTGTCTATTAACATGTGTCAAGACATGACATTTTTTTCTAGTTCTGTGGGACACACAGTAGATATGGATGTAGTGCTGTTAAATTCATGATTCATTTTATTTAATGATATAACTAGATCAATATATTTAGAATTATATGTGTACTAAGATTTACACAGTATTATTTATTTAAAAAAACATAAATTTCCATTTGCCATGAAAATTATATAGAAATATTCCAACTCTTTTAATCTTCTGTTAATTCGGTACAATTTGAAGTTTACATGGAGAGAAGTTTGAAATTTATTTTGAAGTTTTTGTAAATGATATACAGATTTATACATTCTTCTTATGCATGCTGACATAAATTATTAACATATGTATCTTCTATTAATACCTGCTTTATAAGCCTTCTGCATGAAACATTAATTTATTGCATGATTTCTATAAGAACTAACACACACAGTTCACTCTGTTTCTTCTATTTGGTTCTTTAATGAAAAAAAGTTATATTTTTTATTTTCATATGTCTTGGCAGAAGCTTCGTATATATTTCATTGCTTTTCATTTTTTTTTTTTTTTTTACAATTCACAGAAATAGGTATTCTCACTTTCCAAAATATTGCTCATTTATGTAAATTTTCAGCAATACTTAACTTTTGCATAAAATTTAGTCTGAATTTCTTTCTTTTTTTTATATATTTTTATTTTATAGATTTTATTTTTTGCATCCAATTTCAATGAAAACGTAGATATCAAATTTAGTATGAACTATACATTTCTGGAATAACCTGCATATTTTGTTGATTTGTATAATAACCTTAATAAAAAGCTGTAATTGATTTCAAATCTGCATGCATGTTTGTATTAAATATTATAATATATATATATAATAGACTCAGATCAGCGTCCGGACTCCAATCGGCATCCACTGACGTCATTATCTCAAATCAAGGTCCGATTTAAGGGTATTCTTAAATCTGCATCTTTTCCAAATTCTCAGATCTATGGCCGATTTATTAGTTAGAGCTATTGTCAGTGACGTCGATTTGAGAAAGTGAGAAACGGACGTAGAATTGAGAATTGGAGGCCGATTTGAGAATTTGAAAAAAGGACTTAGATCTGAGGTACAGATGTCTGTGACATAGAAATCGGACATGGCTTTGAGGATTGGACGTCGATCTGAGTCTTACATATATATATATATCCCTGATATACATGAAAGCTGGTTACTGTATAAACATACTCAGAAAGCAAGTATTACCTTAAAATTCAACAAAATTTAGAAGAAATTCTGAACCAAAATGTAATGTTATGTGACTGGTGTCTGTTACCATTGTGACAATTCAGCAGGGTGCCAGTACAATTCAGCACGGGATCAGTTTATTACTTTTGAACTGTTATTCATAATCTGTCTGTCTATCTTCAGTAGAAATAGAGCTTTTAGCTTTGTACTCTGCACACTTTTCCTATATTTCAGCTGGTCAAACAAGCTCATCAGGTATGACATGGGTTATGGTTCTTGGAAATATTAATAGCTGCTTTAATAATCATTAATTTTCATATCCATAAAAAAATTCTGCATCACATTATTATTTCAAATTCACTCCAATGTTACTGCAAAGTCACTATTTCATTTAACTATGAAAGATTTTTGTAATTTGACATAATTTAGGCATCTTATGATATAGCAATGTTATGTTGTCTGTAAATTCCTTCCATCCTCCAATACCATTATTGTTGTGCTTCAAAGCAATTTTATTTATGCTCCAAAAGATTTTATTCATGCATGCTGTCCCAAATGCAATGTTATTCATGCTCCAATATGTTTTAAATCATGTTTCAAAAAGATGTAAAAACAAATTTCAATACAGTTTTTAATCATATGTTCCAACATGAAAAAAAAAATGAGTAAAATATTACCACTCTGTACAGCTTACAAAAAATAGTTTTAATCTATTTCTCCATGGTCTATTAAACAATTATTTTAGGACTTTGTTCTTCTTCTTTTTTTTTCATTTGTCCTTATTACATGAATTGTTTTGATTAAGACAAGATATTAGATGACATTTAATGCAATTATGGATTAATGACAGAAAAAAAAAGAAATTTGGATGTTTGATACCATATTTAACAATATTTCTGAGATATTGTGAAGGTCAATGTATTAAACAAAAGTACAATGACAATATCATCAATCTATCACAAGCCACTGAGAAATTTGATCACAAAGTTGTTTCGAGTACACCATACCTTAGACATGAATGAAATTCACAACTATTGTATAATTGACACTGACTAAAAATAGTTTTGAATGTAGGTGGAAAAAAGTTTTGATTGATTGGTGTTTAATCCCAACTTTAGCTGAAAAAAGGAGGATGAGAACAATTTACAGATTTTCTTTAAATGGGGTTAGGGTTATGATGTTTAACACCACTTTATTTTAAATCTGTTAGAAATAAGTGACAAACTTATTATTATACCCACACTCATTTCATAGTGCACATGGGGTAGTATCATGTTCTGTTCGCAGCCAATCAAAGCTACATGCAGAGTTCTTTTAAATTAATATAATAATAATGTATAATATATATATCATGCTAGCTATTAGTAAATGCTATGATCCCTCCTGTCTGCTATGGACTAAAACTTGTTTATATACATTTATATTGCTGTATACCCCTTTAGCTTAGACATGGCATGCATTATGGCTGTATTATCTGTTGTTATAATCTCTATAGGTGTAGACATATACATATATCTAGTTGTCTAATACCTGGTTGATGTACAATACTTTACTTTTATGGACTAGAGGTGAATTTTATTTATTTAAACAACATATTTTGTTATATATTCATGTCAGATATGTCAATGTGTCCTATAGTCTTCAAAAATGTTAATTGTGTTAAAATGATGTTTTAATAATTGTGATAAGAGTGAAATCTGTCTACACCGAACATCCTTAGAACATGTTTTTGTATTCGGAATAGACAGGTTTGGAGTTTACACAGGTTAAATTAACAAAGATTTCCTACATTAGGACTTCTTTTAATGTACGGTTAATACAGGTTTCTGGTTTATTCAGGGTTTGGTTTAGGCAGGTTTATGCAGGTTTCTGGTTTATTCAGGGTTTGGTTTAGGCAGGTTTATACAGGTTTCTGGTTTATTCAGGGTTTGGTTTAGGCAGGTTTATACAGGTTTCTGGTTTATTCAGGGTTTGGTTTAGGCAGGTTTATACAGGGTTTCCGGTTTATTCAGGGTTTGGTTTAGGCAGGTTTATACAGGGTTTCCGGTTTATTCAGGGTTTGGTTTAGGCAGGTTTCACTACATATAGACTTAGGTGTATACAAAATAATCACTTTGGTATATAGGTTCTTAGTTCTTGGGTTCTAAATTATAAAATTGGCTGCAATAGATAAAATATATGATATAAAGATTCAGTTTTGTAGTAATGAATGTCCTAGAGTCTTTTGGGTCCAGAGACAGGTCAGTGTTTTTCTCCGTGTACTCAGATTTCCTCCACCAATAAAACTGACCGCCACAATATAACTGAAATATTGTTGAAAGTGATGTTAAATACCATAACCCTCACCACTCTCTTTTGAGTCCATATCATGAGGATAAAACTCATACATATTACTTAAATAGGCAGTCTTCCTTATCATGTAAGCAATTCATGCTCATGTGTGCTGCAGGTTGGACATTGGAAAAGTGTGGGCATATATTTTGATATACTTTAAAGGAAAATTGTTGTCACTTATCAATTAGAATAAGGTGTGTTGAATTAAATATTGTTTATTTCAAATATTGCAAGATTCAAATTTAAAATAAAAAGGAGTGGTATTTAAATTTCCATTGTGTTTTTATATTCTAGTCCAATATCTATTGAAAAAAGGTGTTTGGCAGTTTTTTTTTAATTTTTTTTTATTACTCCTGGATTGCTGCTATTGAATTTCTGCTTGTATATGTGTTATATAGCATGTGCAATCATGTGTATGTGTAAGTCATTAAATGTATTTAATGGGTGTGAAGAAGATGTTTGTTGTGTGTTAATCATGCTAGCAAAACATATAGCGTGGCAATTATTTGCATTCCTAGCACAACATAAAATTAATTTCATGTCTTGCAAAATTATCGAAATTACATGATACCTAATCTCTAAAACTGATTTAAATGATTTGACTACTAAAGGAACAAAAAATATGTCATGGTGACCTAGTTGTCTAATTTATGCTAATTAGTACTTCTTCTAAGAAATAATTTAACACCCAGACAGAGTGTACTTGTGAACAGATTAAAACAACAAATCTTTATTAATGCATTTATAAGTTCAGCACATTTGTGGAATGTTAAGTTTTTTGAGTTTTGCATTCATAGTTCATAGTTCAAAATTGTGTAATCAGAATAACCTTATATAATGTCAAGAACAAGATACACATCAGAATTTTTTATTTGATTTTTATACTCATAATTTAAATTGTCCAAGCAGAATATATGAATTAGTTTCAATCAAGTAACACTTTGAAGGGCCGTCGTGGCCGTGATCGCATGGTAGTTGGATATACAACTACATGTACCTGTGCAATCAGTGCCTACTACCACTAAAGTTGTGAGTTCGAACCCCGTTCATGGCGAGGTGTACTCGATACAACATTATGTGATAATGTTTGTCAGTGACTTGTGACAGGGTGGTGATTTTCTCCGGGTACTCCCGTTTCCTCCACCAATAAAACCTTACCGCCACGATATAACTGAAATATTGTTGAAAGTGGCATTAAACACCATAAACCATAAACCAGTAACACGTTGAAGTCTTTTTTTTTTTAATTCTGCGACATATTGAGTTTGCAGTCTGTGTATGATATTCTTAATTCAGTGTTCTAATTGACTGGGTTTGGTACATGTAGAAAAGACAATTTCTAATTATACCCCATCATTTATACATAATAATTGCAACAGTATATTTATTAAGTCTCATATATGAAGTGTGGGAGACTTACAGTTTTTTCTCCGTTTCTTATGTAGTTGCTTGTGTATCAACAAACAATCTTATTTAAAACCATACAAACTTCTCATTTTTTTCTGCATGTTAAATTGCATGCAACAATGTATTATTTTAATTCTTCAGCAGTTTTATCTTTATCTTTGACTGGGTCGAAAGGTGTTTTGAGGGTAATATTAAAATATCAGCAAAGAAAAGAATTTCAAGACATTATACTAGTACTTCAAAATAAGAATTATAAAATAATAAAATCTGGTGTTATGCAATTTTTGTTTTGATTTTTTGTCTTTTTCTTTTTTTTTCAAATTAGAAAAGGAATGCAATTATAGTTGTTAGGAATTTGCTTATCTTATATTTTCATATATTTGCAGGAAACAGAGCAACTAAAGGTAAAGAGACTTCAGGATAGAAAGGCAGGGAAAATATCTGAAGCGTTTCCTAACCAGAAAGAAGTGCTGTGTGAGAAAAAGTTTGAGGACTTTGTTAATACAGCTAGGTATAGTGACTTTGTTAATACAGCTAGGTATAGTGTCATTTAATATTACGGGTCCTTTGTGATTTCAACTCCCCATAGTTTGAATCTATGAAAAAACTGAGTTCACTCCCAGTTTGAAGTGGGGTTCCTGTTGCTCGATCTTTAGTTTTCTGTGTAGTGTTTTGTAGATCATTGTTTGTCCCTTTGGCTATTGTGTTGTCTGTCCTTCTTCAATTTATGGATTCTGATTACCCCTTTGGTATCTTCAAACTCTTGGTGACATCAAATTTTGGTACTGTGTAAAATTCAAGCTGACATTTTTATATGCCTGTTATTAGACAGATATACTGCGAGATTATTCAGAATGTTTGGGTCTGTTTTCTTTGCGACCATTTCCACTTTTGTTATTCCATAGGCCTTAATTCCTTATAAAATATCCTGTTTTAAACATGTCATGCAGTTCTTCACTGTGCCTTGACCAATACTATTCAAATTTCATCAGATTATTTTGAATGTTGATTTTGAGTGTCAATATCTATTCTAACATGTTTCACTTTCATAGTTCGAGAATACAAAGCTGTCACACCCCTTCCCAAAAACAGTTACAAGGTATTCCAAAGAATGTCAAGGTTATCTTTAGCAAGTTTCCTTTTGAGCTAAAGTAAACTTTTTTTTTTACATAAAGGCCTGTTGTCGCTATCAAAGTTTTCTTTGTCAAAGAAAACTTCGACAAAGTTTTTGATGAAACTTTGATAGTGACAACGGTCAAAGAGATCTTTGATCAAAAATTTGACCAACTTTGATGGAATAGAACTCCATCCTATTTTTCTTCAAACTTTGATGGACTTTGATGGAAATCAACCAATCAGAATACTGTTTTGGAATGATGAGATGATGTTTACAAAACAGAAGCACATGATAATAAAAAGACGGGAAAGGGAAAATCAGCAAGATGAGTAAGAAATTAATATGGACAAATGAAATCATAGAAGAATTGATTGAATTGTTGTTTTGTTCATTCTAAAAATAATTTCGGAACTCGTTCGGGTCTTCTTACAATGTGCAATTCTTTAAGAAGTGTATTGTATGCACTTCTTTGTTTCCTTCTCAGCAACCAAGATCTAGTTGCCCTCCTTCTCGCCCTTGCACGGTCCCAGTTTCTCCTTCTAAGGATTGCAATACTCATTAAGTGATAGCAATGTTTTCATAATTTGTGAGAGTTGGAGTCATTTTTTTGTGTTTCCCTCCAATTCTTTGACAAAGATGATCAGAAAACTTTGATAGTGACAACAGACACTTTGTCCAAGTTTTCTTTGACAAAGTTTTTGATGGAAAACTTTGATAGTGACAACGGGCCTTAAATCTGACAGAAAAAAAATTTCTGTCTACATATTCACTTAAAAAATTGTAAGTTGTTTACAATAAACCAGTTTTTTTTAATGATGACCTAAAATTTGTAACAGAAGATATTATATTACAGTGAGAGTGAGTTGGAAGATGTCCTTACAACATACACTAAGATAAACAAATCAGCCAGTATATTCCTGGGAGGTAATCCTAAGCACAGTAGTTCTGAATCAAACAGCCAATCAAAAGTGACATCTGCTGCAAGTTCACAGAATACTGGTTCCTCCTCTACTGGTACTATAGCATCCAGAAATCCACAGAATGAGGCATCAAGACAAGTTTTATCTGGATGGGACGATATCCCTAAAGGTTTGTGCTAACAATTGTTAGAATAAATGTGCTTTTAGATAAAATTAACAGATTAATACATAATATGTACATTAATTTAATAGATTTTTATATTTACGACTGCTTGATTAGACTGGAAATTGAAATAGAAAAATAATTACAAAGCAGATAAGGTTTCTCTATTGATGTTACATATCAAGGCATTTGTTCCATTTTGTACGCACAATGATATATAAATAAAGACAGAAAATGACTTGTTTAAATCAGTTAAGGTGGGAAAGAATGATATTTAGAATCTTTAAGAATTCTGTCACTATAATACTTTCTCAAATCAGGAGAAATCTGAACACATAGAAAACAAGTTATAAAAATATAATTTTCAATATTATTAGCTCACCTTGCCAAAGGCAATGTGAGCTTTTGCCATCACTTGGCGTCCGTCGTCCATTAACTTTTCACATTTTAATCTTCTCCTCTGAAATCCCTCAGCCAAATGAACTGAAACTTGGTAGGAAGTATCTATGGAAGGTGCTCTATTAAGAGTGCTCATATCGTCCCGATCCATTAACAAACATGACCGCCACAGGCAATTTTTGTTTCTGATTGGCCGATTTTTAAAAATCTTCTCCTCTGAAACCGCTTGGCCAAATGAACCGGAACTTGGTAGGAAGCATCTATGGAAGATCCTCTATAAAGATTGCTCATTTTGTCCTGATCCGTTAACAAACATGGCCACCACAGGCGACTCTTGTTTCTGATTGGCTGATTTTTAAAATTCTTCTCCTCTGAAACCGTTTGGCCAAATGAACCGAAACTTGGTAGGAAGCATCTATGGGCGGTCCTCTATCAAGATTGCACATTTCGTTCCAATCCATTAACAAACATGGCCAACACAGGCAATTCGTGTTTCTGATGATTGATTTCTAAAAATCTTCTCCTCTGAAACTGCTTTGCCAAATGATCCGAAACTTGGTAGGAAGCATCTATGGAAGGTTCTCTATAAAGAATGCTCATTCCGTCCCGATCTGTTAACAAACATGGCCACCACAGACAATTCTTGTTTCTGATTAGTTGATTTCTAAAAAAAAATTCTCCTCTGAAACAACTTGGCCAAATGAACCGCAACTTGGTAGGAAGCATCTATGGGAGGTCCTCTATAAAGATTGCTCATTTCGTCCCGATCCATGTACAAATATGGCGCCACAAGCAATTCTTGTTTCCGATTGTTTGATTTCTAAAAATCTTCTTCTCTGAAACAGCTTTGCCAAATGAACCGAAACTTGGGAGGAAGCATTCTTGGAAGTTCCTCTATAAAGAATGCTCATTTTGTCCAGATTCATTAATAAACATGACCACCACAGGCAATTCTTGTTTCTGATTGGTCGATTTCTAAAAATTTTCTACTCTGAAACAGCTTGGCCAAATGGACTGAAACATGGTAGGAAGCATCTATGGAAGGTCCTCTATAGGAATTGCTCATTCCGTTTTGATCTGTTAACAAACATGGCCACCATAGGCAATTTTTGTTTCTTATTGGTCGATTTCTAAAACAGCTTTTCCTCTGAAACCGCTTGGCCAAATGATATGAAACTTGGTAGGAAGCATCTATGGAAGGTCCTCTATAGATATTGCTCATTTTGTTTTGATCCATTAACAAACATGGCCGCCACAGGCAATTCTTGTTTCAGATTGGTCGATTTCTAAAAATCTTCTTCTCTGAAACTGCTTTGCCAAATGAACCGAAATTTTGTGGGAAGCACCTATGGAAGGTTCTGTATTAAGTTTCCTCAAAGAAGAATGAAAGGTGAGCGACACAGGTTCAGTGGGACTCAGCCCACTGAGCCTCTAGTTTATAGTGTCATGTTAAGTTAATTTGCATCACATGGTCTTTTTGTGTAGTATCCCCAACAACTTAAGGGAGCACTCGGTCCTGTATTTGTGTGCCTCTTGATGAAATTTTTTCTGTTTTTGAGATAACATAGATCACAAATAATTAGTTTATGTCTTTAATTTATAAGAAGCATATACATGCCAAGGTCTTGTTTAAGTGTAGTAGTTTTCCCTTTGTAGCTCACCTTACTCAAAAGATCGTCATTATTTTGTGCATTTTGTTTTTTAACTTGGCGTCCGTCGTCCACTAATTTTTCACATTTTAATCTTCTCCTCTAAAACCACTTAGCCAAATGAACTGAAACTTTGTAGAAAGCATCTATGGAAGGCCCCGATCCGTTATTAATAACCATGGCCACCGCAGGCAATTCTTGTTTCTGATTGGTCAATTTCTATGGAAGGTCCTCTATAGAGATTGCTCATTTTGTTTTGATCCATTAACAAACATGGCCACCACAGGCAATTCTTAGCCGCATGAACCAAAACTTTGTAGAAAGCATCTATGGAAGGTCCTCTAAAAAGATTGCACATTTGTTCACTATCCGTTTATAAAAATGGCCACCACAGGCAATTCTTGTTTCTGATTGGTCAATTTCTAAAAAATCTTCTCTGAAACCTTTTAGCCAAATGAACTGAAACTTGGTAGGAAGCATTTATGGAAGGTCCTCTATAAAGATTGCACATTTCGTCCTGATCTGTTAATAAACATGGACGCCACAGGCAATTCTTGTTTCTGATTGGTCGATTTATAAAAAAATCTTCTCCTCTAAAACCGCTTGGCCAAATTAACCGAAACTTGGTAGGAAGCATCTATGGAAGGTCCTCTATAAAGATTGCTCATTTCATCCCGATCCGTTAACAAACATGGCCACCACAGGCAATTGTTGTTTCTAAAAATCTTCTCTGAAACCACTTGGCCAAATGAAATGAAACATGGTAGGAAGCATCTATGCAAGGTTCGGTATAAAGTTTTCTCAAAGCAGAATGAAAGGTGACGACATAGGCTCAGGCTCAGCCCACTGAGCCTCTAGTATGATTTTGACATGTGTGTATGTGTGTGTATGAAATATTATTTTCAGGTTCAATATTTAATGGCTGCTTATGCTGTAATGTGGACAACCAACAGATGTCTTATGTTCTACAGAGTGATCAGTTTTTTTAATTACATGTTTTTTTTTAGACTTTTAGAAATGTTTAGGAAACATAGAACACTGTCTGATACCACCTATTTCCTTAATTTTATCATCATTATCGGACAATTTAAAAAAAAAAGGTATTACCCGGTATGCAGTCATGTCTATGATTCATGGGCATAAACAACTACATTTGTATGTGTGTTAAATTGCTTAAATGTAGATTTTTATATACATTCACTTTTTCATTTTTATCTATCAATATTCCTGAAATACAAAAGACATTAAATTTGTAAAAAGAAATTATTATTATTACATATGTATTATTATTATGAGCTTGCTATTTCTTAGGACAACTTTAGACCATCCATCCATAAACATTTGTGGGTTGTCTGTAACCTAACCCACTGACCCACCCACCAAACACTGCTCCTCCCAAATTGGTAATTTCAAAGAAATTTTGTTTTTATTATTTTAGCAAGTATATCTTTTTTTCCAAGTAAGTCTGTTCTTTTCAGATATTTGAAAGAAAACAAAAAAATTCCCTTATTTAGCTACCCATTTAAAAAAAAAGGCAATTTTTACACAATTACGAGTACACGTAGTTATTTTATGATGGCCTTGTTAGCATTGTAAATTTCTACAATAACTGACCTTTGGAGACAATTTATAGCTTATCATGTTACTACTTTGTTTATTGTGAGTGTGCTTATCAATATATGCCAAGCTTGATTTAAAATGTAATTCAAACATAAGCAAAAATATATTTATGTAATCAGTTGACAAAGTCAAGCTAAAGTTATCGTAATGTTGACCTGTCACAATATTACCCAGTAAAACCTTTATATATAGGCTAACTATAGTGGCATTTTAACTATTGCAATTTTTTTTTTAAACCTGTAGTTAGTGGCACAACAGCTTCAGCCGTCACCAGCAGCACAGCACCAACCACCAATGATTCAAAATATGGTTCTAGTTCGTCACTGACAGCTGAACCTCTCCGGAGCTTGTCTAATCAATATCAAACCCCTTCACAATCATCTTTCGCTAACGCTGTCCATTGTTATACCCAGAAACTGGCTGTGAATAGACCCAGATCTGCATCTACAGGAGGCCAAAGACCAGGTACTTGTTTGTCTTTTGAGATAACTTCAGAAAAAAAGTCATAATCGTGTGGTCTCATTGGCATCTTTAATGAAAAGAAGAACTTTCATATTGTAAACCATATTTTCTAACATAGATTCCAGGCTCTTAAATTTCTGGGTCTGAAATACTGATGATTAAATTAGAGTCTTTTCATTACTGTAGATTAAGTTCAGTTTTTTTTTTGTCTACTTCTAAATCTGCACATACAATTTTCTTGAATAACTCTTTAATATTTCAGTATGTTTTATTCTGCATCAATGTGTATCTTATTTGTCTACTTCCCATCAAATTAATTATTGCACATATGTGTGCATATATCTTGTCAGAAAATAATTACCATAAATGTTTGCACAGTTTATTACTCTGTTTAATAAGATTGCATCATATAAAATGAGTTGGAAAGAATTTTCATTTTATATAATGGATTTTTTTGCCACTTAAAAAGTAGTTATAGTAAAAATTAAGAGATAAAAGTTATGGCTTTTTCAGACCCATTTTCATGATCAGTTACTTTTTAGCTCGCCTGTACGAAGTACAGGAAGCGAGCTTATGTCGTCACCTGTGCGTCTTCGGCGTCCAATGTTAACGTTTGCGTTTAGTCCCAATGTAGACAAACTACTTGGCCCAGGTTGATGAAACTTCACATGTGAGTTTGTCGTGGACAGTTAAAAACACCGCACACAAATATAGGTCACCGTGACCTACTCTTTCTGCCTGAATGACTTCGACATTTTTGCGTTAACGTTTGCGTTTAGGTCCAATGTAGACAAACTACTTGGTCCAGATTGATGAAACTTCACGTGTGAGTATGTCGTGGACAGTTAAAAACACTGCACACAAATATAGGTCACCGTGACCTACTATTTCTGTCTGAATGACTTCGACATTTTTGCGTTAATGTTTGCACTTGGGTCCAATGTAGACAAACTACTTGATCCAGGTTGATGAAACTTCACATGTGAGTTTGTCGTGGGGCAGTTAAAAACACCGCACACAAATACAGGTCACCGTGACCTACTATTTCTGTCTGAATGACTTCAACATTTTTGCGTTAACATTTGCGCTTAGGTCCAATGAAGACAAACTACTTGATCCAGATTGATGAAACTTCACATGTGAGTTTGTCGTGGACAGTTAAAAACACCGCACACAAATATAGGTCACCGTGTCCTACTATTTCTGCCTGAATGACTTCGACATATTTGCGTTAACATTTGCGTCTAGGTCCAATGTAGACAAACTACTTGGTCTAGGTTGATGAAACTTCACATGTGAGTTTGTCGTGGACAGTTAAAAACATCCCACACAAATATAGGTCACCATGACCTACTATTTCTGCCTGAATGACTTCAACATTTTTGCTTTAACGTTTGCGTTTAGGTCCAATCACAGGGCCTTATCACTATCCAGGTAAATATACTATCAATGTATAAACATATACAAGGGCGGACATCTTTTTTTACCCCCGCTCGCTTCAAGTCGTGTTTGTTTTTTAAATTCCTTCTAATATATTCAAACCCTGTTTGGTTCAACTCCCAAGACCTTATTCTTTTCAAAAAATATCATGACCCCCCCTCGACTACCTCTTGTGAAGGCGCAGCGGTCGTTTTTGTCAGGAATTCGCCTAAGTAGAGAACAACATGGACCCAAAGTGAAAGTAACAGCGCCACCTATTAAAAAAAACGGAAGTTCAGAACTCTCTGGGTTTTACCATTCGATATTTGGTTTTCTCGCTAGTTATCGTGTTTCTAAGTATAAGATACCGTGGGAAATAACAGACGAAATAATAAATTAAAGAAAATGGACAGCAATCAAGAAAAAGCCTTGAAAATGGCATTTATCATTCATTGTATGTACAAGTCAAAAATGTTCAGTTTTCACTTCAAATCGTCCCGCTCGTTTAATGATGTTTGAATCTTAACGGTATTTTCCTTACCTCAAAGCTAAAACCCTGAGAGTTCCGAACTTCCGTTTTTTTTTTAGGTGGCGCTGTTACTTTCACTTTGGGTCCATGTTATTCTCTACTCGGGCGAATTCCTGACAAAAACGACCGCTGCACCTTCACAAGAGGTAGTCGAGGGGAGGTCATGATATTTTTTGAAAAGAATAAGGTCTTGGGAGTTGAATCAAACAGGGTTTGAATATATTAGAAGGAATTTAAAAAACAAACACGACTTGAAGCGAGCGGGGGTAAAAAAAGATGTCCGCCCTTGTATATGTTTATACATTGATAGTATATTTACCTGGATAGTGACAAGGCCCTGTGGTCCAATGTAGACAAACTACTTGATCCAGGTTGATGAAACTTCACATGTGAGTTTGTCGTGGACAGTTAAAAAGACCGCACACAAATGTAGGTCACTACGACCTACTATTTCTGCCTGAATGACTTCAACATTTTTGCGTTAACGTTTGCGTTTATGTCCAATGTAGATAAACTACTGGATCCAAGTTGATGAAACTTCACATGTGAGTTTGTCGTGGACAGTTAAAAACACTGCACACAAATATAAGTTACATGTTAAGACCTGTTTTACTATTACATTTATATGTCCATTTTGAATACCATTAAATGGTTTTCTTTTGGCCAAGCTGAAGTATTGTTCTTAACCAAATTAAACACTAACCACATGGTTATGACATTCACATGTAACTATAGATTGCACAGGCGAGCTGGATGGTCTGCCTTGCGACCAGCTATTTTTTACTTAAATGTTATGGCTTTTTCAGACCCGCTTTCATGATCAGTTACTTTTTTACTTAAATCAATTGTTTTTAAAAAGTAGTGGTTTTGTAACTTGTTTCATAACCCATCATAAATGTCTTAAAGGAGTTGTCAGTCCATACATTGTACATATTTTTTATAAGGTTTGTCAGCTTTCTAGCTTCAAGTTAAAAAATTGCAAAGCTTAAATATTTGCAAGTAGAATATGCATGTGCATTCAAATTTGGTAGGATATGTTTATGTTCCATAGGTCTTTGTAAGCTCACTAAAAAAAACATTAGGTTATCATCTGTAGTTTACACATACAAATAAGGGTAGAGTTCCACATCTAAGTTTTACTTCCCTCTCTTTCTCTATTTCATTGAAAATTATAAAAAGATGATGGCCCCATCATGGCCGTGATCGTATGGTAATTGAATTTATAACTACCTATGCAATCAGTGCCTATCACCATTAACATTGTGAATTCGAATCCGCTCAGGCGAGGTGTACTCGATACAACATGATGTGATAAAGTTTGTCAGTGACTTGCGGCAGGTCTGTGATTTTCTCCTGGTACTCCGACAATAAAACTGACTGCCACGATATAAATGAAATATTGTTGAAAGTGGCATTAAACACTGTAAACCAACCAAACCATCAAATAGATGCACAATGCAAAGAGAGATAATCTATTGGTTGCAAAGTTTTATATTGGGAATTTGTATTCACCTATAGCTATTTATCAGGAATCTCAAACTACCAATTGATATCATTATTCCTTGGATTCATAAAATATTTTTAAAACAAAAGTTTTTTTATCTATAAGTTTTATATTGTATTGTGGTATAAATATTTTGACAGGATCAGCTACAGTGGGAGCTGGTAGACCACATATGAGACCAATGTCAGCAGCTCAAGCTAGGACAATATCAGCTTATGCTACAACTGATCCTACTGTTGGTAAGTTTGTAGTTTCAGTTACTTACAAATTGGTAAGTTTGTAGTTTCAGTTACTTACAAGTTGGTAAGTTTGTAGTTTCAGTTACAAGTTCAGTGTAAAAAAAAATGTATGTGTTTTTATATAGTTCAGTGTTTTAAGTCATAAAGAAAATCTTTTTTCTAATTAAAAAACCTTGTGAATTCTATTTCAGTGTTCTGTCTCCACAATCCATTGTACTTAATTTTCTGCCTGGAATCTAGCACTGTTTTCTTATCAATTCCTTTTATATTCACATCATGATAATTACATTCATTATACGTGTTATTGATTTGCCTACAAAAGATATAGAAATGTCACAATTGTTATTTTCATGCAAGGAGAGTGAATCAATGATGAGTGAATGAAGTAATTTCAGACATTGATTCAGTGGACTAAACCATAGGGGGGCATTGTGGTCGTTATCTTATGGTAGTTGGATTTACAACAACATGTGTAATCAGTTGTGAGTTCGAACCCCGTTCATGGCAAGGTTTACTTGATACAACATTATGTGATAAAGTTTGTCAGTGACTTGCGACAGGTCGGTGGTTTTCTCTGGGTACTCCAGTTTCCTCCACCAATAAGACTGATCGCCACAATATAACTGAAATATTGTTGAAAGAGGCATTAAATACCATAAACGAAACCAAACCATAGGATAGTCATAGAATATGTTGGGGGAATAAACAATGGTACATGATATACAAATTTACATGGAAATAACAATATATCAAAGGAACCGTTCTTCTGTTTCTTTCTTCATCTTTCTTCATGTTATTCTACCCATCTTGTTTCTTGTAAGTTTTAATAAGTTTTCATTATTAAATGCTGCTTCAACAACTGTTCGAAGTTCCTTAAGTTTTTTCAGATCACTTGACAATATATACCTTTTCTACCTTTATAGTAGAAAGTTCACCCATCACAAAAAGAAAATATTTGGTTGATTTCCTCTCATGTCGATGCAACTTTATGTGAACATGTTTTTCAATAATTGATTTCAGTTCACTTGTTTTATGTGGTTGTCATTAATTAAAAAACTGACGGCCACAATATAATAAAAATATTAAAAATGGTGTTTTTGTAAATATTTTTGTTTTGTAATTTATTTATTTGGTTTTTTTTTATGAAGAAAGGAACTTGATTGTATAAATTTGCAAAATATTGTGCATGTCAAGTTAGTAGAGGGGCCGTACGGTAGTTGAATTTACAACTACCAATGCAATCAGTGCCCATCACCACTGATGTTGTGAGTTCGAATCTTGATCAGGGTGAGGTGTACAACATTATGTGATAAAGTTTGTCAGTGACTTGCGACAAGTCTGGTTTTCTCAGGGCCCTCCGGTTTCCTCCACCAATAAAACTGTCTGCCACGATATAACTGAAATATTGTTGAAAGTGGCACTAAGCACAAATAAACAAACAAGTTAATTTGATATGGCCAGCTCTTTAGCAGCTTGTCCAAGAATGATATGTTTTTTTCTCACTCTCATTAAAAAAAATGCCTTTGTAAAGGAAACATTATCTGTATGCCTTAAATATCAGTGTGTCCACATTTAGTTGTAAATAACTTGTATTTAATTTTCCTTCTTTTCATGTCAATAAGATATTTTACATCAATCTCAGTATTGTGACTTTTATAGGTTGTGAAATAATGAAACTGCATAACATAGAACATCAAAGCTTTTAAATAGAAAATAGATGCCTATCAATATATTGACAATTTTATATAGAGTTACTTTTTATTTGAAGAATAGAACCATTAAAACTGTATTTTATTGATTTTTTATTAATTTTAACCAAGATTCTGTATTGTCTTAAAACATTAAAAAAATCTCAATTTTTCAGAATACAGAGTAATTGTTATTTAAATTATTTGTATCTTATAAAGTTTCTTTGTCTCCTACTCACTGCCCATAAAATCCTTCTATCTAAAGAAAAAATTAAAAACCTGTGAACTTTAGAAATATATAAATTTGAATATATATATACAGTCAAACCTACATTAGTGAGCACCTCTGACTATTAAGCAATAACTTGTATTATGTTACCTTAATTTGTATTGCCCTTCCCAATGCATTTCATATCAATTAAACCTGAATTAAGCAACCACCTGTCTTATGTGACCATATTTCACTGTTCCCTTGGAAGGTCACATAAGACAGGTTAGACTCAGTGAACAAGAAGACATGGTTTCAAAGTACAAAAATGAATAATGATGTCATCGTATTATATAGGTCAACCGTTATTGGTAAAAACAGTCCTCGTTAATTATAGGTCAACTAGGTACTTTCCATCTAACAATGACATCATTTTTTGTTTTGTTTTTATGACTTTGTCTATTTATCAGTGTAGCCATACATGATCGATTAACCATATTTAGTTTATTGTTTTATAATTATAAGATTAACATGTCTCCCATTTATATGCCATCAGACCTTAATCTTGATAGGGGCCATCATGGTCATGATCGTATGGTAGTTGGATTTACAACTACCTGTGCCTATCACCACTAAAGTTGTGAGTTCAAATCCCATTCATGGCAAAGTGTACAACATTATGTGATAAAGTTTGTCAGTGACTTGCTGCATGTAGGTGGTTTTCTATGTGTACTCTGGTTTCCTCCACCAATAAAACTGACCACCACGATATAGCTGAAATATTGTTGAAGTGGCATTAAACACCACAAACCAACCAACCAACCAACCTAATCTTGATAATTTGAATTGCCTATTAAGAGATTGGATATGACGTTATTAATGATAATTAAAAGTGATATTGAAATTGTAACATATAGCTTAAAATTACGGTATTTTTTTAATCAACTATCTTTAGGGCTATATCAACTTGTTTTGCCAAATAGTGAAAGTTTTTTTTTTACGTCTTATGTGACTGAAACCAATGTTACCGTCTTTTTTTATGGCACTCCAGTTTTGTTATCACACTCCTCCCTACATTTTATATTTATAAAATCTTAAATCAAAAGACTTGAAATGCCATAAAAATATTGTTAGACTTTCTTGTTATAGATATGTCAAATATAAGCAGTTCGTTGTAATCTGAAGCTTACTGGCTCGTTCTCTAATGCTCACTCACTCACAACTGATACTTGATGATATCTATAAGCAGAAGGTCAGATAATGCAGTGCGTTAGATCGTGAGTTCGAGTCCCAGTCAGGTCAAACCAAAGAATATAAAATTGATATTTGTTGCTTCTCTGCTAAGCATACAGCATTAAAGAGAAAGAGCAAAGACTGGTTGGCTCGAAATCAGAATAATGTGTCCAATTAGAGCGACGTGTCTACCCGCAGACTTTTGTTTCAGTGAGCTAGCACTACAAAAATCCAACTCGGCGTGATGGTCTAGTACAAAGCGGACTTCATCGTCATCTCATTGAAAATTAACTTGTTGTCTCCATGATATAGCTGAAAAATTGCTGAATTGGCATTAAACAACAAATACTCACTCACTGATAATTCATACATATCAATTATAATGTCATTTAAATAGTGAATGTACACATGTTGTTTTCAGATTCCTACAATGATGAAGCCATACAAAATGCCTTACAGAGACTAGCATTACGTCAACAGGCACGTCAGTACTCACCATACAATAGTACTGCCATAATACCTCAAGATGTGGAAATAAAGTCACGTGTGGGGTCAGCAAAAGGTCAAAGACCTTCAGATATGTTACAATACAGGAGTAGCTCAGTTGAAGACAATATTAATTCGTATGTTCACGCTCCGGGAAATAGTTTTGTTACCCCAGGAAAACATGGTGATAATGTTCAAAGAGCCTTCATTTCAGCTGAAGAAATTGGAATTAAATCTCGCCCTTCTTCGGCGTCTTATCAGAGACAAGTAACAGATCAAAATCCTGTGGGAGGAGGTCGTCCTGTTCAAACCAATGTTAATTTACAAAGTGCAAATGCAACTTTTAATAGTTTTGTAGATGGAAATAGTGGACATTCAAATACATTACACAATGACCTGGCGATGGCATACAGTCAGGTGACAGGCGTAGCTCCCCAAAATTACCACACTGCCTCACAAACCAGTAAACAATATCAGCTTCTCCAACAGCAACAAGCACTAAAACAGCAAAGTAAGGCTTTGTTAGAACAGAGCAAAGCAAAACATCAGGCTATGATTGCTCAAGCTCACGCTGTACAAAAGGCCAACCCTCCTAGACCTACAATGAAAAATGTAAATGGCGAAATACATATAGAAAGTGCTATGCAAAAATATGCTCCCAAGCCTCCTATACAGCCCTCACACTGTAGGAAACCAACAGGTCAGCATAGAGCTCAAAGGTAGGTCAAGTTCTTGTATATGTACCTGTATTATATAAGTATCTACATATATATGGATGTTGTACCAATCCCATCCCAAGACATTATGTTCACTTGCACTTAAAACATGTGGTGGAAATGCACACATGTATTTCTTTTTATTTGTTATTTGTCATGAATGCACATTTTATCAAATCAAAATTTCTTTTTGAACTGTTATTTATGTGTTTACTTTGAGGAATTGTTTTATTTACCAGTATTATAAAATACTTCTAAAATGGAGAAAATTTACTACTCTTCATTTTGAAAGTAAAATTCTCATTGCATGTGAATTGAACATATATAAATAGCTATGTTCAAATATTTGAATAAAAATGTCAATGTAATAAATTAAATTCTTCAGTTTAATTACAAATTGATATCTTCACCATTTCATGGTGCATTTTTGTTAATAATTATTAAGGATACACATTGGCTAGTCATAATATATATATATATATATATATATAATCAGACATATTGTTGAAAGTGGTGTTAAACACCATAACCATATAATGAGACTTTTGTTTAAACTTTTGAGAAGATATTATATATTTATGATACAAATTAGTTAATGTTATTTCAATTACAAGCCTGTTGGAAAAAGACCACATGATGGCACATCTGCAAAGAAAAAAAAATCTTAATAAAACAAATTATATAATTTCAAGCCTGTTGGAAAAAGACCACATGATGGCACATCTGCAAAGAAAAAAAAATCTTAATAAAACAAATTATATAATTTCAAGCCTGTTGGAAAAAGACCACATCTGCAAAGAAAAAAATCTTAATATTACAAATTATGTGGTTTTTATCTCGCTTTAATGGTCTAGTACAACAGGTTTGACTTTCTAATGACAATTTATACTTGGAACTTAGATTTGAATGTATCTGGTTTAAGTTACTGCAAGTTACAAGCAAGATCAGTAGCGATATAATCGGAAATAGTTCAGCAATGCTAATATTAAATTTAATTTTGAAATGGCAATTCTCCATATGCCAACTTGCAATTGAGCAAATATTTGAATTTAATGTTAAAACTGAAGCTTTGAGTAGAGTAGGAAATGTATGCCCAACATACTTAGCATTGCTGAAAAATGTCTTACAAAATGGATTTAAGCATGCTAGCACAGGCTGGGAAATATTGGAGTTTTATGGTTGGCATACATTTTCAAGACATCTCAGGATTTTTTTAAAAACATTATGTAAATTTCCAAATTTTTTAATGTTACAAAGTATGAGAGAGTTTTTAAAAAGTAAGTTGTTTTTAATTTAAATCAATCGATGTCTTTAAAATATATGCATATATTGCTGAAAATGATGCTGGTTGCCATAAAGCTCTTGCATGTGTGTATTGTCTTGCTTGCCACCAGCTCACTGTGTGCTTAATATATTTTGTTGCTAGGCAACCATTGACAGAAGAATCATTGAATTTTAATTTCTACAACAGCCTCAAGCACAACCCCAATGTGGGATCCTCACGACCATCCTCAGCATCAGGTATACACAGTGTTTACTTATATCATTTATTTATTGGCTGGTGAGGGGTTCTCATATGTTTAAAATTTTGTTAAATCATTTTTTTTTCTGGAACTTAATGAAGAAGTTTGTTCTTACTGTAATGAAATATATACCATATTATGCATGAAGGAACATTAACAAAAAATAATTCTTGGCTTATATTTTTCAGTTTTCTGGAAATGTTTGTTAACTTTTAGGAATTTTAAATTGAAAATTATTTAACTAAATATACACATATGAGAACCCCCTGATATATGGCTAGTTGGATATTCTTAACAAACATTTTTTCCTCATTAACAGTCAATATTGCAGTTAAAATAAAAATAAAAATATAGTTACCCAGTTTTGCTTGTTTAAAGTGCATAAATATTTGACTCTGTTTCACTTCCTGTAAATAATAATTTGTCATCATACATTACTTACTTATTTATCCTCTTCATCCCCGATGGGACATAAGGCATCAACTCATCGTACATCCATGAAACTTATTGTGTTCTTATAATTCCTTAATGACAGTGTTTTTGTTTTGATTTATGTGATAAAGTTTGTCAGTGATTCACGACAGGTCGGTGGTTTTCGTGCTTTTTGTGTTCGATTTATGTGATTAAGTTTGTCAGTGACTTACAACAGGTTAGTGGTTTTCGCCGGGCACTGCATTTTCCTCCACCAATAACACTGACCTCTAGGAAATAACTAAGTGAAATATTGTTGAAAGTGGCATTAAACACCATAAACCAAACCAAACCTAAACCTTGATTATTTAAATATTCTAAATACAAATGTATTTGTAACAGTCAAACTTCAGTGTATCAAAATCAAAGGGATAGACAATTTCACTTTAGACACCTTTTTGCTATGGTTCAAGAGTAATGCCCCTGTTTACTTTAACTGGAAGTGGGAGCATTTGTGTTCTAATGTCACTTTCTTCTGGAAGTGGGAGCATCTGTGTCCTAATGTCACTTTCTTCTGGAAGTAGGAGCATCTGTGTCCTAATGTCACTTTCTTCTGGAAGTAGGAGCATCTGTGTCCTAATGTCACTTTCTTCTGGAAGTGGGAGCATTTGTGTCCTAATGTCACTTTCCTCTGGAAGTGGGAGCATCTGTGTCCTAATGTCACTTTCCTCTGGAAGTGGGAGCATCTGTGTCCTAATGTCACTTTCTTCTGGAAGTAGGAGCATCTGTGTCCTAATGTCACTTTCTTCTGGAAGTAGGAGCATCTGTGTCCTAATGTCACTTTCTTCTGGAAGTGGGAGCATTTGTGTCCTAATGTCACTTTCTTCTGGAAGTGGGAGCATTTGTGTCCTAATGTCACTTTCTTCTGGAAGTAGGAGCATCCGTTCCTAATGTCACTTTCTTCTGGAAGTGAGAGCATCTGTGTCCTAATGTCACTTTCCTCTGGAAGTAGGAGCATCCGTGTCCTAATGTCACTTTCCTCTGGAAGTAGGAGCATCCGTGTCCTAATGTCACTTTCCTCTGGAAGTAGGAGAATCCGTGTCCTAATGTCACTTTCTTCTGAAAGTAGGAGCATCTGTGTCCTAATGTCACTTTCCTCTGGAAGTGGGAGCATCTGTGTCCTAATGTCACTTTCCTCTGGAAGTGGGAGCATCTGTGTCCTAATGTCACTTTCTTCTGGAAGTGGGAGCATCTGTGTCTTAATGTCACTTTCTTCTGGAAGTGGGAGCATCTGTGTCCTAATGTCACTTTCTTCTGGAAGTGGGAGCATTGTGTCTTAATGTCACTTTCCTCTGGAAGTGGGAGCATCTGTGTCCTAATGTCACTTTCTTCTGGAAGTGGGAGCATTGTGTCTTAATGTCACTTTCCTCTGGAAGTGGGAGCATCTGTGTCCTAATGTCACTTTCCTCTGGAAGTGGGAGCATCTGTGTCCTAATGTCACTTTCTTCTGGAAGTGGGAGCATCTGTGTCCTAATGTCACTTTCTTCTGGAAGTGGGAGCATCTGTGTCCTAATGTCACTTTCCTCTGGAAGTGGGAGCATCTGTGTCCTAATGTCACTGTCTTCTGGAAGTGGGAGCATCTGTGTCCTAATGTCACTTTCTTCTGGAAGTGGGAGCATCTGTGTCCTAATGTCACTTTCCTCTGGAAGTGGGAGCATCTGTGTCCTAATGTCACTTTCCTCTGGAAGTGGGAGCATCTGTGTCCTAATGTCACTTTCCTCTGGAAGTGGGAGCATCTGTGTCCTAATGTCACTGTCTTCTGGAAGTGGGAGCATCTGTGTCCTAATGTCACTTTCTTCTGGAAGTGGGAGCATCTGTGTCCTAATGTCACTTTCTTCTGGAAGTGGGAGCATCTGTGTCCTAATGTCACTTTCCTCTGGAAGTGGGAGCATCTGTGTCCTAATGTCACTGTCTTCTGGAAGTGGGAGCATCTGTGTTCTAATGTCACTTTCTTCTGGAAGTGGGAGCATCTGTGTCCTAATGTCACTTTCCTCTGGAAGTGGGAGCATCTGTGTCCTAATGTCACTTTCTTCTGGAAGTGGGAGCATCTGTGTCCTAATGTCACTTTCTTCTGGAAGTGGGAGCATCTGTGTTCTAATGTCACTTTCTTCGGGAAGTGGGAGCATCTGTGTCCTAATGTCACTTTCTTCCATTTTTGTTTGTTCAAAATATGACCATCAGAACTTTCGAAGAAAATGATCACCAATTCTACATTCATTCTATCATCAAGGAGGCAAATTCTTACATTTTTTTTTATTTGTCCACAAAACTACAAATGTTTATAAGTATTTATATATATATATGCAGGGCTTTCAATATTTTTCAAGTGTACCAGTACATCACTATTTATAGGTGGTACTTTTTATTAAAATTTGAACATTTTCGTGTATATCTGATACAACACTCATTAAAATCAGGAGGTACCAAAGACCATTTTAGGTGGGTACCTGGTACCGCTCCTTATTAAAAGGCCTGTTGATGGGGAGTTTTGTTTTGTAACTATAAATGTGTGAAGGTTTAGTACAGAAACACTTATTGTTTAAACTGAAACTATTTTTATAGGAAGTGAAACAGACTTAAATGTAGTTGAATTTTGATTTTAATTTTTCTAATTTATTTGGAACCCTGATAGTATTAAGAAGAAAACAATCTTTTAGTAGATAAAAATCAATTAAAATAGAAGGAAAGATCCATTTAATTTTTTTCCCCTCTCTCTCATTCAAAATAAGTGCCAATTAACATTTTGGTGACTTTAAAGGCAGGTGCAAACATACCTATGTATACTACCATACAATGCAAATGTAGACATGGAATTATATTAATATTTGAAATATAAGACAAAAATATCAATTTTTTTTTTTTTAATATAGTTGTTTTGCATATGCTAATTATATTATACATGTAATATATTGATATTGCTTAATGTGCAAAACCATTTGCATTAAATTTAGAATATAAACATTCATATTAATTTTTAATATTTGCTTGCCTTATTTTTAATACCTACTGGATATACATGTACTATAATTTACTTTATAATGAATAAGAAGGCTGAATTTCTTGTATTTTTAAAATGCAATATTGCATACAAAGTAATATTAACCCCTCTGTTGGCAGTGCATGTGTAATAGAAATAATCATTTTTAGTACCAGATGGTTGATTTGTTTTGTAGCAAGATGTGTTTTTTATATCATGTATTCAATTTGAGACTGTCAACATCTGCTCGATATAACATTATGTGATAAAGTTTGTCAGTGACTTATGGCAGATCCGTGGGTTTTCTCAGGGTACTCCGGTTTCCTCCACCAATAAAACTGACCGCCACTATATAACTGAAATATTGTTGAAAGTGGCGTTAAACACGATAAACCAACCAACCAATCAACATCTGTAGTAAAAAACAATAGTTTGGATGCTTGTGGAAATTAAATATGATATGGTTTCTAGTAACTGGATCTGTTCTCAATTTGGTACTTGGCAGGGGTGGATCCAGACTTTTCAAAAATGGAGGGGCCTGCTACATTTATTTACTCTTATAAAGTAGCTGGGTACGGACTAAAAATTTGACTACAATCCATATTAAAGAAAAAGTTATAAAGATAAGGGGGAACCTTAACCCCACAGGCCCTAGCCACCATGGATCCACCTATGCTAGAAGTAATTCTATTTTACTTTTTCACATGTTAACTCTTTAAGACTTTTGGTCCATATAGTCTATAAAAGATATTTTCAAAAAGTTGATAACAATTTCAGTCCTCAGTTCGGCCAGTCTTCTTTCGTTGATGTAGCAGGAAACCTAGACGTCTATTTTTAGTTTTAGACCCATGAAGTCGGTCGAGAAATTAATGATTATTGTTTCGATACCTTATCTCCCTTAATGTAATGTTGACAACTTGAGATCAATATCATATAAAAATTAATATTTCTATGCTTATTACAATTTGTGTGAAGTAATTTTACATTGATTTTACACCTCAGAGAGATTGAAATTAAAGATGAATTGCAAAACAGCAGACATGTTTTATTTTTGTCTCAACTCGTGTACAATTTTCATTGAGTCATTGTTGGAAATGAAATTGCCTTTTAGTGTAGCTGTGATCGGGATCGTCACAATGCCATGGAAATTTCAATAACATTTTAATGTTTCAATATATGATAGAATCAAATAATCATTAACTGTTGCGAAATTTTTATTGACAACAAGCTTTATACATTAGGAATGAATTAGCATTTTACTGTATTTTAATTGCTTTTATGTTTTTTTCACTGAAATGAATTTGTGCATAACCTGAAGGTTGGATTGACATTTCTTTAATGTATTATTTATCTGGAGAAAGTCAATGGTGAATAAATACGTACATGTAGAATCTCAAAGGCATAGCATAACACCATAACACGGTAACGAGGTCAAAGTCCTGCTTTGTTGGCTCAAGTAATAGATGCAATTTCTTATCTTTACTCATTCTGCACCATTTTCTGTCATAGGTACTTTTCATTATCATCAAATCATTTTGTACCCATATTTTGGCACAGGTACTTTTCATTATCAACCATATACATTTTGTAAGAAAATATTAATTACCATAATGGGATATACATCATACACCCTTCTTTTTACCATGGGAGAAGATTGATTTTTTTGGGGGGGGGGGGGGGGGGGGGTACAAAGTAAAACTATGGGTACGAAAATGATATCTAGTTATTGATTGGTTAAAATTTTCTCAATTTTTATCTTAAAATTATTAAGCAGGGAAACAACAGAAGCAGAAAAGTAAAAGGGTAAGAACAAATGCTAGAAAGGTTTATTTTTATTTGATATACATGTAATTATATATTTGTGAGGGTGAGATGGGGAGTGGGGTAACTAGCTAGGTATAGATATACTAGATTTCCAGTCCCTCCATTCAAACATATAAGCCACTGTATATTTAAAAACTCGTATACTTGTAAGTTTTACATTTCTTGACTGTTTTGACAGATCTAAGGTGATATATGTCACATGATTAAGCGTTCATGTCGTAAGGTCACATGCATCTGACCTGTAATTTGATTTCTTCATATCTAGGGTGCCACCACCACATTCGAGTGACCCAATGTCATGATTATTTATTGATATGATAAATATACAATATTGGTGTATTGATGGTCAATATAAAATTTATTTGGCAAGGCTTAGAAATGGGGGAAAGGACAAGCTTTATCGAGTCTTTCCAACCGTTTCTTGCAGAGCCACATAAATTATATATTTACCGTCAATACACCAATATTGTATTTATCCTGCAATAAAATTTGCAACAAAAAAATGTTATTTGATTTGATAATAAATAAAAAGATAACGGAAACTCCATTGATACCTTAATTGTAGTTCCGGTAAGGGGCGTGGCTTAATTAATACCTTTATTAGGCTATAATAGTTCCGGTAAGGGGCATGGCTTAATTAATACCTTTATTAGGCTAATGTGAAAAGTGTTATTATGACACAGTCATAATAAAGCAAGAGATTATTTCAACCCATTTATTATGACAAAAAATAACCCAATTGCAGGAAAAATATGGGTTATGACCTTTTTTTACCAATCACAAAAAGGCACATTTAAGCAAAAAATCATTCAAGACACTTCTTTGAAACTACATAGCCAAACTGAACTACCGGTATATTTTGGCAGGAATACTCCTTTGGTGTTCCCCATTCTGAAATGAGTCTGAATGGATCAAACTCCATCCAAATTTTAAATGTAAGAGCTGACAGGGAGCTGTTGAACACATATAGGGAAGAAAACTATATTTTTAAGGTCTGTTCAGGTGAGTGGTTCGGGGTCAGGTAGGCCTCTGGTTTTAATCCATCATATGCTATTTATAGTTCAGAAAATGCATAGTCATTTTAATGGAACTTTAGTCATCATCTAGTTATAGTCCTAAAAAGTTCCCCCATTTCATTATAACTTGACATTCTTTATTGGGGATTATAATTTATTATTATACCTCACATAATAAAGAATCAATTCTATTGGTTAAAAGATAATCACATGACATAAAATAATCTGGATATTTTTGCTTTTAATCGCCGCCAACGGAAACAACTCTGTTGTTAAACCATAATTTTACATGTTCTCAAATATAGGTACATCATTTCATTCTTCAGTTCATTATTGGCTGATAAATAGATAACATTATATTAAATATTTCTGTTAACCAGGAGAGTGATATAGATATAGATGCATGTTGTATGGACAGGTACTTGTATTTTCTTCAAAATTAAGGTCACAGCTGAATTTAATGATTTTTGAGAATTTTAGGGAAAAATTAATTGTAATTGTAATAAATATAATTAATTATAAGAAATATGAATAATGTTAGAATTATATTTTATAGTAACTTTACGACAAAGAGGTGATTTCAATTTTCCCATTGTGAACTTTCCATTTCTATTGAGCAACATTCCATCAACACCTGCATATTTTTTTAATCATTTTTATCATAACATGATTTAAATAAACTTTAGACAAATTAGATGATTTTAATTTTCCCATTGTGAACTTTCCATTTATATTTAGCAACATTCTATTGAATATACAAAAAAATGTATATATCTCCATTGATACGATATTCCAGAGCTTGTGATTTCTTGTTAAGAGTGTTGCACCTAACAAGGAAGTTACTAAACAAAGAGCTTCTAGTGGTTAAGTTGAAGTTGTCACTTCAAAAGTTTTATGATTACCATCACGACTTGGTTAACCATTATGGAATATCTGGTTCACAGATGACTATGGATATGTTCTGTCTAAATGTCTTGGGCACAGTCCTGTCCTCCTTTCTTCTTTTATGACTTATCTCCAGATATTTAACAAGAGTAATACAACAGTAGTGGAGCAGGAACTGGCCACCCTTCCAGAGCACCTAAGTTCACCACAGGTTTTTAGTGGGTTTGTGTTACTCAATCTAGTTTTTTATATAGTATTTTGTCGACCATTGTTTGTCTCTGTAATTTTTTCTTTTTGCCATTGTGTTGTTTGTCCTTCTTTGATTTACGGCTTCTGATTGTATCTTCAAACTTTTTAAATAAGAGTTTACATATAAGATAAATGCAAATTTTAATAAAATCTGTATGTTTTAGCTCCTTTTTGCTGGATTGATTTTTGTTGTTGTTGGTGGTCCAAAAAGAAAAGTTTGTAATTATCTTGGCAAAATACAATGTTTGTAGGAAAAATGAAAATCAAGACTAAATTGTACCAGGTAAGCTTATTAATAAATATCTGAACTACAGATGAAGAATTCTAGTACAAAATCTGTTGACAATATAAGTTAATTGTTCAGTGGAACTTGTGCAATCTGACACCTGAGTTTTCCGACATCCTGTGACATCCGACAAAAATTTATGGTCCCAAAGTATTTCTGTTAACTAAAATAAAACCTGAGTATTCTGACATCCTGTAAAATATGACACATTTCCCTGGTCCCTTGGTGTGTCAGATTAGACAGGTTCCACTGTATAATGTATATGTATACCGTAATGTTAACTTCATATTTTCTGTTGGCAGGATGGTAGTGTGTCATCCATTGGAAACTATGCTTGAATATTACTAGGAAGAAAAAGGAAAGACAATGAATTCCGTCCAGAAAATCTGAAGAGATTTGATCTTGTCATTCCAACTGACGTTTTAAATGTGATATAAACTTTGAATAATGTGAAATTTGAAATTCCTATGCATTTTCTCAATTGTGTCAGTTTAACATATGACTTGTTTCATACATTTTTAATGGAAATGTCAGTGAATGCATATAGTCTGTATGTTTGATACAAGCTTGTCGATCAAATTTGTTTTATTTGTAAAAATAAATTGCACACAGGGTACATTTTAAAATTGACACGCTTACCAAATAGAAATTTTAGTTCATATTTGAGGAAATGCACAGTGGTTTCAAATTTAGCTGTAATATTTTGATCTGCCATATTTTAAAATTTTAATTATACAGATTATTAAATTTTTAATATTTCATCCTTATTTTTAGAGGAAATTGTTTCATTTACAAATTTATTTAACATCTAGGTAACAAGATGATATTTTATTTATTTATTCTAAAGTATCGAGATTAATGAGGTTGTATTTTGCTTTGCATCCAATCAGAAATGAGACAGATGATATTTTAAGCTTCGAGTTATTTTTTCCATAGATTCCATGTTAAATCACATTGTAACAGTTTTTTGTCTGATAGCAAAGAAAATAAACTGCAGGTGTTGTTAAACTATAAGATTATAGACAAACACCAACAGTTCACTCACTTTTCATTAGAACTGAAATTTTGACATAAATTTTTTTTCATAGATGTACTAAGTAATGTATAGAATAAAACAGTAATCTGCTTCGTGTTTATAAATTAGGTCGAGCAAGCCCTCTTTATTCATAAACATTTGAATGATGTTAAAATCATTGCGACCACGATATAGCTGAAATTCTGCTAAAGTTGGCATTAAACACCAATCAATCAATATTCATAAACATGATGTGGATTACCAACACAAACACACATTGCTTTTTCCTTATAAAAATATTTTTATCACTGATTGGAGAAAGGTTATTTCTTTTATATTTCAATAATGACCACTTTAGAGGATTAATATTGAAATATGTCCAAACAGGGTTCTATAGCTTATATCTGTCTCAGTCTAACTATAAATCAAAAATCCTAAATTATTTTACCCTGTTTATTCAGCATTATTAGCCTGCCATGACATTACCTCACTTAACCAGACCCCACACTCATAAAATTAATTATGGAATTTGACAGCGACTTTCTCGAAAAAGAAATTGCAAAATTGCACCCAACATTCATGAAAATTTCAAGTACAAGTACTTATACTCCAAAATTGTCCTATCAGAATACTTTATATATTGGATGCAGTTTTCTGATTGGCTTGGCTTTTTATAGTGCAAGTACCAAATTCATACTTAAAAGTTTTATGACCTTGACACCAGATGAGCGATTACAGGCTCCCATGAAACCCTTGGTTAAGCAAAGTGTATTTATTATTTTATTCAGTTATATGCTTTCTAATTTCTCAAGCAGTATTTTAATGTTTGTGTTCAAAAAAATATATCAAAAATTTGTGGGACCAAAATATTGTTGATAAAAATAAATTACATATAACAAAAGAATATATTTTTTTTATAATAACCAAATTATTATTAATTGTGATAAGAATTATTATTATTAAGTATTATTGTAGATGCTATTTTTTTCATTCCAAAAGGCTAGTATGCAATAATATATCACGACACTTATTTTAGCCAAGTATATTCATGATTCATTATTACCAAATAGTTATGCTATTTTAATTTGTATCTATGTGTCATTTTATTTCCTTTTTTTTTTTTATTTGATACTTGTACTAATGTTTAAATTTTTACTAAACAGGGGTATCTGAATGGAGATTTTCAAATAGTTTGATGAATTTGATTTTGGCCATCTTTTGGTTGCATTTTAAACCAATTTCTCTCTCTCATCATGACTCATGATAAAGTTTGTCAGTAACTTACAGCATGTCGGTGATTTTCTCGGGGTACTCCGGTTTTCTTCACCAATAATACTGAAATATGTTGCGTTAAACACCATAACCCTAGCCCTAGCATCCTCTCTCATTGGGTTAGAACTGGTTTGGAACCTAGAGCAATAGTTAAAGTTTTTTTTTTACCTGGTATTACAAGAAGATGTGTCATGGTAAACAGGGTGTTCTTAATTGTATATCAGTCATCTGTAATTAAAACTTGCTTTTCATAAAATATGATCTAGCTTATGTTCAGTTCCTGGTATAATGAACTAAACCCCAACAGAAGGGAGGGGATTTCCTCAGAGATACGACAGTTATTGACACCTTATTAGGTGAAACTCCAGATACACAACCATGATCATAAAAAATATAATTTTAAATATTGATGAAAATTAAATAAAGTGACTTTATTTTTTTTTTAAATGCATTTATATTATAGGAAGGTTTTTAGTTTGGTGCATAAGCCGAAGATTTCTACTTTATGAATAGGAAGGTTGTGAGTTTGGTGCTCAAGTGGAACAGTTCTGGTTTGATACACTGGTTCCTGGTTCCATGCACAACATAGAGCAAAGGGTAGTAGACATTGTGGTGTATGTATTTTCTATATTTATTAGACTTGTGTGACTGGTTGCTCAAGTATGGTTCTGTAGGTTAAATATCAACAATTGCATTCAATGGCCACAAAATTTTGAAGTCAGTTATAAATCTGTGTCTACTTATTTTTATCTGTCCCATGGCTTTTAACAAAGTCAGCTACCATGATGATGAGTCAACTGATATATAACATCATAAAATAGAAATAAAATTACAGAGTTTTTTTGGTGTGACACCAAACCCCAAACTTATATTTTCTCAATTGTTGTAATAGTCAAGTCTTTCAAGGAAAACTGAAAATCTAACATGGCAGGTTAAGTAAGAGAAGAAAAAAATAGTAGCGAATATAGAATTTATTTTATGTGTAGCTATTTGGCTTAGGATTAAAGAGTAATTCCAGGGTTACAGGGACAATTTTATTTATCTGTTCCACATTCCACCCCAAGTACAAAATAAATTTGCTACAGAGACAATGGATATATGTTGTGTTTATCCTGCATAAATTCATTAATTTTTTAATAGCGGAAATGACATTAAAGCTGAAAATGTGTCTGGAATCTTTCTTTCCAAAAATGACATTATGACATCAAAGTTAAAAATTATATATATATTGTCAAAGAATAGATCAAAACATTGCTAGCAGGGTTAAAGAGTATCTATTGTTTTATAAACAATAGAGATTAATTACCGTCCAATATATAATATCACTGTAGATCATTCAAACAAACCATTGTGTTTCATTAATAAACTTCTGTTTTTTTAATAGTTTGATGAATGTGTGTCATACAATGTTTTTTTTTTAATTCTTGAACTGTGATAGTATATAAAAGAAAGTTTTATTGTAGAACAATTTACAATCTTACTTGTCAGATATCCATGTTAATTTATATTAAAAATATTAAACTGGTAAATATATTTTTTCTTGTATTTATAGTGAAACTACTGAATTATTAGTTTCAGAAGGTTTGTTGGTTTATGGTGTTTAATGCCACATTCAATGATATTTCAGTTATATTGTGGCGGTCACCTTTATTAGTGGAGGAAACTGGAGTAACCAGAGAAAACCACCAACCTGTTGCAAGGCACTGACTTTATCACATAATATCAATGTCGTATTGAGTACACCTCACAATGAACACGATTCGAACCCACAACTTTGATGGTGATAGGCACTGATTGCACAGGTAGTTGTAAATCCAACTACCCTATGATTACGACCACTACGGTATAAGAAGGTTCTCTACTGACTGGTAAAAGGTATTAAACAGCCTTGGTGATGTGGCTGATTACCTTGATCAGTGCTGTAGATCGTGGGTTTGATCCCCATTGGTTAAACCAAACAATATAAAATTGACATTTGCAGCTTCTGTGCCAAGACATTTGGGAGTAAAAACAACCACTAGTCTGGATTGTATATCTGAGTAGAGGGATGTCTACCTGTGGAATGTTGTTTCAGTGAGATGTCACACAGATATCATCATTATCTTATGAAAACATAACTGGTTCTCACCATGTTATGGCTGAAAAATTGCTAAATAGGTGTTAAACTACTTTAATACCCACTCAATCACTACCAATGTGATCAATAGTAATAGTTTCAAAATCTATTTACATATCTGGTTTGTTGCTCACATGATTTTGGTATGGAATCTTCCTTTTATGGTTCTCTGCACAGTTTAAATTCGTGTGTGTCATTAGGAAATTCAAGATGGCCACCGCAGCAGGATATAGTTTAACACAGAAACATATGGAAAAAAACATGCCTAGTAAATTCTTCTTTTCAGAAACTTGATTAAACATGAACTGTACATTATAAAGTAGTCATTGAGTGGCTCTTTTCAAAGATTGATTTTTTTATGTGGATCAGAAATCTAAAATGTCCACTATAGCAGGACAGTTTAACATATGACCATGGGGGAATTTAATATCTGAAATCACAGAACTATTTGGAAGAAAACTTGGCTAGAATGTTCTTTGCAGGTTCCTCTCAAAATATCTTATTTTTTTTCTGTTGATCAGAAATCTTAGATGGCCACCTTTGCAGAAGATAGTAAAGCATAGAACCATATGGGAAAATTATTAAAGCAATTTTCTCTGAAACCACAAAACTGCAAATTAATGGTAAATGACTAATAAACAAATAATATATTACTAGGATATCCTCTATGTAAGTGCTTAGAGATTTTGCACTGTTTTCATAGCTATGTAGCATTTGAAAATCCATACAACCTACTTTCATTAGAATGCATACATTCTGTTATTGAAAACCCATTTTAGAATAGTTTATTGTGTTGATGGTTGGAATGACCAAATGTTTCCATGGCCACCATGTCACTACATGACACATTCTAACTGACCTAGTTACAATGTATGTTCACCCAGAGATCAACATTTGTTGACATGACGTCAAGATATGACCATAGTGAAACATGACAAAATACAAGGTTTGGGGCATATTCGATCGCTCTTTGTTATAGGTCCCTGTGGTTGAAAATGGCATTAAACACGTTACATCAAAATCATACTCTACAATGGACAAACATTTATACTGTAAGGGACGTTAAACTTCCATAACCAAATCAAATTACTATTGATGAACACAGAATTGGGATCCTATAAACTGGTTTAACCCTGCCACATGTTGTGCCTGTCCCAGCTAGTATGACCTGTATTTCCAACGTCATATGTGGTGTTTTTTTGTGTTCTATATAATTGTTGACCATCACTGTTAAAACTTTTAATAAAATATTAATACAACATTGTATATATGATGTGGCACTTTCAGTTTTAAACTCGTTGGAATAAACAACATAAACGTAACAAGTAATGTATATGATATTTTATGTTATGTTTTCCTCTATTTCCAGTCTATTCTTGAATAAATAATCATTAAAATCCATCAACTGACTGCAATTTACATTCGGTCGATATAACGAGACTCTTGATGATATTCACGTTTTAATTTCATGTGTCGAAATAAACTTCAGGAAATGAAAAATCACTTGAAAAGTCAAAGGAAAAACGTCATTTCATTTCTTATGATCGAAAATCAACAACTGGTCTATTGTCAAAAAGTTTCAATCAACGATATCATGATATAGAGAACTCGCCCGAAATCGATGCCAGTCTATTAATCAAGCGAACGTTTAACAATGGTTTCAGATACTTTCGAGTGATTTCTGTGGGTGTTTCCAAGGACGTATTCATGTACAGTAATTACCCGTTTCCGATAAACGTGCTTCGTACTATTTAAAGTTCCAATCAAGTTGAAGTTTGTTTCGTGCATGCTTTACGGGGTTCAGTCGCGTGAAGAGATAAGAAATAATCACTAATGACAATCCAAACAACAGTTGTTGGAATACAAATTGAATTCATGTGCATCCAACGAATGATAACAAATTAAAGTTTATTTTTACATGATAACGTGCATGTTTAAACATTGGAATTTTAAGGCATGACTATTTTACAGCTCGATAAATTTTTATTGTAATAATAAAAAGCATTGTAGCTGTTTCTTATAGTGATAATGGATGATTTGAAATGAAATAACAACAAAACATTTTGGTGACATAAAAAGTTTCTGTGGTGTCTTGTAAACATTCTGGATACTGGACAGTTTATTACAAATTTATTGATAATTGATAAAAAAAAAAAAATAAAAAAAAATTAAAAATGCCAGAAATTTCAGAAAAACGGCCATCTATTTCGTCAGTGAGGCGGAACACAGAAGGGAAACTTAAATTAGTGAGATCCAAATCAAAGCTTCAGAATACAGATACAAAAACAAAGGATGTTGAAGATGGAAGTCTTAAAGGGTGGGAAAAGACACAGATACAGAAAAATGATACAGACAATGAATTAAAACAGAACAATTCTAAAAAAGGATTGGAAAAATCAGATTCTTTAAACAATTCTTCAACTACTAACGACTTGAAGCCGATTTTAAAAAGTGAAAATTCTGATCCTAATCAAAATGGTGGAATACCGAATGCATCCGATAACAATTCACACAAAACAACATTTATTCAGGAAGACCATAGGGAGCATAAAAAGGTAACAAAGAAAGATTCCGAAAAGAGAGTAGTGCTTCCAAGGGATTTGACAAAACTTTCAATCGGAAATCTTTCGGAAGCATCGGAAGCCGTTGATGGCACGGCCCAGTCTACTATAGTGGCGGTACCGACTGACAGGCCGCGGTCCGTTATAGCACACAGTGACTCGTGGATCCGATCAGTAATTCCAAATCTACCTTTGGGTCTCGCTATTGTTTTTTTGATACTAAATATAATAATTCCTGGTTCAGGTTAGTATTAAGCACGTCGACATCTAATTTAGTGCACACGCCGCGTTTCAGGTTAGTATATATTTATTTGAAATGATTAGCAAAATTCTTTTCCTCCAGAAAAAAATTATATATATATATATCATGTCATGTCTCGACGATCCGTTACTCATTAAGTTCTCTGATTGGTAGATTCCCTTAGACTCTATATATATAATATATTTATAAACGTCTAAAATGGTTTATAAAACAACACCTAGTACACAAAACAAAGTAATAAACACGTTGTTGAATGACAAAATGTTCGTCTCACCGAGATACTTTTTTTTATATCAGAGGTAGGACTTACAACGTAACATGTTACGACTTATCAAGTGTGAAAGCGAAATGAGACGAAAAGTTAGTACTCAAGCAGAATAGTTTGGTAAAGGGCTATTGATGTTTAAAATAAAACTTTTTATAATATTTCATTTATATCATGACGATCAGTTTTATTGGAGCACAAAACAAGGTAACGCTACCACCCTGCAGCAATTCACTGACAAACTTTATCACATAAGGTCTTATCGAGTACACCTTCACATGAGTTGATTCGAGATCAGGTGAGGTGGTGATAGGAACGGGGTACTGTAAATCCAACTTACATGCGAACACGGCCGAAAGCCCGTTTTAAGTAGAAAAGACATTCGCGTAATTGGACGGGTCATATACGAAACAAGAAAGGCTAACCACCCCGAGGGAATCCCAAGGTATACAACTATCACCTAGTTTCCCCATTGAGAGATACAGTTTCTCCAAAAGGGGCGTTCACCACACGCTCTTGGGACGCGGTGCAAACTAGTGTTTCGTGTATGAAAAATGTCATGGTCATTGAACTTAAAAGACAACTTGCAGCGGGTCTTAATGATTTAAACAGTTTTTGTGAAATCGTCGTTTATGGTTATATCTATTATATATTGTTTATGTGGTAACACCCACACTTTCAGGATATATCTCAATATTTGTTACCTATATGATTTATTGTTTGTAATCTTGTTCTTGTCATGAATATACACATGTAAATAAAATACTTATACCTGGACCTTAGATAACTGGACCTTACTGTAAACAACAACAATCAAACAACGGTCAAGCAAAGTTAACCGAAAGACTACAAATGCTTGAAATTATAGTAGACCCACAAGATTCTGAAGTGATATTTTTAAATATATGTATGTTATTCTCGAGAAACGAAATTAAACGTCGTCCTTCGATTTCATTCGGAAACATTTCCTTGTAAGAAATGTGTTTATAATTTGTATGTCTTTACATGTCGATCTCATTTAAAACATTAATAGAATAAATTCATATTTGTACATACAAAAATCGTACAATATCAGAAAATGTGGATTGTTGTGGTGTTTTAAACTTTCAGTGCACCCTTTTAATAGATTCTGAATATAATTATATACATACAAAATTAAAATAAGCAAATAATAATAAACAGTTGCCGTAAATGTATAACATATTGAGGTCTACAAAAGTGGGGACTAGTAGCCTTGTCTTATATTTTATAGATAATCAACAATCTAGAAATAGAACATTAGTTTTAATCAGTTTTACAGGTACATCGCATTTCTGTATCCATCCACGGGACAAAGTGCTTATTTCCTAAATATAGATGCGGTAACCTGTGCTGTACGAAGATAAACTTGATTAGAATTTGTAGCTGGTCTTTCGAAAACATGATACATGCGAACAACGACGTGTTTTCTTTGCTTTTTGTTTTGTTTTGTTTTGTAAAAGGAAAAAAAATCGTCAAATTGTAGAAATTCCTATGGTATTTAAATTGCGGAATGATTTTACGATCCCAATTTTTGATGGATTGTATTATGGTATGTGTGTATCGTCGTCGTTGTTTTTAGTTGCGGTTTCCATCTATGACACAACTTTTCTTCCCACAAAATAACTAATATGGGGGTCCAAAATTTAACTTGAGGAAAATTAAAATAAAAGTGATTTTTTTATGCACCAGTAATTGAAATATAAATAATGGCATGAATCATCATTTTGATCAGATAGAATAACGCTTTAAAAATGAACACATTAATGTCTGTGGGTCGGAGTATTTGGGGTCCAGTTTTCCACAGATAACATTAGAAAGCACTTTAGAAAAGAATTGTCAAGAACAAAAAAAACAAAAAAATGAAATAGGATTGTAATTTGCATATACTGTACATTTGTGGAACAAGAAGAATAATGGATGTATTATTGAACATTTCGATTTCAAAATTTAAATATTTATCTCAGTTGATCCGAGATTCCATACCTTGTGGCGTCTATAATGATATCCTTTATAGAGAGTTGCTGCTAACAAGTAGCTACTTGTACCAATGTTTCCTATTGGTTAAGTTGAAGTCATCACTTCGAAAGTTTTACGGTCGCCACCATGACTTGGTTAACCGTTACGAAATATCTGTATCACAAATGACCACGGATATGTTCTGTATATTGTAATAACAGCCCGGTTCTTCATTATTCCTGACTTATCACCGGCTTTTTAACAAGAGTATCCGCCGGATGCCACATGTGGAATAGGAACTGCTGACCTTCTCAGTACACCTGAGTTAACCCCCGGTTTTTAGTGGTGTTCGTGTTGCTCGATCTTTTGTTTTCTGTGTAATGTTTTGTCAAACCTGCATGTTGTAACATGGTATAATCCTCGTGGATTTGCATTTGGATTACACAAAGTTTTAATGGCTTGTTAATTGAGTATTGTACAATATAAGTTCCAGATAATAGACCATGCTTTTCTACAAACATATATTTTCAGTTGAATAATTCATAAAAACATCAAAGGAAAAAGGGTCCTTTATGTTACAATAAATATTACTGGACACTACCTTCATTATTCGACCCCATCTCGATTGATTTGGTTTATCTAACTATGTCCAATTGAAATGGTGGTATACAAGATGTTGTTTTATTTTTAACGATTCTTTCACCTTGTGTATGTGACAAATGTTCGCTAATACTGATACATTACAAGTCTAGTCTTGAATTGCAACATTATTAAGATATGGTAACAGCCGAGTGATGACGAATAGTGAAAGCAAGAAAATGTGGGGTTTTCAACCTGTCTTTATTGACGTCTGCTAAAATAATGAAACATGTCAGTCCCTTTGAGAATTCACTCATGGCAAAATAACATATTAAATTATCAGTACGTTATATACCCTAATGTTTTGAATAATTTATTGTTCATACAGTAAGCCAATAAAGCAACCATGCAAAACAGCGTTGATTAAAAAGATAACAGGGGAATACCCCATCAAATAACTATATATTGTATGTTTGACTTACACATGGAACGGAATGGGGGAAAGGACTTTTTTACTCAATGTTTTTTGTTTATTTGTTTGATGGTGTTTAACGCGACTTTCTGTTCTATCGTGACTGTCAGTTTTATTGGTGGAGGAAACCGGAGTACTCGGAGAAATCACCGATCTGTCGCAAGTCACTGACAAAGTTGATCACATAATTTTGCACACCTCGCCCTGATCGAGATTCGAACTCACAACATCAGTGGTGAGAGGTACTGATTGCATAGGTAGTTGTAAATCCAACTACCATACGATCATGGCCACGACGGCCCCATATTTACTTAATGTCAGATGTTGTTTTTCATGGGTTTATAATCCCTCTTTTCTTTAGTACAACGATAATAATTTTGTGAAGTATAACGGTTGTTTACATCACGTTTGGTAGAAAGCCCTTAAAAACACAATTACATCCCTTCCCTCATATCAATTCTATCACCACGACAATAACAAGCTACATTATTATTTATTACATTGTTATTAATTTGACACAAGTATTTGTCTAGTATCTATTACAGACTAGTCTATAACTGTCTATTATCTATTGTTAAAATTAACGCGTCGGCTGTCATAATTAATATTTTTTTATATAAAATCCAATCATTGGTTGGTATAATGACAAGATACTACGTTTATCGTGATAGCTAAACATCGATTTCCAATGGTATCAGTTTCCAAAATACGTTTTTTTATTGCTCATTCAATGAATATTATATTGAAATTTGAGGACACACTGACCAAATGGTATGGTTAAAACCCGATAAAGCATCAAATGTATGTCAGGGTTGATCCACAACGTATCAATAATATATGATGGATTCCTTTTGAATTTTACCTAAACCTCAGATAGAATATACGCCATTTTGTCCTATTAAATTGTCTTGTTTACATAAATCTACCAAGAACAGGGACCATGCAGATATTGATTGTTTTTGCCTGCTGAGTTGTTTTTCTCTGAGAGAACATCGGGGTGTATGAATCAAACAGTTTTCCCGCTGCAGGGTACTATGCAACTCTTCCGAAAGGGGTATCCTCTAGATGAAAATGATTTCCTCTTGTTTGGAAAATTCTACACTTATTACACTGTGCAAATAACTTGCAGCAAGCCCTACTGAACTACCATTTGATAAGAGTGGTCTTTGTTGAGTCTTTAGAAGACATTTATATCCACTATTTGTGTTCTTGCTTGTGAGAAAAACAACCACCCACACTCTGGTATCTTCAAACCTTTTTTACATGTTCTAATGCGAATATATTTTGAAATAAGAGAAAATCCAGTTTTCACTTTCAGCATATCACTGGTAGCGAAATGAAAAGTATCACAAAGCACAACTAGTGCATGTGAATACACTCACAGATTGCATGTTCGTGTAATAAATGGCGGGAATGTCTGTTCGAGTAGTCCATTTGATATTATCATTCCAAATAAAGAACAAAATATTTTCCAGTTTTAAAAACTTTTATTAATCAACTAGTTGAAATAGTGCTCATCCGACTGTAAGCAACATTTTTACCGCCAAGAAAAAATGAGCTTCGTCTTCAATAATCTGTTTTGGGACAACATATAATTCGATGACTCATCATTGAGTATTTCTTCTATTAGATGAGTATTTATATTAATAGTAATTATCTTGTTTATTTCAGGAACAATATTAAGTGGCTTTTCAATACTTTGTTGTGGGGAATGTCGAGTACAAACAAAAGACGATCAGAGACTTGTAACATTGTGTGTTAATGTGTGTATTGGTGTGTCACAGTTATTTACCGTCACTTTCATGTTAGTTGGTTGGTTCTGGAGCATTGCGTGGGGAGTCAATATGGTGACACTTGCGGGTAAGTTATTTGAAGAAATGTACGTATTAAGTGGTTGGATATGTAAGATATCACGAAATGAAAATTAGTAAAGCTTGTCCTATGTCAAGTCAGAATAGTTTCATGTCAGATAATTTGCTTTGTGTGTCTTGCCATCGGAGTAGTTGCACACTTGTTTATGTAGTCCAAGTAATTTTAAACTTTTTTCTTTAGTCAGAGTAATTTTACGCTTGTTTGTTGAGTCAGTGTAATTTCACACTTGTTTGTTCAGTCAGAGTAATTTTACACTTGTTTGTTCAGTCAGTGTAATTTCACACTTGTTTGTTCAGTCAGAGTAATTTGACACTTGTTTGTTCAGTCAGAGTAATGCTACACTTGTTTGTTCAGTCAGAGTAGTTTTACACTTGTTTGTTCAGTCAGAGTAATGCTACACTTGTTTGTTCAGTTCAAGTAATTTTACACTTGTTTGTTCAGTCAGAGTAATTGTACATTTGTTTCAGTCGGAGTAATTTTACACTTGTTTGTTCAGTTCAAGTTATTTGACACTTGTTTGTTCAGTTCAAGTAATTTGACACTTGTTTGTTCAGTCAGAGTAATTTTACACTTGTTTGTTCAGTCGGAGTAATTTCACAATTGTTTGTTCAGTCGGAGTAATTTTACACTTGTTTGTTTAGTCGGAGTAATTTCACAATTGTTTGTTCAGTCGGAGTAATTTGACACTTGTTTGTTCAGTCAGAGTAATTTGACACTTGTTTGTTCAGTCAGAGTAATTTTCCACTTGTTTGTTCAGTCAGAGTAATTTTACAATTGTTTGTTCAGTCAGAGTAATTTTACACTTGTTTGTTCAGTCGGAGTAATTTCACAATTGTTTGTTCAGTCGGAGTAATTTGACACTTGTGTGTTTAGTTGGAGTAATTTCACAATTGTTTGTTCAGTCCTAGTAATTTTCCACTTGTTTGTTCAGTCAGAGTAATTTTACACTTGTTTGTTTAGTCGGAGTAATTTCACAATTGTTTGTTCAGTCGGAGTAATTTGACACTTGTTTGTTTAGTCGGAGTAATTTCACAATTGTTTGTTCAGTCAGAGTAATTTGACACTTGTTTGTTTAGTCAGAGTAATTTTACACTTGTTTGTTCAGTCAGAGTAATTTGACTCTTGTTTGTTCAGTCAGAGTAATTTTACACTTGTTTGTTCAGTCAGAGTAATTTGACACTTGTTTGTTCAGTCAGAGTAAGTTTACACTTGTTTGTTCAGTCAGTGTAATTTTACACTTGTTTGTTCAGTCGGAGTAAGTTTACACTTGTTTGTTCAGTCGGAGTAATTTCACAATTGTTTGTTCAGTCGGAGTAATTTCACAATTGTTTGTTCAGTCGGAGTAATTTTCCACTTGTTTGTTCAGTCAGTGTAATTTCACAATTGTTTGTTCAGTCGGAGTAAGTTTACACTTGTTTGTTCAGTCGCAGTAATTTCACAATTGTTTGTTCAGTCGGAGTAATTTGACACTTGTTTGTTCAGTCAGTGTAATTTGACCCTTGTTTGTTCAGTCGGAGTAATTTGACACTTGTTTGTTCAGTCAGAGTAAGTTTACACTTGTTTGTTCGGTCAGTGTAATTTTACACTTGTTTGTTCAGTCGGAGTAAGTTTACACTTGTTTGTTCAGTCGGAGGAATTTCACAATTGTTTGTTCAGTCGGAGTAATTTCACAATTGTTTGTTCAGTCGGAGTAATTTTACACTTGTTTGTTCAGTCAGTGTAATTTTCCACTTGTTTTTTCAGTCAGTGTAATTTCACAATTGTTTGTTCAGTCGGAGGAAGTTTACACTTGTTTGTTCAGTCGGAGTAATTTCACAATTGTTTGTTCAGTCGGAGAAATTTGACACTTGTTTGTTCAGTCAGTGTAATATTACACTTGTTTGTTCAATCGGAGTAATTTGACACTTGTTTGTTCAGTCAGAGTAAGTTTACACTTGTTTGTTCAGTCGGAGTAATTTCACAATTATTTGTTCAGTCAGAGTAAGTTTACACTTGTTTGTTCAGTCAGTGTAATTTTACACTTGTTTGTTCAGTCGGAGTAAGTTTACACTTGTTTGTTCAGTCAGAGTAATTTCACAATTGTTTGTTCAGTCGGAGTAATTTCACAATTGTTTGTTCAGTCGGAGTAATTTTACACTTGTTTGTTCAGTCAGTGTAATTTTCCACTTGTTTGTTCAGTCAGTGTAATTTCACAATTGTTTGTTCAGTCGGAGTAAGTTTACACTTGTTTGTTCAGTCGGAGTAATTTCACAATTGTTTGTTCAGTCGGAGTAATTTGACACTTGTTTGTTCAGTCAGAGTAACTTTACACTTGTTTGTTCAGTCGGAGTAATTTCACAATTGTTTGTTTAGTCGGAGTAATTTTACATACACTTGTTTATTCATTCAGAGTGATTTTCCCCCCACTTCTTGGGGAACTATTTTGCGGAGTTAAAATTTAAAAAGCTAAAAACGATCACAAATCATTTTTAAGAGAGAATTGATTTGAAATGAGTGATTTATTTTCATCTTTATTGATATTTACAATAATTAAAACAATTTTAAGTACATTTTTTTACTGTTTCTAAATTTTACAAAAATCTTGTAAAATGGGCGTTGACAGAGATGTTGTGTAGCGTAGCAGGAACGGCAACTCTGGATAGAGAATGAAATTTGATATGTATATTTAATTTGAAGTTTATGTATGGTTGTTAACCCTAAATAATTTTAAAATATTAATTTTCTTCTATTTCAGTTGAATTGCGAAGACAGAAGAAGCAACAGAGGGAAAAAGAATTACAAAAACGAGCAGTCACAGCTTTCAGTGATCACGTCCAAGTTAGATCTTTCATGCCAGGAAAGAAGTAACAATAATTGTCAGAATTTTTTTTCCGTCCATGGACACTGCAGTTTTGTATGACTTTTCGTTCAGATAGAGCTGTTTTTCCAAGCAATAACTATAAACATGTCCAGTAAAAACTGGTGGGTTTTATATCTACAGTACCTATGCCTACCAGTATGTAATTTACAGTATTAAGGGGTATCAATGTTATTAAATATGTGAGAAGTTCTAATTTATATAGAATTAAACAGAATTTACATTATTTTTATGGCTGTTTCTCATTAAAGTGAAGACACATAGCACAGATCATGTACTATAACAGGAAGTGGAAATGACATCTGGCCTGTTATTTTGTGATACTCTCTAATACTTATTTTTGAACGATTGATGTTTCATCTAAGTGTGGGGTCATTTTATAAGTACAAACCATCCTCGTGTCTTCTTTTTGTACAGTAAAGTGTTACATCTACGTTTCTCAAAAGAATAAGGGATAGATATTATACAAAGTATTTCCGCTGCATGATTTTCAATTCCCCGTTCATCTTGTTGAGTAAAAACTAAAAACGTAGATATAGAACTTAGTACGCAAAATAACACATGACGCGGGAACAAAACTTAATCAGGGAGACTCATAATCAAAAGATGAACAGACCTTAATCAGGTAGGACTCATAATCAAAAGATGAACAAACCTTAATCAGGTAGGACTCATAATCAAAAGATGAACAAACCTTAATCAGGTAGGACTCATAATCAAAAGATGAACAAACCTTAATCAGGTAGGACTCATAATCAAAAGATGAACAAACCTTAATCAGGTAGGACTCATAATCAAAAGATGAACAAACCTTAATCAGGTAGGACTCATAATCAAAAGATGAACAAACCTTAATCAGGTAGACTCATAATCAAAAGATGAACAAACCTTAATCAGGTAGGACTCATAATCAAAAGATGAACAAACCTTAATCAGGTAGGACTCATAATCAAAAGATGAACAAACCTTAATCAGGTAGGACTCATAATCAAAAGATGAACAAACCTTAATCAGGTAGGACTCATAATCAAAAGATGAACAAACCTTAATCAGGTAGGACTCATAATCAAAAGATGAACAAACCTTAATCAGGTAGGACTCATAATCAAAAGATGAACAAACCTTAATCAGGTAGACTCATAATCAAAAGATGAACAAACCTTAATCAGGTAGGACTCATAATCAAAAGATGAACAAACCTTAATCAGGTAGGACTCATAATCAAAAGATGAACAAACCTTAATCAGGTAGGACTCATAATCAAAAGATGAACAAACCTTAATCAGGTAGGACTCATAATCAAAAGATGAACAAACCTTAATCAGGTAGGACTCATAATCAAAAGATGAACAAACCTTAATCAGGTAGGACTCATAATCAAAAGATGAACAAACCTTAATCAGGTAGACTCATAATCAAAAGATGAACAAACCTTAATCAGGTAGGACTCATAATCAAAAGATGAACAAACCTTAATCAGGTAGGACTCATAATCAAAAGATGAACAAACCTTAATCAGGTAGGACTCATAATCAAAAGATGAACAAACCTTAATCAGGTAGGACTCATAATCAAAAGATGAACAAACCTTAATCAGGTAGGACTCATAATCAAAAGATGAACAAACCTTAATCAGGTAGGACTCATAATCAAAAGATGAACAAACCTTAATCAGGTAGACTCATAATCAAAAGATGAACAAACCTTAATCAGGTAGGACTCATAATCAAAAGATGAACAAACCTTAATCAGGTAGGACTCATAATCAAAAGATGAACAAACCTTAATCAGGTAGGACTCATAATCAAAAGATGAACAAACCTTAATCAGGTAGGACTCATAATCAAAAGATGAACAAACCTTAATCAGGTAGACTCATAATCAAAAGATGAACAAATCTTAATCAGGTAGACTCATAATCAAAAGATGAACAAACCTTAATCAGGTAGGCTCATAATCAAAAGATGAACAAAACATAATCAGGTAGACTCATAATCAAAAGATGAACAAAACATAATCAGGTAGACTCATAATCAAAAGATGAACAAAACATAATCAGGTAGACTCATAATCAAAAGATGAACAAACCTTAATCAGGTAGGACTCATAATCAAAAGATGAACAAACCTTAATCAGGTAGGACTCATAATCAAAAGATGAACAAACCTTAATCAGGTAGGACTCATAATCAAAAGATGAACAAACCTTAATCAGGTAGGACTCATAATCAAAAGATGAACAAACCTTAATCAGGTAGACTCATAATCAAAAGATGAACAAACCTTAATCAGGTAGGACTCATAATCAAAAGATGAACAAACCTTAATCAGGTAGGACTCATAATCAAAAGATGAACAAACCTTAATCAGGTAGGACTCATAATCAAAAGATGAACAAACCTTAATCAGGTAGGACTCATAATCAAAAGATGAACAAACCTTAATCAGGTAGACTCATAATCAAAAGATGAACAAATCTTAATCAGGTAGACTCATAATCAAAAGATGAACAAACCTTAATCAGGTAGGCTCATAATCAAAAGATGAACAAAACATAATCAGGTAGACTCATAATCAAAAGATGAACAAAACATAATCAGGTAGACTCATAATCAAAAGATGAACAAAACATAATCAGGTAGGACTCATAATCAAAAGATGAACACACCTTAATCAGGTAGGACTCATAATCAAAAGATGAACAAACCTTAATCAGGTAGGACTCATAATCAAAAGATGAACAAATCTTAATCAGGTAGGACTCATAATCAAAAGATGAACAAATCTTAATCAGGTAGGACTCATAATCAAAAGATGAACACACCTTAATCAGGTAGGACTCATAATCAAAAGATGAACAAACCTTAATCAGGTAGGACTCATAATCAAAAGATGAACACACCTTAATCAGGTAGGACTCATAATCAAAAGATGAACACACCTTAATCAGGTAGGACTCATAATCAAAAGATGAACAAACCTTAATCAGGTAGGACTCATAATCAAAAGATGAACAAATCTTAATCAGGTAGGACTCATAATCAAAAGATGAACAAATCTTAATCAGGTAGGACTCATAATCAAAAGATGAACACACCTTAATCAGGTAGGACTCATAATCAAAAGATGAACAAACCTTAATCAGGTAGGACTCATAATCAAAAGATGAACAAATCTTAATCAGGTAGGACTCATAATCAAAAGATGAACAAATCTTAATCAGGTAGGACTCATAATCAAAAGATGAACAAATCTTAATCAGGTAGGACTCATAATCAAAAGATGAACAAATCTTAATCAGGTAGGCCTGAGGGTGGAGAAACGAGATAACTAAGTCCTGAGAGAGGAAAAGCAAAATAACCCAGGCCTGAGGGAGGAGAAACGAGAAAACTAAGTCCTGAGGGAGGAGAAACAAGATAACTAAAGCCTGAGGGAGGAGAAACAAGATAACCCAGGCCTGAGGGAGGAGAAACGAGAAAACTAAGCCCTGAGGGAGGAGAAACAAGATAGCTAAAGCCTGAGGGAGGAGAAGCAAAATAACCCAGGCCTGAGGGAGGAGAAACAAGATAACCAAGACCTGAGGGAGGAGAAACAAGATAACTAAAGCCTGAGGGAGGAGAAACAAGATAACCCAGGCCTGAGGGGGAGAAACAAAATAACCAAGACATGAGGAAGGAGAAACAAGATAACCCAGGCCTGAGGGGGGATAAACAAGATAACTAAGTCCTGAGGGAGGAGAAACAAGATAACCAAGACCTGAGGGAGGAGAAACAAGATAACCCAGACCTAAGGGGGGAGAAACAAGATAGCTAAGTCCTGAGGGAGGAGAAGCAAGATAACCCAGGCCTGAGGGAGGAGAAACAAGATAACAAAGACCTGATGGAGGAGAAACAAGATAACCAAGGCCTGAGGGAGGAGAAAAAAGATAACTAAAGCCTGAGGGAGGAGAAACAAGATAACCCAGGCCTGAGGGGGGAGAAACAAAATAACCAAGACATGAGGAAGGAGAAACAAGATAACCCAGGCCTGAGGGGGGATAAACAAGATAACTAAGTCCCGAGGGAGGAGAAACAAGATAACCAAGACATGAGGGAGGAGAAACAAGATAACCAAGACATGAGGGGGAGAAACAAGATAACCAAGACCTGAGGGAGGAGAAACAAGATAACCAAGACATGAGGGGGAGAAACAAGATAACCAAGACCTGAGGGAGGAGAAACGAGATAACTAAGTCCTGAGGGAGGAGAAGCAAAATAACCCAGGCCTGAGGGAGGAGAAACAAGATAACCAAGACCTGAGGGAGGAGAAACAAGATAACTAAAGCCTGAGGGAGGAGAAACAAGATAACCCAGGCCTGAGGGGGAGAAACAAAATAACCAAGACATGAGGAAGGAGAAACAAGATAACCCAGGCCTGAGGGGGGATAAACAAGATAACTAAGTCCTGAGGGAGGAGAAACAAGATAACCAAGACCTGAGGGAGGAGAAACAAGATAACCCAGACCTAAGGGGGGAGAAACAAGATAGCTAAGTCCTGAGGGAGGAGAAGCAAGATAACCCAGGCCTGAGGGAGGAGAAACAAGAAAACAAAGACCTGATGGAGGAGAAACAAGATAACCAAGGCCTGAGGGAGGAGAAAAAAGATAACTAAAGCCTGAGGGAGGAGAAACAAGATAACCCAGGCCTGAGGGGGGAGAAACAAAATAACCAAGACATGAGGAAGGAGAAACAAGATAACCCAGGCCTGAGGGGGGATAAACAAGATAACTAAGTCCCGAGGGAGGAGAAACAAGATAACCAAGACATGAGGGAGGAGAAACAAGATAACCAAGACATGAGGGGGAGAAACAAGATAACCAAGACCTGAGGGAGGAGAAACAAGATAACCAAGACCTGAGGGAGGAGAAACAAGATAACCAAGACCTGAGGGAGGAGAAACAAGATAACCCAGGCATGAGGGAGGAGAAACAAGATAACCCAGTCCTGAGGGGTCATAAACAAGATAACTAAGTCCTAAGTTAAGAGAAACAAGATAACCAGGGCATGAGGGAGGAGAAACATATTTTGAAACTCCTTTAACGATCAAGGGTGACCATGGTAAATACATTTACCATAGAATATTTAATTATTCCACACCTTTGCTTCGGTGGTTGAGAACGAAATCTCGTTCAAGCCATATTTTCGCACCCCAGGCTGTATACTTACACATAGCTATCACCAAAACACGGAGGAAGAGTAATGTCTTAATTTGATTTTATTCGATAAAATTTAAATTAAAATTAAAATTAATAACAGTATAAACCATGAGAGGAGCACAATTAGTTCCAATTGGAATTGCAACAATTTGACGAAACACGTTAATGCCAAAGTCTGCACCTTAAAATATACGATGTCATGTACTAGTATGTGGTTTCTTAAATATTGGTTAACGATACTTTCGAATTTTCGAGAACCTCGAAAAAGGTAAAGATGTTCCCGAGTACATTTGTATATGGTACTACCGGTTTTCTGATAAACTGAATACCACAACCTTTCTTTGGAACATGTAATAAAATACATCAGACTGGCTGTCCTTCAATTAACATCAGCACGAAAGGAAATTGGAAACGTTCTACCATTGACTTAGTAGTGTAAAAGTTTTATATATTTAAGTGAGGACATGTTTGTCATTTTATGGTGTCACACTTACAAGTTTGTACGTATCCACGTCCAGTATTTATAAACATTAAGGCCTCAGTTGCATTTTTTAATACATCTATCATAATTAGCTGGGGTCATTTTAACTTTAGTATTTATAAATATGTTTGGATTTAATATTACTGGATGATTCCTGTTGGACGTGGACATACGCTATGAATAATGACTAACTTTTGTATATTTATCACTTCGTAATAACATTATTGTTGAATAAAATGATAAGATTAAAATAGAAGATATATACCTTTGAAAATAACACTAGAGAATACCGAAGGGGAAACTCAAAGAGAACAATCCAGAGAAACTGCCAACATAGGATACACAAGAAGAAGAAAAACAAAGAAAAAACTTATAATAATATGTGCTGGACACCACTAAACGGAAACAAACACAAATAACGTAAATAAGACATGCACCCTCCTACTGAAGGTAAAGACGAACAGAACATCGTTTTCATACGTTCAAAATTGTAAATAGTATATCTCTGCACTATAGAAGTACTAATTGCACTGCTAGTTGAACCTCCTAGTTCTCCCGGCAGATTATCTTTATCTTAGCAAAGAAAACCTGCCTCCAAAGAGTCGACTATAATAGTTACGAATAAGATTATAAAATATACCTTCAAAATACTTCCATATCATAAACGGATTAAGAGGCCGAGATGGTTGTCATCGTATGGTAGTTGGATTTACAACTACCTGTGCAATCAGTGCCTATCACCACTAAATGTGTGAGGTCGAATCCCGCTGATGGCGAGGTGTACTCGAGACAACATTATGTGATAACATTTGTCAGTGTCAGGTCGGCGGTTTCCTCCGGGTACCCCTGTTTCATCCACCAATACAACTGACCACTCCACGATATATCTGAAATATTGTAGAAAGTGTCGTTAAACATCATAAAACATAAACGGATAATACAATTTCCTTCATTAATAAAGTTGTTAGTTATGTTGGCAGAAATGTTAATCATCGTTTTACTTTTCTTATTAGATATTAATGATATTTTAAATATTTCCTATTTCTAGGGGTCCACAGTTCTACTTGTGTTAATTAAATGGTTTCGAACACAATCGCTATTTTCACAATACTGAATATTTTAATATATTAAGGATAATGTATTTATCAAAACCACTAAAGGAAAATTTAACACGTCTGATATAGGAAACAGGGTCCATTGTAGTTTACAATCATCAAACTGTTTTTAGATTTGTCAAAATATATTCCTATCGGATGTGTCAATCCATCATCACTATTAAGAATTTGTCGGCCTTGGCTACCATCTGGTTCTAGCACTACAACACTGTTGGACCTGTATGACGTCACGTAAGCGTTGTCATAGTTATCTACGGTTACATCTCGTGGATCTTTCAACAAGGATTCGTCTTTAAATTCCCACAACTTGTCTCCCTTTATCGTGTAGCATGTGACAGTGTTAGTGTAATGCATTGTTTGATATATCTTCTCTCCACGTGTTGCTATATAGGAGCCATACTGCAAGTTACTTTGCTTAACTAGAGTAGTAATTCTATCATCGGATAACTTCATCATTTGTATGCCTCTCTGGTATTCACACCATAATAATACTCCATGGTGATACGTTATTCCAGAACACCATTGACCAATGTTAAAACGTCTTTCTGTTTTATTAGTGTCAATGTTTATTATCTCTATACCATTGTCTGCTGACACAGCGACAGTTCTGTCATCTAGATATGTAACATCAAGTGGGTAACCCATTGAGCAGGGTATTACCTTATCTAATGTACCGTCATCATTAAGGACAAGGAGTCTTCTGTTGTAGCAGTCCACCAATATCATTTTATCATTCGGACAAACGATGCATCCTGTTATAGTGATGGTATTCTTTTTTTTCGAAATATCAAATGTATTATGTAAAGTAAATTTAATATCATTGATTGACTTTACAGACGGAGGTTGTATAACAGACATAATCTGTGCCTGTTTAGCTTTCATTGTCTTGATAACAACTGATGGAGAACTTGTTTCTATAGAAACGGATCCAAATGATGTCATAGTCGACATTATATCTTTTATCTTTTTATCCATGCTGCATTTTAGGTTAAGTTGTTGTAGACATCCATCTTCAGATAAAGCCATTATGTATTTCTCTTCTTTCTTTACCTCTTCCTCAATCGACTTACTTCCTAGAAAGGTTTGTAGGTCTGAAGCATATTCTTTGATAGCTGTTATGCCACTTTGTATTCCATCTACGGTCTTTGACTCCTCAGAAAGTTGTTTTAAAAGGTTATCTATTTTTGACTTAATTTTGTCTTCGGCATCATCTAGTTCTTTCAGTATCTTCTGTTCTAGTATATCTAAATGAGAGTTTATTTTAACTCGCATCTGTTTAACCTGGTCGTGAAATATCTGTCGTTGTTGTCGAATTTCCGACAGATTTTGTTCCCGGTTTTTTATTACGTTGTCGATATTGTATTTGATATTTGTTAAACTCTGTTCAATATCGTCAAGCAATGTCGATGTTTTTGATGTTTTGATAATTTCACGAATTGACAAAAGTCCTACACAATCTTTGTGGTTTGCAGAAATACAATCTGGACAGCATGGCTTGTCGTGGACTTGACAAAACAATTTGTATTTCATGTCATGATCTTTGCAGTGATGACCGATTTCTGAAATACATGATGGCAATTTTTTATAATTTTCTATAGAAATTATACCATGATTTCTAGTGCTTTTTGAAATTTTGTGAAAATCTGTTTCACAGTCAGCGCATAGACCCTCATCACATTCCGAGCACCAGTGTTCTGCGTGTTTTGTGATATGTTTCGCTTCGCATATTCCACACAGAATATCACGAGATGTTGGCATTGTTGTTACCTACAATATAATGGTTAAAATTAGAACAATATATTATTGTTATGGACGTTAATGTTTGAGGCAGAGTAATACTTAATATATTTCTTTTATATGATTAACAATTACATATATCTATTTATAATCAATGTTACTTTTATTAATTTATTGAATTGAGCTTTGTTTTCAGAATTGTCTTATTTTTCTTGGATTCATTTTCTTTTATTGTTTATATGAAATTTGCTATATTTTTTACTATTATCTATCCGATTAACCCGCACAACTCACTTGATCATAAAATCATTGTTGTCTTTTTTGATTACATTATATACATACAATTAACACAATAGTCTGGCATATTAAAAGAACATATTGTTATTTATTTTTATTGTTTCTTATTGTTATCGATTAAAACTCAAGATAGATGACATTTATCATATACTTGTGCATAATATAGCTAAAATTTTCCCTGTGATAAAGCTTTGAGTTTTGTTTAAAATAATAAAAGAAATCATGTTTATTTCACTCAGTTTTACAAGAATGGCCCAAGCGGGCTGATAAAGCAAGTTTATTAACTGCTTCCGGAATCTTATTGCATGTCTTTCCGTCAATGTTCGTAAGTTCACATCGTGAATTTTCGGACAACTGTGTTTACAAACAAGGCGGACTAAGCTGTGTTATTGAATATTTACTTGCCAATTTTCTCTCTTATGATATTGATTGTGATAAAAACAATGCATTTATTGGATTTGCATATTAAAATAATAAATTTCTTGTTCTATAGCTTTATATTCAATTCTAGCCAAAAATGACTAAACATTTTGGTACAAATCAGTTATTTAATCTGTTGAGGTATACGATACAAATATCATAACTCGTCATTTTTCATATTATGCCCTTTATCAGCCCTTGTTCATATATCATCCCTTGAGCCTATCGGTTCTCGGACTGATATCATGACCTAGGGCTGATAAAGGGTATGATACGAAAAATGCCATGTAATAATCTATATTTATTATACCAATCTTGTATAACTTGACACGGTTATCTGCTTACAAGTTATTTTCTCAAGATGATTTGACATCAGTAATATTTGGAAAAAAACAAATAAACTTTTACACGTATGTTAACTACTTTTGTTTACGTGTTAATTTGAATCAAAGTTACATGTGGATCATATTATAAAATGGAGGACATGTAATTTTTCTTTGGAATGGAAAACATATTACATCATAGAAACAATGATATTAAAAGTTTTCGTTTGGGTATGTTTGATTGGTTTATGATGGAATGTGTAGACAGGCTTGAAGCTATCAATCCTTGGCAAAGGGATCAATATTTACTAATAGAAAGTATATTGAGGTCACTCCCATAAAACTGTTGACACTATTTTAGAGGACTCATTCATTCCTTTAGTTTCCTATGTTTTGTTTTAATTAAAATTTAAAAATTAGATTACATGATTTATGTTTATCAACTGCCCACATCGTTTCACTATTATGGGAGGTTTCTGAGTACAAAACTATTAAATCAAGCATTTCAAAACGAATCGTCTAATTTTATCATTCAAGATGTTCTCTGGAGATATCAACACCGTGTTGAAAGATATTCTGTCAGCTGCGTACAGGTAACGAAAGATGGTGTTGGCAATTGCATTTGGGTTCAGAGTTGACAATTGTTTCACGATTATGTAATACGATGGCCTTGTATACTATCTAATATATAGATAATGGTTTAGGCCACCGACTCTCTGTAATGGAGCTAATAATATACATATGACAACTTCTGTGTCACAAAGATAAGATATATTATACATAATGCTCAAGAATATAGCGTTCTTTATAATAACGTTGTTCACCCGGTTATATGTGAGGGCTGGCATTTTACTCACATGAGGAAAGCACTTGCATGACAGCATCATTTCACTAAGAGGTGATGCTTAGGCCAATAAAGCTATTTTAATGCCGCTACTTTTTATTGAAGAGACTTTACATTACCAGGAAAGTGAGCGGTCATGTATTTGTGGTGGGGTATTTATTTTCCCTCTTTCTACGATTGATCGATTCTATTTGTCAACTGTTCTGATAATGTAAGAAGAGTTTAAAGATACCAAAGGGGTATTCATTTGTGTGTTTCCTTTTATTATATATGTCTAGCAGTAACTTTGTAGTGTGTAATATGATGACAATGGATTAAATTTGATATCTATTTTGTATTAGTGTACATGATTGAGTCATATCATTTCTGACTTTTCACTGAGGTTTTCAATATATTCCTGATATAATTTGTAATGTAGGCAGTAAATCGACTCACATCATTATGATTACTATATGACTATTGTCTTAATTTTTTCAGAGATTTCTGTATTATAAACCTACTTCTCATCATAAACTGTACCCAGCAGTGATTGTCATCTTGTGTTGTTAATCAGACCCGAATGAGAAAATCATATAATTATTCAAGGAACATCATTCATATCAATTTTAGACTAAATCAGTCAACAGGAAGAAATATAACATACTTTCCTGTGAAACCTTATGACGTATGGTCGAAGGACAATGCATTTTAATGAGAACATTTATCAATTACATCATTTATGATTTAAGAAAACATTAACTCTTTCCCGTGTTTGTTTCCGGTTGTATTACTTCAGTTAGTTTTATTTAATTACCTGTATTTGATACTACATCAGTCTTTATTAAAGTTCAATATCATTGCAATCAAAATGGAGAATTTACTAAAAGGGAAGTAAAAAGGTGAAAGTCGATCACAGGTTATTATCATCCGGGACTTTTGTGGACGATCTATATTTAAAACTTCACAGTTGATGTGTGTATTATAATTGAACTTGTTTACAAAAAATATTGACTGACATATTGGTTAAGTTATTGTACACCGAGTATGCAAACTAGATATACAATACCATATACTACCAACAGGGACCTGGTTCTGACCTATGAATGCGTACACTTAGGTGAAGTCACTTGAAATTGTGGACTCTCGGTGCTCTTCATACAATGATAATGCATCTTCTAGACAACATTCTCGCCATTATTCAAGATCATCTGACAACTGTATTAAATATGTATTAAAGCTCTAAAAGTCTAAAATGACATGTTACTTCATAGAGACTTATAATTTCGCTTCTGTCCAATTCGACTGTCCAATTACGAACTCAACGATTTTTGGATCGATAATTCGATGTTTACTAATGTAGCCAAAAGGAGTATGGGACATTTCTGTGAAAATATAAGGATTGAAAATGTATCTGCAAGTCATAATGTGGGAAATCGAAGAAAAAATATTAGGTGTTGAGAAGATGATAGCTAATCAATCGAGTCCGCCTTGAAATTTTCCAATAAGATGCACATGTAAGCAAAGCTATATGCAGGGAGCATGTCCCTGTGTACTACTTAATAAATTAAGGGCAAGATATCATCTATGCTAAAACATATTTTTAAAACATGTAAATCACTGCTTCCATTGTAAATGTCCAAACAACAAGACTTCAAATCCAGTAACTATATATTCGTGTTAAGATGTATGTCGACAAAGATTATATTTGTATATAAAATGAATTCAGATGGTACCACGACGTGACCAAAAGTAATAAATCAATATAAAATGACAAAAAGATTGTAAAAAGTTAAAATTACATGGCCAAGCATGATTCACAAATACTGAGCACAGAAAACTGAAAAAGACCAAACAACACGAACAACCAACACATCAGGGGTGAACTCGTGTGCTCCGTAATCAATATCTAGCAAACAGTCCCAATCGCGTAAAAGAGTTGAGATAACCTTTGAGATCATTTTATGAAAAAGAGAACATATATTCGATCGTCTGTGAAATCAATATTTCACATGGATCGACCAAATCGAAGTGGCAGCAATACCATTTTCCTACAAAAAACACCCTCTCAATCCGAAATCCCTGTTGGGTATGATTGTTGATAAATAGCAATAAAAACGTATACATCCAAATTAGTCCGCGTATAGCATTTCTGGAAAAAACTTAATCAGTTACGATCAAAGTAAAAAATAACCCTCTATCTAGAAAATAAAGAGAGAAAATGCATGCTCTATAGTACTGCATCAGCTGTAACGATGTATTTACTCCATATGCGTAATTTGTTAGAATGCTGAAACAAATGAAAGAGAAATTCACAACATCTCGCCTAACGTATAATTTTGATAACATTCAGCATTCAATGTAAATTTCTAACCTAAGATCAAGATCTGTAGTATCCTTTATATGACGTTGACTGCGCTTAGGACTACAGGTAGCACTCTGTATTAGAAACACATTATCTATAGAGGTCGTTATCTACAAGAGTATGATTTTAAACACTACTCCCATCTCTCTATTCTTTCCGTATATTCAGTGATATCGCCATTGTAAGCAAGGTTTTGAACGAATGACAGTTTGATGGTTGTAAACTATCTCGTGTAGAGGTCATAAATTTGGGCTAGTTAGCCCCTGCGACCCTTCTTGATTTATATTATAACATAGTATCAAATATTTCATGTAGATTTCTTTATAAAATAAAAATGCAATATTTGTCGATATTTTTACTAGTCTTACTTTATAAATATACCTAAAAAGTAGAGCATTTCCGAGTTAAAAATATTGCATCTTGACCGATATTGCATTCCAGTCTTTCTCCTTAAAGCTTGGTACGCATAAGAGAGGTTCCGGATGAAACGATATTTGCACGCGAGCAGAGGAGAGATCAACAAGTTAGCCGAATAAAAATTGAATACATGTGGCAAGGAATGTGAAATGTAATTGTCACAGACTGAAATATTTGAAACTATATTATAAAAGGGTTATTGCACTAATATTGAGGAATATTGCTCCTCATAGTATATCATATTGTACTCGCAAGTTCGTGCAATATGATATATTGCTCGTGACCATATTCCTCAATAACCCTATATTATTATACCTCATATATTAATTACCATAAATATATTTAATTTGATTGGACAATGGGTAAAAGTCAGAACACGTGATCGCACAGGACAAAGATCATATTCCGTGAAATAAAAATCATATTCCACCCCCTCGGAAGCCTCGCGGGTTTTCCCGCCAGAGTTATCGTTCCTTGACAGGAAAAAGTCAAAGGCACTCGGAACGCATCACTTGCAGGCGATCGTTACAATAGCCACAGCCGAAAAGCGCTTCCATATCCCATCAGAGGAAGAAATAGGCAAGTTATTAACTGACAAAGACCGTATTAATACACAAAAAGCTACACTATTGTTTGTGAAATGCTTTCGGGACTATTTGCGTGAACAAGACCCTGATACTGTCGAATTTGAGGAGTTTTCCTTGGAAAATTTGAAAATTTGAAAAACACTTTATCTTGGTTTATGAATGAAGGAAGAAATGTAAGGGTTATATTTCTAATTTGCCAGAATGTTTTCTCTCTTGGATATTGATCTTGAATCTCTTTATTGTTGTGGATGTGAGTTTTAAATGTCTGAGACAACGTTTCAGTGGACTTAAAATATGTTTGCCAGCAATATTTGACATGTATGTGTTTTCTTGGTTTCATTAGGTATAATAAAACATTTATAGCATGCGGGTTCATGAACTATGAAAATTTATTCACCCACGAGTATCATATTCCCCTTGGGTGTTGCCCTCAGGGAATATGATACTCTTGGGTGAATACATTTTCATATTTCCCTGACCAGCATGCAATAAAAGTATAATATAACATATCAAGGTGCTACAATCTTCGAGAGCGTTTTGATATTTAACAAACATTATAGAGACTCTATGTTAATAAGAATTATATAAAGTAAAAGTCAATGGATAAGATACGTTTGTTCGTGGGTATTAATTTTCGTGATTTGGCTAAAAATGAAAAGTTCGTGAATTTGTATATTCGTATTCGTGGATTTTGTATATGTACCCAAAATAAAATTCCTGGATTTTATATTTTCAACATAATAAGTTTCATAGGGTAGCAAATCTTCGCGAAAGCTTCAATATATTAGACAGCTGGACGTATAATTATGTAAGTGGAAGTGGAACGTAGATATTAAAGTTTTCATTTTGATAATTGCAGAAAATTCCGGCATTTGTAAATCTAGCATAATTAATTTTATAGAATTGGAATTCTTTTTTTAAATTACATGAAATTATTTTATTTCGACGTACACTAGCAATATTCTTCAACATATATTAAATTCGTTTTTATGTTTTGTAAATATTTACTCTCTATTTTATTTTTATTTTGTTTTTGTTTTTCACAACTAAAACAAAATGACACTAAAGTGTTTTCTCTCATTATTTTTATTCCCAATACAGATTGCACTTGCAAAGTTATTTCATAATTTTATATCTTTTATTACCCTGTATCTCAGATTAAAACCACTCACAGTCGTGTCACAAGATTAATCCTGATCCGGGTTAAATGCACAACTTAAGCAAAATTGAATTGTTTAAAGAAAGATGTTGAAAGGTGATATGTTTATTGAAGGGTGTTATAATTTAAGAGAGAAATGTTTAAGCAACACTTTGAAGTGTGTCACTCACTGTTAGTGTATTGTTTTTAAATAAATGTTATTTCTATAGCTGGAAGTTGTTAAAATCTTTTCACAAATAGGCGTTTCTGTCGTTTTTACAAATGCATTCAAAATGAAATAATTCACAAACATGTTCATGTGCATTATGACCAACTAAAAGGTATGCTCGTATTTATTTCGTCGTTAAAATTGTCATGCAACTGGTCCAGACAGTCGAGGTCACTCGAGCACAGAATATATCTATACTTGTTTGCATATCGAGTCAAACTGCTTTCCAAGTTTCATTGTTTGAAGGGATTCTTAATTTCGTGGATCAGTTTTACCCACAAAAACACGAAAATTGGTAGCAAACGAATAAAAGGGATTTCATATTAAAGAGAATGTTACCAAAGCAAACTTCGATCAAATATCCTTGGTGTACAAATCGGTTTTTTGTGAAGAGTTTCTTTAATATTGGGATATTTATGGATGCAAGACTACCAAATAATTGTTCCCTTCCATGATTTATTGGATATCAGACAATACGCCGACACAAAGCACCTGTGTCATGCTAATAATAATGTCGGACTTCCAGCAATGAAACGGCTCATTAGCTTGATATTCACATAATAATGTGGTGGAAACAAAGTGAGAATAATGCCTTTTTTTAATTCGTTTATATTACTTTGAAGGTATAGTTTCTATGAAAAATCATTTTATTTTGAATTATTGCGAAATCATGGTCCTTTTTTCTGAAACGTACGAAACAAATATGTAACATTTTACTTGATTCATGATGCTGACATAGACATTGTTTATTATTTCCAGGCAAAACAATCCTTCAAATTTAATTTCCTTCCTATGGACCAAATGCACACATTTTTCATAACTTAATAATTCCAAGTTTGGTGACTTTATTAATCGCATCTATCCCACTGAGCTTAAAATAACGAATATCACAATCTCCTTCATACCTTCACATACACGAAAGATTGACAGTGAAGGCCGAATAAGTGTGTATCTCTCAGTTGAAACGATATTCCAGAGCTGCTTGTAGTTACTATGTTGATTTCCTTGATAGAGCGTTGCTGCTAACAAGGAAGTTACTGAACCAAGGATTCCTAGTTGCTAAATTGAAGTCATTACTTCGAAAGTTTTACGGATACCATCATGACTTGATTAACTGTTACGGAATATCTGTCACATATGACCACGGAATAGTAACAAGACGGATGCTATTGTTAGCTTACCACATCTCTAAGATTAGCTTCTTTATCTTTTATATATATATATATGTAGCATCTTGTCATAAGCACAATTGTGTTTGTTATTAATTCTGATATTTATTCGTTTTTTAAAGAAATAAAGAATATGTTAATCCTATTTAATGGGATTCGTGTTATTTAAGCTTTAGTTTCCTGTGTAGTGTTTTATAAACCATTGTTTTGTCTCTTTTCTGTTGGCATGTCTATTATGTGTCCTTCGATATGGGGCGTCTGCTTATCCTCTTGGTATCTGAAAGCTTCTATGGACAAGAAATTTGCCTATTGACAAGACATGTGTCTACGGACAAAAATGTGTATATGGCGAAGGCATGTATATATAGGAAAGACATGTATCTATTTTGACCAATGCTGCTGTATAAAATTGATGATAAGAATGATGTATGTGGTGTTTTATATATCTACACAAAAACAAGAAATGTCCCCATACTTCGGGTTTTATAAATGGTGCCTGTCTGCGGAGAAGACATTGGCATAATCTAAGCTCATACATACGATAGAAAAGTGGGCTTAATTCGGAAAGTCTTCTGCTTATTAATATGTAAAGTATTTCCAGTGAATTCATGTCCAAGTAAGCAAGCAAAACACGCACAAAGATAGAATTTAAATTAAAATGAATAACAGTATAAGCCATGAGAGGAGCACAATTAGTTCCAATTGGAATTGCAACAATTTGACGAAACACGTTAAAGCCAAAGTCTGTACCTTAAAATAGACGATGTCATGTACTATGTATGTGGTTTCTTAAATATTGATTAACGATACTTTCGAATTTTCGAGATCCTCGAAAAAGGTAAAGATGTTCCTGAGTACATTTGTATATGGTACTACAGGTTTTCTGATAAACTGAATACCACAACCTTTCTTTGGAACATGTAATGAAATACATCAAACTGGCTGTCCTTCAATTAACATCAGCACGAAAAGAAATTGGAAACGTTCTACCATTGACTTAGTAGTGTCAAAGTTTTATATATTTAAGTGAGGACATGTTTGTCATTTTATGGTGTCACACTTACACGTTTGTACGTATCCACTTTCAGTATTTATAAATAATAAGACTTCATATGCATTTTTTAATACATCTATCATAATTAGCTGGAGAAATTTTAACTTTAGTATTTATAAATATGTTTGGATTTAATATTACTGGACGATTCCTGTTGGACGTGGACATACGCTATGAATAATGACTAACTTTGGAATATTTATCACTTCGTAATAACATTGTTGTTGAATAAAATGATAAGATTAAAATAGAAGATACATACCTTTAAAAATAACACTAGAGAATACCGAAGGGGAAACTCAAAGAGAACAAACCAGAGAAACCGGCAACATAGGATACACAAGAAGAAGAAAAACAAAGAAAAAACTTATAATAATATGTGCTAGGCACCACTATTCGGAAACAAACACAAATAACGTAAATAAGACATGCGTCCTCCTACTGGAGGTAAAGACGAACCGCACATCGTTTTCATACGTTCAAAATTATAAATATTATATCTATGCACTATAGAAGTACTGATTTCACTGCTAGTTGAACCTCCTAGTTCTGCCGGCAGATTATCTTTATCTTAGCAAAGAAAACCTGCCCCCAAAGAGTCGACTATAATAGTTACGAATAAGATTATAAAATATACCTTCAAAATACTTCCACATCATAAACGGATTAAGGGGCCGAGGTGGTTGTCATCGTATGGTAGTTGGATTTACAACTACCTGTGCAATCAGTGCCTATCACCACTAAATGTGTGAGGTCGAATCTCGCTGATGGCGAGGTGTACTCGATACAACATTATGTGATTACATTTGTCAGTGTCAGGTCGGCGGTTTTCTCCAGGTACCCCTGTTTCATCCACCAATACAACTGACCACGCCACGATATATCTGAAATATTGTAGAAAGTGTCGTCAAACACCATTAACCATAAACGGATAATACAATTTCCTCCATTAAAAAAACAAATTGTGAAAGTTTATTTTAATGATTATTTCTAAAGTTGTTAGTTATGTTGGCAGAAATGTTAATCATCGTTTTACTTTTCTTATTAGATATTAATGAAATTTTAAGCATTTCCTATTTCTATGGGTCCACAGTTCTACCTGTGTTAATTAAATGGTTTCCAACACAATCGCTATTTTCACAATACTGAATATTTTAATATATTAAAGATAATGTATTTATCAAAACTACTAAAGGAAAATTTAACACGTCTGATATAGTAAACACGGTCCACTGGAGTTTACAACCATCAAACTGTTTTTAGATTTGTCAAAATATATTCCTATCGGATGTTTCAATCCATCATCACTACTAAGAATTTGTCGGCCTTGGCTACCATCTGGTTCTAGCACTACAACACTGTTGGACCTGTATGACGTCACGTAAGCGTTGTCATAGTTATCTACGGTTACACCTCGTGGATCTTTCAACAAGGATTCGTCTTTAAATTCCCACAACTTGTCCCCCTTTATCGTGTAGCATGTGACGGTGTTAGTGTTAGGGTTTGTTTGATATATCTTCTCTCTACATGTTGTTATATAGGAGTGATGCTGCAAGTTTCTTTGTTTAACTAGAGTAGTAATTCTATCATCAGATAACTTCATCATGTGTATGCCACTCTGGTATTCACACCATAATAATACTCCATTATGATACGTTATTCCATAACACCATTTACTAGAGTTAATACATCTTTCTGTTATTTTAGTGTCAATGTTTATTATCTCTATACCATTGCCTGCTGACACAGCGACAGTTCTGTCATCTAGATATGTAACATCAAACGGGTAACCAAGTGAACAGTGTATCTCCTTATCTAATGTACCGTCATCATTAAGGACAAGGAGTCTTCTGTTGTTGTTGTAGTAACAATCTACCAATATCATTGTACCATTCGGACAATCGATGCACCCTGATATGCATTTGTTTCCTTTCGGAATATCAAATGTATTATGTAAAGTAAGTTTAATATCATTGATTGACTTTATAGACGGAGGTTGTATAACAGACATAATCTGTGCCTGTTTAGCTTTCATTGTCTTGATAACAACTGATGGAGGACTTGGTTCTATAGAAACGGATCCAAATGATGTCATAGTCGACATTATATTCTTTATCTTTTTATCAATGCTGCATTTTAGGTTAAGTTGTTGTAGACATCCATCTTCAGATAAAGCCATTATGTATTTCTCTTCTTTCTTTACCTCTTCCTCAATCGCCTTACTTCCTAGAAAGGTTTGTAGGTCTGAGGCATATTCTTTGATAGCTGTTATGCCACTTTGTATTCCATCTACGGTCTTTGACTTCTCAGAAAGTTGTTTTAAAAGGTTATCTATTTTTGACTTAATTTTGTCTTCGGCATCATCTAGTTCTTTCAGTATCTTCTGTTCTAGTATATCTAAGTGAGAGTTTATTTTAACTCGCATCTGTTTTACCTGGTCGTGAAATATGTGTCGTTGTTGTCGAATTTCCGACAGATTTTGTTCCCGGTTTTTTATTACCTTGTCAATATTGTATTTGATATTTGTTAAACTCTGTTCAATATCGTCAATCAGTGTCGATGTTTTCGATGTTTTAATAATTTCACGAATAGACAAAAGTCCTACACAATCTTTGTGGTTTGTAGAAATACAATCTGGACAGCATGGTTTGTCGTGGACTTGACAAAACAATTTGTATTTCATGTCATGATCTTTGCAGTGATGACCGATTTCTGAAATACATGATGGCAATTTTTGATAATTTTCTATAGAAATTATTCCATGATTTCTAGTGCTTTTTGAAATTTTGTGAAAATGTGTTTCACAGTCAGCGCATAGACCCTCATCACATTCCGAGCACCAGTGGTCTGCGTGTTTTGTGATATGTTGCGCTTCGCATATTCCACACAGAATATCACAAGATGTTGCCATTGTTGTTACCTACAATATAATGGTTAAAATTAGAACAATATATTATTGTTATGGACGTTAATGTTTGAGGCAGAGTAATACCCGGTACTTAATATATTTGTTTTATATGATTAACAATTACATATATCTATTTATAATTAATGTTACTTATATAATTTATTGAATTGAGGTTTTTTTTCAGGATTGTTTCATTTTTCTTGGATTCATTTTTTTTATTGTTTATATGAAATTTGTTATATTTTTTGTGGTTGCTGGTTAATTACTAGTATCTATCCGATTAACCCGCACAACTCACTTGATCATAAAATCATTGTTGTCTTTTTTATTACATTATATACATACAATTAGTACAATAGTCTGGCATATTAAAAGAACATCTTGTTATTTATTTTTATTTTTTCTTATTGTTATCGATTAAAACTGAAGATAAATGACATTTATCATATACTTGTACATAATATAGCTAAAATTTACCCTGTGATACAACTTTGAGTTTTGTTTAAAATAATAAGAGAAATCATGTTTATTTCACTCAGTTTTACAAGAATGGCCCAAGCGGGCTGAAAAGGCAAGTTTATTAACTGCTTCCGGAATGTTATTGCCTGTCTTTCCGTCAATGTTCGTAAGTTCACTTCGTGAATTTCCGGACAACTGTGTTTACAAGCAAGGCGGACTAAGCTGTTTTATTGAATATTTGCTTGCTAATTTTCTCTCTTATGACATTGATAGTGAAAAAAACAGTGCATTTATTGGATTTGCATATTAAAATAATAAATTTCTTGTTCTATAGCTTTATATTCAATTCTAGCCAAAAATGACTAAACATTTTGGTACAAATCAGTTATTTAATCTGTTGAGGTAAACGATAAACATATCATACATAGCACGTCATTTTTCATATCATACCCTTTATCAGCCCTTATTCATATATCATCCCTTGAGCCTATCGGCTCTCGGAATGATATCATGACCTAGGGCTGATAAAGGGTATGATAAGAAAAATGCCATGTAATAATCTATATTTATTATATCAATCTTGTATAACTTGACACGGTTATCTGCTTAAAAGTTGTTTTCTCAATATGATTTGAAATCAGTAATATTTGGAAAGAACAAATAAACTTTTACACGTATGTTAACTACTTTTGTTAACGTGTTAATTTGAATCAAAGTTACATGTGGATCATATTATAAAATGGAGGACATGTCATTTTTCTTTGGAATGAAAAAATATTACATCATGGAAACAATGATCTTAAAAGTTTTCGTTTGGATATGTTTGATTGATTGATGGTGGAATGTGTAGACAGACTTGAAGCTATCAATCCTTGGCAAAGGAATATATATTTACTAATAGAAAGTATATTGCGGTCACTCCCATAAAACTGTTGACAATATTTTAGAGGACACATTCATTCCTTTAGTTTCCTATGTTTTTTTTTTAATTAAAATTTAAAAATTAGATAACATGATTTATGTTTATCAACTGACCACATCGTTTCACTATTATGGGAGGTTTCTGAGTACAAAACTATTAAATCAAGCATTTTAAAAAGAATCGTCTCATTTTATCATTCAAGATGTTCTCTGATATCAACACCTTGTTGAAAGGTATTCTGTCAGCTGCGAACAGATAACGAAAGATGGTGTTGGCAATTACCTTTGGGTTCAGATGGCCTTGCATACTATCTAATATGTAGATAATGGCTTAGGCCATCGACTCTCTTTAATGGAGCTAATATTATACATATGACAACTTCTGTGTCACAAAGATAAGCTATATTATATATAATACTCAAAAGTATAGCGTTCTTTATAATAACGTTGTTCACCCGGTTATATGTGAGGGCTGGCATTTTACTCGCATGAGGAAAGCACTTGCATGACAGCATCATTTCACTAAGAGGTGATGTTTTGGCCAATAAAGCTATTTTAATGCCGCTACTTTTTATTGAAGAGACTTTACTTTACCAGGAAATGGAACGGTCATGTATTTGTGTTAGGGATATTTATTGTCCCTCTTTCTACGCATGTTCGATTCTATTTTACAACTGTTCTGACAGTGTAAGAAGAGTTTAAAGAAACCAAAGGGTGATAGTTTGTATGTTTCCTTTTATTATATATGTCTAGCATTAATCATGTAGTGTGTAATATGATGACAATGGATTAAAGTTGATATCTATTATTTATTAGTGTACATGATTGTGTCATATCATTTCTGACTTTTTTCTGAGGTTTTCAATATATTCCTGATATAATTTGTAATGTAGACAGTACATCGACTCACATCATTATAATTACTATATGACTATTGTCTTAATTTATTCAGAGATTTCTGTATTATAAACATACTTCTCATCCTAAATTGTACCCAGCAGTGATTCTAATATTGTGTTGTTAATCAGACCCGAATGAGAAAATCATATAATTATTCAAGGAACATCATTCTTATCAATTTTAGACTAAACCAGTCGACAGGAAAAAATATAATATACTTTCCTGTGATACCTTATGACGTATGGTCGAAGTACGATACATTTTAATGAGAACATTTATCAATTATATCATTTATGATTTAAGAATACATTAACTATTTTCCGTGTTTGTTTCCGGTAGTATTACTTCAGTTAGTTTTATTTAATTACCTATATTTGACATTACATCAGTCTTTATTACAGTTCAATACCATTGCAATCAAAATGGAGAATTTACTAAAAAGGAAGTAAAAAGGTCAAAGTCGATCACAGGTTATTATCATTCGGGACTTTTGTGGACGATCTATATTTAAAACTCGATAGTTTATGTGTGTATTAGAATTGAATTTGTTTACAAAAAATATTGACTGACATATTGGTTACAGCCTGTAGCTCAGAATACAACATGTGTCGGTTAACTCTTTACTGATATCGTTGATAAGTTACTGTACACCGAGTATACCAACTATAGGAATACAATTCCACATACTACCAACAGGGACCTGGTCCTGGCCTATTAATGCGTACACGAAGTCACTTGAAATTGTGGACTCTCGGTGCTCTTCATACAATGATAATACATCTTCTAGACAATATTCTCGTCATTATTCAAGATCATCTGACAACTGTATAAATTATGTATAAATGCCCTAAAAGTCTAAAATTACAGGTTACTTCATAGAGACTTATGATTTCGCTTCTGTCCAATTCGACTGTCTAATTACGAACTCAACGATGTTTGGATCGATAATTCGATGTTTACTAATGTAGCCAAAAGGAGTATGGGACATTTCTGTGAAAAAATGAGGATTGAAAATGTATCTGCAAGTCATAATGTGGGAAATCGAAGAAAAAATATTAGGTGTTGAGAAGATGATAACTAATCAATCGAGTCCGCCTTGAAATTTTTTAATAAGATGCACATGTAAGCAAAGCTATATGCAGGGAGCATGTCCATGTGTACTGCTTAATAAATTGAGGGTAAGATATCATCTATGCATCTATGCAAAAGCATATTTTTAAAACATGTAAATCACTACTTCCATTACAAATGTCCAAGCAACAAGACTTCAAATCCAGTAACTATATATTCCGTGTTAAGATGTGTGTCGACAAAAATTATATTTGTATATAAAATGAATTCAGAGTACCACGACGTGACCAAAAGTAATAAATCAATATAAAGTGACAAAAAAAATGTAAAAGTAAAAATAACATGGCCAATTCACAAATACTGAGCACAGAAAACTGAAAATGAGCAAACAACACGAACAACCAACACATCAGGGGTGAACTCGTGTGCTCCGTAATCAATATCTAGTAAACAGTCCCAATCGCGTAAAAGGGTTGAGATAACCTTTGAGATAATTTTATGAAAAAGAGAACATAAATTCGATCTTCTGTGAAATCAATATTTCGCATGGATCGACCAAATCGAAGTGACAGCAGTACAATTTTCCAAAAAAAACCCACCCTCTCAATCCGAAATCCCTGTTGGGTATGATTGTTGATAAATAGCAATAAAAACTTATACATCCAAATTAGTCCGCGTGTAGCATTTCTGGAAAAGACTTAATCGGTTACGATCAAAGTAAAAAATAACCCTCTATCTAGAAAATAAAGAGAGAAAATGCATGCTCTATAGTACCGTATCAGCTGTAACGATGTATTTACTCCATATGCGTAAGTTGTTAGAATGTTGAAACAAATGAAAGAGAAATTCACAACATCTCGCCTAACGTATAATTTTGATAACATTCAGCATTCAATGTCAATTTCTAAGCTAAGATCAAGATCTGTAGTATCCTTTATATGACGTTGACTGCGCTTAAGACTACAGGTAACACTCTGTATTAGAAACACATTATCTATAGAGGTCGTTAACTACAAGAGTATGATTTTAAACACTACTCCCATCTTTCTATTCTTTCCGTATATTCAGTAATATCGCCATTGTAAGCAAGGTTTTGAACAAATGATCAAGTAATTATAATTTACCTGGTTTTACCTGGTGTAGAGGTCATAAATTTGGGCTAGTTAGCCCCTGCGACCCTTCTTGATTTATATTATAACATAGTATCAAATATTTCATGTAGATTTCTTTATAAAATAAAAATGCAATATGTGTCGATATTTTTACTAGTCTTACTTTATAAATATACCTAAAAAGTAGAGCATTTCCGAGTTAAAAATATTGCATCTTGACCGATATTGCATTCCAGTCTTTCTCCTTAAAGTTTGGTACGCACAGTAGAGGTTCCGGGTAAAACGATATTTTCACGCGAGCAGACGAGAGATCAACAAGTTGGCGGAATAAAAATTGAATACATGTGGCAAGGAATGTGAAATGTAATTGTCTATATTATAAAAGGGTTATTGCACTAATATTGAGGAATATTGCTCCTCACAGTATATCATATTGTACTCGCAAGTTCGTGCAATATGATATACTGCTCGTGACTATATTCCTCAATATTAGTGCAATAACCCTATATTATTATACCTCATATATTAATTACCATAAATATATTTAATTTGATTGGACAATGGGTAAAAGTCAGAACACGTGATCGCACAGGACAAAGATCATATTCCGTGAAATAAAAATCCTATTCCATCCCCTCGGATGCCTCGCGGGTTTTCCCGCCATACTTATCGTTCCTTGACAGGAAAAAGCAAAGGCACTCGGAACGCATCACTTGCAGGCGATCGTTACAATGGCCACAGCCGAAAAGCGCTTCCATGTCTCATCAGAGGAAGAAATAGACAAGTTATTAACTGACAAAGACCGTATTAATACCCAAAAAGCTACACTATTGTCTGTGAAATCCTTTCGGGACTATTTGCGTGAACAAGACCCTGATACTGTCGAATTTGAGGAGTTTCCCTTGGAAAATTTGAAAATTTGAAAAACACTTTATCTTGGTCCATAAATGAAGGAAGAAGTGTAAGGGTTATATTTCTAATTTGCCAGATTGTTTTCTCTTGGATATTGATCTTGAATCTCTTTATTATTGTGGATGTGATTTTTAAATGTCTGAGACAACATTCCAATGGCCTTAAAATATGTTTGCCAGCAATATTTGACATGTATGTGTTTTCTTGGTTTCATTAGGTATAATAAAACATTTATAGCATGCGGGTTCATGAACTATGAAAATTTATTCACCCACGAGTATCATATTCCCCTCGGGTGTTGCCCTCAGGGAATATGGTACACTTGGGTGAATGAATTTTCATATTTCCCTGACCAGCATGCAATAAAAGTATAATATAACATATCAAGTTGCTACAATCTCCGAGAGCGTTTGGATATTTAACAAACATTATAGAGACAAAGATCATAGTCCACCCCCTCGGACGCCTCGCGGGTTTTCCCACCAGAGTTATCGTTCCTTGACAGGAAAAAGTCAAAGGCACTCGGAACGCATCACTTGCAGGCGATCGTTAATAAGAATTCTATAAAGTAAAAGTCAATGGATAAGATACGCTTCTTCGTGGGTATTAATTTCCGTGATTTGGCTAAAAATGATAAGTTCGTGGATTTGTATATTCGTATTCGTGGATTTTGTATATGTACCCAAAATAAAATTCCTGGATTTTATATTTTCAACATAATAAGTTTCATAGGGTAACAAATCTTCGCGAAAGCTTCAATATATTAGACAGCTGGACGTATAATTATGCAAGCGGAAGTGGAACGTAGATATTAAAGTTTTCATTTTGATAATTGCAGAAAATTCCGGCATAATTAATTTTATGGAGTTGGAATTCTTTCTTTAAATTACATGAAATTATTTTATTACGACGTACACTAACAATTTTCTTCAACATATATTAAATTCGTTTTTATGTTTTGTAAATATTTACTCTAATTTATTTTTATTTTGTTTTTGTTTTTCACAACTAAAACAAAATGACATTAAAGTGTTTTCTCTCATTATTTTTATTCCCAATACAGATTGTACTTGTAAAGTTATTTCATAATTTTTTATCTTTTATTACCCTGTATCTCAGAATAAAACCACTCACAGTCGTGTCACAAGATTAATCCTGATCCGAGTTAAATGCACAAGTTAAGCAAAATTGAATTGTTTAAAGAAAGATGTTGAAAGGTGATATGTTTATTGAAGGGTGTTATAATCTAAGAGAGAAATGTTTAAGCAACACTTTGAAGTGTGTCACTCACTGTTAGTGTATGATTTTTAAATAAATGTTATTTCTATAGCTGGAAGTTGTTAAAATCTTTTCACAAATAGGCGTTTCTGTCGTTTTTACAAATGCATTCAAAATGAAATAATTCACAAACATGTTCATGTGCATTATGACCAACTAAAAGGTATGCTCGTATTTATTTCGTCGTTAAAATTGCCATGCAGCTGGTCCAGACAGTCGAGGTTACTCGAGCACAGAATATATCTATACTTTTTTGCATATCGAGTCAAACTGCTTTCCAAGTTTCATTGTTTGAAGGGATTCTTAATTTCGTGGATCAGTTTTACCCACAAAAACACGAAAATTGGTAGCCAACGAATAAAAGGGATTTCATATTAAAGAGAATGTTACCAAAGCAAACTTCGATCAAATATGCTTGGTGTACAAATCGGTTTTTTGTGAAGAGTTTCTTTAATATTGGGATATTTATGGATGCAACACTACCAAATAATTGTTCCCCTCTATGATTTATTGGATATCAGACAATACGCCGACACAAAGCACCAGTGTCATGCTACTAATAATGTCGGATTTCCAGCAATGAAACGGCTCATTAGCTTGATATTCACATAATAATGTTGTGGAAACAAAGTGAGAATAATGCCTTTTTTTAATTCGTTTATATTACTTTGAAGCTATAGTTTCTATGAAAAATCATTTTATTTTGAATTATTGCGAAATCATGGTCCTTTTTTCTGAAACGTACGAAACAAATATGTAACATTTTACTTGATTCATGATGCTGGCATAGACATTGTTTATTATTTCCAGACAAAACAATCCTTCAAATTTAATTTCCTTCCTATGGACCAAATGCACACATTTTTCATAACTTAATAATTCCAAGTTTGGTGATTTTATTAATCGTATCTATCCCATTGAGCTGAAAATAACGAATATCACAATCTCATTCATACCTTCGCATACACGAAAGATTGACAGTGAAGGCCGAATAAGTGTGTATCTCTCAGTTGAAACGATATTCTAGAGCTGCTTGTAGTTACTATGTTGATTTCCTTGATAGAGGGTTGCTGCTAACAAGGAAGTTACTGAACCAAGGATTCCTAGTTGCTAAATTGAAGTCATTACTTAGAAAGGTTTACGGATACCATCAGGACTTGATTAACTGTTATGTAATATCTGTCACATATGACCACGGAATAGTAACAAGACGGATGCTATTTGTTAGCTTACCGCATCTAAGATTAGCTTCGTTTTCCTTTACTTATATATATACATGTATCATCTTGTCGTATGCATAATTGTGTCTGTTATTAATTCTGATATTTGTTCTTTATACCACGTAACTTCGATTTTAAAGAAATAAAGAATATCTTAACCCTATTTAATGGGATTCGTGTTATTTAAGCTTCAGTTCCCTGGGTAGTGTTTTATAAACCATTGTTTGTGTCCCTTTTCTGTTTGCCAGTGTATTGTGTGTCCTTCGATATGGGGCGTCTGGTATCAGAAAGCTTATATGGACAAGAAATGTGTCTATTGACAAGACATGTGTCTACGGACAAAAATGTATATATGGAGAAGGTATGTGTATATAGAAAAGACATGTATCTACGGACAAGACATGTGTATACGGACAAGACATTTAGAATATTTTGGCCAATGCTGCTGTATAGAAGTGATGATAAGAATGATATATATGGTGTTTTTATATCTACACAATAGCAAGACCTCAGCATTGCAACAGAAATGTACTCATACTTCGGGTTTCATAAATGGTGTCTGTCTGTGGACAAGACATTTATTTGGCATAGTTTATAATCATGCATACGATAGAATAAGGGACTCAATCCAAGAAAAATCTTCTGCTTATTAATATGTGAAGTATTTTCCAGTTAATTAATGTCCAAGTAAGTAAACAAGCAAAACACGTACCCAGAGACTTTAAATTAAGATTAATAACAGTATAAAACAAAGAGAGAAGCACAATTCGTTCCCATTGGAATTCCAACAATTTGACGAAAATCCTTAATGCCGATATCTGCACCTTAAAATATTTGATGACATGTTTGTGTTTTCTTATATGTTGGTAGATGATACTTCTGAATTTTCGAAATCTTCAAAGAGGTAAATATGTTCCTGAGTACAATTATATAATATACTACCGGTTTTCTAACACACTGAATACCACATCTTTCTTTGGATCATGTAATAAAATACATCAGACTGGCTGTCCTTCAATTAACAGCAGCACGAAAAGAAATTGGAAACGTTCTACAATTGACTTGATAGTTTTAAATATACAAATACGATTATAAAATATATCTTCAAAATTACTTCCACATCATAAACGGATTAAGTGGACGTCATGGTCGTGATCGCATAGTAGATGAATTTACAACTACCTGTGCAATCAGCGCCTATCACCACTAATGTTGTAAGGATGAATCCGGCTGATGGCGAGGTGTATTCTATACAACATTATGTGATAAAGTTTCTCAGTGACTTGTGTCATGTCGGTGGTTTTCTCCCGGTACTCCTGTTTCCTCCACCAATAAACCTGACCGCCCCACGATATATCTGAAATATTGTTGCAAGTGTCGCTAAGCACCATAAACCATAAACAGATTATACAATTTCCTCCAATAAAATATACAACATTTGTGGAAGTTATTTTTTATTATTATTTCAAAAGTTGTTCGTTATGTTGGCAGAAATGTCAATCATCCGTTTTACTTTTCTTATTTGATATAGTGATATTTTCCACAGGCGCTCGTGGCACGGACCACCCCACTTTTTTCTAACTTCCTGTTTACAAATTTATTTTCAATAAAATTTCTTTATTTCTTTATTATTTCATCTCTTTTTCCTTATTTTAACTTGTTCGCGTTAATATTTATGCAATCTTATGCTAACATCAAATTGCATGTGTCGACCCTATATAAATACTAATAATCCACAAGGCATGCAACTCGGCAGGTTTAGAAATCGTACCCCTGCTCGCTTCGAGTACATTTATTGCACCATATTTTCATTAAGTCATTCAAACTAGGACATGTATCCATTCCTAAAAGACGCATCGTTTTGCCCCTGTTTTTGTTTTGTGCATACGATAGCTCAGTTCTCCAGAATTTTAAGATTTTCACACATTTATTGCCAAATTTTTCGTATAAGTACCCACGGCTGACGGAAGTGACGTAACACTGCATTAACTTCAACGATAGGATCAGAAACATTTAAATAATAAATTTTTGGAACTTTTCTGACCCTATCGTTGAAGTTAATGCAGTATACGTCACTTCCGTCAGCCGTGGGTCCTTATACGAAAAATTTGGCAATAAATGTGTGAAAATCTTAAAATTCTGGAGAACTGAGCTATCGTATGCACAAAACAAAAACAGGGGCAAAAAGATGCGTCTTTTAGGAATGGGTGCATGTCCTAGTTTGGATGATATAATGGAAATAAGGTGCAATAAATGTACTCGAAGCGAGCAGGGGTACGATTTTTAAACCTGCCGAGTTGCATGCCTTTTGGATTATTAGTATCTATATAGGGTCGACACATGCAATTTGATGTTAGCATAAGATTGTATGGATATTGACGCGAACAAGTTAAAATAAGGAAAAAGAGATGAAATAATAAAGAAATAAAGAAATTTTATTGAAAATAAATTTGTAAACAGAAAGTTAGAAAAAAGGGGGGTGGTCCGTGCCACGAGCGCCTGTGATATTTTCAACATTTCTTATTTATATCAATTAAATAGTTTCCCACACATTTGTTATTTTTTCAATATTAAATATTTTAATATATTAAACGTAATGTATTTTATCAAAACCACTAAAAGAAAAGTTAACACGTCTGATACAGGAGACACGGTCCACGATAGTTTGCTACAATTAATCTGTTTTTAGATTTGTCAAAATATATTCCTGTCGGCTCTTTCAATCCACCATCACTACTAAGAATTTGTCGGCCTTGTCTACCATCTGGTTCTAGCACTACAACACTATTTGACCTGCATGACGTCACGTAAGCGTTACCATTGTCATCTACGGTTAAACCCCGTGGATCAATCAGCACTGACATGTCTTTAAATTCCCACAACTTGTCCCCCTTTATTGTGTAGCATGTGACGGTATTAGTGTTACGGATTGCTTGATATATCTTCTCTCTACATGTTGTTATATAGGAGTTAGATGGCAAGTTAATTTGTTTAACTAGATTAGTACTTCTATCTTCACATAACGTCATCATTTGTATGCCGCTCTTTACTTCACACCATAATAATACTCCCTTATGATACGTTATTCCACAACAACATTGACTAGTGTTAATACATCTTTCTGTTTTTTTAGTGTCAATGTTTATTATCTCTATACCATTCCATGTTGACACAGCGACAGTTCTGTCATCTAGATATGTAACATCTAACGGGCTCCCTAGTGAACAGGGTATTTCCTTATCTAATGTACCGTCATCGTTAAGGATAACGAGTCTATTGTTGTTGTAACAGTCAACCAATATCATTTTACCGTTCGGGCAAACGATGCATCCTGTTATACATATGTAACTCTTTCCTTTCGGAATATCAAATGTATTATGTAAAGCAAGTTGAATATCATTGATTGACTTTACAGACGGAGGTTGTATAACAGACATAATCTGTGCCTGTTTAGCCTTCATTTTCCTTATTACAACTAATGGAGAACTTGTTTCTATAGAAACGGATCCAAGCGATGTCATTGTCGACATTATATCCTTTATCTTTTTATCAATGGTGCATTTTAAGCTAAGCTGTTGTAGACATCTATCTTCAGATAAAGTCATTATATACTTCTCTTCTTTCTTTACCTCTTCCTCAATTGTCTTACTTCCTAGAAAGGTTTGTAGGTCTGAGGCATACTCTTTAACAGCTGTTGTGTCACTTTGTATTCTCTCTACGATCTTTGACTCCTCCGAAAGTTGTTTTAATAGATTATCTATTTTTGATTTAATTTTGTCTTCGGCATCATCTAGTTCTTTCAGAATATTCTGTTCTAGTGTATCTAATTGAGAGTTTATTCTAACACGCATCTGTTTAACCTGGTCGTGAAATATTTTTCGTTGTTGTCGAATTTCCGACAGATTTTGTTGTCGGTTTTTTATTACGTTGTCGATATTATATTTGATATTTGTTAAACTTTGTTCAATATCATCAAGCAATGTCGATGTTTTCGATGTTTTAATAATTTCACGAATAGACAAAAGTCCTACACAATCTTTGTGGTTTGTAGAAATACAATCTGGACAGCATGGCTTGTCATGGACTTGACAAAAATGTGTGTATTTCATTTCATGATCTTTACAGTGATGACCGATTTCTGAAACACATGATGGCAATTTTTTATAATTTTCTATAGAAATTATACCATGATTTCTAGTACCCCTTGAAATTTTGTGATGGTTCTCACAGGCAGCGCATAGACCCTCATCACATTCTGGGCACCAGTGGTCTGCATGTTTTGTGATATGCTGAGCTTCGCATATGACACATAGAATATCAAGTGATGTTGCCATTCATACCTACAAAATAATCAAAAAATAATATAAATATAAATATATATCATTGCCAAGGACGTTTCCTGAATGCTTCAAGTATTGAGATTGCCTCTTTGTACAAATTTTTTATTGAATTTTACAACTGTTCTGAGTTGGAAGATCTACCAGTAATTATGTAGTATATAATATGATGACAATGTTTTAAATTAGATATCTACGTTTTTGGTATTAGTCTACATGAATGTGTCATATCATTTCAGACTTCTAAGAAGCTTTTCAATATATTCCAGATATAATTTGTAATGTAGACAGTACATCGACTCATGTAATTATAAGGACTACAAAAGTCATGACTATTGGCTTAATTTATTCAGTGAATTCTGTATTATAAACCTATTTCTCATCCTAATCTGTACTCAACAGTGATTGTCATTTTGTGTTGTTAATCAGATCCGAATGAGAAAATTATATAATTATTCATGGAACATCCTTCTTGTAAATTTTGGACTAAACTGGTTGATAGGGAAAAAAATGTATAATATACTTTCCTGTGATATATTAATACGTGTGTTCAATTGACAATGTATTTTAATGAGAACATTTATCAATTACATCATTTATGATTTAAGAATACATTAACTATTTCCCGTGTTTCCGGTATTATTACTTCTGTTAGTTTTATTTAATTACCTGTATTTGACACTACATCAGTCTTTATTACAATTCAATATATATTCATTGAAGTCAAAATGGAGAATTTACTAAAAAGGAAGTAAAAAGATCAAAGTCGATAAGAAATAATTATCATCCGGGATTTTGTGGACGATCTATATTTAAAACTTGACAGTTCATGTGTGTATTAGAATTGAATTTATATTACAGCCTGTAACTCAGAATACAAAATTTGTCGGTTTGAACTCTTTACTGATATCTTTGATAAGTTACTGTACACCGAGTATACACACTAGGTATACAATACCACATACTACCAACAGGAACCTATGCACTTAAATGTGAAGTCATTTGAAATTGTGGACTCTCGATGCTCTTCATACAATGATAATACATATTCTAGACAACATTCTCGCCATTATTCAAAATCATCTGACAACTGTATAAATTATGTATTAAAGCTCTAAAAGTCTAAAATTACATGTTTCTTCATAGAGACTTATGATTTCGCTTCTGTCCAATTCGACTGTCCAATTACGAACTCAACGATGTTTGGATCGATAATTCGATGTTTACTAATGTAGCCAAAAGGAGTGTGGGACATTTCTGGGAAAAAATAAGAATTGAAAATTTACCTGCAAGTAATAAGGTAGGAAATCGAAGAAAAAATATTAGGTGTTGAGAAGATGATAACTAATCAATCGAGTCCGCCTTGACATTGTCCAATAAGATGCACATGTAAGCAAAGCTATATGCAGGGAGCATGTCCCTGTGTACTGTTGAATAAATTGAGGGTAAGATATCATCTATGCTCAAATATATTTTTAAAACATGTAAATCACTACTTCCATTGTAAATATCCAAACAACAAGACTTCAAATCTAGTAACTATATATTCCGTGTTAAGATGTGTGTCGATAAAGATTATATTTGTATAGAAAATGAATTCAGAGAGTACCACGACGTGACCAAAAGTAATAAATCAATATAAAATGACAAAAAGATTGTAAAAATTAAAAATAACATGGCCAAGCACAATTCATAAAAACTGAGCACAGAAAACTGAAACAGAGCAAACAACACGAACAACCAATACATCAGGGATAAAACCGTGTGCTCCGTAATCAATATCTAGTAAACAATCCCAATCGCGTAAAAGGGTTGAGACAACTTTTGAGATAATTTTATGAAAAGAAGAACATATATTCGGTCTTCTGTGAAATCAATATTTCGCATGAATCAACCAATTCGTGATAGCGGCCGACAATATAAATTTCGGAGAACACCCTCTCAATCGGAAGTCCCTGTTGGAGTTGCTTGTTGATAAACAGTAATAAAAGCGTATGTATACAAATAAGTGTGGACGGGAGTTTCTGGCATATATTTTGTCAGTTACGATCAACGTCAAAAGTAACCCTCTATCTAGAAAATAAAGTGAGGAAATGCACACCCTATAGTACCGTATCAGCTGTAACGATATACTTACTCCATATGCTTAAATTGGTAGGATGTTGATACAAATGAAAGGGAAATTCACAACATCTCGTTTATCGCATAAATTTAATGTCATTCAACAATCAATGTCAATTTACAACCTAATATCAAGATATGTAGTATCCTTTATATGAAGTTGACTGGGCTAAAGACTACAGGTAACACGCTTTACTAGAAACGCATTATCTATAGATGTCGTTAAATACAAGAGTATGATTTTAAGCACTACTCCCATCTTTCTATTTTTTCCGTGTTTTCAGTGATATCGCCATTGTAACCAAGTTTCTGTAAGAACGATCAAGTTTGTATTATTATAATTCTTATCAAAATGCCGGAAGAAAAACCGTATCAATTTGTTACAATCTTCTAGTGCGTTTGGATATTTAACCGCCATTATAGAGACTCTATGTCCATATGAATTCTATAAAGTACATGGTAAGAAAACATCACTAATGGTAAGATAAAGAGAACGCTAACAATACACACCTCTATAAAATATACAGGGAGGGAGGTACTGTCGGATACAAAATATCTATGTAACGATTATCTTTGCCAAGATTCGTTTAATTTGGTCACGGGTTTCAGAGGCGAAACATGTTTAATATTTGTTTTTGTCAAAACTTGGCTAATATGGATTTTTGGAGCTGAAATCAGTGAAACGAAACATGTTTTCATTATTCCAAAAAGGTTGAAAACAACTGCATTATGAGAAGATCTTAATTGCTCAATTAAGAATAGACTATAATGACTGTGGATCCCCAAATTGGATTCTTCCATTAATACATGATGGTAGCGCCTAGTATTAAAATGAACTGTTTTGAGCAACATATATAGGACTATAGATGAAAACAATGATCTTTAAATAAACATGATGTAGCGCATAGTATTATGTATTGAAATGATATTCAAGTCGACCAAGTAAGCTAGACAAGCACACTGTGTTGGCAAGAAATTGTTTTAAATCTGACAGAAATCATTAAGTCGGTACTATCTATTTATGGAACATAGTTTCCCTTTTTGTACAGCCTCCAGAGTACAACCGTACTCTGGACCCTCCCTTCCCCACCCCATGAAGTACAACAAAATGTCGAAAGTAAGTATCCAGATTCTTGGGCATTTTTGTAATCAGGGTCACACTTAATAACAACACTATTGTTTTCCCGAGCTTTCAACACTTAAAAAGAACAGTGTTTAACATTTTACACTGTTTAGTTTCTTGATTAATATATTTCGTTCTAAAACAAGGAGAAAGAATACTGTCCTTTTTAATTCGTGTATATTCCTTTGAAGGTATATGAAGTTCATATTGACTTACATACAGATTGTATATCTATATTACAATACAGTGTCTGGTTATGACATAATAAAAGGTTGAAGATACCGAAGGGGTAATTAGAAGCCGTAAATCGAAGGACAGACAATACAATGACCAAAAGAAAAAGTACACAGGACAAAGAACGATCTACAAGATCAGTCTTTTGACCATAATTGAAAAGAATAAGCAGTAAAGTTCAACAACATAGCCAATGACAACAACAGAAAGCTGACAATATACATTTTTTCATTCTCCAAATGCTGCAATAGACGTTATATTACACTTTGAGATTTAAATAGCTTTTCATAATTTAAATATCTATTTTTTATATATATATATATATATATACACTATAAACGTACTGATTTGACTGCTAGTTGAACCTACTAGTTCTTCCCGCCAGTATATTATCTTTATCTTAGCAAAGAAACCCTGCCCCTAAATAATCTACTATAATTGCTACATGATAATATTTCCAGTATATTAAAATAAACCTTCAAATACTTCCACATCATAAACGAACTATACTGATGTAAAAGTTCAAATTGATGACCACATCCATTCAAAATTGTAAATATTACATCTATGCACGATAGAAGTACTGATTTGACTGCTAGTTGAGACTACTAGTTCTGACAGCAGATTATCTTTATCTTAACACAGAAAACCTGCCCCCAAAGAATCGGCTATAATAGTATAATAGTCACGAATACGATAATAAAATATATCTTCAAAATACTTCCACATCATAAACGAATTAAGGGGTCGACGTGGTTGTGATCGTATGGTAGTTGCATTTACAACTACCTGTGCAATCAGTGTCTATCACTACTAAAGTTGTGAGGTGGAATCCCGCTGATCGCGAGGTGTACTCGATGCAACATTATGGGATGAAGTTTGTCAGTGACTTGCGACATGTCGGTGGTTTTCTCCGGATACTCCCGTTTCCTCCACCAATAAAACTTACCGCGGCACGATATATCTGAAATATTGTTGAAAGTGTCGTTAAACACCATAAACTATAAACGGACTTTACAATTTCTTCCAATGAAAAAACAACATTTGTGGAATTTTATTTTAATTATCATTTCTAAGTTGTTCGTTATATTGGTAGAAATGTCAATCATCCGTTTTACTTTTCTTATTTGATATAGGTGATATTTTAAACATTTCTTATTTTTATGGGTCCACAGTTCTACTTATGTCAATTAAATAGTCTCCCACACAATCGTTATTTTCACATTATTGAATATTTTAATATATTAAACGTAATGTATTTATCAACACCATTAAAAAGTAAGTTAACACTTCTGATACAGGAAACACGGTCCACTGAAGTTTGCAACTATCAAACTGTTTTTAGATTTGTCAAAATACATTCCCCACGGCTGTTTCAATCCATCTTCACTACTTAGAATGTGTCGGTCTTGTCTACGATCTGGTTCTATGAAAACGACACTGTTGGATCTGCATGACGTCACGTAAACGTTGCCATTGTTATCTACGGTTACACCCCGTGGATTCTTCAGCATGGATTCGTTTTTATATTCCGACAACTTGTCCTCATTTATCGTGTAGCATGTGACGGTGCTAGTGTTACGGTTTGTTTGATATATCTTCTCTCTACATGTTGTTATATAGGAGTCAGGAGGGACGTTACTTTGTTTAACTAGAGTAGTAATTCTATCATCAGATAGCTTCATCATTTGTATGTCCTTCTGTTCTTCACACCATAATAATACTTCATTGTGATACGTTTTTCCATGACAACCCTGACTAGTATTAATACTTCTCTCTGAATTTTTAATGTCAATGTTTATTATCGCTATGCCTTTGTTTGTTGACACAGCAACAGTTGTATCTTCTAGATAAGTTACGTCACGCGGCTGACCCAGTGAACAGGGTATTCCCTTATTTAATGTACCGTCATCATTAATGATAAGGAGTCTTCTGTTGTACCAGTCCACAAATACCATTTTACCATTCGGACAAACGATGCATCCTGTTATACATATGTAACTCTTTCCTTTCGGAATATTAAATGTGTAGCAGGGCTTAAATATGATAAAGTCCAACTTTGGGTTCAATTCTTTAATTCGAAATATTATATAACAGTAACCCTACAAATACACAAATAATAAACATAAATACATGATAACTACAAGACAGATCACATAAGACAATACACAATCAAAGGGAGATAATTCTCGATGATTTGTCAAAGAAATATAAAATAAAACACTTTTCTACAAGTTATCTTCTATAAGTAAAATACCACAATATAGCTTACTCATTTAATAAGCATACAATAAAGTAAATCATTCTGTCTTTGATAAATAACAAAATAATTGTAACTTCAAAACAATTGCATCACCTCACCTCGGAATTAGTTTCAGCATAGTTTATGCACTCAAAAAATACATATAGAATATACGACACAAATAAAAATGATATAAACACTAACACATTCAGCAAACAAAATCAACTGAATACACAAACATAAACATGCAAACAATTAAACAATCAAATAAAATAAACAAACAAATACAAAGCTTACCCTATATATGGTACAAGGGCACCAGCTGATTGATCACTCTAGGATCTGTCTACATGATAAATTCCTGAATAACATAAAAGGCAATGTTAAGTCAAAATGACTTAAGAACATATTAATTATAATAAAATCATCATCTTAAATAAATTAATCAGATATATAAATTATATATCAAAGTCCACTGAAATTCAACACTTGTAGTTGTAAAAATATAAAAGGATAACCATGATATCATTACTCTCATTCTAATTCTAAATAAAATTATAAAACATTTATACTCAGATTCATACTTCAATCTCAATATTTGCATTCTCACACTTTCATACTAAAGTAAAAATTAGAAATGGAAAATAAGAAAACAGAAAGATGACTGACCTTTAGAAAACAAACATTATATTAGTATATGTAAATCCAAATTTAGTTTCCAGTTGAAAATATATGAGTTAAGCAAAATATCTGCCTGTGTCTTAATTGTGTTCCATCACAGGTGTATGGAAAAAATAATCTACCAATGGAAAGTCTGTATTTTCCTTCCAAAAATTAGGTGTAGTGAACCATGTAATTTACTGTACTGTATATGCAACATGTGAAGTTTTATTTTGTAATTTTAATTTCAAAAATATTATAAACATTAAAAACATGAGTAAATAATATCATTATAGCATATAATGATTTTCAGTAATTACATAAAATAAAGACTACCACAAATGTATTATGTAAAGTAAATTTAATATCATTGATTGACTTTACAGACGGAGGGTGTATAACAGACATAATCTGTGCCTGTTTAGCCTTCATTGTCTTGATAACAACTGATGGAGGACTTGTTTCTATAGAAACGGATCCAAACGATGACATAGTCGACATTATATCCTTTATCTGTTCATCAGTGCTGCATTTTAAGTTCAGTTGTTGTAGATATCCATCTTCAGATAAAGCCACTATGTACTTCTCTTCCGCAATTGTCTTACTTCCTAGAAAGGTTTGTAGGTCTGAGGCATACTCTTTGAAAGCTGTTATGTCTCTTTGTATTCCCTCTACGGTCTTTGACTCCTCAGAAAGTTGTTTTAAAAGATTATCTATTTTTGACTTAATTTTGTCTTCAACATCATCTAGTTCGTTCAGAATATTCTGTTCTAGTGTATCTAAATGAGAGTTTATTTTAACACGCATCTGTTTAACCTGGTCGTGTAATATCTGTCGTTGTTGTCGAATTTCCTCCAGATTTTGTTGTCGGTTTTTTATTACGTTGTCGATATTATATTTGATATTTGATAAACTCTGTTCAATATCATCAAGCAATGTTGATGTTTTCGATGTTTTGATAATTTCACGAAAAGTCCTACACAATCTTTGTGGTTTGTAGAAATACAATCTGGACAGCATGGCTTGTCGTGGACTTGACAGAACATTTTGTATTTCATGTTATGATCTTTACAGTGATGACCAATTTCTGAAATACTTTGATAATGTTCTATAGAAATTATTCCATGGTTTCTAGTGCCTTTTGAAATGTTGTGAAAATGTGCTTCACAGTCAGCGCATCCCTCATCACACTCCGGGCACCAGTGTGGTCTGCGTATGTTGTAATATGTTGAGCTTCGCATATTCCACACAGAATAGCACGTGATGTTGCAATTGTTGTTACCTACAATATAATGGTAAAAATTAGAACAATATATTGTTGTTATGGACGTTAATATTTGAGGCAGAGTAATACGTAATATGTTTCTTTTCTATGATTAACAATTACATATATCTATTTATGATTAATGTAACTTATATAATTTATTGAATTGAGTTTTGTTTTCAGAATTGTTTCATTTTTCTTGGATTAATACAGGTTTATTATATTTTTCTTCGATTAATAGAGGTGTATTATATTTTTCTTGGATTAATACAGGTTTGATATATTTTTCGTTGATTTTAATACAGGTTCATTATATTTTTCAATGATTCTGGCTAATTTATTATATGTTTCTAAATAAAAAAAAATGTAGTTAGATTAGTTGTATTTTTAGTCAGATTTGTGGTATTTACAGTCAGGTTGGTTGTATTTTTAGTCAGATTTGTTGTATTTTCAGTCAGATTTGTTGTATTTTTTTCAGGTTTAGTGTATTCTTAGTCAGATTTATTGTATTTTTAGTCAGATTTATTGTATTTTAGTCAGATTAGTTGTATTTTTAGTCAGATTTGTTGTATTTGCAGTCAGATTTGCTGTATTTGCAGTCAGGTTGATTGTATTTTTAGTCAGATTTATTGTATTTTTAGTCAGATTTGTTGTATTTTTAGTCAGATTTGTTGTATTTTCATTCAGGTTTAGTGTATTTTTAGTCAGATTTGTTGTATTTGCAGTCAGGTTGATTGTATTTTTAGTCAGATTTGTTGTATTTTCAGTCAGATTTGTTGTATTTTCATTCAGGTTTAGTGTATTTTTATTCAGATTTATTGTATTCTTAGTCAGATTTATTGTATTTTTAGTCAGATTTATTGTATTTGCAGTCAGATTAGTTGTATTTTTAGTCAGATTTGTTGTATTTGCAGTCAGATTTGTTGTATTTGCAGTCAGGTTGATTGTATTTTTAGTCAGATTTATTGTATTTTTAGTCAGATTTGTTGTATTTTCAGTCAGATTTGTTGTATTTTCATTCAGGTTTAGTGTATTTTTATTCAGATTTATTGTATTCTTAGTCAGATTTATTGTATTTTTTGTCAGATTTGTTGTATTTTCATGCAGGTTTAGTGTATTCTTAGTCAGATTTATTGTATTTTTAGTCAGATTTATTGTATTTTTAGTCAGATTAGTTGTATTTTTAGTCAAATTTGTTGTATTTGCAGTCAGGTTTAGTGTATTTTTAGTCAGATTTGTTGTATTTGCAGTCAGGTTGATTGTATTTTTAGTCAGATTTGTTGTATTTTCAGTCAGATTTGTTGTATTTTCATTCAGGTTTAGTGTATTCTTAGTCAGATTTATTGTATTTTTAGTCAGATTTATTGTATTTTAGTCAGATTAGTTGTATTTGTAGTCAGATTTGTTGTATTTGCAGTCAGATTTGTTGTATTTGCAGTCAGGTTGATTGTATTTTTAGTCAGATTTATTGTATTTTTAGTCAGATTAGTTGTATTCTTAGTCAGATTTGTTGTATTTGCAGTCAGGTTGATTGTATTTTTAGTCAGATTTATTGTATTTTTAGTCAGATTTGTTGTATTTTTAGTCAGATTTGTTGTATTTTCATTCAGGTTTAGTGTATTTTTAGTCAGATTTGTTGTATTTGCAGTCAGGTTGATTGTATTTTTAGTCAGATTTGTTGTATTTTCTGTCAGATTTGTTGTATTTTCATTCAGGTTTAGTGTATTTTTATTCAGATTTATTGTATTCTTAGTCAGATTTATTGTATTTTTAGTCAGATTTGTTGTATTTTCATTCAGGTTTAGTGTATTCTTAGTCAGATTTATTGTATTTTTAGTCAGATTTATTGTATTTTTAGTCAGATTAGTTGTATTTTTAGTCAAATTTGTTGTATATGCAGTCAGGTTGATTGTATTTTTAGTCAGATTTGTTGTATTTTTATTCAGATTTATTGTATTTTTATTCAGATTTATTGTATTGTCAGTCAGATTTGTTGTATTTTCAGTAAGGTTTATTGTATTTTTATTCAGATTTATTGTATTGTCAGTCAGATTTGTTGTATTTTCAGCCAGGTCTATTGTTTTTTCAGTCAGATTTGTTGTATTTTCATTCAGGTTTATTGTATTTTATTTTATTTCTTTATTTTTTTGCCTTGTTTATATCAAGTTAGCTATTTCTTTTTGTGATTGCTTGGTAAGTTCTATTATCTATCTGATCACCACGCCCTAACTCACTTGATCATAAAATAATTGTTGTCTTTTTAGATACATTATATATCTTTATATACATGTACATACAATAAGTACAATAGTCTGGTGTATTAAAAGAACATCTTGTTGGTTTTGTGTATTGTTTTTTGTTGCTATCGAATAAAGCTCAAGATGAATGACATTTATTAAATAAATGTTGACTACCTTGACAAGGTTATCTGCTAACCAAATTGTTAACTCAGGATGATTTGAAATCAGTGACATTTGGAAACATCATATATACTTTAACACGCATGTTAACTTCTATTGTTGTGTTAAGTTGAATAAAAGTTACATGTGAAGCTAAATCTAAAATGGAGGACATGCCATTTTTTTGGGATGAAAAACATAAAACATCAAAGAAACAAGGATATTAACAGTGTTTATTTGGGCTTGTTTGATTGGTTGATTGTGGAATGTGTAGAGAGGCCTGAAGCTATCAATCATTGATAAAGGGGGATCGATCATTATTAACATAGAGTATGTTGAGGTAACTCTCATAAAACTGTTGGTACTAATTTAGAGGACAAATTCATTTACCTTCCTATCTTCAAAAATGATATAAAAATTCAAGACTTTGATAACATGATTTAAATTTATCAACTGACCACATCATTTCACTATATCAACACCTTGTTGAAAAGTATTGTATTAGTTGCGTACATATGACGAAAGATGGTATTGACAATTAGATTTTGGCTCAGAGCTGACTATTGCTTCACTATTATGTCATACGATGATCTTGTATACTATCTAATATTTAGATAATGGTTGAGGCCATCGACTCTCTTTAATGGAGCTAATATTATGCATATTCTGTGTTATTGAAAATAAGATATATTATGCATAAGGTTTAATAGTATATCGTTCTTTATAATAACGCTGTTCATCATGTTGTATAGGCGAGGGTTGGAATTTTATTGACAGGTGGAAAGCACTTGCCAGATCGTATCATTTCACTAAGAGGCGAGGTTTGGGTCCATAAAGCTACTTTAATGCTGCCACTTATTATTGGAGTGGCTGTGCAAAACCAGGAAAGTGAGAGGTCGTGTATTTGAGTTAGGGACATTTATATTCCCTTTTTCTACGATTGCTTGATTGGATTTTGCAACTGTTCCGACAGTGTAAGAAAAGTTTAAATATACCTAAGGGGTATTAATTTGTGTGTTTTCTTTTATTTTATTAATATACACAAATGTACCTACCAGTAATTATGTATTGTGCAATATGGTGAAAATGTTTTAAATTTGATATCTAAGTGTGCATGACAGTGTACATTTCAAACTTCTATGAAGTTTTTCAATATATTCGTCATATAAGAACTATTTCAGTTTCTTCCTGATATATTTGTAATATACGCAGCAAATTAGTTCGCATCATTATAATTACTATATGACTATTGTTTTATTTTATTCAGTGATTTCTGTATCAATTTATTTCTCATCCTAAACTGTACCCAACAGTGATTGTCATATTGTGTTGTTAATCAGATCCGTATATAATTGGTGAGGACAGGTCCAGAATAAGTCTTTTTTTCTAAGAACATTTGTGTGTAGCAATACCGATAGGACTGACTCTGTAAGAATGAAAAGGAGGTTTTTTAAAAGGTTCATAAAAAAAACCTTTTTCTAATTTCATTTTCTAATGACAAATTGACTGCCTCTGGATCTCTCCTTGCCAATAGAGCATTTCTACATTCTTAGGTTACAATATCAGAATCATAAATTAGCATGTCAAAGCCATAGAGAATAGCATTGCAAAGATGAAACGTAAATTCTTTGTCGTGGTGATTAGCTAATTCAAGTCTTAATTGCCAGTAATTTATAGGTGTCGAAGCTTCTTGTAGTTATTTCTTTGCTGGTAAAGGCTTTTGAGGTGGTTGATTGTGTTTTGTGGTATTTATTTCTTGGCTCTTATTATGACAATTGAATTGGCCATGCGTTGTCGACTTGCACTGCTTGCCAACATGTGAATATTTACAATGCGGTTTGACACATCCACGGGCCCAATTATAATTGTTACAGATCTGGCGTCCATCATGATACGATATATCACGTCCAAAAGTATCAGATGGTTTAGAAAACACTAGGAAATTACTTCCTACTTTTTTTGACACATTGTGATCATGTGCAGAGTCGAATTGCACGTTGAACAGCTATATTCTCTTGATCCGGCACACATCTTTTAACGTAGATCAACATATCCTCTTGACCAATCCATCCTTAATGTTGTGTTGTAGCACACTTACCAGCAAACGTCTTGTGATATCTAGAAAAATTACTTGGCCAAATTTGCATAAATCTAGTTCTTCTGCTTTTGACGAAAAAGCTGAACACATAATTCTCTTGTATCGGTCAAAAGCGATAATAAATTCATCCAAGGACAAATTTCTCGATAGACGTTCATTATTGTCATGATCTTTTCTTTTGATTGGAGTTTCGTAATTTGGAATTAATAGTAAATTTGAATTGACGTCTTTACCTGAAATAATTTGAAGTCTGCCACTGATATAGATAAGACACCGAACGATGCTCTAGATCTGTTGACAGAACAAATTGGTAAAGTTTGGTTACATTATAATTGATCTGTTCCGATAAGGGTGGTGTGTTGTATGACGGCATAATCGTAAATGTCACAGCCATTGCAGTGTGGAGATTAAATGCTGGCGGTACTGGTTCGCTATGCAAACTGTGATTCATTGTATTTTGTCGATTGTTACTTTTACCTAATTGTTGACATAGTTGTAAAGTATTTACAATCAGTTTATCCATGTCATCGGAAGATGCGTAAAACTGATGCGCTACTGCTTGTGTTGATGTTTGGGTTACTCCACGTAGCATTAATGTGATTACTCGTTCCATGTTCTGTGATAGTCACACTTTATACACAACTACGATCCGTCGTGTTTGTTAAATTGATACCTCTATCAGTAGAGACACTGTCCGCCAACATCGCATCTCCCAAACAATCAGTAACAGGCATATCAGTTTCCGAGACAACAGGTTCATTGACGCCATTGTTTGCATTGTCCAAATACAATTTCTTCAAATTACCACGACTCAACGGAATTGAAATGCTTATACCAAGTCCTTTCAAAACCTCTTTTAGTTGTGCACTGGTTCAATTGGCGGGGTTAGAATTGTCCAGTTGATTTTGAGATAAATTTGTCCTTGCGGGTCAGGAAGCCACTTTTTTCAGAATAAAAATTAGTTTACCAAAACGCCCCCAAGGGACAGTTTTTTTCTCTCCAAAAAAGCCCCCAAAATATATTGTTTATTAAACTCAATATTCGTCTAGTAAATATATGTATTTCCTAATTATAATTTTCATACGCATTACTAAGTATTTTTTTTATTTCTGACTATTTTGTTTAGCGCTCAGAAGCTGTCTATTTCCCCAGGCAATAGATAGAAGTTTCGTGTATAATTAAATAAAATATGTTAAAATGACAATGTTCCTATCACGACTTAAGTGCAAAAAACATTCCAACAAAAATGAATCGCGGGTAGACATTTAATTAAAAACATTTGAATCACAAAAATTTAATAATATATAAAGTGGGGCGTTTTGATAGTGGGGGCATTTTGACATGTATTCATTAAAGTATTATGTAATCAAGAAAGTTCGAATGTTAAAAGTAAAATCACAATCACACAAAATCTTCTAAGTGAACTATCCAAGTCTTTTAAATAATAAGATTTATTCATATGAAGAATAAATCCAGTTATCCACAGTAAGTCGGGCAACTTTTCACGCAAGCATTTCATTGTTCACAGATTTGAGCAAGAGTTATCCCACTTTTCCCCCTAATTTAATTTGACGGGTGTTACGTGACAATTTTCTGTGACATCGTGCTTCCTTTCTGAATCTGCAAACGGAGAGCAAGGTCACAGAAAAATCCGATCAAGGGGAAAAGTGTTTTTAAAATTCCCCACCCACCCTCACCAATTATCTGTCAATAATAAGAAGTTTTGTTCGTTTTTCTGCTGTTATTTTATTTTTCAGACAGAGTCCTTCCCTTAAGCGAAACCTATCGTCACGGCTGGAGGAAAGCGAAAATAGCGACACAAAGTATTCATATTATGTTGTGTTATTTTAATGGATGTGTTTATAGGCTGAGCTTCTGTTTTCCAGGGGCAGCATTTTGATATTTTCATGGATAATGTGGATATGGTTTATATGGACATTATGATTTGTTGGAATATTATAATGGTTATGTGTACATATATTTCGGGCCTGCCATTATCTCCAAGCCGTGGCCGCACAATTTGTACAATTTGCCAAGCAAAACATTCAATAAAAGTTTATTGTTTATTATTTGTCTACTTTTATACTGTCCCGAATAGTCTTGGATAACTATCTATTGTTGTTGAGTCTAACCTATATACATAGTATCAACACTGAATACATGATGCAATTAGAAATAAAATTGTCAATTGGTAATTGAAAAAATGTAAACACCATGCACTGCTATATTACCTATAATGTCAACAGAAATTATTGAAGTGAGGCTGGATGTTATCTTTACCGTCAAAAGACAATAGGAACCCACAGGTTAAATGGGGGTACACAGGGGTTAGATATAATTTCTATAAACTACAATTATGTTATAATTTTCATTTGTTTCACACTTTACACTGTTTCGTTTCTTGATTAATATATTTCGTTCCAAAACCCGGAAGAAGAATAATTTCTTTTTTTTAAATTCCTTTTTATTCTTTTGAATGTATATTAAGTTCATATCGACTTGCATACAGCTTGTGCATCCATATTACAATCCAATGTCTGGTTCTGATATAAGAAAAGTTTCCAAAAGAATCCAAAGTAGTAATTAGAATCCGTAAATCGATGGACAGACAATACAATGACCAAAAGTACAAAGGACAAACAACGATCTACAAAATCGGTTTTTTGACCATAATTGAAAAGGTTAAACAATAAAGGTCAACAACATAGCCAAACACAACAGAATGCACTCCTATGTCGAAAAAATAAACGCTTAAACGGAAAAATGATTACGACAGAAGTGATAACAATCTAGACCATGTCTTACGATAGACATGTGCCTACGGACAAGATATGTGTATACGGAAAACACATGTGTATAAGGACAACACATGTGTATATGAACAAGACATGTGTATATGGACAAGACATGTGTATATGGACAAGACATGTGTATATGCACAAGACATGTGTACAAGGACTAGACATTTGTCTACGAATAAGACATGTGTCTACGGATAAGACTTGTGTATACGGAAAAGACATGTGCATATGGACAACACATGTATCTAAGGACAAGACATGTGTATATGGACAAGACATGTGTATATGGACAAGACATGTGCATACAGATAACACATGTGTATGTGGACAACACATTTAGAATATTTTGTCCAATGCTACTGTATATAAGTTACGATAAGAATGATGTATATGGTATTTTTATATCTACACAATAGCAATACCTCAGCATTGCAACATAAATGTCCTCACACTTCAGGTTTTTTAAATGGTGCTTGCCTGCGGACAAGACATTGGCATAATCCAAGATCCTACATACGACTGAACACAGTGCTTAATTCGGAAGAATCTTCTGCTTATTAATATGTGAAGTATTTTCAGTTCATTCATGTCCAAGTAAGTAAGCAAAGTACGCCCCAAGATAGAATTTAAATTGAGATTAATAACAGTATAAGATAATGAGGGGAGCAAAATTCGCTCCCATTGAAATTGCAACAATTTGACGAAATACATTAATGTCCAAATCTGCATCTTAAAATATTTGACGACATGCTTGTGTTTTCTTAAATGTTGGCAGATGATACTTCTGAATTTTCGATATCTTCGAAAAAGTTAAGTTGTTCCTGGGTACAATTATATTGGCGCATTTGGGGATTAAGAAATGTTACGCTTGCACGCAGGATTTTGTTACTTATTTGATTTATAGAATTGAGTTTTGTTTTCAGAAGTGTTTGATTGTTCATGGATTAATACAGGTTTATCTAAAAAGGTAAAATACAGGTAAAAATTAATAATTAAAAATTGGACAAAATTAATTCTGTAATCTTAAATTGATGGCCATAGGGGTTTCCCAGTTTGTGATCGCAAGTTTGAGAAGTGTTCACTTTTCACTCACAAATCGGTTAGGTGTGAACATAATTTATGTCATTGACCTTTATATAGTTGGATCATAAAGATGGATTTTGCTGAGGAATTGATGGCAGATATTCCTGATGACCAACGCTGTTTGAAATTCTCAGATTACGTCGTTGAAAATTACATTTCTCCGGAATCTACGTTTCAACCGCCTATGTGGTCAACACAACCATCAGCCGAGGTGAAACGCACTACAAATGGAGCTGAGTCTTTCCATGCTCATTTTAATGAGCAATTTTACTCCGCACATCCCTGTATTTTTGTGTTTCTAGATAACCTTTTGAAAATACAAACAACTACATACATTTAAATTAGAGGTTAGGAAATTCCAGTAGTTATGAGAAGTGAAAAGGAAAAGATTGACTACTTGATGGTCCAGTTCGAAAAATTACAGAACGGAGAGAATGTTCGCCAGCACTTCTTAATGGCAATAGGTTTTAAGTTCTCTGTCAGAACAGATCTGTAGCTCACTGTTTAACATTTTAGTGAATTTTAATGTTTTAGTTCGTCCAGTGCTAGTGTTTTAGCTATTATTAAAGTAACACACTTTTAAAGGTTTTATCCGTCTATCTAGTGCCTAATGTTTAGTAGACTTTTAACATTAAGTGAATGTTTTAAATGTAAATAAATAAACGGACTTATCCTGCTCGAAATCTCACTTCCACCTCTTCGTCGATGAGCAGGGGACTTAGACTAACGGAAGGGGTAACGTGTTTATATTTGTAGAATAATAAATAAAACATATGTACCTGTAATTCTACCAGTAAAGGCTGCGCGCAAGCGTAATACTTTCCTGCGCGCAAACGAAATGCACCGAATTATATAAGGTATTACCGGTTTTCTGACACACTGAATACCACAACCTTTCATTGGATCATGTAATAGATTACGAAAGACTGGCTGTCTTCATTTAAAATCAGCACGAAAAGAAATTGGAAACGTTCTACCATTGACTTTAATGTTTTATATATTTACAACATGTAAGTGAGGACATGTTTCTCATTTTATGGTGTCACACTTACAAATTTCCCAGTATCCACGTACAGGATCCTGCTGATGACGAGGTGTACTCGATACGACAGTATGTGATAAAGTTTGTGAGTGACTTGCGACAGGTCGGTGGTTTTTCTCCGAGTACTCCTGTTCCACCACCAATACAACTGATCGCGCCACGATATTTCTAATATATTGTTGAAGGTGACGTAAAACACTATAAACCGATTATACAATTTCCTCCAATAATAAAAACCATTTGTGGAAGTTTTTTTTAATTATCATTCCAAATGTTGTGTGATATGTTGGCAGAAATGTTATCTGTTTTACTTTTCTTATTTGATATTAGTGATATTTTAAACATTTCTTATTTTTATGGGTCCACAGTTCTACTTATGTCAATTAAATAGTTTCCCACACAATCGTTATTTTCACAATATTGAATATTAAAAGGAAATTTAACACTGCTGATACAGGAAACACGGTCCATAGTAGTTTGTAACAATTAAACTGTTTTTAGATTTGTCAAAATATATTCCCCATGGTTTTTTCAATCCATCATCACTACTAAGAATTTGTCTGCCTTCTCTACCATCTGGTTCTATCACTACAACACTGTTAGAGTTGCATGACGTCACGTAAACGTTACCATCGTTATCTATGGTTACACCACGTGGATCAGACAGCACCGATTCGTCTTTAAATTCCCACAACTTGTCCCCTTTTATTGTGTAGCATGTGACGGTCTTAGTCTTACGGTTTGTAAGATATATCTTCTCTCTACATGTTGTTACATAGGAGTAAGACGACAAGTTAACTTGTTTAACTAAAGTAGTAACTCTATCATCAGATAACTTCATCATTTGTATGCCCCTCTGTTGTTCACACCATAATAATACTCCATTGTGATACGCGATTCCAAAACAATGTTGACTAATGTTAATACGTCTTTCTGTGTTGTTAGTGTCAAGGTTTATTATCTCAATCCCAGCTTTTGTTGACACAGCGACAGTTCTGTCATCTAGATGTGTAACATCAAACGGCTGACCCAGTGAACAGGGTATTAACTTATCTAATGTACCGTCGTCATTAAGGATAACGAGTCCACTGTAGTAGCTATAAGTGGCCACCAATATAATTTTACCACTGGGACAAACGATACATCCTGTTATAGTGATGGTATTGTTTCCTTTAGGAATATCAAATGTATTATGTAAAGTAAGCTTAATATCATTGATTGACTTTACAGACGGAGGTTGTATAACAGACATAATCTGTGCCTGCTTAGCCTTCATTGTCTTGATAACAACTGATGGAGGATTTGTTTCTATAGAAACGGATCCAAATGATATCATTGTCGACATTATAACCTTTATCTGTTTACCAATTCTGCATTGTAAGCTAAGTTGTTGAAGACATCCATCTTCAGATAAAGCCATTATATACTTCTCTTCTTTCTTTACCTCTTCCTCAATCGCCTTACTTCCTAGAAAGGCTTGTAGGTCTGATGCATACTCTTTGACAGCTGTTATGTCTCTTTGTATTCCCTCTACGGTCTTTGACTGCTCAGAAAGTTGTTTTAATAGATTATCTATTTTTGACTTAATTTTGTCTTCGGCATCATCTAGTTCTTTCAGAATATTCTGTTCTAGTATATCTAAATGAGAGTTTATTTTAACACGCATCTGTTTAACCTGGTCGTGAAATATCTGTCGTTGTTGTAGAATTTCCGACAGATTTTGTTCCTTGTTTTGTATTACGATGTCGATATTGTATTTGATATTTGTTAAACTCTGTTCAATATCGTCAATCAATGTGGAGGTTTTCGATGTTTTGATAATTTCACGAATAGACAAAAGCCCTACACAGTCTTTGTGATTTGTAGAAATACAATCTGGACAGCATGGCTTGTCGTGGATTGGACAAAAAATTTTGTATTTTATGTCATGATCTTTGCAGTGATGATCGATTTCTGAAATACATGAAGGCAATTTTTGATAATTTTCTATTGATATGATGCCATGATTTCTAGTGGCTTTTGAAATTTTGTGAAAATGTGTTTCACAGTCAGAACATAGACTCTCATCACATTCAGGGCACCATTGGTCTGCAATTTTTGTGATATGTTGAGCCTCGCATATTCCACATAAAATATCACGTGATGTTGCCATTGTTGTAACCTACAATACAATAGTAAGCAATCTATATATACATGTCAGGTTTTATTGTATTTTACTTGATTTAAGCCAGGTTTTGTCATATTTTTCTTGAAGTAACTAAGGACTGTTGTATTGTTACGTGTATCTAGTAAGTAGGCCCAAGTCATTTGATGATAAACATAGTGTTGCCTTTTAACACATTTGTGATTAATAGTTTGAAGTACAATATTCTGGTCAGGGGCGTAGCTAGACATGTAAATGAGTGTAGGCACAAAGTTTGCGGCGAGGGGTCTGGGGGCCGCTGGTAGGGGTTCCAGGGGGGGGGGGGGGGGGTGAAGCTCCCCGGAAGCTCATGAGATGTTTTGTTTTTGTTATGCTAAAATTGCTCTAAATTAAGAATGTACATCATGTTAGAAGTGATATTTTTTTTTCAATCATTAGGATTCAAACATCACTTCACGGGTTAAAGAACGAAAACAAAACTAAGTCAAATGAATTTTAGACGACTCATAATTTAAATATACATGTGCATACAGTAACATTCTTGTATAACTGATCAGTACACTTGCAGACAAAACAAGACTGTTATAATTAACCTCAATATCGAGAATCGATCGTTTCAAACATGTCCAAAAGAAGCCATGAGACACAATTTGACAATCTGATTTTCAGTTTAACTCATGAAAAGTCTAAACGTCTGTTCTTTCTGTTTATAAATTCACTCAAGACCTTATCGATTTCTACCGGTATTTGTCTGTGTACATGCATTAGAGACAAGCTTGACAATCTTTCATCTCCCATTGTTGACCTCAGATAACTTTTTATCCTTCGCATGGCACTGAACGATCTCTCACTGGTAGCCGAGGATACCGGCATTGTCAGTAAAATGGTCAGGATTCGATGAATCGATGGATACAAATCAACATTAGTTGCATTCAATACAGCAATCAGACGTTCTGGTTTATCAATGTTCTGTTGCCACCTTATTTTCCACCGGTCGATCTCGTCTATAAACTCGTCAATTCTACCTAAATCGGTTGCGTAAGCGGCAAAAACGCGATCTACGATGTCAGGTGTCAAACTCTGATGTTTAACGGGACTGAGGTAAGAAGCAAGAAACCGTTCCTCATTACTAATTACCCGGTTTGATATCTCCGATACCAAATGGTCAAGGAAGACCAGGTAGAGCGAGACGCGCCAATAGTCTTTCGGATTTTGGGCAGGGTGATTTGCACGATTTCTTTGACGGCCAACGACTCTTGGTGTACATGGCTCAATATCGAACTCCGACGCAATATCGCAAGCTCTGGTATACAATGCATCCCACACTTGGTCATCATTTCGTTCATCAGAAAGTCGGCTAACCACTATCTTCGCCTCAGTCACGGCTTCTACCAAATCTATTTCTGGTTTCTGGAGATAATTAGTCAGCGCTACAGTTGAACTTAGTATATGCTCGGCGACAACAAGTACAACTATGAAGTCAAACTTCAATATGGCAGTAAGATAAAGTCCAGCCTTTTCGTCTTTATCATTTTTCAGGGTCTCTAGTGCTGATACGACGACAGAAAAAGCCGTGCGGAAGGTAAAGAGTGAATCAGCACGGCTTGACCAACGTGTCTCGCATAATGTTCTCAATTTCCATCGGCGTTCCATCTCTCCCTGAACGTTCTGATTATCAGCTAATTCGGCCGAAAATGCTGTCAATCGCTTTGCGGAGTAATCGAAGCTAAACGCTATCTCTTGTACCGTTGACATCATGTTTCTAACGCATAACTCCTTACTACTGTGCACCAGTGCCAAGTTAAGCTGGTGGGCTTTACAATGAATATACGATGCCTGAGGGGATAGTTCAGTAATCTTTGCCTGCCCACCGTTGTACTTTCCGGCCATATTAGCGGCACCGTCGTAGCATTGCGCTCTTACGTTTCTAATGTCTAGATGTACTTCATTCAAGAACTGAACTATTATATCTGCTATCCGTTCACCCCTGATGCTCTTTGCATGTCTAAACCCAATTAATTCCTCTCTGATTTCAATGTTTTCATTGGTTTTGTGTAGGAATCTGACGCAAACCGATAACTGTTCCTTTGTAGCTACATCGTGCATTCATCTGCGATTATGGCAAAATAAATCGATCTGCGACAATCGTCCACAATTTCAGTCAATATTTGTTGTCCGCAAATATAGATCAGTTCGTTGTGAATATCAGGCGATAGGTATGTCGATCGAGTCCCTGAGCGTAACGCAAGCCAATCAGATAATGCCTGATCACCCTTCGCTACCTCATGTAAAATTGCCAAAAAGTTACTTCTCTCTTCCACGTGACCTCTGATTGGAATATTCTGTCGACCGCAGAGAATTATCACATCGATAATTCTCGTCAAAGCATGCCGATTTTCAGCTACAATTTTCTTATGGCTACTGGAGATCATGCTAGCAACCGATTCATGCTTCCCCTGTTTTGCACGAATAAAGTTGTCGGCCATCACCACACATCCTCTATGATGCGAAAGGTTTTCATGTCGTTTCGCAAGTGAAATTAAATTTTTCCAGTCCGTCACTTCACTTGATGAGAAAGCCTTCTCGCATGAAACAGGGGGATTGAACGAACAACATTGCGCACAAAATACTGCATCAAGTGATATCGAGTACCGCATCCAACGAAATTCTTGCAGCCATGTTGCCTGGAACCTTCTATTCTTGACACCAAAGGAACTGAAAATAAAGAATAACTAGAGGTACTTCGAGCACCGCTCTGTCCGACTAACATATATACCCTCACATTCCCATTGACACAAAACCTAAATTTGACGCAATAGGGTACCTCAAGTTTAACTAAGTTTATGACCTTGAGCTTCCACCAGCGCTTTCAGCACTTTGATTACCTTGCCCTTTTTAAATCTGTGGGAAATACTATACCAAGTATCATCAACATCCAACAAGGCATTCAAACGATATGTACCGGACACAATTTGCACACAGACAGACGGACGAACAAATTTCTTGGGGGGGATGGGTATAATTACATCTTTGGCTACTTCGAGTACTTGTGTAAAACCGGCTCTTATCACTTGTGACCTGCCGAAATCCTTCATTCATTTGGCAGCGATCAGATACAGAGTTTCAAACAGCTGAAAATGTTCATGCAACGTTTGATTTCGGTTATCTATTGCAATTCACATTTTGTTTCGGTCATAATAGTAAGTACATATATGAAAAATAACCAAACATTTAAAATGTTCATTCAGAGTCCATGACACACACAGTCGGAGAGCAGACTCGATAATGGCGTCATTTCAATTAATTTATCACGTACATTTTTTACCGGAATCGGACACGTTTTAGAATACATCGACCAAGTGTTGAAAATTCACTCGTTTTAATCGTTGCGAGCGTCAAATATAACAGAAGAAGCGAGAAAAACATAGCACATTGTTTCTTTCATATAAATTTGAGGCCCCGTGCTTGAACTTCTTGTAACAAAGGAGTAATGCAGAAATTAAAACGACACGGAAATGGCGGAAGTTGTTTCAAAAAACACGAAAAATTAAAAATTAAAATATTTGCCGAAAGGGTGATGGAAAATCATATATATAGTTCCATAGATTTCTATATTAGTATTTCAAAGAAACATTTTCTGTAATTAAACATACAATAGAACTTTTTTCTGTCAGATGGATCGTGTCACATTTTGGTTGGATTCAAGGGAGATAACTAGAATCATCACATACTCCGTAATTTTTATCATTCTATTTATAGAACGAGTGTAAGTAAATGCGTTTTCTCAATAAAACAAATATTATTTTGTATTAAAAATGTTGAAATTAGTCAGAATAATTGTTTATTATATCTACAGCTATTAAATTGATCAAAATAATTTAACAGATGAGTCCAAATTTGAGATTTTATGGAACCACAACAGTATTAAGTAAGGAGCAATTATATTACTGTAAAAGTAATCCTGGTAAGCTGACTTTTCGGTCGAAATACATGTAAAGTTGTTCCATGAAGGTATAACAAAACAAGAATCAACTGTAATGGTCTACTAAATTTATCGAATGAACTTGAGAAAAAAAAAACAGTCATATTTTCATATGCAATGGTAAATCTTGGAATATTAAAAATTATTTTCAACTGTTTTTTAACATATAAGGCTATTCAAACACGTCCACCGGTTTTATTGGTGGATTCACCATACAAATTATGCATAGCGCCCCCTAGCAACCCACCATGAGCATGTTGATGTCAATGTACTTGATACAAGTGATACTTTTTTCAATGTAAATGACCTTATAAAAGACAAATGAAAGAAAATGATGATAATGAAAAAAATATAAAATTTTATCACATGCATAGTACCGGTACATCCTCGTAATGACTCTTGAGCAGAACTCGCGTTATATTTTATAGATGTTTCTTTATAAAAAGGGGCGAGGGGTGTAATGTTTTTAACCTTTTGTTTTTAAACAAAAGCAGATCATACTGTACTAAGATCCATTATTTGATAACTTTTTACAAAATAAAATTCACAAAAACTTCAAATAAATTTATTTATTAAAAATAATAAAACATGTGAATAATAGGAGAAAACCGGATGGGGCTCTAATTTAAAATTCTAACTGAATATGCTGATGCCATTACCATAGAAAATTTGCATACACAAATGTATCAGAATTTAAAACTAACTTTATTCTTTCTAGAAGATCCTTTCCCTTAAATTAAATGGTCTTTCTTTGACTGTATATACTTTTGTCACAAAAGCAACATTCTAGTTGGGGTTTGAAATTTCTATATTTCTTGTAGTGATCAATAGAGAAAAAATTGATTAGATGTACATGCTTCATTGTTATTCTGATCTAGCTAAAACTGAAAGCATGACTGGAATAAGTCAACATTAACTGATGTCGAATGGTCACCATTTTTTTCACACATGTTCATGTGTTGCAAAAAGCATACATGTTTTTTACTACAGTCACTATTTTCTGCATTAACTGCAGTATGGAGTGTAAATTCACATGGGTCAAATGACAAATTACCATAGCTGTCAAAGTTTGCTGTTGTAAAATTTAAATCATTTGTTTCAAATGCACAGCTTGTATCTATGGCTGTATCATATTTTCTAAATTTTCTTTTGCTTGATGTTTCTTCTGCATCGTGGGACATTTCGAGTGATTTTCTAAATCGTGCCTCACACATTCTACAAATACAGTCACCATCTTTGAATGCATATGCATTTTTGACAAAAGTATAAAACAGTGGTTGATCTCGCCTCTGTGAGAGGTGCCAGTAGCCCTTATTCACCTCTTCTCGTTTACAGTTTATGCAAGGGCCTGGTGGTCTGCCTTCATGCACCCGTTGACAGTTTGACGTTGGTGGCATATTTCAGAAAAGGGGGGTGCATATACCAATCAGGGGCCCTCAATGGACAAAGACAGTACAATAAATGATCCGATGACATATACAGTAATAAAAATGAACAATTCAATGATAAAAAAAACCAAAACAATCAAAACCATCATGTTATTTTAAGTTTTTTTTTTTTAAGTTTCTTAAGAGAAAAAAAAAGATTATTCAAAATATCTATATTTTCACAATTAAAAGTCCAGAAATTTTTTTGAAAAGAGGACAAGGATTGAAAATTAACATTAGACTTTTTGATCAGTTCAAATAATGTTTTTCTTGCTTCTAAAAAATGAGTGTGATGCGATAGCCCTAGGCAGTAATCAAGTAGAAGTAGAAGTACAATGAAAAAATGAATTTCATCATCTACTTCATCAATACATTATGCTTTAAAAAATTCTTAATATCACATGTCAAAAATTCTTTCATTGTTCGGGTTGTAGTTATGAACCTACACGATTGACAGAACGGGATAAATGCATCGAATTTCGAGAAAATTTGGTGTAAATATTGATTATACGAGCAAAATGGTAGGAGAAAATTGTTCAATCTTGCCTGTTTTGGATGATGCTGCCATATTGACTATTTTTCTTAAACTGTTAAGAGTGATGTAAATTCCCTTTTACCCGAGGAAGTGTAGATATTATTCTGTCCAAGGAACCAGTTTTTTATTTTTTCCCTCCACGGGAACTTTATTCTGTCAGATGCAAAAAGTGTAAACATACGCGACAAAAAAAACCTACGATTTTCCGAGGTAAAGAAAAAAACCGTTATTTTTACATTCATCGTAGACCGATTTTATACCAGACTGAAAATCATGACCATTAATAAATATAAATGTGATTTTTAATCATATTTCAATCATTTTCATTGGTTTAATAGAAGAAAAACGTAGTTTTCCAAGTACGTATAATTGTTTGGGTTTGTGAAGCGCCATCTAGCGGAAAATATTTACGATTATCTCCCTTGGATTTTTAAATATTCCACGGACCGGAAAATTAGAATTTTTGCGAGTCTGCTCTTCAACTGCACAATTCATGATATCACATATTTCTTATTTCAAAATCGCATGGCTTTTCCGCCTGATTTAAAAGTGAGGGGGGGGTCTGCGAATTAGCAATAACCAAAACAGTTATTATTATTAATAGAATATAGGATATTTTGTTTTTTAGACTGGCTTTATCACGGCGAGTATCAGGCTAGCCAGCCAGGGCGAGCTTGATGCGTGAAGCCGTGATAAAGCCTGGCTCAAAAACAAAATGTTCTATATTTCTTTAATCGGTAATTTGAAATATAGTTGAAATTATTTTATTTTATTGATCAGATTTTTATTTTTGAAAAATATCTATATTAGCAGAAGCATTTTGGTTGTGCGTAGTACAATTCTATGAATGACGTTCCTTTCTTTTCATTCATAAAATGACGCGTATGAACACAAATGATATTTATTTATTTCCGGGTCTTTTTAAGTTAAGCATACCGATTTAAATAGATTTCTAGGGGGTGTAACGAACTGGTGTCTATCTACATGTTGCAAATTAAGAGTAAATTTCATACTGTGCTGGAAACTTGTAACTGAATGCTTCAGTCCATTTTGAAGTGAGAATATCATTTTTTTCTTTATCTGTCAAGTTTTTCGTCCGACAATCGGCTAAATCTGGGTATGGTGGCAAACTTTGGTACACAGAGCCAGAGGCAGACGCCCGAGTGGACGGATTTGACTGATGTGATTCAGTTGATCTCGCTATCGGAGCCTGGTAGTCGGCATCAACGTCTTTGCTAGGACTAACATCTTCCGTTGTATCTATTTCTTCTGTAGATTCTGACGTCTTTTTCCTTTTATTACCCTTTATTAGAAACTTGTCCATTGTTTACAAAAATAATTCCTTCGTAACTAAGAGTTATCGGACTTAAGCGTAAGTTAATGTTGAAATCAAATACGGAAAAGAACCGGTTTTCGATTTCGCACTGTAACGGGTTAATGTGGAAATTTTTGTAGTACTTATATAGCATTGCCGTACGATTTGGTACGGAATTCTCAAATAGGTTATTCTCCGAATGCAGAGCGTACAGACATTATTTATTTAAAAAAAAAAAAAAAAAATGCCAAATTTGAGTGTAGGCACGTGCTTACTCGGGCCTTACGTAGCTACGCCCCTGCTGGTAGTGTAAAACAACATCTTGTTGGGTTTTTTTAAGAAATAAACGTCAGAGAAAACAAGAATGGATAATCTAGACACTGGCACATTGGGTACACAAGTGACAAGACACAGAACGAAGACAATCAAAATGAAAATAAACAAATAAACGAACAAAAACACAACTCAGAAAAGTAAAACGAGTAATACGGACTCCACCAGAAAACGGGCATGAGCCCAGATGTTCACGAAGAGTAAGAAGTTTCTGCTTCTTATTAGACACTCGCAGTGATACTCAATAGTCAAGTTCGATAAAAGATAAATATTGTTTCTTGTTATCGAGTGAAGCCCAATGTAAAAGCCATTTATTCTTGGATACATTGACAATGTTATCTGCTTTCAAATTGTGTACTGAAGATGATTTGAAATTAGTAACATTTGGAAAAGAACAAATATACTTTTACACGTTTGTTAACTACTTTTGTTTATGTGCTATGTGGTTCTCCTCCCTCAGGTATAGGTGTTCTTAGCCGAATTTGGCTATCCTGTTTAGGCGCCTTTTTGTTTTATTGCCCCACCAACTCACAGCAATTATAAACGTATTTCTCATCATCTTGTGTTGTTAATCAGACCCGAATGAGAAAATCATATAATTATTCAACGAACATCCTTCTTATCAATTTTAGACTAAACCAGTCGACAGGAAAAAATATAATATATTTTCCTGTGATACCTTATGACGTATGATCGAAGTACAATGTATTTTAATGAGAACATTTATCAATTACATCATTTATGATTTAAGAATACATTAACAATTTCCCGTGTTTGTTTCCGGAAGTATTACTTCAGTTAGTTTTATTTAATTACCTGTATTTGATACTACATCAGTCTTTATTACAGTTCAATATCATTGCAATCAAAATGGAGAATTTACTAAAAAGGTAAGTAAAAAGGTCAAAGTAGATCACAGGTAAATATCATCCGGGCCTTTACGATCTATATTTAAAGCTTGATAGTTCATGTGTGTATTAAAACTGATTGACTGACATAGGCTGATTACAACCTGTAGCTCAGAATACAAAATGTGTCGGTTAACCCTTTACTGATATCCTTGAAAAGTTATTGTACACCGAGTATGCAAACTAGGTATGCAATTCTACATACTACCAACAGGGACCTGGTCCTGACCTATACAGTATATGGACAAAAGTATTGCCACATGTAAAAAAAAATCCCTATATAATCAACCAAAACCATATTTTTTCAAAACATTATTGTGAAGTCATTTCTGGATAGATTTTAACAAATTTTACACGTTTTGGTATTCAGAATTGTCTATATTTTGATTGTTTATTTGCTCATTATACTTATATGAGTGGTTTTTATTTGTACATAATTTAAACATAACAAATAAATTAACAATCCTGTTCACCGGAACACATGAGTTCACCTGCGGGTTTTAGTGGGTTTCGTTTTGCTCGATCTTTAGTTTTCTGTGTAGTGTTTTGTAGATCGTTGTTTGTCCTTTTGTCCCTTTTCTTTTATGCATTGTGTTGTGTGTCCGTCTTCGACTTACTGATTCCGATTACCCCTTTGGTATCTTCAAACTCTTCTTAAACGCTCTTCGCGTTGTAAGCGACGAATGGTTGTGAAAAGGGTAGACAATTTAAATGTTATTTATTCTATAACATACATTTCATATATTCAAAACAGATACTTTGATTTTTTTTAACAGTGGCTTGAGTCACATCTTCGCTAGCCAAGTGTTGCGATCCGCTCTACTCATCTTAGCGGATCGTAACCCTTGGCTAGCGAAGATGCTTGAGTCATGGTAGGAGGGATGTACATCAGACCTACTTAGCTACATCATATCAGTATATAATTATATGTAGTGGAGAATATGTAAGACATAATAGTGTCCTGTGAAATTGTGTCCGGTTGTGTTATATTTGTAATGAAAAACCTTACACAGACCGAACGAAGTCATCGCTGTGCTTTATTCCGTCCTCGGACTTTATCATAGGAGACAATTGTATAAGGGCGGACACTAATACACTCCAACTGTAGATTCTTAAAAATGATCAACGAGACCCGTAACAAAAAATTAGCAAAATTTTATCGGCATCCATGCTTTCGATTCTCGTTTATATTTAGATCTTTCAAGTGAATAGAATCGTTTATATTTAGATATTTCAAGGTCTTTCAATTGTCCCAAATGTTCACCTGTGGTCTGTCTGATTTGTTATTACTTGCGGTCGGTTCGTTAGTTGTTTTTGTATTGCGAGAATACATCTTAAAAGTTCACATACTCGTCAGTTCTGAACATAAATTATGCCAGGCCTGAAATAATTGTCTCGTGTCTTGTACATATTGATCAATTGCTTCTTTAAACAAATTGTTGATATTTTTTTTAACGACGCAACTATCAAGAGTTTTATAGTAGTGTGGTCACCGTAGCCGAGTGGTTAGATGGAAGTTTTGAAAGTCAAAGTAGACTTGAAAAAGCCCAGCAATGGTTCGATACCCGAAAGTCCCACAGTATGTATTGCACGTTTTTAAGCATAAAACAGTAAAAGGTTAAAGTTCATATATTCAAGAACAAAAGAATAAACTGTAGGTTCTTAAAAATAATTCACTGTTCGAACAATAGAGTGACGTCAAAGAAATGTATTATATATAGAGAAATACAATGTTCTACACTGACCTCTTTAATTTAACATAAAAATGTCCTCAATTCTGAATGTAAACAGTAAATACAAAGGTGAGTGAGTGAGTGATTGTTGTTTAACGCAAACACGGAAATTTTTCAGCTATGTCATGAGGAGAACAAGTTAATTTTAAATGTGTGCTTATGAATAACACGGACAGATTACAATGGGAACATTGACATTTTACAGGCTTTTCTGTTAAGAAAACACGTCATTTGTCATAGAATTACATATACATATTCAGATGACATAGAGATATGCAACTATATTAACAACAGAAGTAGCAGAATATTCGAAATTAAAAACCAGGCTCAAGCTAGCGACCAATTTCTAGCGACCAATAAGCTAGCGACCAATAAGGCGATATGTCTCAAAACCAAAAAAAGAAATAAGAGCAAATTGTACTTCTTAAAGATTTCTAGCGACCAATAATAAATATATTTCTGTAATTGCACATTCAACACATTGAATCGACATCCGGGCATGCAGGAAATATTTCTGGACCCCCCCCCCCCCCCCCTTTCCACAATACAAAGTTGATATTTGACACACTACAGTGGAAATAAGGCGCAGAATCTCACACAGACACTCATGTGAGTAAAAGACAATACATTTTATGTTCTATTTCCCATGTTCACCCGTACATAAAATATGTCTTCTCTTTACTGAGCTTAATAACGAAGTCAAATATATATTTAGGGATAGCGAGCTTAGAAAACAGTCGGCCAACTTTAAACAAACACAGCGTAAACAAATAATATACTTTCATGTAAACCGGTATATAATTTGGATTTGCCAGCGCTTTGTCAAACAAAATAAAGTCCTAAGATTCCCCGTTCACATGAAGACGTCTCATCAATCTACAAAAAAATGTAAATATAGATCATCAGAAAAATATAGCAATACGTATTATAAAAAATAAACAAAATATAAACCCTGCATGTGCGTGTAACATTTATTTAATAAATAGTATTATTTTGTTTTATCTATTTATTTTTAAATTGTGTATTTAAAGGTGTCAAACAACTAATTTAATTCACCAATGCACTTAAGTCAGGTAAAGGCCAAGGCAATACTTTTGATTTAAACCCGAAGTGGCGGTAGGGTCCCCCCCCCCCTCCCCCCAAATCCAAATATCAAAGTTGATATTTGACACCCTGCTGTGGGCTTGAGGTGCATTATCCCATTATCCCACCTAGGCACTTAAGTCAGTTAAAGGCCCGGGCAATACCTTCGACATAAACCCCGAGTGGCAAAGAACTTTGCCGTCCTTCGGTAATTTTTCATCGAATATGTATAGGGTCCCCTCCTCCAAATCCAAATATCAAGGCTGTAATTTAACACCCTGCTGTGGGCTTGAGGTGCATTATCCCACCTAGGCACTTAAGTCAGTTAAAGACCCGGGCAATACCTTTAACGTAAGCCCAAAGTGGGCAAGAACATTGCCGTCCTTGATATATTTTTTATTGGATATTTATAGAGACCCCCCCTCCACAATTTTTTTTCAAATATCAAAATTGATATTGACACCCTGCTGTGGGCTTGAGGTGCTTATCCCACCTAGGCACTTATGTCAGTTAAAGACCCGGGCAATACCTTTAACTTAGCCAAAAATAGGCAAGAACTTTGCCGTCCTTGACATATTTTTTATGGGATATTTATAGAGACTCCCCTCCACAATTTGTTTTCAAATATCAAAGTTGGTATTTGACACCCTGCTGTGGGCCTGAGGTGCATTATCCCACCTAGGCACTTAAGTGAGTTAAAGACCCAGGCAATACCTTTAACTTAGCTAAAAGTGGGCAAGAACTTTGCCGTCCTTGATATATTTTTCATGGGTTATATATAGGGTGTCCCCCCAAATCCAAATATCAAAGTAGTATATCGGGATAGCTCAAGGCATAGTTCAGGGGGAGCAAAGAGGAGCGGGCCATTACGCATGCGTTACTGGAAGTGACGTCACCGGAAGCGGCCCTGACCGGAATGAAGTCACGTGACCGGAAGTGACATTATTACCGGAAGTATGTTCTGCGCATGCCCGGAAGTGCATCCCCCGCCTTTTTTTTTTTACTATAGTAGTAGTACAAAATGTACCATTGCTCATGATCGAAAGTAGCATGGCTACCGGATGTGACGTGACCGAAAGTGACGTCACAGGAAGTGACGTCATAAGATCGAAAGTGGGTGATTCCCCTTGGGGTGTGATCTTAATTGTTCGAGGTGTTGTATAGTACTCCAAAGGTGTTTTCTATCACGTCTGCGTTCTCACTGTGGTATTTCTACTAAATAACCTAAAAGCCGCTGACCGAGGAGCATACGTCGCCGCCGCCGTTGACTGATGGATATACACCGCCGCTGCTGACAGAGGGATATATGCCGCCGCAGCTGCAGCAATACTTACAGAGTAATGAAGAAGAACCCTATTATATTTTGAAAACCAATAATCCGGTTTTTTGGGGGTTCCAGACGGATACGATTCCGATCATTTCATGCCATTGGTACATCCGTTTACCAGTATGATTGCAGGACCTACAGGCAGTGGAAAATCGATGTTTGTCCGACGGTTCGTTCCCAACATCAAACACAGGATGACTCCCAAGCCAGATCGGATCTTATGGTGCTATGGTGAATATCAGACGTTGTATGGAACCGTAGAAGGGATATAATTTCAACAAGGTTTACCGGATCTGGATAATATAGATCCAAGAGAAAAGCATTTCATCATTTTGGACGATCTCATGGACGAAACGGATCAAAGGGTGGCTTCACTGTTTACGAAAAAGAGTCACCACAAAAACATCAGCGTCATGTACATCGTTCAGAATCTGTTTAATCGAGGAAAACACCATAGAACCATAAGTCGCAATGCCCATTACATGGTTCTATTCAAAAACCTGACGTATCGCAGATCATGGCGCTAGCACACCAAATGTATCCCAGGAGAACGCAATTTTTCCTGGAAACCTTTGCCCGAGCTACGGCCAGACCTCACGGCTACATGGTGATCGATATGAAACAAAACACGCCGAATATCCTGAGATTAAGAACCTTCATCTTTCCCGGTGAGGAACAGAAAGCGTATGTCGAGTCATAAAAAGGATGTTACATCCCGTTACTTGTCACTCTTGCATCAGACGCTGAGGGAATAACATGGTCTCTCAGTGCTTGCAAAAGCACGGCAGTGATATAAGTATACTTACAAAAGAGGAAACCGTGTATTCGTAAACACCTCATAACCAAAGTCGATCGCAGTCTCGTCGAACGTCTGTGTGAGTGTGCCGATAATTTTTAAGAGGCAACGTCCCGTTAACTAAACGGCAGAAGGAAAAACTCAAGAGAAATAAGGCCGGATTGAGAGCACTGACGAAAAAGTCGGTCTCTCTCAAAAAGAAGAAAGCGATCTTACAGAAAGGTGGATTTTTGGGATCCCTACTAGCACCGATTGCATCTGTAGTAGCACCGTTGCTCTCTGCATTGTTTCAATGAAGGAACTAACCTTAATAAATAGATACCACCAGACCCAAGAGCGCCCAAAACCTCCAGTGGAACAACGCGTGAAAGTCATGGACACTTTGGATAAGAAGATGCAAACCATACTAGAAAAAGAAGATCTGTCGGAAGACGAACATCTCAAGCTATACGACCAATCGTTTACTCGATATTTGAACGTCTACGACGATTACAGACCCAGACCCGTGACAGTCGCACCTGTACCCGTGAAACAGGACCTGATCGACAACGAAATTTTGGAAAGCGTACCTAAAACAATGAAGGCCAAGGTACAACTCTTGTTGAAAAAAATGAAGAGCAGTCCCGACATTAGCTGGAACGAGAAAGAGGAACTGAAATACAAGGGAGAAACCGTTCAAGAAAGCAACGTGGTGGAGTTAGTCAACGACGTGCTGAGCAAAAGGAAATATTTCAACCCACAAGGATGGGAAACATTCGGAGAAGCCTTAAGAGAAGCAAATGTTCCACAAGATTTGATTGGTCACGAAGACCGCTGGAGATACATCACTCAGACCAAAAGAACACCGAGATCTCGCAAACGACAACAGAGTCCATCCCCTATTAGACAATACTCCCCAAAAACACCAAGAAACAGAAGGAAAGAAGTCCAGAACTAGGTCGACTTTTAAAACAGAGGTTGAGACCACGAAGGGGCAGTTGTAAACATGGAATCGAACTATTACAACCTTTTAGCTCCCGCCAGTTATGGAGGATTGAGTAAACTTGAGCCGAAAGGCTATACGAAGAAACAAGTCAGAGAATGGTTACAGTCTCAGGACACGTACACTTTGCATAAACCAACTAGACGACGATTTCCCAGGAGACGCGTTGTAGTCTATGGAATTGACCACCAGTGGCAGGCGGATTTAGTGGATCTGGCAAAATTGTCTTCTTACAACAAAGGATTCAAGTACTTGTTGACATGCATAGACGTGTTATCCCGATATCAATGGGTCGTTCCATTGACAGACAAGACGGGGAAGACTAAAAGATGCGTTTCAGGTCATTTTCAAATCGGGGCGGCGTCCGACACGTTTACAGACAGACAAAGGAACTGAATTTATCAACCGAGTATTTCAAACGTTTCTCAAAGAACACGACATGCACTTATTTACCACTTACAACGAGGAGACCAAAGCCAGTATCGTTGAAAGTTTTAACAGAACATTGAAAACCAAGATGTGGAAGTATTTCACACACAGAGAAACCCTAACCTACGTAGACGTTCTATCCGAGATGGTCGCATCTTATGACCACACCGTTCACAGAACCATAGGCATACCACCTGCAGAAGTCACGTGGGCTAACCAAACAACGGTGTCCAAGAGGCTATATGGAAGAAAGGGACCCAAAAAATCGTGCAAATTTTCTCCCGGAGATAGAGTGCGACTCAGCAAAGCCAAACGTATGTTCAAGAAAGGATATTTACCCAACTGGACTGAAAAATTGTTTATGGTAGTGAAATGTATCGAAACCAGATCCCCGGTATACTTAGTCAAAGACGACCATGGTGGAATTCTGGAAGGAACATTATATGCCAAAGAATTACAGAAAGTCATTAAGACAGACGACGTATGCAAGATTGAACCCATTTTGAAAAAGAGAAAAAAGGGCCGAAGAGTTCAGTATTTAGTCAAGTGACTCGGATATCAAGAGTCCTTCAACAGCTGGATCTTTAAACAGGACCTACAAAAGCGAGGCGTCGCGGTTTGAAGTGTCAGTCTTACGAATGGCACCGAGTGACACGGACAGTGTATCGCCTTGGGTGACTTGTGGAAAGAAGACTCCACGTTCGGAGGTCGTATTTTTGTGTCAGGTACTGATCCTGTACACGGTTATCGTAGTCAGCATTTACAACTTGACGGTCGAATCGGAGAACAGTACATTGTGGACGGCCTTGTTGAGCAGTTGTCTGGGATACCTGTTACCTAACCCCACGATCAAGACGAAGCATGTTTTACCTGACTTTGCCTAGTAACAGTTCCATGAATTACTGTGCGAACAATACGTTAACTCATTACACGACGAAATTTCCGAAAATAACGGATCTGGACGGAACATGGGAAATCGGATTGGCAGAGATACAGTATCCTCACAGCATTTGGTCTTGTTACCGGATGGGTACTATGCCTCGGCCAAAAGGATTCCCTATCGAGGGGAAAAGGCACATGAAGGAACTCAAGAATAAATTCGACATTGGTTTCAATGAAATAAATCATAAAATCGATATGAAAGTGAAAAAAGATTATCAACATCAGTCCTTTATTACAATCCATGTTAGGATTCAGACAAGCTATATTCCCGGGGGGGGGGGGGGGGGGTATGTTTCAGATCGGGTAGGGGACCTCAAGAAAGGATTAAATTCTCTGTACATGTATTGTCCCTTGGTGGAACCGAGAATGGTGGGAGATGTCCAAGTACCAGTACGGTGGAAGGAAGAGACGGAGAAATGATCACCAGAGTGTTTGATCCGATACAGTACTGTCCCCTGTTACAACGACGATTTCTGACCGTGGACATAGATATAAGGGACGACACGGGTTCTATAGTGCCATTCGAAAGAGGACGAGTGGTGGTGACACTTCACTGTAGAAAACGAAAAGAATTCTCTCTAGAATGAAACCAACTCATCGTTACGATACGAAAGCTTACCACGATTATTACATACTTCAAGCAGGAAAAGGATATTCGATATTTGCGGGAAGACGACATCAAAGAGGACATGGACTTGGCAGTATCTTTGGGGGACTCTTTAAAGCAGCCATGCCTTTGTTGAAAAAGGGAGCAAAGACCCTAGAACGAGAGGCTTTAAAAACGGGATTAAATATTGCCGGAGATGTCGTACAAGGACGAAATATCAAACAGGCAGCAAAATCACGATTGAAATCAACAGGAGAAAACTTACTCCAGAAAGCTATGGACACGGTAGGACCCCAGGACAACGAGTTATAAAAGGACCTGCCAAGCGAAAAAAGACCAGACGTCAGCAGACCAAGCAGCGGAACACATCGAATGACATTTCGGATAAGAATGGCACTTGTACATCCCAACTCATGCGAATGCACGAAATCAAAACTGGATTTATTTGAAGTTCAACCTACACAGACCAGTGTGGCTTATGGGTATTGGCGTACTATACAACACCTCGAACAATTAAGATCACACCCAAGGGGAATCATCCACTTTCGGTATTATGACGTCACTTCTTGTGACGTCACTTTCGGTCACGTCACATCCGGTAACCATGCTACTTTTGGTCATGAGCAATGGTACATTTTGCTAATTTAAAGGTATTTCCCGGGTCTTTAACTGACTTAAGTGCCCAGGTGGGATAATGCACCTCAAGCCCACAGCAGGGTGTCAAATATCAAATTTGATATTTGAAAAAATATTGTGGAGGGGGGTCTCTATAAATATCCCATAAAAATATATCAAGGACGGCAAAGTTCTTGCCCACTTTTGGCTAAGTTAAAGGTATTGCCCGGGTCTTTAACTGACATAAGTGCCTAGGTGGGATAATGCACCTCAAGCCCACAGCAGGGTGTCAAATATCAATTTTGATATTTGAAAAAAATATGTGGAGGGGGTGGTCTCTATAAATATCCCATAAAAAATATATCAAGGACGGCAAAGTTCTTACTCACTTTGGGCTAAGTTAAAGGTATTGCCCGGGTCTTTAACTGACATAAGTGCCTAGGTGGGATAATGCACCTCAAGCCCACAGCAAGGTGTCAAATATCAACTTTGATATTTGAAAACAAATTGTGGAAGGGGGGGTCTCTATAAATATCCCATGAAAAATATATCAAGGACGGCAAAGTTCTTGCCCATTTTTGGCTAAGTTACATGTATTGCCCGGGTCTTTAACTGACTTAAGTGCCTAGGTGGGATAATGCACCTCAAGCCCACAGCAGGGTGTCAAATATCAATTTTGATATTTGAAAAAATATTGTGGAGGGGGGTCTCTATAAATATCCCATAAAAATATATCAAGGACGGCAAAGTTCTTGCCCACTTTTGGCTAAGTTAAAGGTATTGCCCGGGTCTTTAACTGACATAAGTGCCTAGGTGGGATAATGCACCTCAAGCCCACAGCAGGGTGTCAAATATCAATTTTGATATTTGAAAAAAATATGTGGAGGGGGTGGTCTCTATAAATATCCCATAAAAAATATATCAAGGACGGCAAAGTTCTTACTCACTTTGGGCTAAGTTAAAGGTATTGCCCGGGTCTTTAACTGACTTAAGTGCCTAGGTGGGATAATGCACCTCAAGCCCACAGCAGGGTGTCAAATATCAACTTTGATATTTGAAAACAAATTGTGGAGGGGGGTCTCTATAAATATCCCATGAAAAATATATCAAGGACGGCAAAGTTCTTTCCCACTTTGGGCTTAGGTTAAAGGTATTGCCCGGGTCTTTAACTGACTTAAGTGCCTAGGTGGGATAATGCACCTCAGGCCCACAGCAGGGTGTCAAATATCAACTTTGATATTTGAAAACAAATTGTGGAAGGGGGGTCTCTATAAATATCCCATGAAAAATATATCAAGGACGGCAAAGTTCTTGCCCATTTTTGGCTAAGTTACATGTATTGCCCGGGTCTTTAACTGACTTAAGTGCCTAGGTGGGATAATGCACCTCAAGCCCACAGCAGGGTGTCAAATATCAATTTTGATATTTGAAAAAAAATTGTGGAGGAGGGGTCTCTATAAATATCCAATAAAAAATATATCAAGGACGGCAATGTTCTTGCCCACTTTGGGCTTACGTTAAAGGTATTGCCCGGGTCTTTAACTGACTTAAGTGCCTAGGTGGGATAATGCACCTCAAGCCCACAGCAGGGTGTCAAATATCAATTTTGATATTTGAAAAAAAATTGTGGAGGAGGGGTCTCTATAAATATCCAATAAAAAATATATCAAGGACGGCAATGTTCTTGCCCACTTTGGGCTTACGTTAAAGGTATTGCCCGGGTCTTTAACTGACTTAAGTGCCTAGGTGGGATAATGCGCCTCAACCCCACAGCAGGGTGTTAAATTACAACCTTGATATTTGAAAAAAAATTGTGGAGGAGGGGTCTCTATAAATATCCAATAAAAAATATATCAAGGACGGCAATGTTCTTGCCCACTTTGGGCTTACGTTAAAGGTATTGCCCGGGTCTTTAACTGACTTAAGTGCCTAGGTGGGATAATGCACCTCAAGCCCACAGCAGGGTGTCAAATATCAATTTTGATATTTGAAAAAAAATTGTGGAGGAGGGGTCTCTATAAATATCCAATAAAAAATATATCAAGGACGGCAATGTTCTTGCCCACTTTGGGCTTACGTTAAAGGTATTGCCCGGGTCTTTAACTGACTTAAGTGCCTAGGTGGGATAATGCGCCTCAACCCCACAGCAGGGTGTTAAATTACAACCTTGATATTTGGATTTGGGGGGACCCTATGCATATCCCATGAAAAATTACTGAAGGACGGCAAAGTTCTTTTCCACTTAGGGTTTAAGTCAAAGGTATTGCTCGGGCCTTTAACTGACTTAAGTGCCTAGGTGGGATAATGCACCTCAAGCCCACAGCAGGGTGTCAAATATCAACCTTGATATTTGGATTTGGGATGAAAAATTACCGAAGGACGGCAAAATTCTTTGCCACTCGGGGTTTATGTCGAAGGTATTGCCCGGGCCTTTAACTGACTTAAGTGCCTAGGTGGGATAATGAGATAATGCACCTCAAGCCCACAGCAGGGTGTCACATATCAACATTGATATTTGGATTGGAGGGGGGGCGGGGGGAGGGGGGGGGGGACCCTACTGCCACTTGGGGTTTAAATCAAAAGTATTGCCTTGGGCTTTACCTGACTTAAGTGCATTGGTGAATTAAATTAGTTGTTTGACACCTTTAAATACACAATTTAAAAATAAATAGATAAAACAAAATAATACTATTTATTAAATAAATGTTACACGCACATGCAGGGTTTATATTTTATTTATTTTGATAATACGTATTGCTATATTTTTCTGATGATCTATATTTACATTTTTTTGTAGATTGATGAGACGTCTTCATGTGAACGGGGAATCTTAGGACTTTATTTTGTTTGACAAAGCGCTGGCAAATCCAAATTATATACCGGTTTACATGAAAGTATATTATTTGCTTACGCTGTGTTTGTTTATAGTTGGCCGACTGTTTTCTAAGCTCTGTATCCCTAAATATATGTTTGTCTTCGTTATTAAGCTCAGTAAAGAGAAGACATATTTTATGTACGGGTGAACATGGGAAATAGAACATAAAATGTATTGTCTTTTACTCACACGAGTGTCTGTGTGAGATTCTGCGCCTTATTTCCACTGTAGTGTGTCAAATATCAACTTTGTATTGTGGAAAGGGGGGGGGGGGCAGAAATATTTCCTGCATGCCCGGATGTCGATTCAATGTGTTGAATGTGCAATTACAGAAATATATTTATTATTGGTCGCTAGAAATCTTTAAAAGTACATTTTGCTCTTATTTCTTTTTTTGGTTTTGAGACATATCGCCTTATTGGTCGCTAACTTGAGCCTGGTAAATTAAAACGGGTGCGTTAAAAACGAGTGAACTAAAAACTAAAATATTTGACAAGTGACTATGTTATTGTGATGGTTTGGTATTTTGGTTGTTTTTTTGTTTTAATTTTGTTGTTGATTTGATGAGTTATTGGGGAGGTAAAACCTGGCAGTTACAACGAATTTGCCATTAAAGTATCCAGCAATTAAACCTTACATGTACATGTAACACTTCAGTGGTGTTCCCGATTGTCTTCACACGACAATTATCTAAATCACATGACAATTGTCAAACTGTCAAACACAACTTTTATAGACATTTCATACTGAAGCAAAATCCAACCAATGCAAATGAGAAATCTTGATTTTTCATCATAAAATTAACAAACTAAATATACTGCACTATCGATCTCTGAGAAGAAACCAGTCACAAATTGTAATGGAAGCAAACATATTTTTGTTCGCTGTTCAGAATATTATTTCGACAGCAAATTAACTACTGTTTACATTTTGAAATAAAAACAAAAAATACCACACTATCGGAACAGCTCCAAAATCCAATCGAAACATTGAATCTAATACCCGGTAGGTCACATATACAGACTTGGTACAGGCATTTTAATAAACAGTGACGGGGTTAAACCAGTCTTACGGGCCAAAACAAATAAAGAGGTAGTTACACACACCAATGACAAAGAAAATCAATGTTACAGAAAACTGAAAGGGCATTCAAGAATGGACAATCCAGAGACACTGGCGACATTGGGTACACAGGACGAAGACAAACAAAACACAAAAACACAACACAACACAGAAAACTAAAATGATGATCGACACGGATCACACCAAAACTGACGGTAACACAGGTGCTCGGGGTAAGCTGTTCCTTCTTTTGATAAATCATCCACCGTGTTACTCGTATATATATATATATATATAGGTCTTGTCGGTGACAGATGAAAGAAAGAAAAGTACGGACAATTTTTGGTTGTAATTACACTCCAACACCTACTTTGAGGTTCTGTGTGTAATAAAGCTTATATAGTTCGATAATGATTGCTTTGTACCATTTTTGGCGACAGGTGAGTTCAAATAACTGTTTGTACTCGTTCTATTCCACAATTAACTAGAATGTACAGTTGTTAGATAACCTGGTAAACAGGTCATATAACTATACTGTTAACTAGTTAAATATATATCCAATATTATTATATTATAATGTGTTCAGATGTGGTTTTAATTTGATTGAATTGTCAGTAGCCATATCGGTTTCCATCAAATTCCACTATCTCCTACATTATATAAGTATTATATATATTATATAATGAATGCATTCTGCTTCATACCTTGACCTACACCTCGAAATTGACAGTGAGAGGCGGTTAAGAACGAAACTTTACGACAAAAGAGATGATTTCAATTTTCTCATTGTAAACTTACCATTCATATGTAGCAACATTCCAGCAGCACCTGCATATGGAGTATATATCTCTCAGTTAATACGATATTCCAGAGCTTGTGGTTCCTATCAGGATTTCGTTGATAGAGGGTTGCTGCTAACAAAGAAGCTACTGAACCAAGGGTTCCTCTTAGTTAAGTTGAAGTCATCACTTCGAAAGTTTTACGGTCGCCACCATGACTTGGTTGACCGTTATGGAATATCTGTGTCACAAATGAACACGGATATGTTCCACTCGTCGTAAACACTTCTCTCATTCATGACTTATCACCGGGTTTGTAACTAGATTAACACGACGGGTGTCACTAGTGGAGCAGGAACTGCTGACTCTTCCGGAGCACCCGAGTTCACCCCCGGTTTTTAGTGGGATCCGTGTTACTCGATCGTTCTCAAGGCGTCGCATGCCGTTGTCATCGGGCGAGTTTCTTTAAATGAGGCACCTTTGGGGTTATTTAAATTTATTTCCGATTCTTTTCCTTATTTTGACAAAATAAATATATTTTTCAATATCATAGCAAAAAAAGTTTGAATTAATTTATAAGGATTGATCGAAATTATTTGTTCGGTTCATTCGAAATAACCCCAATCAGGTTGTGCACACCCTTACAACGCGGGTTACACGATGTGTACAACCTGATTGAGGTTATTTCTTCATGAACCGAACAAACATTGCGATCAATCCTTAAGTGTACACGTTTGAAACATATTTATCAAATGAGAATAACAAAATAAATTAATTATCTTTATTCAGAAATATTAAACTTCTGCATATCTTAAATCAGCACTTAAAGGTAATTCTGTGAGATTTTGTTCTTTTACTGAAAATTATCAATATACGGTTCTTTTTTTAATATATTTAGACCAATCAAAATGAAAGCGGAATTATTGCCATATTATGAAACGCTTCAGTTGAATGGCAATATGCGAGTTTTTTCTTTTTTTTTTTTTTTTTGGTTACACGATGAAAGGTATAATGTAATTGATTTTGGTAAAACAAAGTTATTTTTGCGTTGAAAGTTGATATATATCTTCAAAACATGAGTATAAAACGTCGTTTGGCCAGATTCGGCCTAATAACGTACATTTTCTCTGTGTGTTTTTTTTTTTTCACTGTGCAGCTTGTCTCCCAGGATCATTAATTATGCATGTCCCAATTTCCGAACTACATGCGCAATGGCACTGATGAACTCTTCCTTCAATTCAATCCAAAGGTCATGTTGATGGCCTATGTTAATTCTTGTTCAATTATGATTCGCCAAAACTTCTTTCCTGTATCTTTTTCTGTCAGAATCAGTTACAATTCTCGTATAAACGCTGCAGATTTTTCATCGACAGACACCCCCCATAAAAAAAAACCCCACCCCAACAGACTTCGTACATGCGTAGTAAAAGGTCACTTGAGGTCAAAGAAAAATGGGCATATATTGTACAGACTGGAATTTATGTTCGAGATGTATTTTCATGAAAATAATAGAGAGAAGATGGACTTTTTACTTTTAAACTCGACAATTAGTGTTAATTTATGTTTTTAATGTACTCCTTGTAAAAATATTTGGAAAAAAATTCACCAAGAGCAACAACATTATCCCTTTAACAGAAATTTTGGAAACAAAAAATATTTAAAATTGCATGTTCCTTTCAGTGTCCATACATCAATCAATCAATCAATCAATCAATCAATCAATCATTAAATGTACATTGTATAAACGAAAGTATTTTGACGCTATGACTAGCCTATATATCGCCCGCTTCTCATGTCACACCTGCTCCTAATAAATATAACAAAATAATAAATTTATGAATTAAAAAAGTATCACTCAGTTAAGATAACTTGGTGCGTGATCGATCACTATTGTTTTCGGGTTTAAGAGGAATCGGGCAGTATTGTACTCTGTTTGTAAGATTAATTTTGATTGGTCTATATTTTTTGTTATGCAATTCTCTAATTTTAGAAAATTCACATGTGACGGATGCAATATCAATGTTATGCAAAACATGAAAATAGAAGTTAAATATCAGGACATAGGCTAAGGCTTAATAAACATTAACATGTTGTAGAAAACGAATCTGGAGATGGTACTGTATGCATAAGGTATAACTCTCAATCTCATATTTTTTCAGCACGGTCATATCTTGGATCATCCACTGAATTTTCACTTCAATTTATATCAGGCTATATTGCTGTGTTGCCAGGCAATTTGTTCACTTTAATAATATATAGTCAATTTAGCTTTATGAACAAAATCACTTGTGAAAAAAGTAGTGTCTTATAAAAATTAGAAAGTAATTTTACAATAGCTTTACTGGGTACTGGTGAAGGTTCCCAGGTCCAATAATATGGAACGTCTGACCACAGGGCCTTGTCACTATCCAGGTAAATATACTATCAATGTATAAACATATACAAGGGCGGACATCTTTTTTTACCCCCGCTCGCTTCAAGTCTTGTTTGTTTTTTAAATTCCTTCTAATATATTCAAAACCCTGTTTGGTTCAACTCCCAAGACCTTATTCTTTTAAAAAAAATATCATGACCTCCCCTCGACTACCTCTTGTGAAGGCGCAGCGGTCGTTTTTGTCAGGAATTCGCCCGAGTAGAGAACAGCATGGACCCAAAGTGAAAGTAACAGCGCCGCCTAAAAAAAAAACGGAAGTTCGGAACTCTCTGGGTTTTAGCTTTGAGGTAAGGAAAATACCGTTAAGATTCAAACATCATTAAACGAGCGGGACGATTTGAAGTGAAAACTGAACATTTTTTACTTGTACATACAATGAATGATAAATGCCATTTTCAAGGCTTTTTCTTGATTGCTGTCCATTTTCTTTAATTTATTATTTCGTTTGTTATTTCCCGCGGTATCTTATACTTAGAAACACGATAACTAGCGAGAACACCAAATATCGAATGGTAAAACGCCGAGAGTTCTGAACTTCCGTTTTGTTATAGGTGGCGCTGTTACTTTCACTTTGGGTCCATGTTGTTCTCTACTCAGGCGAATTCCTGACAAAAACGACCGCTGCGCCTTCACAAGAGGTAGTCGAGGGGGGTCATGATATTTTTTGAAAAGAATAAGGTCTTGGGAGTTGAACCAAGCAGGGTTTTGAATATATTAGAAGGAATTTAAAAAACAAACACGACTTGAAGCGAGCGGGGGTAAAAAAAGATGTCCGCCCTTGTATATGTTTATACATTGATAGTATATTTACCTGGATAGTGACAAGGCCCTGTGATCTGACCATGGACAGTGCCTGAAATGAGGGCCACCCTTTGGCTGGCACGAAAAACTTTTTTTGGGCCAGTAAAATATTAGAGTCACTGGTCCAAATGACATAATGGTGGCCCATAAATTTTGTGACATTTTTTTTATGAAAAAAAGACATCAGATATCAATATATAAACAGTTTTCAGGTTAATTGTTTTTTTTATCAATAACATTAAAATTCATTCTTTCACTAGTCTCACGAGGGTTGGGGCTCTTCAAGGTAATTTTGGTACAGTAAAGGGTGTGCAGCTGAAATTGCGAAAACACCCCAATGCATATATTGCTATCAAATGAAACCTGAATTTACTTGTTATAACCTTTTCGACAACCTTGACACCATTGGCTAGGGTGGTCTCAAGAAACGATGCTAGTCCGTCGAATGGGGACAATAACAGGCTGGTTTGTGTAAGGGGAGATCAATGCCATGATCACATTAAAGACATCCGGAAAAGAGTAGATTAATGCCACTACAAGGACAGCTCTTGCACTCCCCAAAGTGAAGAGTGACATGACTTGTTTCAATCCACTATGAAGAAGTGATTTTAAAGTAAAATAACCTCTCAGTTCGGGGTAATGTCAGTTGGTTATTCATTCCAAACAAGTATCTCACTTTGTTGAAATAACAAACGGTGCTGTCATTTCTGTTATATAAACAACTGTTAACTTTTCCTGTTATTTTTTAATTTGTAAACAAAAGTTCTGGTTCCAAGAAAGAAAACACTCCCAATTGTCATTAAAATGTAGCCATGTACGTATAAAGATGAACTAAGAAAAGTTTAAAAGAAGTAACAGGCCAGATCGTTTCCGTAGTTTGACATTACTGTCAACGATTTTCTCTCCGTTGTTGGGGTAAAGTTTTTCAATGATTACCTAAGGATTGACACAAAAAGGTTTCCGATTTCTGTAAAATGAAATTCGTACATGTACATTTTGCAGCAAATTGAATGAATAAATTTCCGAATCGTGGAAGATACCAGATCGCAAACATTATAAGTTGACAGAATTCTCTTTATTGTTCACAATTTTCCACTTCGTCCGATAAAGTTAACAATTTTGATAATTAAATCATAAAGAGAAAAAAAACACGTTTCTTTTCTAATATTTAGTGAATACTTGTGTATTACATGAAAACCGTTAAACGTGTAGGAAACGTGTATTGATTGGCTCGATATAAATAAATAATTGGGGAGAACAGTAAATTACATTAGCTGTGTATTCATTGGCTACAAATATGTATTTGGACCAATCGCTGTGCTCGTAACAAACCTTTTTCGACTAGAACAGAAGAGTTATCTACCGTTGAAGTTACAGTTTATGTCCCGTTTCGGTAAAACAACAATTTTTAACGATCTTTTAGCCAATCGCCCAGACGTCTTTTGTTGGGCCAGTGACTACCTAATTTGGAGCAGCTTTTGGTCGCCTGAATAAGATATTAGTCGCATTTGGCAACTGGGCGACCATCCATTTCAGGCACTGATGGACCATAGTGGGTGACATATGCATGTTTGGAGAGTGCCACACTCCTTGCATGCTAAATACCTCTTTTGTAGATTTTGGAAAGAGTAGGTGCATTGTAGTCGCTACAAAAGAATAGATTTGTCGTCCCTACCCAACTCCATACGTACTTGGGAACAGGATAACTCCCTCCCTGTTTTCAAAGCTACGAAAAAATTGTATCATATCCTTCAGCTATTACTTTCAGTTTAATTATGCATTAATCTGATATATATATATCATCACAAAATGACCCTTTCCATACCAAACAGCCCTAGTAAAATAAAATCATCTTTTTTTTATATCTACATGTATGTGGAAATATACGGTATAATACCTGAAGAACACAATACAATTTTTCGTAGTGATTGTGGGTTTGATTTCTGGTCGGGTCAAACCAAAGACTATAAAACTGGTATTTATTGCTCTTTCGATAATTATAGATGCATAGCATTTAGAAGTAACAGCAAAGACTGGTTGTCTTAAGCTTGGAATTGGGATGATGTGTCCGAGTGGAGTGATATGTCTAACTGCAGAGTGCAGACTGCTGTTTCTTCAAAGGGCATACGATTAACTGCTATTTTAACTGTTCACATCCCTTCACTCATTTCTATATAGTTTTTATTTATTAATTAACTTGTTCTCGTCCTGAATATTGCTGAAATACTGCTTGCTGCATGTTAAGCAATAATCAATCAATTATTACAATAGCACTACAAGGGGTATTTTTGTGCAAAGCAATTAAATTTGACTTGAAAACAAAATTTTTGTCAACAGTTAAATTAACACTTAATTGTATGGCCTTTGAAGAAATAATAAAAGATTGAAACAATGTTCTTTTGATTTATTTTTTGATTTTTGGTGTTTAACGCCACTTTCAGTAATATTTCAACTATATCATGGTTACCAGTTTTAGTGATGGAAGAAGCCGGAGTACCCTGAGAGAAACACCGACCATGGGCAAGCAACTGGTAAACTTTATCACTTGCGGCTGTGTGTCAAGTGCACCCCTTTTAGCTCACCTTGCCAAAGGCAATGTGAGCTTTTGCCATCACTTGGCGTCTGTCGTCCGTTAACTTTTCACATTTTAATCTTCTCCTCTGAAACCGCTCAGCCAAATGAAGTGAAACTTGGAAGGAATCATCTATGGAAGGTTCTCTCTAAAGATTGCTCATTTTGTCCCGATCCATCAGCAAACATTGCCGCCATAGGCAATTCTTGTTTCTGATTGGCCGATTTTTTTAAAATCTTCTCCTCTGATACCGCTTGGCCAAATCAGGGTTGGCAAAAAACCAGTCAATACTGGTCGATTGGAGTAAAAGCCAGATAGGATTATGTAAATTGATTCCTAAGATGATCTTTTTAGTGGGGGTATCTATTTTTAACTTGTAATGATTTTAAGTTAGTATTTCTTTAATTTAATAAAATAAAATATTATATTTATATTTGTTACACAAGACAATTTTATAATATAGAAAACTGTTTCATCCCTGCCAAGGGTACTCGTCGGGTGGCTTAAATCATTATACAAATGTAAATCAATTGGTAAGAAGCCATGAATGAACTTTAAAGAAACAGCTTATTGTTTCAAGCTGGCCACTTTTATTACCCTTTTCCTTCTTATGAACACATTTATTGGGATTATGTTGTTTTAGCAATTTAAATTTCATAATTGACCACCTGTCAGCCAGGTGTACAGTTACTTGTCCAGCACTTTAATTAAGCTACCTGTAACTTAATACCTGTTGCAATCACACATTTTGAATTAAATAAATCTTTATGTAATTATAAATGTATTTAGTACTGCACCTGAAAATGTGCCTTAAATAGATATCAATAGTAATTCAGTGATCTTTTAAGATATTCAACAGATTAATACAGATTAATGCAGAGCAATAAAAATTTAAATTGGGACTTCAAATGAAAATTTTCATCATTTTAGATATGAAAAAGAACAAAATTGACAATTTTTCACTTTAAAATAATAGTATTGACCAGGACGGTTTTAACCACCCAACCTTGGGCCAAATGAACCGAAACTTGGTAGGAAGCATCTATGGCAGATTCTCTATAAAGATTGCTCATTTCGTCCTGATCCGTTAACAAACATGGCCGCCATAGGCCATTCTTGTTTCTGATTGGTTGATTTCTAAAAAATCTTTTCCTCTGAAACCGCATGGCCAAATGAATCGAAACTTGGTAGGAAGTATCATTGGAAGGTCCTCTATAAAGAATGCTCTTTTCATCCCGATTCATTAACAAACTTGGCCGCCACAGGCAATTCTTGTTTCTGATTGGTCGATTTCTAAAAATCTTCTCTGAAACCACTTGGCCAAATGAACCGAAGCTTGGTAGGAAGCATCTATGGAAGGTCCTCTATGGGAATTTCTCATTCCGTTTTGGTCCGTTAACAAACATGGCCGTCATAGGCCATTCTTGTTTCTTATTGGTCGATTTCTAAAACAGCTTTTCCTCTGAAACCGCTTGGCCAAATGTTATGAAACTTGGTAAGAAGCATCTATGGAAGGTCTTCTATAGAGATTGCTCATTTCGTTTTGATCCATTAACAAACATGGCTACCACAGAAAATTCTTGTTTCTGATTGGCTGATTTTTTAGATTCTTCTCCTCTGAAACCGTTTGGCCAAATGAACCGAAACTTGGTAGGAAGCATCTATGGAAAGTCCTCTGTGGCTATTTCTCATTTCGTCCCGATCCGTTAACAAACATGCCCGCCACAGACAATCTTTTTTCTGATTGGTTGATTTCTAAAAAATCTTCTCCTCTGAAACCGCTTTGCCAAATGAACCGAAACGTAGTAGGATGCATCTATGGGAGGTCCTCTATTAAGATTGCTAATTTCGTCCCGATCCATTAACAAATATGGCTGCCATAGGCAATTCTTGTTTCTAATTGGTCGATTTCTAAAAATCTTGTCCTCTGTAACTACTTTGCCAAATGAACCAAAACTTGGTAGGAAGCATCTATGGAAGGTTCTCTATAAAGATTGCTCATTTTGTCCCGATCCATTAACAAACATGGCCACCACAGGCAATTATTGTTTCTGATTGGTCGATTTCTAAAAATCTTCTACTCTGAAACAGCTTGGCCAAATGGACCGAAATGTGGTAGGAAGCATCGATGGAAGGTCCTCTGGGAATTTCTCATTCCGTTTTGGTCCGTTAACAAACATGGCGGTCATAGCCCATTCTTGTTTCTTATTGGTCGATTTCTAAAACAGCTTTTCCTCTGAAACCACTTGACCAAATGATATGAAACTTGGTAAGACGCATCTATGGAAGGTCCTCTATAGAGATTGCTCATTTCGATTTGATCCATTAACAAACATGGCTACCACAGGCAATTCTTGTTTTAGATTGGTCGATTTCTAAAAATCTTCTTTTCTGAAACTGCTTTGCCAAAATGAACCGATATTTAGTGGGAAGCACCTATGGAAGGTTCTGTATTAAGTTTCCTCAAAGCAGAATGAAAGGTGAGCGACACAGGCTCAGCTCAGTGCTGAGCCTCTAGTTTGTAATTTACAAAGCCGGACACGAACCCACACCGTATTGGTGATAGGCTTGTATGAGTTGGTAGGTAATCCAACTACCTAACTCATTGAGCCACCCGGACCCTCAATGTTCTTTTGAAAAGTTTTCTTAGTAAGTATTTTATAACACAAGTCCCATGTTACTTAGATGTACAGTGTGTACAGACAAAAATACATGTAGAAACCTAATTATTTCACCCTAAAAGGACATTGTTTGTTAAGGAACTACTTGAATTTTATGATTTGGAATTTAATTTGCTTTGCTGCTACTTCTAATTATCCAAAAAGCAATAAATACTAGTTTTATAGTTTTTAGTTTGACCCAACCAGAAATCGAACCCACAATCAATTGCACTCAAGGCAAGCAAGCTAACTATTATACCACTGATGTGGATGCTACTGGTATAGTTGAAATAATGATTTAAGTAACAACCCTGGATGGCTTGGAATCAGGATGATGTGTCAGAGTAGAGTGACATGTGTATCTGCAGACTGTTGTTTCAGCGAGCTAGCAATTTAAAAATCCAACTAATCACCATCATCAACTCATTGAAATGTAACTTCTTACAAATGTATATACAAAAATGTACCATGATGCTCAAATGTAGCTGAAAAAAATTACTCTCTTGTATTAAACAACAAACATGTACACTCATTGACTCTAAACATTCATGTATCATGACATGTAACTTCATTTTATATTTGAGTTATTTCCCTTTTTCCAGTTTGAAATCAATTAAATTTGAAAATTTTACAACTCATTGCTCAGGTTACAATTTGCCAAGGTTACAATTTGCCATTAGATATCCAAAAATTATTTCAACCGCATCAGTGGTGTAATGGTTAGCCTGCTCCTCTTGAGTGCGGTAGATCTTGTGTTCCAGCCCAGATCGGGTCAAATCAAAGTTGATAAAATTGGTATTTGTTGCTTCTCCACTAAGCACATAGCAATAAGAAAAAAGAGCAAAGACAGGTTGGTTCGGAATCTGGATAATGGGTCCGAGTGTGGCGACATGTCTATCTGAGGACTGTTATTTCAGTGAGCTAGCACCATACAAATCCACATTAACATGTTGATCTAGTACAAAGCAGGCTCATCATCTAATTGAAAATTAATTCGTTCTCGCCATTCTATAGCTGAAAAATTGCCGAGTTGGCATTAAACAACACTCACTCACTCACTCATATTTTATATGCAAGTTATTTTATTGCAATTCTTTTTTAAAGAGACAAACTTGAAAGTTATATTTCATTATGATAAAATTGATGCAAGTTCCTTTTAGCATGTGTAATGTACCAGTAAATATGAATTTTTTTTTAGCTACCAGAATTAGGATGGTACATGGTATGACATGTAGTACTTTGAATGACAGTATGGTCATTTAAATCCTATAATATAATGTTGAACAACTGAAGTTGTAATGGATGAGATGAACAACTATATAATTGAATGGTCTGTTTAATTGAGAGACAGCATGGAGGCTCATCTAAGTGTAAAAGATGTGTGGGATATTTATAGCACTGCTAAGAAACACCACAACCAAGAGCATGTAAGTTCTATTTATTTATTTTTTATTTTTTCAATTTTTATTTTATGTCTATAAATATTTTTTATTGACAAGCCCCTTTTAGAAGATTTAGTTAGAATTTCTTACTAAGAGTTGACATGGGTGGGAGGGTTTAAAAGGAGACACCTTAGCAAAGTCTGTAATTGCTGACTGCCTAAATTGCATGCATATCTGGTATCTTTCGCAAACTGTGCTAAAATTAAGAAAAAAAATCTTTGAAAAAACAAGATTTGTCTAGGATATCACAAATTTTTTGTTCTCAATGCCCTGTATATGTTGAACACAATATTTAATTTTATTGTCTGATCATTGTTTCTGCAAACAACAGTTTTACAATGTGGTAAATGACCCCTATTTCCCAGAGTGAAGGCAAACATTATTTTCTTGTGATTCACATACAGCCTTTTTAATTGCAATTTACATGTACATTATAATTCATCCTGTGATCACAAATTTATTGTAGAATTTTATGATGACCAAAATACATTTGATCCAAATTAGAAAAAAAGTGATTGGGAAATCAAAAAATGTACATGTATTTTCCAATTTTTTTTTGTATTTAGAGTGTTACTTGCTATCACTCAAAATGCACAAGAAAGTGAGTAAATCGATTAAACAGAGCAAAAAACATATCAGTATCACTAAGAAGAGTGACACATCTATCACAGTGATTTATCATGTATGTATCTGACTGTACTGTAAATACAGCTATTTATAGTATTTACAACTATTTATAGATTTGATTTTTTGTGTTTTAACGCCACTTTCAGCCATATTACAGCTATATCATGGCGACCAGTTTTAGTGGTGGAAGAAGCCGGAGTACCCGGAGAGAACCACCGACCATGGGCAAGCAACTGGTAAACTTCATCACTTGCGGCTGCGAGTCAAGTGCACCCTTTTTGTAATTTACAAAGCAGGGTGCGAACCCACGCCGTATTGGTGATACAACTATTTATAGTATATACAGCTACATTATGTATTTATAATATATACAACTATTTATAATATATATATACAATTATTATATTTCAGATTAAATCGCTGGCTCTTGACTTATTTCTGATGCTTTGTTACAAAGAGTATGAAGAAAATGGAGAGCTGCCTATTGTTTAGTAAGTCAGACTTATTTTTTTTGTCTTTGAAAGTAAACAAGTGTTTAGTGTCATAGACTCTTGTCCCAAGACAATTTTAGCATGGTACAGAACCAGGCCTTCCTTTTCCAGCTCCATGCTGCCCTGGCAATGGAAGTATCCATGCCGTTGTACAATTCATGATATTACAACATTATTTCACCTTGAAATAAAATGAAAATCAAAAAAAATATCAGACATAGAAACGGAGACAACATTGATACACCTTTACACACATTACTATTATTATATTATAGTAGTAAAATAACCATGTTGGAATCAATATAAAGATAAGATTTAACATTAATAATTATCTGACAATTATTTATCTGGTATTTTTTGTTTTCCATTATATAAATACATACTGTAATCCAATATTTGTTAAAGATGATCTAATACATATGATACCATTATCAATAGTATGTATGACATGGTACAGTGAATCTGTGTGTAAACAAAACACTAAATAAACCAGAATCCTGTATAAACCAAACTTTAAATGTAGGAAATCTTTGTTAATTTAACCTGTATAAGCAAAAATTGACTGCTGGTATCATTTAAGAGATTAAAGAGTCCTACATGCACTCAACTGCAGGCTAGAGGCTGCTTCACACCCATTTTAGGGTGTGAGTAATGCTCATTATTGAAACCAATCATATACTGTGACTGAAAAGTAGAACAGCAATAAAAATACTGGACCTTTTCTTTAATTAGTGTCTAAGTTTAAAGTTGAATAGTTTCTCGTGTTCATTTACATCCATATGGAATAAAAACTTAAAAGTTTTATTGTAAATTTTGCATTCAATTTCAGATAACTATTGAAAGAGTCTATTTACAGTTCAACCTGCCCATGTGGTCACCTCTATTAAGCAGTCACTTGTATTAAAATGTCACCTTTTCTTGTCCTGTTATAGAAATTTTCATGTGAATTGAACCTCTTTTAAGAGGTCACCTGTTATAAGGCCAATTTTTCATTGTTTCAAAAGGTGGCCTCTTAATACAGGTTTGACCAAACATGACTGATTTAAAAAAAAAAAAAAAAAGCTGTAGACATATTGTCATAAGTCCTATTTGTATGTATTAGAAATTGATAGGCTATTCATATGGTTTGTTATAATAAACAGGTTTCACAGTAACTTTGTACCAAATTATCTAATACAATAATGTACAGTCAAACCTGTAGAAAGAGGTCACCTTTGGGACAAAGAAAAGTGGTCTTACGACAGGCGGAGGTTCAATTCATATGAGATTTTCTATGACAGGACAGGAAAAATGTGACCTTTTAATACGGATGACTGTTAATAGAGATGACTGCATGGACAGGTTTGACTGTATATATGTATATCCGTTAAGTAATATGGATACAATGGTGATTGTACAAACAGTATAAGTCATAAATACATGTACAAACATATTTCCATTGTACTTGTGTAGGTTGATGTTACAGGCGTAACAATGATTTTAACTAAATTAACTTGTGTAACAATGATTTTAGCTAAGATTAACTGGCGTAACAATGATTTTAGCTAAAATTAACTGGCGTAACAATGATTTTAGCTAAAATTAACTGGTATGAAAACGATTTTAGCTAAAATTAACTGGTGTTACAATGATTTTAGCTAAAATGAACTGGCATAACAATGATTTTAGCTAAAATAAACTGGCATAACAATAATTTTAGCTAAAATAAACTGGCATAACAATAATTTTAGCTGAAATTAACTGGCGTAGCAAGATTTTATCTAAATTGAACTGGCGTAACAATTATTTTAGCTAAAATGAACTGGCGTAACAAGATTTTAGCTAAAATGAACTGGCATAAAAACAATGATTTTTACTAAAATTAACTGGCGTAACAATTATGTTAGCTAAAATTAACTGGCGTAACAATGATGGTAATTAAAATTTACTGGCATGACAATTATCTTAGCTAAAAAAAACTGATTACAGTCGAAGTTGTTGAACGTGTTTTATGTGACTAGCAAACAGAACCTTAATTATAAGAAGTCATAAAAGACAGGTGGTCTTTAAAAAGAGATTGATCAAAATGAAACCATAATTGGTTAATCCGTGGTCTTTTTTTGTGTTCAGTGAGTTCAGTTAAGATGAGAGGTGATTGTTCTTTTTGTTGATACATTGTATTAGGGGAATTGATTGATGATCATCACTGTTAAAAAACTTTCTTTAATTTTCATAACCTGATACTGAATGCTCATCAGTTGGAGTACAATTGTGTTCCTTTAAATTTTATTGCAAATTATTTTGAAATTTTTAAAGGATTTTAAAATAAAAATTAATGTCAAAACAATATGGACTTCACATATTATTTTAATTGGATTTTTCAATTGATCAATTCTCTTTCATTTTTTGTAATTAAAATAAATAGACAGTTAAAGTATTATGCACAAGGTCAATAAAACAATCACTATTCTAATTCAGATTTGAAAAAATGATGGTTGTTGTCATTTTAAGTTGAAAATTAAAAAAAAATCATTATAGGTTTAATATTGCTTTTGGAATTGAAATTATGGTCAAATTTTAAATAAAGGTAATATAATTATGTAATATTTTTGCTTGGGAAGAATTAAGATGATATAAGACAGGGAGGATTAATGTACCTTGTAGAGTTAATCACTGAGGCAGCTTTGACTAAAAAGAAGCAGTCTAGTGTCAAGGTAGTATCTTAAACATGTATAAAAGATTGCAAACTTTCTACAAGAGTTAATAGAAGATTTTTTTTTCAAATTCAAGCTCAGAAAAGCACAAAAAGGGAAACAAAAATACTGATTTGCCATCCTTATTTATCCTTCAAGGACAAATACCCCCCCCCCCCCCCCCTCATCCATGCCTACCATAATATAAAAGTTGTCAAAAAGAAAATTTCAAAAAATGTTTCATTGCATCGTCAGAGAGGACTTTTCTTTGCAATTCTGGATTTCTGATATTCTGACCATGTGTGACATGATCTAGACTACCAAGTACAAATGTACAAGAGGTAGATAGACAATTTGTTTTTTATGTCCCCGCCACTAAGTGGCAGGGACATATAGTGTTACCCATGTCCGTAATTCCGAAATAAAACAGTTGTCACCACTTTTTTTTCGCTATGCTGTGAGATATTGACTTGATATTTGGTATGTAGGTGTATAATGATGAGTTACAAATCAAGTTTACATTTCGTTCCGGTCCAATGATTTTTGGCCGAGTTATGGCCTTTGGCCGAATATTTAGTTGTCACCACTTTATTTCACTATGATTTGAGATATTGACTTCATTTTTGGTATGAGAGTGTATAATCATAAGTTACAGATCAACTTTGAAATTCATTCCGATTGAATGATTTTTGGCCAACTTACAGCCGTTGGGCTTTGAAATTTGGCCAAATATTTAGTTGTCACCACTTTATTTCACTATGATTTGAGGTATTGTCTCATTATTGACTTGTTTCTTTGGTACGAGAGTGTATAATCATAAGTTACAGATCAACTTTGAAATTCATTCCGGTGGAATGATTTTTGGCTAACTTACAGCCGTTGGGCTTTGAAATTTGGCAGAATATTTTGTTGTCACTTTTTTTTTTTCACTATGATTTGTTATTCTTAGCCTATTACTGAGGGAATTAAAAAGGGTGAAACATTTGCGAGCCTCCTTAATATTCACGGCGGGGACATTCGTGTTGTTCCGACACATCTAGTTTTTTTTTATGAAATTAGAAAAAAACACTGTTGGAACAGTTCCTAAATTCAATCGAAAAATCGTAGAAAAAGGCAAAATTGATACCCCTAATACACATATGCATGACCAGACACTTCAATAAAAAGTGGCTGGGTTAAAATATGTTTATTGGCCCAAATCTCCCCTTCTAAGTGGAATGATGTGGTCATCCAATTATTTTCCACATGTGAGTAAATTGCCAACAGTCTCGTATAACTGGGCGAACAGTGTTATTATAAAGAACACTCTAATCTTGAACATTATACATAATATATTGAAGCTTCTTGACACAGTATTATGTTAGTTCTGTTAAAGAGAGCCAATAGTGTCAACCAAATAATTTAAATATTACATACATTTTGTAGTACACATGGCCATCGTAACACATGATATAGTGAAACAATAGACATTGAACCAAAATCTAATTGCCAATATCATCTTTCTTCAACTGTATGCAAGTGAATATCCGAAGAAGCCTGCTTTATGGCAAAGCAAATTATTTGTTGAAATTTCTAATAAAATTTGTGGGTAGGAGTGGTTTTTGTGGGTTGATCCAGTTACACCTAACCAAAATAATATATATATGGCCTTATATATTTTTTTACGACCAATTCGAAATATCTATATCAGGCCTTTCAAGAAGGGGTGGTACTAGGTGCTTTTACCCACTTAAAATGGTAATTGGTACCTCCTAATTTCAAAGAGTGTTGCATAAGATATTCATGCAAAATGTTCAAATTTTTAGAAAAAGTACGACCTGTAAATAGTGAAGTACTGATACACTGACATGAAAAATATTGAAAGCTCTGCTATATTATTGTTATAGTTAGGGATGGTGTAGTAATTCTACGTATGTGTTTACCAGTACAATTAGGTGGATTACTAGAATGTTAACTACCCCTGATCACACAGATACGATGACCTTATTAAAGAGATATCAAAGAAGATAAACACTGTACTATTGGATGTTAACTTATTTGTGTATTATTTCAAATTGACTGGGCTTGACTTTAGCAGTCAGTAGCCCAATATTTACTCCATCTGTCTATAAATTAGGAAAACAGTGTTAACAGATCATATATTTTTTATTAGATAATGTGAGACTATAAACTAAAAGTTGGCAGGTAAGTTACTGTAACTGTAATTCATAAAAAAAAAAAAAGAGTAATGTATAATTTAATGATAATAATAATAAGATAAATTTGATACAGAATAGTGATAAAGGGGTAGCTTAAGCTAGCTATAGGAGCTCTCAAACGTGAGTGATGTTTGCCACAACATATAAGAATCATACCCACTTTCCAAAATCGATAAAAAGAAATGTAAAAAATTATTTGCAGTTATCTGTATGCGTCTTGAAAATGACCATCTTAGAGATCCTTGTAGGATAAAATAACAGGATGGATTCCTGGAGTATTTCTCAATGTGCTTTATTCAGAGATCCTGGTAGGATGAAATGTTAATGAGTCCAAACCAAAAAGGCACGAGTCCTGCTAGTACTTTTGTAAAAAAAAAAAAAAAAAAAAAAACGGTAAGTCCCAGACACTAATGATGAGTTCAGGACTCACTTAAATGAGTTGCAAGTATCCCTGCCATCTATTAAAGCAGAAACATGTAAATTTATACCTGAAGTTTTCAAAAAAAAATTACTTCCTTCGTTTTTAGCTCAACTGGCCTAAGTAGAAATTAGTTTCTGCTATATCTGTTGTTTGTTGACATTTGGGCATTTTAATCTTCTCCCCTTAAACCATTGAGCCAATTTAAATCAAACTTGGCAGGAACGGTGCGAGTTAAAAAATTGTATCTGTCAGACCCACCCTATATCCAAGTTAAAGAGCTGCTGGATATTTTATCATGTCCAGCAGCTCTCTTTATAATCAAAGATGACTGCTATTGAAATCCAATGCTATACATCTATAGATTTAGATATTAATTCTAAGTACACATATTTCAGTTTTGTAGTGTTCATGATCAACAATCAATGGTTTCACTATGCTAATGTCAGGCCAACTTAAAAAATAGTTGTGGCTTATAAAAATTAGGATAGATGAAGGTTGACATGGTAAAAACATTTTCCTTGGTCTAGCAAATGCAATAATGAAATTACCTACAGTGTATCTAAACTGTATTACATATGTACTTTGAAAATATTGTTTTTAAAATTTCATTTGCAAATATTTAGATAAAAATTCATCTGATTAGAAATATATGATTTATCAGTTGAACTACAATTTATATAACCATATGAGAAATGTAGGCAGAATTTGAACTTCTAGTTCATAATAGTTTATATAACATATCATAAACTATGATTAGATTGAACAATCTAAATTATTTAGGGCAATAGATAGGTCTGGGTTGTTTTATAAGTGAACTACGTGTATTTAAAACAAAAAATGTTAAAAATAAAATTTTAAATTGGGTCATGGTCATAAAAAGATCAGTAATTAAAGTTAATCCTTAGTCAATTTACAGACTAAATATTTTGGAGGGGCCGTCATAGTCATCATCGTATAATAGCTGGGTTTGCAACTAAATGTGCAATCAGTGCCTATCACCACTAAATTTGTGAGTTCGAACCCTGTTCATGGCAAGGTGTACTTGATACAACATTATGTGATAAAGGTTGTCAGTGACTTGCGACAGGTCAGTGGTTTTCTCGAGGTACTCCATGATTCACAGACATAATTTATACCCTATTTTTCTCTTTCTGTGTTATTTTAGTATTTTTTTGTAAAAAGGGCATTATATTTAGACAAAGTAAAAATAATTTGAATACATTTTGTTCACAATCTGTACAGAAATTATGCACTGATTTTTAAAAGGTTAAAATATTTGCAAATTATATTCAAATTCTAAAGTCTTTTCCCATACTCTTGTATGCTTTGCCTACATAAGGGAAATAACTCCTTTTAAAAAATTTAATAAAATTTTAGAATCAAGTCTAATGTGCAAATTAAGTAGTCCATTTGAATAGTATTTAATTTTCTTAAAAACTGGATGGGGAGGGAAAAAATTTGAAACTTGTAAATAATATATTTCATATTCATATATCATATTCAATAGAAATAAGTAAGGTGAACTTTCTAAATCAGGTAATATAAGTTCTTACTTCCTTGTTTATTTTTAGACCAGACATCCATCATAAGGAAATACATGTGACTTTAAATTATTGTCATTAAGAAAAAAATTACTGGTAGCAGGTCAATATACATTATGTAATTTATTTCTTGATGGGTCAGTTTGAGGTCAGTCTATCTTTGTCACATGATCAGTAGAGGGAACAAATTGGGTGGAAAATCGTGTTGGGTAAACACACCCTTACTGCAAGTCTTTGAAAAAATGTATATTGGAATGTAATCAAAAGCACACTTATATGTGAAGTACCTGTTGTTTTAAGTCGACAAAGTAAGCAAAAATACATTTGTCGATCTGTTCTAGTTGTTGACAGTGATTTAAATGTTGATAGCATTTGAACCGGTCAAACTAAAGGTTTATTGACGTTTCTCCCACTTTTTATCCCCTCGCCAACGAAGTTGCGAAGGGATATAGTAACGCTTCCGTCCGTCCGTCCTTCCATAACATCCTTGTGAACACTCTAGAATCAACATCCTTCAATGGATTTTGACCAAACTTGGTACCGTACATACTTAGTCCTTAGGTGAGTCTGGAGCCCTATTGATTTTGAAGGTCAAAGGTCAAGGTCACATGGTCTAATTTTTACTCTGTGACATCCTTGTGAACACTCTAGAATCAAAATCCTTCAATGGTCAAAGGTCAAGGTCAAATTTTTAGGCGAGGGGATGCGCCATGCTTTGCGTTGCCCTTGTTAAAAATCTAATTCATGTTTCTCCCACAAGTTTCAAACAATAGATTGGCTTGTTGTTTATACAGTAATTAAAATTGTTTATATTTTCAAGATATAGTGAGACCTGTAAATGATGTAAATAATTCTAAAGGAATAAATGTAATAAAATGTTTCACATAAGAAAAATTAAATTTAAAAATAAATGTGCAAAAAATATTTTTAATAAAATAAATCAGTCCTTCATAATAATTTAATGAGAATAATGTCAATCTTTTAATTATAATAAAATATATATATCTACATATTTCTATATAAAATGCTAGCTACATTTAGATTTTTGAACAATTGAATTATATTTTGAAAAAAAAATCCTTTATATAACATTAATACATTTCTTGTACTCATTTATTTGCATATCACATTTATTATTAATTTTTAGCTCACCTGACCCAAAGGGTCAGGTGAGCTATTGTCACCACTGAGCGTCCGTCGTCTGTCGTCCGTCCGTCCGTTAACTTTTCACATTTTAATCAACTCCTCTGAAGCCACTGGGCCAATTTGAACCAAACTTTGGTGGAATGGTCCTTGGATAGCCCCCTTCCAAAATTGTGTCCGGTGATCCCGACTTCCAACCAAGATGGCCACCAAGCTAAAAATAGAAAAAAGGGGGGATGAAATTTTAATTGTCCATTGCTGCTTTAGTATAAGTCAAAATGAGCTCAAATTTTAACTGCAGCTACATGGCAAAGAGTAGTTTAACATATATTCCGGGTTTTTCTGTGAAATATTTCTTTCAGCCGATTTATGCCGATTATGCAAATTAGGCATATTTTGATAAAAGATCACATTTAAATCTTCTCCTCTGAAACCGCTGAACCAAATTAAACCAAACCTGGCAGGGATAGTCCTTGGGTGGGTCCCTTTCAAAATTGTGTCCGACAGCCCCGCCCTCCATTCAAGATGGCTGCTGTTACTAAAAATAGAAATTTCTTCAATTGTCCATTGCTGCTTTAGTATAAGTCAAAATGAGCTCAAATTGTAACTGTAGCTACATGGCAAAGAGTAGTTCAACATATATTCGGGGTTTTTCTGTGAAATTTTTCTTTCAGCCGATTTATGCAAATTAGGCATATTTTGATAAAAGATCACATTTAAATCTTCTCCTCTGAAACCACTGAACCAAATTAAATCAAACCTGGCAGGGATAGTCCTTGGGTGGGTCCCTTTCAAAATTGTGTCCGACAGCCCCGCCCTCCATTCAAGATGGCTGCTGTTACTAAAAATAGAAATTTCTTCAATTGTCCATTGCTGCTTTAGTATAAGTCAAAATGAGCTCAAATTGTAACTGCAGCTACATGGCAAAGAGTAGTTTATCATATATTCGGGGTTTTTCTGTGAAATTTTTCTTTCAGCCGATTTATGCCGATTATGCAAATTAGGCATATTTTGATAAAAGATCACATTTAAATCTTCTCCTCTGAAACCGCTGAACCAAATTAAACCAAACCTGGCAGGGATAGTCCTTGGGTGGGTCCCTTTCAAAATTGTGTCCGACAGCCCCGCCCTCCATTCAAGATGGCTGCTGTTACTAAAAATAGAAATTTCTTCAATTCTCCATTGCTGCTTTAGTACAAGTCAAAATGAGCTCAAATTTTAACTGCAGCTACATGGCAAAGAGTAGTTTAACATATATTCGGGGTTTTTCTGTGAAATATTTCTTTCAGTCGATTTATGCCGATTATGCAAATTAGGCATATTTTGATAAAAGATCACATTTAAATCTTCTCCTCTGAAACCGCTGAACCAAATTAAACCAAACCTGGCAGGGATAATCCTTGGGTGGGTCCCTTTCAAAATTGTGTCCGACAGCCCCGCCCTCCATTCAAGATGGCTGCTGTTACTAAAAATAGAAATTTCTTCAATTGTCCATTGCTGCTTTAGTATAAGTCAAAATGAGCTCAAATTGTAACTGCAGCTACATGGCAAAGAGTAGTTCAACATATATTCTGGGTTTTTCTGTGAAATTTTTCTTTCAGCCGATTTATGCCGATTATGCAAATTAGGCATATTTTGATAAAAGATCGCATTTAAATCTTCTCCTCTGAAACCGCTGAACCAAATTAAACCAAACCTGGCAGGGATAGTCCTTGGGTGGGTCCCTTTCAAAATTGTGTCCGACAGCCCCGCCCTCCATTCAAGATGGCTGCTGTTACTAAAAATAGAAATTTCTTCAATTGTCCATTGCTGCTTTAGTATAAGTCAAAATGAGCTCAAATTGTAACTGTAGCTACATGGCAAAGAGTAGTTCAACATATATTCGGGGTTTTTCTGTGAAATTTTTCTTTCAGCCGATTTATGCAAATTAGGCATATTTTGATAAAAGATCACATTTAAATCTTCTCCTCTGAAACCACTGAACCAAATTAAATCAAACCTGGCAGGGATAGTCCTTGGGTGGGTCCCTTTCAAAATTGTGTCCGACAGCCCCGCCCTCCATTCAAGATGGCTGCTGTTACTAAAAATAGAAATTTCTTCAATTGTCCATTGCTGCTTTAGTATAAGTCAAAATGAGCTCAAATTGTAACTGCAGCTACATGGCAAAGAGTAGCTAATCATATATTCGGGGTTTTTCTGTGAAATTTTTCTTTCAGCCGATTTATGCCGATTATGCAAATTAGGCATATTTTGATAAAAGATCACATTTAAATCTTCTCCTCTGAAACCGCTGAACCAAATTAAACCAAACCTGGCAGGGATAGTCCTTGGGTGGGTCCCTTTCAAAATTGTGTCCGACAGCCCCGCCCTCCATTCAAGATGGCTGCTGTTACTAAAAATAGAAATTTCTTCAATTCTCCATTGCTGCTTTAGTACAAGTCAAAATGAGCTCAAATTTTAACTGCAGCTACATGGCAAAGAGTAGTTTAACATATATTCGGGGTTTTTCTGTGAAATATTTCTTTCAGCCGATTTATGCCGATTATGCAAATTAGGCATATTTTGATAAAAGATCACATTTAAATCTTCTCCTCTGAAACCGCTGAACCAAATTAAACCAAACCTGGCAGGGATAATCCTTGGGTGGGTCCCTTTCAAAATTGTGTCCGACAGCCCCGCCCTCCATTCAAGATGGCTGCTGTTACTAAAAATATAAATTTCTTCAATTGTCCATTGCTGCTTTAGTATAAGTCAAAATGAGCTCAAATTGTAACTGCAGCTACATGGCAAAGAGTAGTTTAACATATATTCGGGGTTTTTCTGTGAAATTTTTCTTTCAGCCGATTATGCAAATTAGGCATATTTTGATAAAAGATCACATTTAAATCTTCTCCTCTGAAACCGCTGAACCAAATTAAACCAAACCTGGCAGGGATAGTCCTTGGGTGGGTCCCTTTCAAAATTGTGTCCGACAGCCCCGCCCTCCATTCAAGATGGCTGCTGTTATTAAAAATAGAAATTTCTTCAATTGTCCATTGCTGCTTTAGTATAAGTCAAAATGAGCTCAAATTGTAACTGCAGCTACATGGCAAAGAGTAGTTTAACATATATTCGGGGTTTTTCTGTGAAATTTTTCTTTCAGCCGATTTATGCCGATTATGCAAATTAGGCATATTTTGATAAAAGATCACATTTAAATCTTCTCCTCTGAAACCGCTGAACCAAATTAAACCAAACCTGGCAGGGATAGTCCTTGGGTGGGTCCCTTTCAAAATTGTGTCCGACAGCCCCGCCCTCCATTCAAGATGGCTGCTGTTACTAAAAATAGAAATTTCTTCAATTGTCCATTGCTGCTTTAGTATAAGTCAAAATGAGCTCAAATTGTAACTGCAGCTACATGGCAAAGAGTAGTTTAACATATATTCGGGGTTTTTCTGTGAAATTTTTCTTTCAGCCGATTATGCAAATTAGGCATATTTTGATAAAAGATCACATTTAAATCTTCTCCTCTGAAACCGCTGAACCAAATTAAACCAAACCTGGCAGGGATAGTCCTTGGGTGGGTCCCTTTCAAAATTGTGTCCGACAGCCCCGCCCTCCATTCAAGATGGCTGCTGTTATTAAAAATAGAAATTTCTTCAATTGTCCATTGCTGCTTTAGTATAAGTCAAAATGAGCTCAAATTGTAACTGCAGCTACATGGCAAAGAGTAGTTTAACATATATTCGGGGTTTTTCTGTGAAATTTTTCTTTCAGCCGATTATGCAAATTAGGCATATTTTGATAAAAGATCACATTTAAATCTTCTCCTCTGAAACCGCTGAACCAAATTAAACCAAACCTGGCAGGGATAGTCCTTGGGTGGGTCCCTTTCAAAATTGTGTCCGACAGCCCCGCCCTCCATTCAAGATGGCTGCTGTTATTAAAAATAGAAATTTCTTCAATTGTCCATTGCTGCTTTAGTATAAGTCAAAATGAGCTCAAATTGTAACTGCAGCTACATGGCAAAGAGTAGTTCAACATATATTCGGGGTTTTTCTGTGAAATTTTTCTTTGAGCCGATTTATGCCGATTATGCAAATTAGGCATATTTTGATAAAAGATCACATTTAAATCTTCTCCTCTGAAACCGCTGAACCAAATTAAACCAAACCTGGCAGGGATAGTCCTTGGGTGGGTCCCTTTCAAAATTGTGTCCGACAGCCCCGCCCTCCATTCAAGATGGCTGCTGTTACTAAAAATAGAAATTTCTTCAATTGTCCATTGCTGCTTTAGTATAAGTCAAAATGAGCTCAAATTGTAACTGCAGCTACATGGCAAAGAGTAGTTTAACATATATTCGGGGTTTTTCTGTGAAATTTTTCTTTCAGCCGATTTATGCCGATTATGCAAATTAGGCATATTTTGATAAAAGATCACATTTAAATCTTCTCCTCTGAAACCGCTGAACCAAATTAAACCAAACCTGGCAGGGATAGTCCTTGGGTGGGTCCCTTTCAAAATTGTGTCCGACAGCCCCGCCCTCCATTCAAGATGGCTGCTGTTACTAAAAATAGAAATTTCTTCAATTGTCCATTGCTGCTTTAGTATAAGTCAAAATGAGCTCAAATTTTAACTGCAGATACATGGCAAAGAGTAGTTCAACATATATTCTGGGTTTTTCTGTGAAATTTTTCTTTCAGCCGATTTATGCCGATTATGCAAATTAGGCATATTTTGATAAAAGATCACATTTAAATCTTCTCCTCTGAAACCGCTGAACCAAATTAAACCAAACCTGGCAGGGATAGTCCTTGGGTGGGTCCCTTTCAAAATTGTGTCCGACAGCCTCGCCCTCCATTCAAGATGGCTGCTGTTACTAAAAATAGAAATTTCTTCAATTGTCCATTGCTGCTTTAGTATAAGTCAAAATGAGCTCAAATTGTAACTGCAGCTACATGGCAAAAAGTAGTTTAACATATATTCTGGGTTTTTCTGTGAAATTTTTCTTTCAGCCGATTTATGCCGATTATGCAAATTAGGCATATTTTGATAAAAGATCACATTTAAATCTTCTCCTCTGAAACCGCTGAACCAAATTAAACCAAACCTGGCAGGGATAGTCCTTGGGTGGGTCCCTTTCAAAATTGTGTCCGACAGCCCCGCCCTCCATTCAAGATGGCTGCTGTTACAAAAAATAGAAATTTCTTCAATTGTCCATTGCTGCTTTAGTATAAGTCAAAATGAGCTCAAATTGTAACTGCAGCTACATGGCAAGGAGCAGTTTAACATATATTTCGGGTTTTTCTGTGAAATTTTTCTTTCAGCCGATTTATACCGATTATGCAAATTAGGCATATTTTGATAAAAGATCACATTTAAATCTTCTCCTCTGAAACCACTGAACCAAATTAAAACAAATTTGGCTGGGATGGTCCTTGGGTGTGTCCCTTTCAAAATTGTGTCCGACAGCCCCACCCTCCATTCAAGATGGCTGCTGTTACTAAAAATAGAAATTTCTTCAATGTCCGTTACTGCTTTAATATAAATCAAAATGAGCTCAAATTTTAGCTGCAGCTACATGGCAATCAGTAGTTTAACATATATTCTGGGTTTTTCCGTGAGATTTTTTCAGCCAGTTTATTCCGTTTAGGAATATTATGTGATAAAAATCACATCTAAAAAATCTTTTGCTCTGAAATTTGAGTTGAAATGATCTTTGGGTGGCCCACTTTCCAAATTACGTGCAACACCCCCATTTTCTATCAACTTTAGATGTCAAATTGAAAACCAGGTGAGCGATTACAGCCTCTAGTTTTTTATCACATTAAGTTTAATTTGAATGAATAATATCTATATAATTTATCTCCACATGTATGTATAATATTTATTTGTGAAATGCTATATATTACTTGGCTTTTTTTATATGAATATTTCCTTTATGTTTATTTATGTAGTGCATTTAACTTATTTAACGTATTAGTGCTTTTTAATGAAATATGATAATAGATATTTTCTTCTTTTATCAAACATGAGTTTTATTTATACTGGATTCACTGTAAGCCTAATTACATGTAAATTTCTTTAATCCCTTTTACATATTATTCACGTTTCTCCCACAAATTTTTTTCTACCTGTATACCGAAAAATCAAAAGTGGGAGATACGTGAACACACCAAACTAAAACTAGGATGCAGAATGCACATGGCACAACAGGAGATGGATAGAAGTACATGTATATACGGTAGTTGATGTTGTATAAATCCCAGTAATTATCAGACATTTAGCTCCATCAATATAAATTGACATTTACATTCAGTTTGGTTGGCTTCTGGTTTGTCATATAATCTGATTAATATCACATCTCTCACTTCCTTTACTGATATGTCACGGTGTGGGCAATCTGAAGAAACTACATTACAGGTCACATGTGAGTGACCCTATGTCATGAATATTTAATGATATGATAAATACAACTTATCATCTAGATGAGTTACAAGTGAGTCCAGCACTCATATAGATGAGTTACAAGTGAGTCCAGCACTCATCTAGACGAGTTACATGTGAGTCCAGCACTCATCTAGACGAGTTACAAGTGAGTCCAGGACTCATCTAGACGAGTTACAAGTGAGTCTAGGACTCAATTACAGACTTTTTGAAATTTGTTTTCATTTTGCTGGACCCTCAGAATTTTTGCCGGACCTACATTTTTTATGTAAAATTGTTTTAAAGCCTAGCAATGTCATACCGTTATTATTATTTTAGTCTAGCAGAGCGCTTTCTGTATTTAGCATTCATTAGTACTGGTAGAGGCCTAAAAATAGGAAGACCAGTCACCATCCAGAATAAACCAAAAAGTTGAAACCATGCACCAAAAAAGAGTAGCCAAAATCCAGCTAGGGATACCCTCAAACTTTGAAAAAATTACCAGATTTAAAACATAATTTTTAAAAATTTTATTGAGATTACAATAAAAATATTCTAAAAGTCATTAGACTCTTTCAATCTCCAGTTTGCCCAGCTGAGCTCCATTGTAATGCTTCAGGAACGACCAAATTTTTATGATCGACACATTGCCATGTTGCAAACTGTAAACAAAATTCTAAATAGCAACGGATTCGGTGAAGGGAATGATACAAATCAGGGACGTTGTGTTTTTTTATTTTATTAATTTTTTGGGGGCTTTTCGCTCGAAAAGATCATCTTACGCATCACAACATATTCAAATATATTTATTTTCATGACAGTTACCAATAATATTTACCAAAAACAGATAAAATATCATACACATATTCAATGCAGTTACGAATTCCGAGTTGACCGAACTTGTTCCGGTATTTACAATGCGACCTGCGTTTCTGACTTCCGTTAAAAAAATAAACACATCATTCAAAAATGTTTGGCGAACATGGGGACCGGCATTACCGACGTTATTGGCGGACCTCATGATTTTCTGCCCCCTAGGTCCGATAGGTCCGACGAATTTCATAAACTATGCATCTAGACGAGTTACAAGTGAGTCCAGGACTCATCTAGACGAGTTACAAGTGAGTCCAGAACTCATCTAGACGAGTTACAAGTGAGTCCAGGACTCATCTAGATGAGTTACAAGTGAGTCAAGGACTCATCTAGACGAGTTACAAGTGAGTCCAGAACTCATCTAGACGAGTTACAAGTGAGTCCAGGACTCATGTAGATGAGTTGCATGTGAATCCAGCACTCATTTAGACAAGTTACAAGTGAGTCCAGGACTCATCTTGACGAGTTACAAGTGAGTCCAGGACTCATCTAGATGAGTTACAAGTGAATCCAGGACTCATCTAGATGAGTTACAAGTGAATCCAGGACTCATCTAGATGAGTTACAAGTGAGATTATTGTTAAAGTCTAGCTATGTACTGAGATTATTGTTAAAGTCTAGCTATGTACTGAGATTATTGTTAAAGTCTAGCTATGTACTGAGATTATTGTTAAAGTCTAGCTATGTACTGAGATTATTGTTAAAGTCTAGCTATGTACTGAGATTATTGTTAATGTCTAGCTATGTACTGAGATTATTGTTAAAGTCTAGCTATGTACTGAGATTATTGTTAAAGTCTAGCTATGTACTGAGATTATTGTTAAAGTCTAGCTATGTACTGAGATTATTGTTAATGTCTAGCTATGTACTGAGATTATTGTTAATGTCTAGCTATGTACTGAGATTATTGTTAAAGTCTAGCTATGTACTGAGATTATTGTTAAAGTCTAGCTATGTACTGAGATTATTGTTAAAGTCTAGCTATGTACTGAGATTATTGTTAAAGTCTAGCTATGTACTGAGATTATTGTTAATGTCTAGCTATGTACTGAAATTATTGTATTCCTTCTTTTACAGTGATATGAAGGGAATAGTTAACCAGCTTTGTAATGAGTTTATGAATGACATCATCCGTATCACCAACACGGCAGAAGATGATGGCGACCCTGCTACACTGGAATCATACCTGGTCAAAGATCGTGGATGGCTTCTTTTATATGTCATATATAAAAATGGTATTCAGGTAGGTCTCTTTTTTTATCATATTATACACTGAAACTTTTAAAGATGGATCTCGTTCTCCACTGTGGTCTGTTGAAAGTACATGTAATTATTGGTTTGTTTGGTTGGTATATGGTGTTTAATGCCACTATCAACAATATTTCAGTTATATCGTGGAAGTCAGTTTTATTGGTGGAGGAACCCAGAATACCCAGAGAAAACCACCAACCTGCTATAAGTCATAGACAAATTTATCACATAATGTTGTATCTAGTGCACCTTGCAATGAACGAGGTTTGAACTCACAACTTTAGTGGTGGTGGGCACTGATTGCGCAGGTAGTTGTAAATCCAACTACCATACGATCAAAATGGCCCCAATGTAGTTATTGATTTAAAGTCTCAGTTCTAATGAATACACATTGATTATAAGATCATGAGCAAAATTCAATATCAGTATTTGCTGCTGATGAAATGCTGATATTTTTCTACTACATGTACCAGATACATGTACAACCAAAATTTGCATCAATGCTGGATAAGGCTAAGAAAATAATACTGTTGTTTCTGGTAACAGAGTGAAAATAAAAGTATGAATATCAGTTCTTGCACATGATGAAAGTAAGAAATATGTATTTATTATTATTTTTCTGACCTGTTTAGGATTAACTGTGATCTCTCTTCATTTTTTTTTCTCTTTTTTTTTATGAAAATGATATATTAGAACTCCAAAAGTGGCTGACAGAGTAACAAAAACACAAGATTTTATTACTTAAGCAGTTTTTCACCTCTAGTATTTTTTATTGAGTATAAAAGTACCTTAGAATGCATCAGATTCCTCACACTACAATAACTTATACATTGAAAATTTTGATTGAAAATGCAGTAACTGTTAATTAAAGGTCATGCTGTCGTTTAACATTTTACAGTTTTTATAGAATTTTCTTATAATTTTGTGCCATTGGAATGAAAATTTAACCAACATTTATTCGATTTTTCCCCAGGGCTTGACAGTGGGTAGAGACTTCAGCAATTTGATTGTATCCTTGTTACCATGGTGTCTAAAGTTTAAAGCAAAACCTGAAGGTAATATTTGTATAATCATATGGTATATGTAGCTTTGAACAACATTTTACCCAAAACTCATGGCAGTGTGTATATTTAAGTCTCCCAAACAACGTTTGGAGACTTATTGTTTTTGCTCCATTTCTTCTTATTATTATTATTATTATTATTATTATTATTCTCCTCCTCTTTCTTTCTTTCTTTCCGTGGCACATGAACTTGTCCACGGCAGATCTCAGGAACTACTGGACAGAATTTCATGAAACTTGGTGGAGTTATAGATATATGTTTGTAGTTGGTCCTAAAGTTTCAGCTTTGTGGTAAAGGAGGTCAAAGTCATATTTTGAGGGGTTCAAATGGGGTGGGGGTTACTATAGAATCCTATGGGAAAGTTGAAATCTCGTACATTAATATTGATAACTTCTAAATGGATAATGATAGAGACATAAAATTTGACATAGTGATAGGTCACCATTAGAGGAGCAATTCTGCGTTTTCAAAATTTTCGAGATGTCTGCCGTTTTCAAAATGGCTGCCAAAACACGGCATAAGAAATGGGTGGTAAAAATTTAACATTGTCCGATATCATCAAAATGTTATATGTCGGTAGATAATGATGTCCCGAATTGATTCCCCGACATTGAAAAATTTCTACCGGTCGTCATTTTCAAAATGGCCACCACAATACCGCAAAAATTCAACATTGTGCGATATCATCAAAATTTGATATGTGGGTAGATAATGATGTCCCAAATTGATTCCTGACATCGAAAAATTTCTACCGTTTGCCATTTTCAAAATGACCACCACAATACCGCACAAATTCAACATTGTCCGATTTCAACGACATTTCATATGTGGGTAGATTATGATGTCCCGAATTGATTCCTGACATCGAAAAATTTCTACCGGTCGCCATTTTCAAAATGGCCACCACAATACCGCACAAATTCAACATTGTTCGATTTCAACGTCCTGAATTGATTCCCGACATCAACAAATTTCTACCGGTCTCCATTTTCAAAATGGTCACCACAATACCGCAAAAATTCAGCATTGTTCGATTTCAAAGGTAGCTTTTAATTTATTTTTTAAACCAGTTGTCAATGGCTGGTTTGGGAGACTTCATAATCGTTAGATTATAATCATATCTTGTTTTTACTTGATTTGCGCCCGATGTCGGAAGGGTTTATAAAGTTCTAATTGGGAGTCTTCTCTGGGTTTGCTAACTTTCTCAGCCCCATTCTTTGTAGACAGGATAGTATACAATGTCAGATTTTTACATATGAATAATATACAGATTTGTAGATACTGTCATAAAGCAACCCATTTATCAGGGTCTTGCAGGGATAGAAATTGGGAAGTTCAAGCTGGTAGCCCAGACAAGATTTTTGATAAAAAAATGTCTATATGTTTAACTAAATTATAGGTAAAAGTTTAGTAGCCCAGACCAAAAAATAGGGGCCATGGGCAACTGGGTTCCTGTTAATATCTGTCCCTGGTCTTGTATCTCTGATCTCCCTTCCGGTCTAAATTGGTCTGTTAATTGGTTCTGTTTAAAATGTGTAATTAAAGCTCCAAGTCTCTTTTAAATTCGAAAATTCACTACAAGAATATGACACAAAATCATATGTAAAATGAATGATTCAGTTGTTGTGGCTTTGTTAGTAAGTAACCATGCCTGTATGTTATTATTTGACAAGGATAAACAAATTTGTATTATGCATGAATTTTATAGGGTTAGATTTATACATTAAATCTTAATGCAGATAAAAAGGCTTTTGGTTCATGCTGGGTCAAAACCAAATTGAATAAAACCATGAAAATTGAGACGGAGTATGGATTGAACAGCTTGGCTGAGAATCAGTGTAATTGTCATGGTAGGGTGTTACTGCGGTAATTTACTCACATACCAATCTAATTCATTATATGGGTATAGTACAAGGAGACACAGTGAAACCTGTCTAAACCGAACCCTGAATAAACCGATATCCTGTATAAACCGAACTATAAATACAGTCCTAATGCAGGAAATATTTGTTTATTTTAAAACTTGTAACACCTGTCTAGAGATTCTAAGCACAAAAGTTGGTGCCAAGCAGGTTCAGTTTAGACAGGTTTAACTGTATCTCAATTAATAAGGAAAATTTGTGCCTATGTAATATTCATAAAATATAACCACACATTTCCTAAATTTTCCATGATATATGTTTTGTAGTATTGAAAGCAAAACTTAAAGATGACAGTCTTCCTTCTATCAACTCCTGCTTCTATCACCTTCATAAATCTTCTAAATGGCTACATACCTGTCAGCAAAGGGATAAGATTGTTCCTAGAAACGGGGAAAGAAAATCTGAGAAAAGGGGAGGTAACCATAGATCAAAGAAACTAAGAAGCACTGTATCCCCAAAAGATTTAGACTCGACCGATTCAGACCAGGAAGTGATCGAGTTGGTTACACCACCACACAAATTTAAAAAGGCTAGGAACATTTTCCGACATAATCCATGTGTTGATATCAGAGGTTGCACAATTCAGGATGAAGGAAATGTCTCGGAAGAAGAAAATGAAGACATTGCTTTAATTCTTTCTAGAACTACTGTAGACAAGAAAGAAATGAGTCCTCAAAATATATGTGAGATTATTTTAGACTTATTGTTGGAAATTTGTTTACAAGACTTAAACCAGGTCTCGCCATCAAAAGTATTATCTCCGTTAATCCTACCTCATTTGATTCATGTTTTAACCAGTTTTTATCCAAAATCAAGTCAAGATAATGAGGAAATTTTAGCCAGTGAATGGAGTAAAGATGCCAATATTTATTTTCAAAAGAAACTTTTGCGAGTAATAATGACACTTTGTGGTACAATTGCTGTTCAACAGAATGGAGTCAATATCATAGCCAGTCATAAATGCTTTCAAGACTTGTTAGATATTGCCCATCAGATTTATAATTTGCAGAAAATCAAAAAGGAATTATCCTTTGCAAATAGAAAAGAAAATGAAAGTGCAATGATAACTTTTGATTTGGACATTTGCTTTCTTTCTGAAATCATACTGAGCAGTATCGTGTTGATGGATATCATTTTTCAGTGTTTACCACTCAATCTTGTTTTTATTGGCAATGCCGTACAACTAGTCCGAGATTTTGATCATGGTAATGGCTTCATCCTACTAGACTTTGTATTATGTCACTTGGACTCGTTGAGGACTCAATCACACGCTCATTCTGATTGGTCACAAACACAGCCAATTAAAATCATTGATTCTTTTTTAAGCACTTTAAAGTCTGTAAAAGTTAATTATATACATTCAATGAAATGTGTCAAGTCGAAACATCAAAGATGTGAATTTAGTGTATACTTCAATCATCATCACAACATTTTAGGAGATGCCCTCATTGATTTTCAAAAAGAGTCGTCTGCTGATGAACAAAATGGCCAATCAGAAAGTATGTGTCTTATAGCTGCATGGTGTAACTTCCTTCTAGATATTTTAGGAAAGCTGGAATGTAAATTATCAAGAATTGAAACCTTGAAAACATTAAGTCAGTCAGGAATATGTTGTTGTATGCAAGTTGAAGTGGTGGTTGGTAGTGTGCTTAAATATCTACCTAAATTTTCTGGCCCAGTGCAAAAATATGCTTTGGAAATCGTAAATTCTATTATTCTTGATAATTTTTCTGGAAAAAAATTAAGCCCAGTGTTGCCAGAACAATCTAAAAAGGTCCCATTTACATGTGGAGTGTGTTTTGATAGAGTCGGTCTCAGATCAAGCTTCAAAATTGGTGCTGAAAACTCTAATATTGCTATAGATAGTGGATTTTCTAGTCATGGATTAAAACTTGAAAACAAAATGACAGATATGGATCTCACAAAATGTCGGGTATCTGAAATGTATAAAGAACTTTTATTTTCTGAAAATCAACAGCTGGCAGAATTGTCATCCAAACAATTGCTTACTCTTGTAATACATGGTAATGACAATTTGAAGGAGGAACTATTTTTTAAGGTGTATGGATTTGCATTTAGTTCATTCTTAGGCACTTTAAGACCCAAGTCTCCCTGTTCATCTGAAGAGGAGCATACTTTAAAAGTAAATTTTTCCAAAAAGGTCAAAGTTCATTTCTTGTCAGCTCTGCCACACCTGTTAGAAGTTGATAATGTTCTACAAGAATTCTTACAAAACAAAGGAATAGGAAGAATTTGTCTCTTGTTAGAAGATGAAAGTTTGAGAAACCCTGTTTTGAAGGTTTTTGAGGCATTGGTGAATTTAGATGAAGGTAGAATGACAGACTCCGATGTGATATATCCAAAGAAAACAGACACTTTACAGAATGTGCCAAGAAATGGTTTTGTCATCAAAGCTTTCATAGGTGGCCTTGCCAGCAAGACAGCAAGTGACACTTGCAGTGAGACTGTAGATATTGACTACTACATCAATATGTTTGATAATGATGCAATACATTTTTGTTGTCAAAACTTTGCTCATTTGATGATTAAGAACTTAACACTACTTGTTGAAATGTGGGAGACTTGTGCGAGAATTTGTCTTCATAGTAAAAGATTTGTATTTCATTTCCAAAATTCACCTTGCCTGAAAATAGCAGAGAAAGCTTTATTGGTTGTTATAAATCAACTACTGCATTCCAACAAATGTGACCTTCCAGAAAGATCTGATGACGATCAACTACTGTGTTTCAAAAAGTGTGACCTTCCAGAAGAATCTGAAGATTCAGGATTGGACTCAGATGTCAGCAAATTTCATTCAGAATCCAGTTACTGCTATCTCAAGCTGACACTTTTGAAGTCTCTTCTGATTGTTTGTAGTGCATCTTATAAAAGTCTCATCAAAAAGGTAAATTTATTTGTTTATTTTAGTTTAAACTTTTAGATGTAAAAAGCTCTTTAGGCATACAGCTACATGTAATAGAGGACAGTACAGTCAGAGACATAGCATGATAAATTACTTGTGATTTGGATATATCTTTTGTTCTATTAAATATATCTTCAAAATTTCTTTTACATAGAGAGTGTTACTTACTATCACCCAAGAGGCATATCAGAATAAGTAAATAGATTAAACAGACCAAAAGATACATCAGTATCACTAAGAAGAGTGATACGTTTATCACTGATTTATCACGTTATGTTTCTGACTGTACTGTATATACAACTGCAAATATTTGCGGTAGTATTATATTTTGGCAGTGTTGTCGATGCCTGTCTGTAGACAGAATGGTTTCCGTGCAATAACTTAAGTTCTAGTTGATGGATTTTTCTTAATTATTAACACAATGATCCTTGGCACTGAATTTCAGTTTGTATTGATTTAGGAGATTGTAACTATAACTGTTTCCAACAAGAGGCCCAATGGTGCAAAAATAGATGTTTCTGTTATTTTTATATGGAGAGTTTATTTTTCATCTGATTTTGATGGCTTTTTTTTAATGCATTCCTTAGGAAAATCCCTTTCAGAAAAATACATAGTGCTATTATGTAACTATTACCACTTTTGACATAAAGGAGGAAAATTTCAGATTTTTAACTTATTTTTCATCCAATTGTAATGTTGTTTTGTTTTTTGCAAAACGATCATCTTTTTGGGTTAATTGATAGATCATAAAAAGTATGTAAGTAGCCAGTGAGTCCAATGGTTAGTACCGGTATTCACATGCTTATTGTGTACAGGGATGATTTTCAGCTATTTAACTGATTTCAACAATTTTCCTCTGAAAATTGTTTTCCGAAATTAAAGTTGCTGGACACTGTCAGAATAGGTAAAAAATGATCATTTTGAAAGGGGGTGTAGATGGTTTCAGCTATTATTCATCGATTTGAGTTATTTTATTTTCTAACCAGGATCATCCCTGTGTCTAATACATACATTCTAAGCACACAACTATGGGTTCAAGTACCAATAATGTATGTACAATGTACTCTCCCAGCGAGTAATGTAAGTTATCAGTCAAATATTGGTTATCTGATCTGTATCAGTCACCAGTAGGATAATATCAGTAAATACACGGACAGTTTTAATTAGGTCAAGTTTATGATGGCATCCATTGTTTGTCAACATGTGATGACTGATGAAAACTTTGGCCAAGAGGTAATGCTAGCTGAGCAGAGTTCATATGAGGTAATAGACATGTTTTGAATACAGTTAAAATCTAATTAGAATATTCACTGAATTTGATAAAAAAAAAAAAGATATTGGGTGATTTTTTTGTTAATATAAATTAGAAATTGTCAACGCCACTATCTGTTTGATGAAATAAATGACATCAGTTTTGTATTTTATATTTATTAACCATTATTGCTTGAAGTTGCTCTAATTGAAAGAAAATTTATTTTAATTGAAAAATGAAATATCATAATGATATTTTGTCTTAGCATGCAAAGTTAAAACAAACTTTGTACTTAAAAGTTTACATGCATCAATTCTATATAGTAAGTTTAACCATTCAATAATGAAAAATAAATAATAACATATTTAGAGAATTTTATGCAGTGAAATCTGAATAAACTTGAATCCCATATAAACTGAATAAAATCCTAATGTAGGAAATCTTTTTTAATATAACTTGTATAAGCTGCATACCTGTCTATTTAGAATACAACAGTTGATTCCAAGGAGTTTCGCTTTAGATTGGTTTTACTCTATATTGATTATATTTACTGATAGTAACAGATATTTTCATAATAAAAAATAATAATTTTTATTTGATTTTAGGATGGGCAAGAGATTAGTATGTGGAGGAGGTTGAAGGAGTCATTCCAGGCATGCTCAAAGCTTCCACCAACCAAAATGAAGACAATTTGTGACATCATATTGTTGTCTGCCATGCCAAAGAAAACAACAGTGCTTGACCACTCTAAACTAGAAACTTTAAGTGAATTGGTAAATTTCAATTATTATATGTCTTTTTGGTTTTTTTCGTTGATGAACAACAGTTGAACTAAATAACATTTGGGTATGAGGAGATACTGTGTGGGGGAACTGGGCTTTCATAAAAAGATATCCTTTAAATATCATAGTTGGTCTGGATTTCCTCCAATTACTTTAATGTTAAAATGTTCTCTTAATACTGTCCCATCAAAAGTCCAAATATCAAGGAAATTTTTTGAGGATGTAGTGTACGTTATAACCTTTTTGAACCGAACACCTTATTGAAAGTGCACTAAACATTATCTGTATGTATTGTCAATATAATCCATTCGACTGTTTAACTTGTTATGTAAACAGACTAATCATTTATTTGCATATTGACATCAAATGGATTAGTGGTAAAGATTAGATTTATTTATTGTACTATTTGACATGTAAATAAAACATTTATTATATAACTTCAGATAATGTCTTTTCTGATTGGCTGACGTCCCTAGTAACGTTCTTTGATTAAGCGTTATAATCACCGCGCAAAAAGTCACGAGAGGTGAACATAATATTCCAAAGCTTTTCCAGACACAAGGTTAAAATAGAAATGGTGTTTCCCAATTATCTTAAAAGTAGTAGCCAATCATCATCGGGTTAAGTTTTGTCATCGACTAATCAGATGTGTTCCTACTGATTACTTTCGGTACACAATTAAATTAATAATGGCAGACGTTGGGTAGACAGGAGTGTCAAATGTAGAACTTTGGAATATTATATTCCAATACTTTGTTTGGTGTTAATTCAAATTTGATTTAATGTCATATATAATAAAACAGTTCATGACTTCGGTGAATACAAGGATTGATCAACCCATGGAACATGATATTCACCGAGGCCTGTGTTCCATGGATTGATCAATCCTTGTATTCACCTCATAGAAAGTCATTAATTGTATATTATTCTACCATGACGTCACATGACCACCATCATCACCATTGAAAATATCATTGAGTGTCGGGGAAATGAAAAACAAATTTCTTTTTTAAATGTCATTACATTTAACAAAGGTGTATAATCAGTCCTCGAAATGAACATTTTAATTTGCTGGTCCGAATCAAATTCTTGAATTTATTTTGATATATCTAAATAAAAATTGAAAATTGACAGGTCTGAAGAAAGTTTGACTGGTGTTGGGCTGGAGGACTGGTGCTCATCATGAGGATTGTTAGTAGTCAATAGTATAACTACTCTTATATTCTCAATATCAAAACTAAATCACTTGTAACTGAACAACCATGGAAATTCACTCGTATCTTAATGTGTTTTTCGGTTGTTTGCAATATATTTTTGATATTTGAAATGCAACAGAAGTTATACTTTAAATACAGAGTTCATTTTCTGACTCATGTTTAGAGGATACATATAATTATAAACTAAAGTCAAACCTTGATTTGTCTTAATCAAAAGGACAAATAATTGTACTTTTAAAAATATCTGAGTAAAAATTTTCCCCTAATAAAAATAAAACTGAAAATGAGTATGAAGTCAGAACTGTCCAAATTTTTAATGTAAGTTATGCAGGGAAACATCTTCTCTGTGTTTGACTGTATTATAAAGAATGATGCTCTTCAAAGCATCGTGGAGAAGCAGATTTACTTTTCAGTTGTTTATAAATATTTTACCTTTTATTCATTTTCCCATTTGCATTTGTATAATCCATGAAAAAAATGTAATAATTGATTTTTATTTTATTTTAGTTTATCAAAGATGATGACATAGATGACGATGAAATCCGTCAACACTTGCACACAACGAGTGAAGATGACTGCGACTCGTTAATGTTCGGTGAAGGTGGTTACTATGGTGACACAGAATGTGGCTCTGATGATACACAAATACAAACCAGGACTACAGAGAGTGGATCAGGAAGAGAGATTTACCCAGCTGTATTTAGAATCCTAATAGAATTGATTATCAACTTTCAAAAAGAGGAAAATATTTCAGACATCTTGTCTCAAGTTCTACATAAATTGCTGCAGACGTTGAGAGCAAGCCGTAAAGCAACAATGGCCGTATGTAATGAGGTAAGGATTGTAAAGGAGCAGGAGAAGGTTGATGTTTCAATGATGATTCGACAAAAAATAAATCATGATCATCAATCACTGTAAATTGATTGATTCTATCATGACAAATTTGACATTTTTAGGATGAATTACAACTTACACATTAAAATGTTTCATTTTTATCAAATTTAAAAAAAATGGATTCAAACTTAAAAATAAATATGAGAAATATTTTCATTACATAGAATCGAGTGAAATTATAAGTTCTGAGTGGTTGAAATACTAAATCACATCTGTAAGGACTTTGCTGTCAATGATGAAAATTTTGCAATTTTTTTTATTATTGACATAATATTGGTATTGTTTGTTGCAGGGCTTGTTAGAAGACATACTGACAGGATTCTGGGAAATATTAGTTGAAGATAACGGAGGGACTGCTGGTAAGAATAGATTATGTTCTGCTCTGGAATTTTCTGAAAATTAAAAAAATTCAAAAGTATTTAGAGATATATTTTACATTTAGCCACTTTAAAAAATGTGTGGCTATGCATCATTTTTTAAAGTATCAATGAAATTACGATAGATATTGTGAAAAAAAAAAATGTAATACTGAATAAGTACTTCTGATTAAAATAACCAAACAATAGATTACATTCAAATAAAATTTAATAAAGAAATGTTTTTTTCTGTGATTTTAAACAAAATTTAATGAAGCAATTGGGGTTTTTTTTCTGTAATTTTAAAACAATATTGTAACATGGTGATTATTGAAAAAAGTTCCACAAATTTTAACCATCTAAAAAATTGTTGTATTAGATATGATTTTCTTCACAACTTGAGAAAACTAGCAAAATGTGTCAAAGGTAGATTTGAATTGTGATGAAATATTATCAGGATTTCTTTTTGAAAGATCTTTTCCAATATTAAATAGTTTCACAGAATATGAAGCTTACTGAATTCCCTCATCGAACTAGTCTACCTGATTTTTCATCCAACCTTTCTCCAGATTTTAAAGTTTTTGACATATCAAGACTTATCTAATTGATTAGGTACGGTATGTAAATTTGGTAGCTTTGGGAATGTATTAAAAAGTGCCTTTGATAATATAGGACTGTTTAAAACAAAGTGTTTTTCAGGTCATTCTGACATTAAATATACTATATCTTTTGATTATTTTAGAAATTGTTTTCTCAAATATTTTATAAAAATTCACCAGTACATCTTCAACCTTTGAGTACTATTTTAAAAATGATCTTAATACAAAATCTCCCTTCAATATTCAAGTTTTAAAATTGAAGACCTCCTCCTTGGAAGGGGGAGGGGGGAGGGTCATAGGTGTTGACACCTCCATGTATGTTCTTCCTATCAACCAAATTTTTTTTAGGGTGGAGATAAACATATATAAAAAATCAATTTGTATTTGACTAAGTAAAAAAGAATGATGTTTGTTACTTTATATGATTACAGTGAGGAATTGCCTTCTGTCTCTGATACAGTTACTGTCTCAACATAGAATTACCTCTATAGAGCTACAGAAAATACTCCAGTTATTTAATCAGTCTCGCATTCCACAGGTAATATATATATCTTGTAGGGTCGTTTTTTTGTCGATTTTGTCAACATTTTAACTAGATGGCAATAAAATCCAACCTTCTTATATCAACCTTTGATTTCCGTGGATAACATAAAAACATGGTCCATTTGTTCTAGTTGTTACTATGTAGCTCAAATAATTCAATTATCAGTTTATTTGAATTAAATTTTTTTTCTGTTCACCTTGGACACCACAACGTATGACTGTATATCATAAAAAATATGAAATAGACTAGACTAGACTATTGCATGAAGTATGCACAAAATCCATACAATTGTCACAGTGATACATACATGAACCATGGTATAGGTAAAAAATAATCTTGTATAAATATAATACTTTTATCTTTCTGTTAATTCGCTGACAAATCACTGGACCTTATGATGTCGATATAACAAAGTTTATTGATTGATTGATTATTGCTTAACGTATATATAGAAATGATATAAAGGGCTGGGTCAACAGGGTAAACGATTGCCACTTAAAAACTATGTAGAGTTGGGTAGGTGCATAAAATTTAGTCTTTTGTAGCGGCTACAATGAGCCTACTCTTTTTGAAATCTACAAAAGAGGTCTTTGACATGTAGGGAGTGTGGAACTCTCCAAACATGTTGCCCAATATGATCCACGGTCAGGCTTGCCATATTATAACCTTACAAGCCACCATGAAGAGGGATTCCCTTATTCGCCACCCAAGGCTGCACTGAGCATATATTTTATATACTCATTTTTTTCATTTCAGGAATCACTGCTGTCAACTCTGCTGTCTGTTGTTGAGAATTCAAAGGAACAGCCACACTACAGTGTAACGTTCCCATGTAAGCGCACACAGGAGGTGTCACCCAAGTCTGGTCTTGTCCATTCCACTCTGATGACGAAAAGTCAGATATCTAGGACAGATTCTAAGGGTGAGATTCTTTGAAAACTTTGGAAAAAAAATAGGAAATATAAATTTTTACACCACCTTAAGGAAATCCCTTATCAGATATTTAAATTTGATTGAAAGTTATGAATATAAAATTCTGTTATCAATGTTTTAATTTAAAAAATTTGGAATTGTAAATGCATCAAGTAAGATAAAAATAAACAACTCATAAATATCTTGTTTTAACACTAAGCAAGAGGTTTTTTTCATGCATGCAGTTGTCATAAATTTATGTCATCAATTTTAACAGTACTAATACATTGCATTCTCATTAAATACATATGGCATAATAGCATATCCTGAACTTTTTAAGCACAGCACCTGGAAGAAGAGTTTAAAGATACCAAATTGGTAATCAGAATCTGTATATCGAAGAAGAACAGACAACACAATGGCCAAAAGAAATAGTACAAAAGGACAAAACGATCTACAAAACATGCACATAAAACTAAAGATTGATTAACACGAACCCCACTAAAAACGGGTGGTGAACCCTGATGCTCCGAAAGGGTAAGCAGTTCCTGCTCTACGGGTGCCGTCATGTTAATCTAGTTACAAACCCGGTTATAAGTCATGAATGAGGAAAGGACCGGGAAGTGTTTACGACAAGTGGAACATATCCGTAGTCATTTTTGACAGATATTCCATAGTGGTCAACCAAGTCATGTTGGTGACCGTAAAACTTTTGAAGTGATGACTTCAACTTAGCCACATTTGACCCCCTGTTTTGACCTGAAGATTTAAAAAATGTTATATTTTCTATCTTTTAGGTTCACATGTACCATTCTTTTCAAGTGTATCATCAGTCGACATGGTTACTTCAACAGATAGTGCAGAAAATTCCCTGGCTTTGTTCGATACCACTAGTACACAAGACGTATGGGACATAGCAGCCATGTTTATTCCTGTTAAAGGGTTGTTATGGCCAGCATTAGAAAAAGGATTTACAATTGCATCATGGATAAAATTATCTGAGGATGAAGAAAATGTTGTAAAGATTTCAAAGTCATCAAGTGGAAATCATGTCTATTTCTCCAGTTCTGAAGGTATGTTGTTAAGCTAAGTTCAATATACATATTATTTTCTGATTAAAACCAATATTAACTTATCAGGATGCCATTTCATAATTAGAATCCTACGGTACATATAGTTAGGTTCTGTGTCTGTCCCAAGCCAGGGCCTATATTTCCATTGACTTCAAATGTCAATTCAGGTTTAAGACATTTGAGGTGCAACTGAGAGATGGTTGTGTGTTGTAGCTAATATACTGAAGGGAAAAAGAAACGCAGGGTAACATAATATGCTCCTATTTTTTAACTGCGTGGCATAAAATTACGAAAAACTGGGCAGACGAGTGCATTGGTCAGTGCACTAAAATCGGTGTCTAAAGTTACTCAACCGTGAAAGGTATCATATGACATAGAGAAAGTGATAAAAAACAAATAACATGTGCAGAATAATGATAACAATTTCGTCAACACATCGTGTCATACCACTTTATACTCTTGAGGTATACACATCGCTTTCCACTATTTAAAGTTAATTTGAATCTTTTGTAATCATGCCACTGCTGACGGAAGTTCAGAGGGGTCAGGCTATTGCATTGCTAATGCAAGGTCAAAGGCAACAACAAATTGCTTTGTAATTTGGTGTGAATGTTTCCACCATAGAGCGTTTTGTCCGTCGTCTGAGAGATACTGGAAGGGTTGCTGACCGTCCGCGATGGGGACATCCGTGCTTAATGATGCCACGTCAAGACGGGGCTATTCGTCTTGCCCACCTGCATAATCGTCACGTTACTGCCACTGAAACCGCTTTAACTACGGTAGGCAATCATAATCGCCACATTCACCCAAAAACTGTGAGAAACCGATTGCACGAGTTTGGTCTGCGAGCTTGTCAACCTTACATTGGTTTTCCTCTCACTCGTGCACGTCGCGTGCGTCGTATGGCTTTGTTGGCGGTACATGGTCCCAGACAATTTCCAATGAGGCAATGTAGACGGGTCTTTTTCACAGATGAATCGCAGTTAACTCTTTTTCGTCCGGACGGTCGTGGGGAACGCTTCGCCGATGCTTGCGTTCTTGAGAGGGATAGGTTTAGGGGTGGCTCGCTTATGGTCTGGGGAGGGATATCTCATGGGTTAAAGTCGCTGTTGATTGTGATAGCCGGTAATTTAACAGGCGTAAGAAATAGGGATGAAATCCTCCAGCCGGTTGCAATTCCATTTGTGCAACAGCATCACCTAATTTTCCAGCAGGATAATGCCCAGCCCCATGTAGCCAGAGTTTGTCAAGATTTTCTCGCCAATCATAGCATTAACCCACTCGATTGGCCTCTGTACAGTCCAGATTTGTCCCCAATCGAACATCTGTGGGACGAAATGAACAGGAGAGTAAGGGGGCATCGGAATGCCCTCGATACTCTCGAACCAATTAAGGGCTGTCTTGTTGGAAGAGTAGGATAATATCCCCATGAGAAGGATAAATGCTCTGATGAACTCCATGCACAGGAGAATCAGGGCTGTGTAACAGATGTGTGAGGGGGGCATACGAGATATTGATGAGTTAATCGATTTCACTTTAGCATATTGGGGGGTACTGTTAAATTGGTTTCAATTACTCATGAATTATTAATCAAAATCTAATGAAATTTTTAAAACTTGTTGATTAAATTTGTGTTTTTATCCTTATATATTAATATTGAAAAAAACATTTGAATAAATAATATTAAATCACCTAAAATGTTGACCCTGCATTTTTTTTCCCCTTCAGTATATATTTGATCTATTATTACTACTTAATGTATTTTTCTTCAGTATATAATTAATTATACAACTACGAGCATTCACTAACCCTGCTTTTGTACCACACTGTTGTGTCTGGTTTTTATTTCAGGTTGAGACCCTATTGACTGGTTTAACCCCACCACATTATTGTGCCTGTGTCAAGTCAGGACATAAATCGGTATTGCTTTCTGTGTTGTGTTTTGGATTTTGAGGTTTAAATGGTGTATGGTTGATGGTGTTTAATGCCACTTTCAACAATATTTCAGTTATATTGTGGCAGAGTTTAAATGGATGTATACTACATGTATATTTAAAGTATTTAAGATTGTGTTAACCAAATAAAACAATTTGTCCAGTTTTAAAAACAGAGAAGAAAAAAATTCTGAGATTGTATCAGATTCTGGATCAGATAAAGACTTATTTCATTATTAACAACTTTTACATACATAAGTTGATATATTGTTTCAGTGTTTGGATCAAAAGAGCATCTGTTTTATGGTAAATCAAGCTTTGAAGTATCAAACTGTCTCCATCTTGTATCCATTGGAAACACAGAGAAGATGTTAGAAGTATGGGTCCACAGTAATGGTTACTTACTGGTTAGGTCAGTATGATCATTGTATAGTTTCAAAAGAAAAATAGATGGATACACGGTGATAAGTGTAAAAAATAAACATTTATGACCTGCCAAAAAAAAGGTTTATGGTGTTTAACGCCACTTTCAACAATATTTCAGTTATATCGTAGTGATCAGTTTTATTGGTGGAGGAAACCGGAGTACCCAGAGAACACCACCGACCAGTCGCAAGTCACTGACAAACTTGATCACATAATGTTGTATTGAGTACACCTATAAAGTGGAACTAATTAATATATATTTATGCACAATCTTGTTATTGCTAATTTGAATGAAGTATATTTTGCATTGTCAGATGTTAATTTCAATTCTTGTACATTTTAATTTCAACTATATTATATTGATCTCAATACTGGAGGGTTCTAAACTGCAACATAAAAAAGTTACTTTCTGTTTTTATATATCACATTGTTCCTCCCTTGAGACAATAACTATATAACATTTTCCAGATTACAACCTATATTTGTATATATGTTTATTTCTGCAGCAAAATAGTGGAAATAATTAGTAAAAATAAATGTCTACAACCAAACAAAGACAGATAAAAACTATAAGCATTCAAAAGTCAAAAGACCATCAGGAGATCAGGTTTATACTGTAAACAGTTGTTTATTAAAAAAGCATAAAAAGATCTGATATCACACAATTATGTCTCCCCATTCTGGAGGAGGGGGATATACAGGACACGAAATTAACGCTGGTCCGCTAGCCCGAGGCTAGTAAAATCAGCGTTGGGCTAGAAGAACTCTCTTAGAAGCTAGTCCGATGGGCTAGTTAAAATTTCCAATTGTCAATTATTGTTTTCACTTCATTAATTTTAATGACATAATTAAAAATCATTATTAGTCATTCATATTACTGTGTTTGTTTACGCTGTACACAATTTACCTGTGGGGAATTCCCTCAATAGCAATTTGATCCTAAAGGGTGGTATACGAATTGATCAAATTACTCGATAATCCGGGGAACTCAGTGAACGTTCTTAACAACATAATTTAAGGTTCTAGAAATGTGGCGACACATTACCGGCATAGAGCAACCAGCAAAAAAAATTAAATTAGATAATAATGAAAAATTGGAGAGAAAAAGGACGTATGATCAGGTCAAAAGAAAAAGAAAAACAAGCTGGCAGAAAAACCGCAACTGGTTAGTTCATAACAGTGAAATAGACCGAATGACATGTTCGGTTTGCATACAATATGCTTCTTCCGACAGGATGATGGTGATGCTGGTGATGATGATGTTTCAATTGATGACAATAATGACATTCTTTCTTCATTATAATTTTTTCAAATAAAACAATTATTATATAATTTTTAGTAATTGTCCCCATGATGGTCGGGCTAGTAGAATATCTGGGGGGCTAGTTGATTTTTATATCTACTAGTCCTGCTGGCTAGTTGCAATTTTTGCTTAAATTCTACCCCTGGGGATATATATTGTTTTCATCCTTTTCAACATTGTCAAAAGTCTGTATGTGGAACTCCTACATGTAAATGGAAATTTCTCAAAACTGCATGCTTGCTTATCACCATATGAAGAATCTTACACGATTACGTCCGACATTCGCTTTTGTATAAAAAATAATCTAAAATTTTTTATATTTTTCCCTCAGATTAACAACAGAATATGGTAAAAGTAACCATATACTTAAAGATGCTATATCCAAAGAGAATCTAGTTAAAGGACAATGGCACCATGTGGTACTAAGTTATTCTGAGAGTACTCAAATGACAAAGACTAGCTCACAAGATGGATCCAGTGTTTATGTCGGCAAGGTATATATATTATTTGCATATAGATTATGAGAAAAAAAACAATAAAAGATTTTATTTTATTCTTGCATGACATTTCTTCTTATTTTTTAATTTTAATAAATAACTATATTCTAGTAAGGGCTAATTTTGTAATCATGACTGTTTATCGCTCACAGTATTTTTGTGATAGCTTTTGCTTGGTAATTTATCGGGAAAATTATATCTGCAATGTAATACAAAACAAATTGAGATTTTTATTCCATTGAAATACATAGAAAATATTAAAACCTACACTGCACATAGCCTAATACTTAAAAAAAGGGGGGGGGGGGTATACTGTTTTACCTCTGTCCGTCCGTCCTTCCAAGATAATTTTCGTCGCATTTTTCTCAGCAACTATTGATGGCAGAAATCTGATATTTGGACACAAGCTTCATATAGGTATGCCATATTGTGGGAAGCGTTTTTGGACCCTTCAGATTCCTACTTCCTGTTTTCCGACTTAGCTGGGGTATCATAAGTGAGCATTAGCTCACAGTTCATCTTGTTACATCTGTTATTTTATTTTTTGTGTGTTATTTTTTTCATTTTAGGTCACATTAGTGTTTGATGGCTGGAAGTCACAAGAGATTAGATTAGAGCACCCACAATATATCACAGGCCAGCAGACAGAAAGAGTATACAGTCCCCTGCTGTGTGTAGGACATGTGTCTATTGATCCAGAACACTCGAGTCAGATACTTACTCTCAGTTCATTGATGATTTTTGAAGGTAAGTTGGTTATACATTTTATTTGATCTACCACCTCTTATACCTATGTATGGTGTTGAGGATAACTTATTTTTTTGCTCCCTGAAAAAAGGGACTCGTGGTAGGTCGGCGGTTTTCTCCAGGTACTCCACCAATAAAACTTACCGCCACGATATAACTGAAATATTGTTGAAAGTGATGTTAAACACCATAACCCTAAACCTCATACAATTAATTGTCATCTAAACATAATTATAGCCCCGCTCCACCGGAGGGAAGGTATACTGTTTTACCGCTGTCCGTCCTTCCGTCTGTCCAAGATATTTTTCGTTGAATTTTTCTCAGCAACTATTGATGGCAGAAATCTGATATTTGGTCACAAGCTTCATATAGGTATGCCATATTGTGGGAAGCGTTTTTGGACCCGTCAGATTCCTACTTCCTGTTTGCCGACTTAGTTGGTTTTTATACACATTGAACATATATGTGAGGGTATCATAAATGAGCATTAGCTCACAGTTCATCTTGTTTTTTTTTAAGGTAGCGGTCATGGTAAAGATGAACTTTTTCATTTATATGCACTGGGTCCCAGTTGTGTCGGTATAAGTAAATGTGACAATGTAGACATGGATGTGAGTTATGGTCCTTTACTTACCAGACAGATGGAGCTGCGTTCTAAAATACCAGCAGACATATTGGTTGGCTCAAAGATTATAGATTTGGATCCCATGAGAGTAAGTGGAGCTTCATGTTTTTATTTCTTATCTTATATTAAGGCATTTATTTAAAAATATATTCTAGAAAGAATGGGTTAAAATGCCCACTCATGTTAACTCAATGTTAATTAGAAATTTCTTTTATTTCCCTTTGGAAAAAAATATATGGCAGGTTGGAAGATTTCCTTTCCACACCAAACTTCCATGCAGATATGCTGTTAAATTCTGTCATATTATTTTTACTTATGAAATAACCTTATTATACCCCCACTCCCAGGGAGAGGGGGGTATACTGTTTTATTATACCCCCACTCCCCAAAGGGGGAGGGGGGTATACTGTTTTACCTCTGTCCGTCCGTCCAAGATATTTTTTGTCGCATTTTTCTCAGTAACTGTTGATGGCAGAAATCTGATATTTGGTCACAAGCGTCATATAAGTATACCATATTGTGGGTAGCGCTTTTGGACCCGTCAGATTCCTACTTCCTGTTTGCCGACTTTGCTGATTTTTATACACATTGAACATATATGCTCATTTTTCGTCGCATTTTTCTCAGCAATTATTGATGGCAGAAATCTGATATTTGGTCACAAGCTTCATATAGGTACCCCATATCATGGAAGCGTTTTTGGACCCATCAGATTCCTACTTCCTGTTTGCCGACTTTGTTGATTTTTAGACACATTGAACATACATTTTGTATATGCCCATTTTTAGTCGCATTTTTCTCAGCAACTATTGATGGCAGAAATCTGATATTTAGTCACAAGCTTCATATAGGTACCCCATATCGTGGGAAGCGTTTTTTGACCTGTCAGATTCCTACTTCCTGTTTACCGAAGAGTGGGGGTATCATAAGTGAGCATTAGCTCACAGTTCATCTTGTTTTTTATATCTATGCTGGCACCTAATTTGCATTCAGATTAATTTATTGTATGGTGCCTTAAGCATGATGTAAATGCATTCAGAAATTCACAAGATGTAGACCTTGTGCAATGGATCGATGCTTTTAGATAGATATTCATTGATTTTTTTAATGCATTTTCTGCATTATTTTGACATAATAAAAATATAACCAATCAAAACAATGCAAACCATTCCTCTGTTAACCTCAAATTTCTAAGCACAGAAATGACAACGACAGAAACCAATGGTAATATTCGTTCTCCTGGCTTGGGACAATCTTAAAACTGTGACAGGGTTAAAGCGGTTGATTGGATCCCAACTTCCCTTCTTGATATGTAGATCCCCAGTGACCATGCAGAAATAAAAACAAAAACCAAAAGATCCAACTCTTCCAAAGAAATGCTGACAGTATCAAAATGTAAAGTACAAAAGCACGGTTAGTTCATTAACTGACTAATTAATTAACCTGTTGGTTAAATATACAATATACGTACATTGTCGGTAAATATAAAATTTATTTGTACGAGCTTTAGAAACAGGCAGAATAGCGAGCCTATGGCGAGCTTTTCATGCCTGTTTCGCAGCAAGTACAAATGAATTTTATATTTAACGACAATGCGTATTTTGTGTTTATCCTGCAATGTCAAAAAAGTCGGAAAACTTGTCAGATTTAGACAAAAAGGACAGAAACAAGCGTCATTCCTCGCCTTTTATAAATGTTGTCAAGGGTGTCTTCTCCGTGGTCCGCGTTACATTAGTACCAGTTTCATACTTGTCTGCGCCCTCTGCTGTACATAGCTACAGGGTACCAGGAAAGTTTATTCGTAGGCTGAAAAGTTTATTCGTATAGTACTAAAAATTTATTCGTCTAGTACGAATAAAGCAAAAATTGATTCGTATAGCATATTTGTACAGCAACTGTACTGATTGCAGGATAATGACCATTATTATATGTTCCTTAATTAAGAGTAACTTTATGTATAATCACAATTGATACTTCTTATCAATAGATTATAGTAACATGACAATGGATACAAAATATCTTTACTTTGATTAAGATTCAGACAATCAAAATTGTCTTATAAAGCATAATTAAAACAATCAATTGTTGAATAGTATTTGACATCTTTAATTTTTTGAGGCGGTATTAATAGAATATTTTTTATTTTGTTCCAGTCATCTCTGATTTTGTCATACAATCCTCTGATGCCAGAAATAGCATGTTTTTATCAAGAATACTCACAAGTGATGCAGACTATTCTAGCCTCTAATCTTGGACTGTCACATAGGCAGAATACATGCAATTCTCTGTTATCTCAGAAACCAATCACAGCACAGTTTACATGTCAAGGAAAGGTCATAAAACATAGGCATTATAGCCTTGAAAAGGCATTGGAAGGCACTGGTGGAATGGAAGCTGTTTTATTTCTTGTTGCTAAGGTATAATATTAGTCTGATTACCATGTAATTAAAACTAAATGTAAGCTGTTAAGTGGGGTTTCATTAATCTGTGGATAAACAAAAGAATATATGTACATTGTTTGTATTATTTCTAATAACTCTGTAATAAGTCCTCTAAAATCAAACCAGAAAAGTAACTGACAAAATGCCACTGAAAATTATAGAATTTTGTAGATCTCTTCTGAATATTTAATTGAGTCATAGTTTTTTTCAGCAGTAATTTGGCAGTAATTTGTATTATTATTCACTCTTAGAACCTATTGAATTTGGTTAAAGTTGAAGAAAAAACATCTTTGTTTGACACAAAGAAATTACCCTGTTCAATATATCGTACATACATATATGCATATTTCAAAACAAAATTAAAAATTTTGATATTTTAATTGATGTTGGCAATTGTTGCTTTCCTGTATTAAACTATGAGATAATGAATTCTAATCATTTTATCGTTCCTTTTTCAAGGTATTTGAATTCAACAAATGTGAAAATCATGTACAGGACAGATATCAGGAGCTTTTACAGGCCAAATCACTTCAGATTTTATTTGCTTTAGTCAATCATTCAACATATTTAGCTAAAGACTATCTGAAAATCAGTGGTAACCAGTTACTGAACAGGGTTTTAACCAGTTCTAGGAGTGTCTTAGGTTACCATATGTTGAAGGTGAGTTATAATAATTTGTTATGTCATCATAAATATTAGGTTTATTTTGGAAGTAAGACGTTTTGACTTTTATATGACCATAAATCTTCCGATGATATATATATTTTAAGAGTTTTATGGTCCTATACCTATATGGTCTATTGAACAAGTTGAACCATGACCTTGATTTCCATAAGCATATGGCGTGATCTTTTTTGTGTTCAATGGTGTGAGGTGAGAGATGTTTATATTGATAGAATTTATTGGCCATCACTGGTGAAACTCTCTTTTCATAATTTTTTCAATTAATTCAGTTAATTTTAATTTGGATACACATTGTAATAAGATTTAGATTTTATAAATTTCTTCAGATTAAAATCTAAAGAGCATATTTATACATGTATATTACATAATCCAATAAGGTATTTGTCTGACACATTGTATATGTGTGAAACATTTGGTTAACACATTTGATCATTTTCTTCATTTTTGATTATTTTATACAACCACATTCCAAATATAAATTTTAAAGAAAGTTTTTAGAAAATCTTAAAATATTTTGTAAGGAAATGAATTTTTCCTGTTTTATATCAATTTTACAAATATTTACTTCATACAAAAAATTATTTTACCAGGTGATACTAGATGCAGCAACATCTGAATCAATGTTGCGTTTTGAACCAGATGGAACCATTGTAATGAGAAGGAAGTCGGAAGCCATGATTACAAACATTTCAGTGATATTAAATCTTCTGCTGAATTGGAGAATTTGGGAAGGAGCAGACGGCGATATTTTAGTGATGATATTCCATGCTTTGGCATCTTTAGTGAGAGATGACCATCCCCATCAAGTGTTTAACCTTAAACAATTTCATTCTGTTAATCTTATCAACAAAATATTCAAAATATATCAGGTTTGTTATTTATTTAAGTCCACTCCATATGAGTAGGGACAACCTCAAAGAGGACAGAACTTATTTAATTTTGTTTTTCCAATACTTTTTCATCATTTAATTTTCAATTTATAGCAAAACACATAATCTTTTTTTTTATTTTGATGCACATGATATATGGTGGATCAATAGATTGGAGGTCGCTTACATTTATGAGGACATTTAGTCCACTATTAATAAGATATAAGGCACTACAATACACTACACTAATGAAAACATACACTAAGTGTGATAATTTCTAATATTCAGCCATATTGCTTATAAATGAGGACAAATTTGATCCACATTGATACTTTTGACAAAGTTCAACAGACAACTGAAACAATCCATGTGACTTATTTTCTTATTTCCATTTGTGAACCCCATTTAATTTACACATATATATTGCAGGAGAGAATTCAAGATAATATGGTGGCATATTCAGCAGAAATTGCCCAATCTGTTATAAGTATGTTACAAAGCATGCTGGGAACTCCACCTGACCTTCACCTCATCATGTCAATCTGTGATTTCCTCATTTTGGTACATCCAGCTACCAACTCTTACATAAACCACACTAAGAGCAGCTTTTATTTTACAACTTGGTGGAGTAAGTTTTACAATTTCGTTTATAATTTTAATTAGAATAAATTAATGGTGCTACCATAAGTTGGAGGATTGAATAGAAGTCAAACTAAAGTTAGTTGTTGTCCTTGTCTGTTGTTTGAGAATTCTTAGAACTACAAGGGGGTTAGGGTTATGGTGTTAAAGGCCAATTTTAACACTTAGGAGATAACTGTATTGTATTTGAAAATTTCACGGCATCGATTAGAGATTTGATGGTCGCAAATTGAGTTTACTGGCGATGCGATAGCGGAGCCAGTAAACGGATATTTGCGACCATCAAATCGGAAATTGATGCCGTGAAATTTTCAAATACAATACAGTTATCTCCATTCTAATGTAATCATGTATATAGATGTGTATTATTGACAAGATGACGTAAGCGGTAATCAGCTAAAATTCTAAAAATATCTCATGCTATTTCAACCGTAGAATTGATACCGTGAAAATCATACCATTAAATCGACAATTAATGCTGCGAAATTTTCAAATACAATACAGTTATCTCCATTCTAATGTAATCATGTGCCTTGCCACATTATTGACAAGATGACGTAAGCGGTAATCGGCTAAAATTCTTAAAATATCTCATGATATTTCAACCGTGGAATTGATACCTTGAAAATTACAGCATTGTCCAATCACAAACCAGGAATATTAAACAACTACATTAGAATCAGGTATATCGCGGCAGTCAGTTTTATTGATGAAGGAAGCCTGAGTAACCGGAGAAAACCACCGACCTGCCACAAGTCACTGACAAACTTTATCACATGCCATTGTATCGAGTACAACTCTCCATGAGTTGAATTCGAACTCACAACGTTAACAGTGATCAGCACTGATTGCACAGGTAGTTGTAAATCCATTAACTACAAGGAAGTTATATTTTATGTCAATAAAGTCTATTACTAAGACTATTATACTGTAGTGTTAAGTTCCAATTTTTCAGAAACAAAGGTTTGAGATTGGTTTTTTTTTCCAATTTCAATCAGAATGTTCATCTTTAATGACTAGAAATTGAAATTAATATAATTTGCTGGTAGCTATTTATTCCATAATCTATATATAGAGGATAACTTGACATTTACATGCTCAACTCTCTTATAAATTACTATTTCTTTAAAGATTCTACCTTTTTGACATAATATTTTTGAGATGATAACTTTGTTTTTTATCATTAACTTTATTTGTTTTTATGACACACAATTTCCTTAGATAGTGTGACTTTACATATATTTTCTGCCATAATATCTGTATAAAAAGTAGCAATTTTATCCTTACCTATTTAAAGATTCTAACCTTTTTACACAGATTTGTATGTATTATAATCATTACAGATGAGAAATGTCCTAATAAGAGAAAGGAGGGAATGTTTGTTAAACAGAGTTTACATATCACAAGTACACCAAATGCACCAAAAACAGAAAGACAATCTTCAGAAGAAAAAACAGGTAATGTTTATATTTACAAGGTCCCCTGACATATATAAATAGAAGAAAGTTTCTGCACACGGAAACCCCTCAAAAAGGGGGTCAGAGTTATGGTGTTTAATGCCACTTTCAATTTCAATTATATCGTGACAGTCAGTTTTATTGGTGAAGGAAAAACGGAGTCCTCGAAGAAAACAACCGACCTGTCGCAAGTCACTGACAAGCTTTATCACATAATGTTGTATCGAGTGAACCTCGCCTGAGCGGGATTCGAACTCACAATGTTAGTGGTGATAGGCACTGATTGCATAGGTAGTTATAAATCCAGCTACCATATGATTACGACCATGACGGTCCCATCTAAAAAAGGGACATTTGGTTGTACAGAATACATCAAGGCTACAATCCTTTATCCTAAGGGTAGGACGTAAATTTATTAGGAGAATTCTATGAGGCTTGTAAAAGACAACTTATAGCAGCTGCTACTTAACAACAGTTTGCTGGGAGTGATTGGTGATGAGGGCCGGGATTGTTAGGACAATTTGTATTATCTCCACTTTTTCTTGTGGCATTCAAAGCATCTGTTCATATGACAAATCCTGTAGCAGCATTTTTATCTACATGATTTAGTGTTTAGAAACTTTATCTCATCGTGAATATATGTGAAATACTTCATTTAGTCAAGTAGTGTTTATGTATGTTTGTAATTGATATAGTAGACAGTAGAATGTAACAATCATGTTTTGGTGCTTTCAGCAGCTATTTTTCTAGTTTTTGAATGTGTTCTTTTGGCAGCTATTTTTCTGGTTTTTGAATGTCCCTGCAATAAAGAATGAGTTTCAGATAAAAAATACTGCACTTTGGAGCTCACCTGACACATGTGAACTATTGCCATCAGTTTGCGTCCTTTATCAAATCATCACCGTCTTACTTTGCATATTACATTTTGATCTACCCCTCTGAAAGTACGGGGCCAATTAGAACCAAACGTTGAAGGAGTGATGCTGGTGAGGTACTCCACAAAATGTCCTCATTTCGTCTTAATCCAGGAAAAAGATGACCACCATGTGAAATTCTGGGTTCTATTTGGCTGAAAATTTAAAAATATTCTCCTCTGAAACTACAAATCCTAATAATTTGTTAGTTGATTTTGTTTTGATCCAGTGAAAAACATGGTGACCTTAGGCAATACTTGTTTCTGAATACAAGATTTTGTAAAAATTATCTAGGAAACTACAAGTAAAAATTATGTTTGTGGGTTCCTATACCAGTACAAATTATATTTGTAGATTTCTTATTATACTCCCGCTCCACGGGAGGGGGGGGTATACTGTTTTACCTCTGTCCGTCCTTCCGTCCATCCAAGATATTTTCGTCGCATTTTTCTCAGCAACTATTGATGGCAGAAATCTGATATTTGGTCACAAACTTCATATAGGTATGCCATATTGTGGGAAGTGTTTTTGGACCCGTTAGATTCCTACTTCCTGTTTGCTGACTTAGTTGGTTTTTATACACATTGAACATATATGTGAGGGTATCATAAGTGAGCATTAGCTCACAGTTCATCTTGTTTAATCCTGATCCAGTAATAAAGAAAACATGGTCACCATTGACAATTATTGTTTCTAATTCTCAGACTCTTGCTTCAGTGAAAAAACAGAGTGGCAATTCTTTTCTCAAAAAGTACAAACTTACTTTATCCTAATTTGTGCAAGAATGGCAAAGTGAGTGATTCAGGTGAGCCTATAATAAACAAAGATGTGGTAATTTTGAATGAAATGACAAAACATTATCTATTTTCAGATTCAAAAGCCAAAAGAAGTTTTAAATGGAATGACAACACAGTTGTTGCTTCTGCAGCAAAGGAAGACGAAAAAGACAAAATCGGTATTAATTCAGAGGATGATAGTACCTTAAAAGCTCCAGAGAGTGAAGGAAGTCAAATTGAAGTCAATAATATAAATGACGTGAAATTATCAAAAAATAAAGCAGATCCTATAGAAACAGTTTCAGATTTAGAAAAATCTGACAATGATAGTAATTTGATTCACAAATCTGATGACAACGAGAAAGAACGGGATAGACAAAGTTCAGTTAGTTCATTGGGAGGAAGGAGATCTTCACTTGGATCATCAGGAGAGTGGACTATGTCGGAAAAATTAAGCAAGCTTTCCATGTTGAAAAAGATCGGAGTTTATGCATCATCAAGTTCTCTGTCTCGCGAAATGTCGACAGATGACGAAGAAGGGTTGTATGCTCCACTGCCCGAGGTTGATTTTGATGTAGAAGATGATGATATAGAATCAGAAAAGGGAGTTGTTGCTCTCTGTGTGGGTAAGTTTTAATTTATTTAAATTGATTATATGGTATTTCCATTTAAAAGTGTATTTAATGTTCTTTGAACTTATTGTCCTTTAGCTATACAACATTATGTAATAAAGTTTGTCAGAGCATTGTGACAGGTCAATGGTTTTCTCCGGGTACTCTGGTTTCCTCCAACAATAAACTTCTTTATTGAATTTGTCAGTGTATCTTAAATTCATGTTATCTAGAGACTCATCGAGCTCACGAAAGGTGATATCTAACCACTCGACCACCTAGGCTGCCTACGTGTGAAGGCTAAATAGTTATAAAATGATGAAAGTGGAGGACAACAGTTGTCATGTCCCAAAATGTTTGTTTCCGAATCTTTTTCATGTAAGTTTGTGTTATGCTTGTAAACTATTTTAGCTTGTTTTTTTTTTTTACAAAATAGATATTGTTTAAACTAAAATGCTGTTAATGACTACTTTTATTCACCATAAATGCATATATGGCGGTGGGCATTTCTTCATGAAATATTTAAGAATGAAATGTGTGATAATTACTATTAAGTTAGTCAAGGCACTATTATTATTTTTTTATTTACAGGCCCTGTCGCATTAGCAAATCGATTGCAAGGTGTTTCTTGATACTAATTATGTGATAAAGCTTGTCAGTGACTTGGTGTATTTTGGTCATTGTTTCATCCAGGTACTCTGATTTTCTTCACCAATAAAAATAACCATCACAATATATGATTCATATAACTGAAATATTGTTTAAAGTGGTGTAAAACACCATAACCCTGACTATTTAATTATATATCTATTTTCTAGGTCTACTGGAAACACTGACAAGCATCATCATAACATTACCAGATAATCAAGTCAACAATGTCTTCCAGAATGTGCTAAAACCTGACATAGCTCTGATCTTGGCCCATCACAGTTCTCCACAGATTAGAACAGCAGTAATACAGGTCATTATACACAATCTTTTTACTTACATTGAATGTTATTTTAGTTGAACCTTGTAATGTCAAAATAAATGGATAAAAAAAAATAGCTTTGAACTTGAGAATGCTTAATTTATTCAGTTAGAACAGCAGTAATACAGGTCACATTGCAGAATCTTTTTACATACATTGAATGTTATTTTTGTTGAACCTTGTAGTAAAAAATAAATAGATGAAAAAATAGCTTTGATTTACAAGAATGCTTAATTTATTCAGAGATAGCAATTTTGATTTGAGAACAGATTTTTGAGACATCAGGTTAAATAATTAACATCAGGATCAACTAACTGTCTATAGTTTGATATGTTAAAATAATTTAAAATGACATAGCATTATTGAGTGTGTCTAGACCTGCTTACAATATTTAGACTACATTTAACTAAACTGACCTTACAATTATAAAACTTTCATGTCTAATTTACATACTTCAAAATTGTCCAATCAGAATGCTGTTTATCAGGTAATTTTTGAGAAGTGACAGCGTCCAAGTTAACTAATAGTATCACATGGTATTGTCATCTATTGTTGTCAAATCTTTCGTATTTAGTCCACCTTTTATTAAAAATTGTTGAAAATGTATTTTCGCACATAGCAAACCGGATTGAGTTGACACTGGGGAAGATTTTCATCTATTGTTTTCAAATCTTTTGTATTTAGCCCAGCTTGTTGAGAATAGTTAAATACACGTACGTATTTTCAGACATTTTCTGGGCTACAATCAGTATGTGTAGACTATAGGTCTAATTGGGAAAGCAGCCATGCTAGGCATTACATGGTATAGCTGAAGTACTGCTAAAGGTGACATTAAACACCATTTTTTTTTATCAATCAATCTAATGGGGATATTTTCCATAGTTAATATGTAAAAAAGGGTTGTATAAATAAAGAAAAGTTTTGAGTTAGTAACAGGAGAAAATATGATAATATCTTTTGAGGTTGAAATATTTTTTTATTGAAAAAATATGCAAATTCACTGTCTAAACTACTTGAATTACAGGTAATTCATGGATATTTAACAAGAGCTGGTGAGAAACAAGTAGAAGAGTTTATGCAGAAACAGAGTTTCCAGTTGTTAGGGGTCCAGTTACATCACTACCCAACACATTCAGAACAAATAGAAGAAGTAGTGTCCTTTATTGTAGGAAAGCCATACACATTTGAAATGAGGTTAGAAATGAGGAATTTGATTGGTATAACATGTGATTAATGTGGTAGATGCATTACCTAATAGTCATTTTCTGTTAAGCGTGTTCACTTGTTATTTTTTTCAATTTCTTTAAAAGTATGTTTTATTTATGTTATTTGTGTTTGTTTGCGTATAGTGGTGTTCAACACATATTTTGTTGGTTTTTTGGGTTTTTTTTTTTTTTTTCGTCCTGTGTCTTGTGTACCCAATGTTGCCAGTTTCCCTGGATTGTCTTCATCCTGTGTCTTGTGTACCCAATGTTGCCAGTTTCCCTGGATTGTCTTCATCCTGTGTCTTGTGTACCCAATGTTGCCAGTTTCCCTGGATTGTCTTCATCCTATGTCTTGTGTACCCAATGTTGCCAGTTTCCCTGGATTGTCTTCATCCTGTGTCTTGTGTACCCAATGTTGCCAGTTTCCCTGGATTGTCTTCATCCTGTGTCTTGTGTACCCAATGTTGCCAGTTTCCCTGGATTGTCTTCATCCTGTGTCTTGTGTACCCAATGTTGCCAGTTTCCCTGGATTGTCTTCATCCTGTGTCTTGTGTACCCAATGTTGCCAATTTCCCTCGATTGTCTTCATCCTGTGTCTTGTGTATCCAATGTTGCCAATTTCCCTGGATTGTCTTCATCCTGTGTTTTGTGTACCCAATGTTGCCAATTTCCCTGGATTGTCCATTCACCTTCTGTTTTCTCTAATGTTTACCTAACTTTATGGAAAAAATTAAATTGAATAAAATGATTTCACTGATGTTTTTCAACCACAGTTTGGTCAGTGGCTTTGTACCATTAATGAAGTGTGAAACATCCTTATAATAACTAATCCGAGCTTCATATGGGTTAGAAGTATATATCTGTTTTTGTTTCTACTTTCCATGGCTACATTGGTGACACCTATATAATGTGTGAGTTATTGTAATAAATGACTCATATATGTATTTTCTTTATTCAGTTATAATCCTATATGTGTGGTATTATTTGTGTTTACTGCCACTGTCAACAATATTTCAGTTATATCATGGTGGTCAGTTTTATTGGTAGAAGAAACCAGAGTACCTTGAGAAAACTGGCAACCTGCTGCAAGTCACTAACAAACATTTGTCAAATAAAGTTATAGCCATTACACCTCACCATGGGTGGGATTCAACTCTAGTGATGATAGACACTGATTATATATGTAGATGTAAATCCAACTACCATACAATCACAGACATGATTATCCCATCAACATATATGTATTGTATCAGATGTGCTTATATAATATACCTTTTAGTAGAAACTCTCTGTTAAACCCAAAATTACCAACTTGAATTATTATGTCTCCCCTTCGAATGAAGGGAGACATATTGTTTTAGTTTGATTTTTTCTTCTGCTTCTTCTCAGCGAAGCTTGTCCGGACCATAACTTTTTTGTCTTTCTAGATAGGTCAATTATATTTGGTATGTGGGTGCATGACCATAATGTGGTATGTCGCATACCGTTATGACCTTCATGGGACCTTGACCTTTGACCTGAAGGTCAAATAAATTTTTTTTTAAATAGTATTTTCTTGTCCGGGCCATAACATTTTTGTCTTTCAAGATAGGTCAATGATATTTGGTATGTGGGGGCATGACTATAAGGCGGTGTGTCATGTTGCCATAATGACCTTCATTGGACCTTGACTTTTGACCTCAAGGTCAAATAATTGTTTTTTAAATAGTATCATTCAACTCATAATGTGCAACTTATTGTTGTACAGATGACCGCATTAAGGGGAGACATAAGTTTTAGGTATCTAAATCAGTTCTTCCTAGTTATTATTATTATTTCTTTGAATTTAAATGATTGGTTAATAAGGCCATGTTAATTAATACAGTGAAACCTGTATAAACTGAACCTAATTGGGACCAAGTTTTATGTTTAGAATAGACAGATGTTCGTGTTATACAGGTTAAATTAACCAAAATTTCCTACATTGGCAATTCATTTGAAATTAGGTTTATGCAGGATTCTGTGTTATTCAGGATTTGGTTTAAACAGGTTTCACTGTATAATTATATAAATTATATTTCACAGCTCTTCTATAATTGATGATTTAGATGAACCCCATGATTTACAACAAATGGCCATTGTTGTTTACCTATCCTTGTTGGAGAATACGTACAAAGATGTAGCTTTATGTCATAATACATTAACTCTTACTTTACAGGTATGTAACTAATTATAGAATTAAGAATTATTTTTAGATTTTAAATGTTATTTTTAGATTACAATAAAAAAAAAGTTTGGCTTCAAGGAAATGTAAAGAATTATTTTTAGATTTTAAATTTTATTTGTAGTTTACATGTACAATATAAAAAAAAGTTTCACTTAAAAGAAATATTTGTTGACAGTTGTAATTTGCATATAAGCAGTGTAAATTAATCTGTTTACATGGTACAAAATTCATGTAAGCAGTAAAATCGTTAGCGTTGAATTAAGCAAAAAATGTGTCGTGTGTTGTGGTGCCAACTTGCAAGGATTGTGTAAATCAGTTTTAGTACAGTGCCTGTTTTTGTGATATTCATGGACCACCATATAAAGTTATTATTACAACTTCTGGGGGGGGGGGGGGGGAGGGTATATCAGGTGGCTGTTAGGCTTTAATATAAAATGTGTCCATAAAAGTTTTTTTATCTTCCAAAGTTATTACATCTAAATATGTAGAATAAGATGCTAATCATATTAAACAGCCCCCCCCCCTTTTTTTATAATACATTTTTTGAGGTCATATTATTTCATTGTTATGTTGCCATGGTTTTCCCCTGTGTTGACACAATATTTGTATACAGTAGCCATTAATTTGTTAATATATACTTTTTTTTTCTAGTTGTTTGAGAAAAGTGATGTAATTAGTTGTGTAATGTTAGAGAATAGAATTATAGAAGTGATAACAAACTTGGTGGCAAGAATTAACAGTTTTGTGACTACAAGGTAAGGATATATATGCATTTTATTGGTATTCAGCTAAATTTTCAGATATAAAGTTGAAAAAAAAATGTTAAACAGTAATGGACAACCACAACAACACAAACCAATCCTTTGCAAAACCTCAAACTTCTGAACACAGGAATAACAATGACAGAAGCCTATGGATATCTACATTCATAAATACTTACTATTTTGCCGAAATGCATAGATACTTACTATTTTGCCAAGACGTGCATAGATAAATACTATTTTGCTAAGACATACAAGCGTACCCACATACATACATACAGAAAAGCTAGACTGAGTGGACTATCATACAGAAAGTTTAAAATGAAACAAAATATAGAAGGGTTAATTAGTTTATGCAGTCAGAATGCTACACATTTAGGAACCATTTAATCCTCATTAATGTCATGACATGTACATTGTATATCTATCTTATTTCATGCAGTGTTTCCATGTTGTTATGTTCTGTATTACATGTGTTTAAATGAGAATTTATGCTACAAGATGATATTAAAATAGAATTGACATTGTAATTTGATTTGTTTACAGGTGTACAGATATTGAAGGAGTTGACGAATATCAGCTGATTATTGATGATATACAGCTGTTACTGTGTAAAATAGCAGTCAGAGAATTCAGGTACAATCGGAGGAAATTCAAGTTTGTGCTTTAAATATTTATGCATCAGTTACCAGTTCCTCTGGAGGCATAGGTGGCAGAGTGGCAAATGTTTTTGAATTCTGACCACAAGCCTCAATACTCACCTCAAGTTTTTCAGATGCCCAGGGTTTCCCTGGGTTACCAGTTCCTCTGGTGCATTGGTGGCAAAGTAGCTAATGTAGCTGACTTCTGAACACAGGCCCCAATACTCACCTCAAATGATAAGGTTTCAAATGACCAGGGTTTTCTGTGTCAGTTAATTATATCTTTCTGGACTAGGTAAATGTATTAATTGGAAAGAAAATTGATAACTGTGAAATGTAATGAATCCACAATGTTAAATATCATTACTTTCAAACATTATACTATTATTGCCTGCACTTAAGGTGAACAATTATGATGTTCACTGCAAGTGCAGGCAATAATAGTTTTATTATACCGAAACTCTATTTACAATAATGTTGGATGCAATAAACACTTATTTGTGTGTTTTTATCTTGTGTTTTCATAAACTTCATATTTGTGTTTTTAACTTCCGATCAAGATTGTAATTCCGGAATGCAATAACGGGTACATTTCCGAACAGACATGGAACATCACATTTGTCGACCAGTGAACAACAGTGATGTTTCCCTGGGGTACCAATTTTGTAAAAACATCACTTTTATTTTATATATGATATATAATGTAAGGTATAATAATATAATTTGTTACTACGGTGAAAGTGGAATTGTTTCATTATATAAAGTCTGGTTGTTCATTTTCTTTTTAGTCATTTGGTAAATCAGTAAAAGATTAAATTAGGGAGTAGTGTATAAATATGATAGAAATAGACATATTTCTTAGAATATACCTGTAGATTGCTTCTATGTATTAAATGTGGTGATCTAGAAGCCTCTTATCACATTTTGAAGCATTGATGGATTGTCTGTGGATCACATTTTAATAAATAAAACATGGACATTAAATCTATTATGTACATTGTATATTACAGGTGTTCAGGTGGAGTCCATTACCAACAGTGTGATGAAATCCTAGATATGCTTAAACTGCTAGAACATGTCGAAGAAATTGTTTATGGTTAGTACTTTGAAAACTGAGGACCTCAATAAGTCAATCTTAATTAAAGTTAGAGAATTGTTGGATCTTTTGCTAGCTGTTCACCTACATTTAACAACATTCTGTGTAGAGTCAAGTCAGAGGTCACATTTTCAACTGACCAATCGGCTACAAGTCTACCATATCCTAGGTATAAAAACAGAGTAAAAGCTGAGAACTTTTGTAGCATACAGTCGCTCCCACTAGATCCTCTTCTTGCCATGATAAACTGACGAGACTTTTTCTTAAAAGACTTGTGCCATATAAATTAACAATTACGCATCCTAAATCCAAGTATTGATTATATTAATCCTGTGTGTGTGTCTTGATTAAAGAGTCTTTGGAACCGAGGACCTCGGGGCCGGATCTGACAAATTTGTAAATTTACTTTGATCTTTCTTGTGTTTCATGGTGTCCTGACATTGCTACATTTACATAAAGTTTTCATGATTAGGTCAGTTTCTTCATTGCCATACAACCTATAGGGTTCACCATATTTTGTCCAGACATTGATGATGGGACGTACGGTACATGTGCATATTTATGCATAGTTCACCTTAAATTAATTTCAGTTACATGGTACTTTGATTTAGTTTATTTTCTGTTTAAATTTGACACAAAAGGTCTGCAGGAGCAGGTGAGATATAGATTTATTATGCTTGTTCATATTGTATACTAAATTAGCTACTGCAAATTTCTCTTTAGTGTTACAAAGGTGCTTACTTTACAGTCTTCATTTATGTAGATTTTCTGTTATTTTTTTTTAGGAAAAGATTCAAAACAGACAGAAACGGTGAAAACTTTACAGTTTGTTGTAGCTTTATATGTGTTGACATTTGTTGAACATGAGAGTCAAGAAGGAACGACTAATACAACACTAACTTTAAAACGTATGAGGTCAACACATTCAACATCTGCAGCATATGGTAAGATGCATCAACTGATTTACTCCTGTCATTTAAAAAAAGATTGTAAGAATAGATTCTTATTGTAATCGACAACTCTTTGGTCATAGCTATAAATAGATAAATAAATGTTTATTTCAGAGATTTTCCAGAAAAAAAATTGTATTGGGTTTGGAAGGCATCTATTAATACATGTATGTGGGTGGTGGGTATTTTATAACTTTTTGCAGATACTTGTTACTGAAAGTTAACTGAAAATTGTATTTGTGGTGGGTCGAAGATAAAAGTGGTTGAGTTATTAATCTCTAACCACAGCCCAAACATCACTGACAGCGTTTGCGACCTGAGACTCGCCACAAGTGATTTTCAGACATCTAATGTTTCTTTTCTTGTCCAACTATATACTTTGTTGATAGAATATCCCTTACAGCCATTTAATACCTATAATTCAGTTTTATCTTTAACCTGTGTTACATTCAATGTGGGAGATTTGAGACTTTTAGACTTGAGATCATGATGATTATTTGTGTAGAGATGATTTATTAAAGTAATGTCAGCTTATTAAAATAACATGTAATACATTTTAATGGATAATGCATGTGATTTGGCAATGAAAATATGTATTATATTAAAATTTTATATTGTTTTCCAATGTTAAGCGTTCACCCATTATAATATTGTTTGACCTTAAAGATTTAATTAGCTTTCCCGATAGACGAAATCGCATATTAATAGCTCCCACTGTTTGAATGAATTGACAATGCCTTTACACAGTCGAATGTTTCCTTCAAGTTCTCTTCAAACTTTACCTGTATGCCTGTTTCAAACACAGATTTGATGGTCTAAACACCTGTCCAACTCCTTTCTAATATTTGATGGACCTATCAAATTTGTACTTGAAACAGTTAAACAGGTAAATTTTGAACATATTGTAAGTAAGAACATTTTATCATGTAAAGGAACATGCTTGTACACATTATTCAGTGTGAGAAGTGTAGATAGAGAATCATTTCATGTATCTTGAAATGGTTACTCATCTAAAATATATGCATCATGGTCAATATTTCCTCACCATACCATCTTACAACTGCTGCAATTATATACACACTTTTTGAACCAACCAGAGATTGCACAATCTATAATATGTATGCTTTCATTTGCACAATTTTCCTTTTACAGGCAGAAACATCACTATGCTTTTCCCAAACACTTCCCAGTCATCCAAATCGGCGCCTTCCTTACAAACCCTGGAAGCCAATAGAGTAACTAATTTTGTAGATCAACCATTTGAAGAGATGATTTATGGACCAGTAGGAGATAAGAAGTCAATGGCTGCTCAAAAACCTAAACTGGTAACCAGAGCATTCTCTTCAGACAGTAAACCAGTAGGGGTATTAGGAACGTTGCTGGGATTAGGAAGGAAGAAACGTTTTGAATTTCTACCGTTTACTCAATCCGAGTTTATAGACAGAGTTAAAAAATGGGTTGTGACTTCTGTAGACCTGATAGTTTTGTCCAGTAAGTATTATAAATATTAGGACAGTGAAAACATGGTCGACATGTATAACTCGGTAATCAGAGCCTTGTCAATATTATCTGGAATTTCCATATAAGAATATTGTTTCTCCTTTGATGACAAAGAAGGGTGTTGGGTTGAAGTCCTGATACTCATCTCAAGTCTTAAGGTTTCCAAATCCGGAAGTTTCACCACTTAATTTGTTATAATTGTACAGGCTCTCTTCTGCCAATACAATCAGTCTTGAAAGTCTTTGTTATAACTGAAAAATAGCTGAAAGTGACGATACTCACAAATGTCAAATTCCCAAATTTAGGAAGAAGGTGAAAACAGGAATAAGCTTATGGTTCTTCTATGTTGTTTTTCAATGCTTTTTAGCTCACCTGTGTGAGCTATTGGCGTCCGTCGTCCGTCTGTAAACTTTTAAAAAAATCTTCTCCTCTGAAACCACTGGGCCAATTTAAAACAAACTTGGCCTGAATCATCCTTAGGGGGTTCCCTTTAAAACTTATGTCCGAAATCCACGCCCTCCATCCAAGATGGCCACCGTTACTAAAAATAGAAATGTCTTCAAATTTGAACTGTATAAGCATAATGATGAGCTTTTTAACATATATTGCGGGATTTTTTATGAACTTTTGCTGATTTTGACCGATTATGCAAATTAGGCATAAATAAGCAAAAAATCATTTAAAAATCTTCTTGTTAGAAACCACTTGGCCAATTTCAACCAAGCTTTGTCTGAATGATCCTTAGGTGGTCCCCTTTCAAAATGTTGTCCGTCAGCACCGTCCTGTATCCAAGATGGCTGCCATTACTAAAAATAGAAATTTCTTCAAATGGCCAAAACTGCTCTATTTTAAGCCAGAATGTGCCCAAATTTGAACTGTAGAAGCATAATGATGAACTTTTTAACATATATTACGGGATTTTTATTTTTATTGAACTTTTGCCGATTTTGACCGATTATGCAAATTAGAAAAAGGGGGGATGAAATAAAAAAAAAAGTCTTCTCCTCTGAAACTACTGAGCCAATCTCAACTAAACTTTGCTGAAATGATTCTTGGGTGGTCCCATTCCAAAATTGTGTCCGGCATTTCAGACCTCCGACCAAGATGGCCGTCACAGCCGAACTTAATTTAACATAGAACCCTATGGGAAATTCACATAAAAATCTTCTCCTCAGAAACCACTGAGCCAATTGCAATCAAACTTTGGTGGAATGGTCCTTGGATGGCCCCCTTCCAAAATTGTGTCCGGTGATTCCGACTTCCAACCAATATAGCCGCCAAGCTAAAATAGAAAAAGGGGGGATGAAATTTAAAAAAAATCTTCTCCTCTGAAACTACTGAGCCAATCTCAACAAACTTTGCTGAAATGATCCTTGGGTGGTCCCCTTCCAAAATTGTGTCCGGCATTTCAGACCTCCGACCAAGATGGCTGCCATAGCCAAACTTAATTTAACATAGGACCCTATGGGAAATTCCCATAAAAATCTTCTTGTCTGAAACCATTTGCTCAATAAGAACTAAATTTTGATGAAATAGTCATTGGATGGTTCTCTTCCAAAAATGTGTCCTGCAGTTCGGCCCTTCGACCAAGATGGCCCCCACAGCCGAACTTAGCTTAACATAGGACCCTATGGGAAATTCACATAAAAATCTACTTGTCTGGAATCAGTTGCTCAATTGGAACCAAACTTTGATAAAATAGTCATTGGATGGTCCTCTTCCAAAATTGTGTCTGGTGGTCCCGCCCTCTGACCAAGATGGCTGCACAGCTGAACTTAGTTTAACATAGAACCCTATGGGAAATTCACATAAAAACCATCTTGTCTGGAACCAGTAGCTTAATTAGAACCTAGTTTTGATGGAATAGTCATTGGATGGTCCTCTTCCAAAATTGTGTCCAGCAGTCGCGCTCTCCCACCAAGATGGCCACCACAGTGCAGTTGCATTGTTATTGAAAGCAGCTTTGATCCAGGTGAGCGATTACAGGCTCCTGGGAGCCTCTGGTTTATGATATTTCATTGAATAATTGCCATTACCTGTTATTCCACGCTGGTTATATCACAAGTATTGTAGTCTCTACAACTGGCAGAAAGTTAAAAACCATTCGTCTTCGGTGCTTTAAGTTTTAGTTGGTGTTGTATAATAGCACTTCAGAGATTGGAGAGTTCATAAAAGAAAACGAAAGATAGACCTTGAAATTTTGCAATTTTATTGAAAGGTTAATTTCACTGTCGCTAGTAGAAAACATAATAGTAGAAGGAGAATCTATGTGTATTTATTATTGGTACAAAGTACAGTCAAACCTGTCTTAGCGACCCCCTGTATTCAGCGACTTCCTGTCTTATCCGACCATTTTCATTCCTCCCAATGAATTTTACTATATACTTTAACTGTATTCAACGACCCCCTGCCTTAGGCGACTAATGACCGTCTTTTTTCCGATGTTTGAAAGGTAAATCCTGTGTTAACCGACTGTCATAGTCGAAAACAGCCAAACCGGAAGTCGTAAAATGAAGTGTTCTGAATATTGCGAGATTTGAGAAAAATGTTTACTGTTGTTATGAGTAGATAAAAATGGCGTCAGGATCGACAAAGCAAAAACGGAAAGTGTTAACCCTAGAGGAGAGAGTGCAAGCAATTAAATTGCTTGATGCTGGAAAACCTGCTTATAAAATAGCGGAGGACTTTGGTGTTGGTAAAACACAAATTCAGTCGTTGAGACTACGAAAAGCAGAAGTCTTGAATGATTTTGAAAACAATGTCAGTAGGTCAACAAAACGTCGTGGGCATGTAACAGGCAATGAGGAAATAAACGAACTTTGTTTAGAATGGTTCAAGGATGCTGTTAACAGGCGCATTAACGTTACCGGACCACTGCTTAAGGAAAAAGCACTTGTGTATGCAAATGACTCTATTGTAAATGTCATAGGATAGTCTACCGACTGTCGCAATGGATATTTATTTAAGGAATGATATTTTATATTTAACTGTATGCATGTGTATAAATTTTAATGACCATTTATTAAAATTGTAATAAATTGTAATAAATAAAGGTGATATATTTTATTAGTACAATATATTGATATGCTAACATAAGTTACATATACACAGACAAACACATTTTCAACATCCATACATATGACACCAAGAAAAGCTTGACCTGTCTTATGTGACCTTATTCCTGACTTCCCTTCAAGGGTCACATAAAACAGGTTTGACTGTATATGTTCCTGTGGTACTTATTGTTAAGTTTTTTTTTCCAAGAAAAAGTTTTTATGACTTGATATTAAGGAGAATTCTATCATGTTTACAGGGTTGGAAGAAGTGAAAAAGACATCTGGAAGAAAGAAACTCAATTTCTTAGAAAAATCAGAGCCTGTTTCTATAGAAACAAAATATACAAGAAAACTCTTTGAGTTTATGTTTAGAGCATTTGAGGTCACATTAGCTCAGGTTAGTACGAAATCTGTTTTGATTATTAATACTCACTCATAATTTAAAGATTTAAGTAAATTATGAAAAGAAAGTTTAAACAGTAATGGTCATCAATTCCACCCATATTAACAATATCAACAATCACCTGTCATCTTTACTGAACTCACTAAACACGGAAAAAGACCACAACATATCATATTGGAAATCCAGATCCTGAATTGGGACAGGCACACAAATATGGTGGGGTTAAACCAGTTAATGGGACCCCAGCCTTTGAATGTATATTCTAGGTAATTTTAAAATACATTTTTTTCTAAATTTAATAAAACTCAATAGCATAGAGTGAAATGTATTAAAGTCTTGAATACTAGGTAACATACATATATATTTATAACTATCTTTCCTCAGGATAGAATACTACCAAGGAAGGAGAAGAATTTAATTATGTGGGGAGCTAAAGATGTGATTAGAGTTCAGGTATGTTTATAACTTTCATTAACTAGAAACTAGCAGGTTATCAGGGAAAAGAACTATACATTTTTGTTGTTACAGTAGTTCCCCTCCTATAAGACCCCTCTCACCAAAGGCCACCCCTGTTATTACCCAGATTTCAAATGCTCTGATATAGTAAAAAAGTGCTCAACCAAATAATTTCAAGACTTTTTGTACAATTGGCATACTGATTATTCTTGATCTTCTTTAAATAATATATTTAATATGTCAAATACATGTATATCTTTTAAGGAAGAACATTTAAAGCTACTACTGTCTGAAAAAAACCTGTACATCTATATTTATCTTTGATGAATCTTTAATGATGAGGAACTATCTATTTCAATTGAGTTATCTCCCTTTGCTTATTGCTGATTTCAATTGAGTAATGTCCCTTTGCTTATTACCTATTTCAATTGAGTTATCTCCCTTATTTAATTTTAGCATGTTATTTATATTTATAGATTGGTCGTTTGATGACATTCATGTTATCTTCACGATGCCAATTTGATGACAGAACTTTCTTGTTATCGTATATCCAAGGTGAACTAAGAGGACGGGAAATACTCAGGACTGTCTTGGCAACAAATTCAGAAATGGTAAGAAATATTATTGTTATATGATGAAATAATACACCATTTCAATGTCTTTATTATACATGCAAAATTAAATGTAAAATAAAAATTGTATAGAGTGAGGAAAAAGAAGACATTTTTTGTCAAACTCATTGTGCATTATATTATCCCATGTACATTCTTGAAGGGATAATGTCGGTTGATTTTGGTAAAAAAAAATTAAAGTTTTTTTTTGTGTTGAAAGTTAATATATACCTTCAAAACATGAGTTTAAAGCTGTGGTTTGGCGAGATTTGACCAAATAAACGTGTATTTATATTGTTTTTTGTGTGCAGCTTGTCTCCCAATGTCATTAATTATGCATGTCCCAATTTCCGAGCTACATGCGCAATGGCACTGATGATTACACTTAAGCATGAGTTTGAACTCCCAATGCTTCCTTCAATTCCATCCAACGGTCATGTTGGGGGAAGCACCTGTAGAGAATCAAATATCTTCTGCATTCACAAACTTCATCAGCTACATCTGTAACAAGCATACCGTGGTACCATGATATGAACATGAGTCAAACTTTAGTGATGATAGATATGGTACAATCGTGGCCAAGAAGGACCTTGTCGTCGTCTATTCAAGGATGTGGACAGGATTGTACATTACTACCTTACACTTAAGTAATACATCAAAGAAGAACAAAAATTGTACAAATGTAGTTCATTATCTCTGTCAATAATTTTTTTATGAGATACGGTTGATTTATTGATTGTTCTAGTGACAAGCTATGAATATCTGTAAAATTGAAACAACATTTTTTTTGAATTGTTGGGATTCAAGTTTTAATTTAAAATAAAATGATTTTTTTTTTTTTACAATATTTACATGTTCCTCATCATTTTTACTTCTATTTCCTTTAGGGTTCAGAAATGGCATGCCATATCTATGATTTATGTACAAAATGGAAAGACTGGTTGATCAGTCAACAGAGAGATACAGCATACCAATTTCTTAACATACTGAAGGCAGAAAAATTCCAAATATTCTCACCAAATAGTAAACTTACTGAAGCACAGTTAGTACAGTTGAATGATGTAAGTGTACTACAGAAAAAAAAATGGTTGTGGAACGAAAAAGGGGGGAATGTAAAGGAGTGGTACAAAGACCGACATATTTTGCCCAGAAACAAATCAAAAAATTAATTAAGTGTATACAGTGGAAATTTGTTTTCTTGAATTCAGATTTTTTGCAGGTACATGTATAATGATTTGATCAGCCTGTGCGAGTATTACACAAAAATAATCAGAAAGATTTCTATGTTATTGTATTGCAATCAGTTATTGAAAAGACAATAACAACAATGTGTACAATAAACAACCAATAAATTTATGCCATATTGAAACTATTTTGTCTGTTTAAAGTTAGATCATATTACTGCAACACAATATTATTTGTTTTCTGTATTTATTGAAAATATATTAAAACATGTAAATCCATATTAAGAAAAAAAAAATCTTCTAGTTTGACTACTGAAACTTTTTTTTTGCTTTGCCATTTTGATGTTTGTCTGTTCTGTAATTCATCTTCCGTTCTGTAATTCATCATCCGTTCGTCACTGATTGGAAAGTATATTTATTTTAATATGAAGCTTTAACAAAAGATTTTTTATTTTTAGAAATCCAAACTGATCATATTTTCAGCAGTATGTGTCTTATTGAAATTAAACCATTAGTACAAGAAATGTTAATTCAGTCTTAGTATGAATTTGTGTCATTTGAATACTGATTTGGAGGAATGTGTATATTTTTTTTTATAGTACAACAATGTTATTTTTAGGTTAAATAACTGAAAAATATTAAGTAAGTTAACTACTAAGAATGGACCCTATTTTATTTTTCCTGGAAAGCAAATTATTTTATTTTTAAATATAGTGTTTTTTGTACAGTACTTATATGCAGGGTTAGGATTATAGCAACTGTGCAGTTCCTAAGTAATGTTCTTAATTAGAAATAAGGTTAATCTTCCTCAAGCATAGAAAACCATAACTGATTTTCTCTATCCTGTTTCTGCCATTTGGTTAACTTGTTCCCAAAGAGTTTTAAATGTTTTGGCTTTCCAATAAGATACATATTTCATCAACCAACAATCCAACCCTTAAACCACTTTCAAAACTTCTTAGTGATAGACACTGGTTGCCTAGGTAGATGTTAATCCTACCAAAATGGAATTATTACATTATATCATAGAACAATATCACTTTTACATTGTTTTTTTGTTTTGATACATTATACTGATTTTACATGTATATTTTTTTAGGAAAAGAGATTGATGGCATCTAGATTGGAACAAGGGAGAGAAGTTGTAAGAAAGAAGAAAAAGCCAGTGTTTGATAGGTACATTTCTGAATTAGTCATTACTACCAGTGCTATGATTAGTTTTATTACATACTCATATACATATCTTGAATTTGATTAGTTTAAAGAACGTCACATGACATTTGACATTCCGTTCGATCAACCGTTGGACGTTAAGTCGGAAATTCCCTTGTGAGCCTCACATGTTTCGATATCCGGTTACTTCCCTTGGTACACAAAAACAACATTGCCATGAACTAAAGGTTTTTTCGCCAGGCAGACGAGGAAATAAACCGCTTGCTGGATGAAAATGAGTCTAAAATACAAAAAGATAGGATATTCGATGTAATAAAACAATTATCAACCTTTTAAGAGTGTGATATGATGGATTGTCTCCCCTCGAAAGTTTATGCCACCCTCGGGTGACATAATCTTTCTCTGGGAGACATTCCATCATATCACACTCTTACAAGGTTGAGTGTGATATGATGGATTGTCTCCCCTCGAAAGTTTATGCCACCCTCAGGTGACATAATCTTTCTCTGAGAGAAAATCCATCATATCACACTCTTACAAGGTTGATAATTGTATAGTGTATTATACTTACTGTTTATAGCCCACCACCCCCATCCCCCAACAAAAAAAATATGAAAATATATAGTCAGTCACCAACTTCATCTTCCTGTCTGTCCAAAAACTGCCATGTCAGGCAATAACTTCCACTTTGTCATGACATTTATTGTTCAAACTTCAGCATTGGGATTGGTGGTCTGAGGGCAGGGAATATTTTTCTTTGATTTTCTCTTCTGTCATTGCCTGCTTATTCAAGTTTTCCTTGATTAATTTTTTCAAACCTTACCAGATTATTTGGAATGTGCTTCAGTTTTGTTGTTTGAGAGATTCAGAACTTTATAATATGGGGGTATTATGCCTATATGGAGCCATTTAGAATATCAAACAGGATGGTCAAAATAGCCAAAAAATATGAATAATATACAGTAATAATTACGGTATTTTGTGAATGATTCAAAAATTTTCTTTCCTAGAATTCGTAAACTAGTTTTTGCTGACAGGTCAGTTTATAAGTTTTTGTAAGTTTTAATTTTAATTATAGACTCAAGACCAAGAATGTCAAGTTATTTCAAGATTTAACAAAACAAGCTATGGATGTCACACAAAGTGTTACACAGCTACAAACAAAAGAAAGGAACAAAATGATTGAACATGTAAAAAAGAAAATGACAGAGAAAATACAGGCAAAGAAACTATGGCAGAAACTTGTACAGAATCTTACACACGAAAGGTCAGTACAGCCAAACCTCTATATCTTGAACTATGAGAAGCTGTTTCCTTGCATTAGATTGTTGACCATCACTTTTTGAATTTCTTTTCATAATTACTTATAGTGAAATTATGGTCATATTGTAGGGGTTGGGGTTATGGTGTTTAACACCATTTTCAACAATATTTCAGTGATATCGTGGCAGTCGGGTATATTGGTGGAGGAAACTGCAATACCAGGAGAAAACTGCTGATATGCAGTAAGTCACCTACAAACTATCGCGTAAAGTTGTTTTTAATACACCTAGCTGTGAGCAGGATTCAAACAGACAACTTTAGTGGTGATAGGAATTGATTGCACAGGTAAATCTACCATATGATCATGACTACGACGGCCCCATCATATGGTAGAAGAAATAAGCTTGTATTCGTCAGATAACTCAAATCCTGGTTAATTTGAGATAAAATTGGTCTTATGAAAGTCGAAAATGGAGTTTTAATTGTATTTCGAGTTGATCATTTTGCAAAATATGATACATTAAATATTTGTATCAAGAATAAAATGATCCATCCCTAAGAAATGCATGTATTTACTGTTGTAATATTTTTTGTGATGGAAATAAAATGAAATAAAACAGCTAAATTTACCAAACATCAGGAACATGTGTAAACGATTTTCTTGATATGACAAAAAGAGATATGAACAAAATTCAATAAAAATAGAGGAATCTTTTTAGCATGTTTAACTTTATATACATTATTGAATTCTAGGGCTGTATGGTACTGTGAAAAGTCCTACCCCAAGTCCTGGCAGCTAGACCCTACAGAAGGTCCTGGTCGTGTCAGAAAGAGGTTAAAACGATGTCATCTTGGACTACACCCACGATTTCTTCATACTCAGTTTCAAGATAAACTAGGTAGGTTTATCATTGACAGTGGAAGTTTAATGGATAAAATTGATCATCGTTTTTAAAACAGAATTTGTCGGCATTGAATTAAGTCTAAGAAGTAAATTGTTTTCATTCGTAAATATTATGTATAAATCGTCTAGAAACTAGTCAACAATCAATCTTACAGGATGTTGGATCAACAATGAGAATGATGATACTGCACAAATGAAAACATTATATAAACGTCTTAACAGCAGTAACAAATGATCACTAATTTCAAGACAATTTTTTTCATCTGACTGAGTTACTTTATCAATGTAAAACTTTGATCTATCACATCAGTCTAAAACAGTTTCAGTCATCATGTGTAATGTTTTATCTACAGAAGCAGAACAAATAGATCCTCCATTGATATACTTATTTGAAGATGATCATCAGATGTCAGATTCAGCAGCACTCATTTACCAGCTGTACAGAAATGAAAAAATACTGTATGTTTTAACTTAAGGTGTAATGATTTGAAAGCTTTAGATTATAAAAATAAATTTTTAAGCAGTGATGGTCAACAATTCCAGCAATATCAATTAAGCGAACAATCATCTTTCACTTTAACTCACATCATATCAGGTTTTGTTTTGGCACATTGTGCCAACAATAATATTAATTAATCTTGAACTTGTAGTGAAATCATTAAACATTATGTTAGGAAATTCATATGTTATGTTAGAAGATGCATATCTATCTTGTCTGTCAGATTTATCTATGATAGGAGAAAAATATCAAGCAAAGTGACAATCGTGATACAACCCCTCCCCCTCCCCTTTTCCCCCCCCCCCCCAACAATTCAACAAAGAAAAAGGATACAAAAGAACTAAAGTTTTGACACCCTATCAAGAAATTATAATTTTTCAATACTCCCATACAAAATATGTTGTATCATTCTCTTTTACACTCTACAAAACAGTGCAAAGATTGATTAGATTCTTGAATAAAGAAAACTATTTTGTTTTTATTTTAGACACACATGTAAGTGTACAGCAGTGGCCCCTAACAGTGAAAGTAAAGGGGAACTATTAGTAGGTAGGTAACATACATGTACATTGTATACATGTTAGGGTATGGTGTTTAACGCCACTTTCAACAATATTTCAGTTATATCACGGCGGTCAATTTTAGTGGTGGAGGAAACCGGAGTACCGGAAAAAACCACTGTCCTTGTATGCATGTAGTTTAACCATATAAACTTTAATGGTTTAAATATCAGCTATTAAATACACTTTATAGAATATAGCATTTATTCTCATCCATGTATGTTCATGTATATAATATTGTTGGCAAATTAAATAATTGAAATGAAAGCAATAATAATTTCCTGAAAATGAACAAGGGAAAGGTGTGTGAAATCTAGTACTCAGTGAGCTATAATGAACCAATCGAAGAATCTCTTGGATAGGGTGTTTGAAAACCTAAATACTTTGAGGTGGGTAACTAGCTAGAAACCCACTTCAGTGGTCAGAATTTCGAAGTCAGAGACATTAACCACTTGATCACGAAAACCCAATGGTTTTGTAACAGAAATACATAGATTTTTTTTTTTTTTTACAGGTGAAAATAGTGTATTTTTTGTTGCTGACGAGGCCATCATTGATGCAAATTACACACAAGTGTTACTAGGCAACAAAGATCAGCTGTCTATGACCTGGCCCTATGTTGAAATCAGAGAAATCCATAAAAGATGGTACCAGTTGAGAGACAGTGGGATTGAAATATTTCTGACCAATGGGAGGACATGTTTATTGGCATGTGAACGCAAACAGGTTAGAAATAATTTATATTTGAGTTTACCACCATTGTAATAGTTATATATAGAAATGTACATATGGCGCTCCAAATAAATATAGGTACATATAGTCAAAGTAATTTGTACTTTAATAACAAATTGAATTATGTAGGTATGTCAAAGGAGAACAAGTTTAGATTTAATCATTCATATAAATTGAAAAAAAAGACCATTTTGTTTTTGAAAATGTAGCAGTTAAAAACGCTGATTTAAAAAAAAAATGGATTCTGGTACATGTACATGTAGCATGCAGCTTTGTCATTACACAGAGAAATGGACATCATTATACTTCAGGTTACCTTTCCCTATCCAGATAAAAAGGTATACTCCAAAATGGATTTGTACACATTTAACAGATTAAAACATATTATTGATGATCTGTAAATTTTCCATTTGATTTCTTTACACACAATAATATATAATTATTGATATGAAAAATGATCGTTGAGCTCTATGTGTTACTATGCAACATTACACTGACGTCACTTTGACAAATCCTCAATAAGCATAAGAGCGTTGATATGTTTTGCTCGAAATGGACTTCTTATCACATTTCACATCTCAGGTTTTGCCTTCACTGCGATATTGCTCGGAGAAAGATCCATTTTTGCAAGACATAAAGGATCTAACACTGGTAAGAGGGCAAGACGGAAAAATCTCAGACACCCAAGGGAAAGATTTCTGGTCTCCAATGAGGCTCCTCCGAGTTGGAGACCAATAGAAATCTTTCCCGCGGGTGTCTGAGATTTTTCCGCCTTGCCCTCTTACCAGTGTTTCATTCTTTTTCTCACTAATTTCCCTATCTTGTACGTTTTCCGGTGTTTGATTTTATTTCTCACTAAGCGTCTTTGTTTTGTTTACATTCCATCGAGTGTTTTCCTGCAAAATTGTTTTCCGTTGGTGAAGTTAATTGTCGATTTATCGATATACATCCGTGTATTGGCAGTATTTTAATTGTATTTCATAATAAAATACAATGTATTTAATAAATATATTATATATGCTACTACAACAGCGATAAATACCTGTAAAAATTATTTGACTTTGGTCAAAGGGAGGTAATTTCTTTCTTTACGTTAGTTACTAACAATGGAGAGCACTCTATTTTTTGCTCAATGGAAACAAACATTGACACGGTAGAAAGGGGTGAGAAAAAGTCAAGCGCAGTGAAAGGTGCAATATCGTTAAATCGTTAGAAAGCAGAATAGTATACATAGATTAATTAAAAAAATACTTATGTGGTAGAATCGTGGTTTTATTGATGAGAATAAAGACGGAACCGTGGTGAAGAGCTATTTTGCGAAACTTAACATTTTTACGGGAAAAGTAGCATGAAATTCTTATCTCACCCACGGGTTGAGACAAGGATATCTCACATGGCTAAAAATAGTGAGAAAAATCAATCAATTAAAAAAATAATTCTCAAGCATGTTTGAAATGGTGATGTACCACTGTACATAAAATAGATAACTCTTCACATTGAATGATATATAAGAGAATTAATAGGGGGATTAATAGTTTTTATTTTATTGTACAGGAAAGAGACGAATTATATCAAAAGTTTATGAGTTTTGAGCTGTCAAATCTTGTACAAACACAAAATATTGATGAAATACAGAGATCATGGAAGGAAGGACAGATGACAAATTATGATTATCTAACACATCTAAATAAATTAGCAGGGAGGTCCTTTAATGATCTGATGCAGTATCCTGTCTTCCCATTTGTACTGAAGGATTATGTCAGTGAGACGTTGAATTTACACAACCCTGAATCATTCAGGTAAGAAATAAACAGAAGCATATTCTAGAATTTAACCTTAGAGGACCTTGAAGAGCCCCTGCCCCCTCTTTTTTATCATCCAGAATTACATTTAATTGACAATGTAGTTACCACTTATTAACAAGAAAAGATTTGGTTAGGGTTATTATACCCCCCGCAACAAAGTTTCACCATGTCCGTCTGTCCGTCCGTCTGTAGACAAATCCTATGTCGTACGATAACTTGAGTTGTGTTTCTTAGAAATTTTATCAGCTGTTTACTGGTGAAGAGAGGAGGATCCCTTTCATTTTTGACGATTTTCACTTTTGCCGTTTCAGAGTTATTGAACTTGATATGACGGAAAATAGGATTTTTACCCTATGTCGTATGATAACTTGAGTAGTGTTTCTCAGAATGTTTTGAAATTTTATCAGCAGTTTACCGGTGAAAAGAGAGGAGGATCCCTTTCATTTTTGACGATTTTCACTTTTGCCATTCCAGAGTTATTGGACTTGATATGACAGAAAATAGGATTTTTACCCTATGTCGTATGATAACTTGAGTAGTGTTTCTCAGAATGTTTTGAAATTTTATCAGCAGCTTACCGGTGAAGAGAGGAGGATCCCTATCATTTTTGGTCAGAACAATCAGTAATGTTTTGGTTATGGAAATAGGTTGGACAGATGTGGGGAGTGGGGGTATATCTTAGTGAGCTGTGCTCACAGTAATACTAGTTGGTATTTATCATCACTTTCAGCAATTTTTTTTAGCTATGTTATGAATATCAGACTTTATTGGGGATGAAAACCTTGACAGTTATAATGAACTGAACTGCTGAAACCCCAGATATACATTGGTGTTTGTAAACCTTAACATTTGACATTTGTATCAGAGCCCCAATTATACAAGGTACATGTTTTGTACAGTTAATGTCTACAGTTTTTCTAGATCTATGCATACTTTATAGTATCATGAAGATGTATCTGTGGTTATGGATAAGATTTTTACATTTTCAACATAATGCCAAGTAGTTTACCTTCTACCACAGTTTGAATTATATCATATTTCTCTGTATTCATTTTTTGTTGCAAGTGATGGAATTGTTGACCATCACTGTTTAGACTTTCTTTTTATAATTTAATTACAAATATTAGTAAACATCCATTTGAACATTGAGTGAAAGAAGTGAAAAATTCTTGCAAACCAAATTCTTAGTCTAATCAACAAAATATATGAAGGCGTAGGATATTTAATTGTTGCCGCCATCGATTCTTAACTGATGTCGGTCAAGGTTTCTTATGGTTAAGGACAAGTTGGTTGTTAAGAGAGATGATCAAATCAAAGTTGTTTAAGAAATAATTCATGGCAGCCGTAGATTTGTGCTCATTTAACCATGGGTTAGGCATTTATATTTGATGATTTTTTCAAGAGCACGAGCGAGGGATAAAATATGAATATAAATGCCTAACCCATGGTTAAATGTACACAAATCTACGGCTGCCATGAATTATTTCTTTTCTAATATGACAAATACGGTAACTTTTATGACACTTAAGGCGACCTTAGAATCCGCCACACAACGGCTGTTCCGTTTGGTCCCCTTCACATATGAATATGAATATTGGTTGTTTACGTCGTCAAAATTTCACGTGGGAGGTGGCCAGAACATTCGTCGGAGAAAACCCCAGATGAGTGTGTTTTCATCGCATATTTGTGTATACATGTAAACAAAGTAATATAATGTGTAGTTGTTGTGTATGACCTCACGGAAACGGCCTTGTAGGCTTTTATTCATTACAGAAACTTTTTAAATTATGTTTTTTTGTTTCCAATCAATGATTTGAGTGTGCATGTGCTAAAGGTAGATATATACCGACATATACTGGTTGACGATATATAGGCCGTCGTATTAGAATGACTCGTACTCATGTTTAATATACTGATGTAAATATCAGAGGGAAATGTCTATTGGGCTGCATTTTTAAGAGCTTTGTGTGTGAGTTATGTTAATTAGCATACATATTTTGAATTGAAAGAGAGGGAAAAACAACAACAATTTAGAATTGCATGGACATTTTTTCCATAAAATCATACATCAATTATCAATGATAAATATATTTACAGAAATCTGTCAAAGCCAATATCTGTCCAGAATGAAGAAAAAGAGAAGAAATATAAAGACAATTATGAGGTAAGGACAGAATAATCTGATTACAAATCTATGGTGGTGCTGTCATGGTCATGCTCGTATGGTAGTTGGATTTACAACTACCTGTGCAATCAGTAACTATCACCACTAAAGTTGTGAGTTTGAATCCTGTTCATGGTGATGTGTACTCGATGCAACATTATGTGATAAGTTTGTCAGTGACTTGCTACAGGTCAGTGGTTTTCTCTGGGTACTCTGGTTTCCTCCACCAATAAAACTGACCACCATGATATAGCTGAAATATTGTTGAAAGTGGCGTTAAACACCATAAACCAAACCAACCAAACAAATCTATGGGAGAAATTATGATATGACTCTAAGATTTAACTGCCAATAAGCAAAAAACTTATCTATTTTAATCTATTTCATACATCTTTTTTTTTTACTTCAAAGGTAAGGTTCAGGTACACCAAATGTTTTATCAGGAATAAAAAATTACACCTTCTTTTTTAATTTACTCAATGAAAAATTTTGTTTACAAACCCTATAGACCACATCAGTGGTGTAATTGTTAGTGTGCTCACCCTCAATCACTCACTCAAACCATATAGATCTATGAATTAAAGTTAATTTTAAAATGAAACCAAACACAGTAAATAATATTTCCATTTTTATTATTCATAATCATAACAGGCATTAAAGATGGAGTTTGAAAGATTTGGAAATGAGGACCAGTCCACTATTGGTGTTGGACCATACCATTATGGCAGCCATTATTCTAACAGTGGGATTGTATTACATTTTTTGGTTAGATTACCACCATACACCAAAATGTTTGTCAGTTACCAAGGTATGAAAGTTTCATAATTTTCACTTCATTTCCTTTTTAAAAAATAGTAGATGCTGTATTCGTTGAAAAAGCACATGCATGCATGTACATATACACACATTGAGAATGATTCATTTTATGAAACAAATTTCCATATTGATTTTTTTATGTAAATTTTTTTTTAATGAAAATTGTTGTAGAAAACAGTTTTATGTATTGTCATATTTTACGACATCTTCAGGCCTCAACATTAATTTTTGTCTGATTGTCCGGTACCAGTGAAAACTGACGTCGGATAAGTAGATCTTGTATCACGGTTGTCCAACGGGACAAGTGAAAAAATGACTCCTACCTTTTGAAGGTTATTTTCTATGATAAAAATGTGTTGCTTTGTCATTTTTACAGACTTGATCTTCATAAATGATTATTTTAATGTGTTGAAAATATCAGTTTCCATTGAAGTACACTATTGCTAATTACAGCAATGAACCAAGAGATTTTCCGAACATATACTCAATCCGTATCTTTTCTGCGATTTCATTAAAAGACAACTGGCATTAAGTAGTTATAATGAAATAGAAATAGATTTGTTTATAGTGTTTCCTTCCCCTGCACAATAATTCCCTGGAAACGTAATTATCATGCCCATCGGCATGGATTTATGATATACCCTGATCTTAGAAAGTAGGGATTTACAACAAGTGGCAGAGCTCAATTCAACCAAAAATGTTAAGGTGTCAGATGTTAATTTGCATTGAGGGACATTCAGTAGCTGATTTTGATACACAATCTGCATTCAATAGATGTTCAAAGCATCCTGGATTCAATCCACATTATACGATTACCACTAATATTTAGATGGGCCTGCTATTCGATGAACCAAACTTGGAAATTGATGATTAGACACTCATACCATGATGACATCGTTTGATATCAATGACTTTATGTCTAACTTCTAAGTGTTTGTTAATTTGTCGATTAAAGATGTCATAATCATAATGTCTGTTAGTATTAATTACAGGACGAGATAATGTTTGTGAGACAATAACCAAAACATTTTATACAAATTGCTGATAATTATTCTCTGGTTTTTATAATTTTTATTAAAAAAATTTGGATAGCTAAAAGATTGAGTCGGACAAGTACTTTTTTTAGTTAGTTGTCCGAAGGGACAAGTTAAAAAAAATGTTAATGTAGAGGCCTGATCTTAAGTCAGTGACTTATGGCAGGTCGGTGGTTTTGCACCGGGTACTCCGGTTTCCTCCGCCAAAAAAACTGACCGCTACGATATAACTGAAATGTTGTTAAAAGTGACATTAAACACCATATGATGATGATGATATCGACATCTTAGAATTAATATTAAAAGAAATACTACCAGACTCTTCATTGCCCTCATTTTCCCCCAGACTTTAAATGATAACACTTATTTTTTTCTCGTAATAACTGCAAAATCCTGAAAGAATCATTTCTGTCAGTCATTTATATTTGATTCCATATATTACAATCACCTATTATCCAAACATTGTCAGACATGTTAAATTTGTTATTCAAAAATGAAGGACACTATTCATTTCATAGAGATTATCAGGTGCTTGAAGTATTATCTTTGTTTTGTAGACAATAACTTTGACTTGCCTGATCGTACATTCCACAACATGGAGACCTGTTGGAAACTAGCTAGTTTTCAGTCATCAACTGACTTCAAAGAAATGATTCCTGAATTCTTTTTCCTACCAGAATTTCTGAAAAATTTTGAAGGTAAAAATTTCCACCCTAATTTTCAAATCAGCAATCTCGTTTTAAGTGTTGATCTTTATTGCACAGTGCAAAATGGTCTTTATATGAATTTCTTGTCTTTTCTTACATAATTTAAATATAAGCAAGTCAAATATATAGAAATGACTTTGTAGACATCTAATTTAGTGTGCAGAACACATATCTGTCATAGCTATTAGAAACGCTAAAAAAATCAAAAGATTGGAAATGCAAATGATTTAAAAGTCTTTGGGAACAAGAAAAGTAAATGGCCTATTTAAACATGATAGCTATAATTGACTAGGGTAAACTACAAATGAAGGAGATGAACATTAGTTATATTATATTATATAGTTAAGTTAAATTCAGGAAGGATAGTCAAATACATGATAAATTAGAACATTGTCAATAAAGCAGTTGATTTTAAGAAGGGTTTAATTGTGTATCATATTAAAAGGTTAAACATTCTTGCCACATTTGAGAAAAAAAATCCAATTTTTCAGAGCTAGTTTATAAAGCAAGTTTGTGCTTGTTTATATGAATTTCCAATTTCTATAACAAAAAAAAAATAAATCCCACTATAATAGGTGTACTTGCCTTCTTTTAAAATTTATTCTATGTTACTAAAAATAACTTAAAATATTTTTTTGTTATACATATAGGATTTAACTTTGGTAAGAGACAGAACGATGAATTAGTATCAGATGTAAGCCTTCCACCTTGGTGTAAAAATAATCCACGGTTATTTGTAATGATCATGCGTCAAGCGTTGGAGTCGGACTACGTCAGACATCATCTTCATAATTGGATTGACTTAGTATTTGGTTATAAACAACAGGGAGAGGCAGCATTGAAGTCTATTAATGTATTCCATCCGGCTGTGAGTAATCTACATTCGTTATTGATAATAAAAAAAAAAATGAATATGGATTTATCTTTTTATGTTGATTTTTAACATTAACAGATTTTGAAAAACATTAATACAACATTTCTTTGTTGCCATGTGATATAAGAAAAGAATCTATCTCCAGTTAAAAGTGTTGTTTTTTGTATCACATAAGTGTGAAAAAGCTGTATCTGCAATGGTCAGAACTCCCTTGGTGCAAACAGTGTAAGCATATAGAGAAGGCACAGTGGTCTAGCTATCAAAGGCTTTCAATCATTAATATTGTTTATTATCCTATCATCAAGGACATGTATGTTTGCACCCAGCTCAGGGTTATGTGCTCTTGACTTGGACTCTAAATGAGAAAATTGAGGATAAATTTTCTTTTGTGTTTGGATGTTTTCTCTGGTTGCTTCACTTTCTTCCACAACTAAACCTTATCACCTTGATATGGCAAAAATATCACTGACAGTGGTATAAACCAACCATTCATTCAATACAAACTTATTGGTGAATTTGATACAGATTATTTTTATTCATAATAATTATATTACTTCTGTTTTTCATTGAAATAATACAATATGATTGGTTATGAAGTGGTCACATGATTATAAAAGAGATGATTTTACATCCCAATAAAACTCAAACCAGAACTTGCATGTGCCTCCATGACAACGTCAGATGTAAACAATCGATGGCGTAGTAATTTCCAACAGCAAATAATTTAACAAATAAAATTCACAACGAAAAATTCAACTATATTAAATTTTGGTGTGATTTAAATGTAATTATAAGAATTGCTTAAATAATTTTTTTTTTTTTTTCATATACAGATTTTGTCTTGAGAGTTTGGGTTTCATTCACTGGTAAAACTGATTGATATATTGATGACAGTAGTATAAAACACTCAACAATCAATATACATGTAGATTGAAACCTGTCTTAACCAAACCTCCATGTGACCAATTTTTATGATCAAAGGGAACAGGAGTTCAATTTATACAGGTTAAATTAAAAAAGATTTCCTATATTGGGACTTTGTGAAAGTTCAGTTTATACAGGATTTCGTTTTATTTAGAGTTGGGTTTGGACAGGTTCCACTGTATTATAAAATATTCTACAGGAAGAAAAGTTGTGACCTCTTGAAGAAGGTGTTTAATATTACAACTTTACATTTTCTTTGTTTTTACAGACTTACTTTGGAATAGATGTTGACCATGTTCAAGACAAACTAAAGAGACATGCTTTAAGGACAATGATAAACACGTATGGTCAGACTCCTAAGCAGCTCTTCAGAAATCCTCACCTTCAAGGAACATATGTACGAGGAAACATGCTTAAAGTTATCCACCAGTTAGTACAACAGTCATACAGTGTTAGAGTAGAGGCAGATTTTGATCGTGGTCATACATATGTGGTGAGTTGTTTTTTTTTAAAGATGAAATGGATGAAAAAAGGGGGGTTGTGGATACAGGACAATTTAAAAGTTGCAAAAAATTACTTTCTATATAACAACATCCAGCATGGAGTCTTGTCATGTAACCTTTATTATATAACAACATCCAGCATAGAGTCTTGTCATGTAACCTTTATTATATAACAACATCCAGCATAGAGTCTTGTCATGTAACCTTTATTATATAACAACATCCAGCATAGAGTCTTGTCATGTAACCTTTATTATATAACAACATCCAGCATAGAGTCTTGTCATGTAACCTTTATTATATAACAACATCCAGCATAGAGTCTTGTCATGTAACCTTTATTATATAACAACATCCAGCATAGAGTCTTGTCATGTAACCTTTATTTATATTCATACGCTCTCTAATCCCACATACATTTGGTATGCTGTTCAACACCTCAAGATTTTGTAAGACCTTCACTGATTGGTCTTTTGTTTTAGACGTAACCTGTTATTGGTTGGATAAAGTCAAATACATGTAAAAGATCCATCCAAGATTAAATTTTGATTAGATTACCACTGGTCATCAAGCTAGCACTTCCTTTTAACAGGGAGCTGTCATGGTCGTGATTTTATGGTAGCTTGATTTACAACTACCTATGTAATCAATGCCTAACACCTAATGTTGCGATTTCGATTCTGCTGAGTCAAGGTATACTCGATACAACATTATGTGATAAAGTTTGTCAGTGACTTGAGACAGGTCTGTGTTTTTCTCCGGTTACTCTGGTTTCCTCCACCAAAAAAACTAACCGCCATGATATAACTGAGATATTGTTGAAAGACACAGAAAGTGGCCTTAAATACCATAACCCCTCACCCTTTTAGCATGTTCTTTATTAATAATCAAGACTATTTTGTATGCCATTTATAACAAGGAAATTATAATACAAAAACTAACTGCAATTATTGATGTTTTCAGGCCAGTCCATTGGATTGTGTAGATGGTCTGAAATGGGGAAGTTACATAGGCTCACCAGCCCATCCACCACCTAAAATTGTTTGGAAGGAGAAATATTCTCAAGTGGTTGCCTCCCTTTTACCACTTCCCACTGGAGATGTCATTGGTGTTGGAGAAGATACATGCTGTCTAACAATGCATAGTAAACAGAAAGGTAACTTAAAATGTATGCCATCATATTATTATGTCTCCCCTTCGAACGAAGACAGACATATTGTTTTAGTCTGATTTTTTCTTCCACTTCTTCCGCTTCCGCTTCTTCTTCTTCTTCTGCTTCTTCTCAGCAAAGCTTGTCCAGACCATAACTTTTTTGTCTTTCCAGATAGGTCAATGATAATTGGTATGTGGGTGCATGACTATAAGGCGGTGTGTCGCGTACCGTAATGACCTTCGTGGGACCTTGACCTTTGACCTCAAGGTCAAATAATTGTTTTTTAAATAGTATTTTCTTGTCTGGGCCATAACATTTTTGTCTTTTGAGATAGGTCAATGATATTTGGTATGTGGGTGCATGACCTTAAGGTGGTGTGTCACATACCATAACGACCTTCATGGGACCTTGACCTTTGACCTCAAGGTCAAATAATTGTTTTTCAAATAGTATTTATTTGATATGTGGGTGCATGACCATAAGGCGGTGTGTCGCATGCTGTAATGATCTTTGTGGGACCTTGATCTTTGACCTCCAGGTCAAATAATTGTTTTTTAAATAGTATTTTCTTGTCTAGGCCATAAAATTTTTGTCTTTCAAGATAGGTCAATTATATTTGGTATGTGGGTGCATGACCATAAAGTGGTGTGTCGCATACCGTAATAACCTTCGTGGGACCTTGACGTTTAACCTCAAGGTCGAATAATTGTTTTTTTAAATAGTATTTTCTTGTCTGGGCCATGACATTTTTGTCTTTCGAGATAGGTCAATGATATTTGGTATGTGGGTGCATGACCATAAGGTGGTGTGTCACGTACTGTAATGAAATTTGTGGGACCTTGACCTTTGACCTCAAGGTCAAATAATTGTTTTTTAAATAGCATTTTCTTGCCCGGGCCATAACATTTTTGTTTTTCGAGATAGGTTGTTGTACAGATGGCCGCATTAAGGGGAGACATAAGTTTTAGGTATCTAAAACAGTTCATCCTAGTAGTGGCATTTCATCATCGTTGTGGTTTCCTGTCTGTAGACAACATTTTTTATTCACAATATCTTGTAATCAGTGCCTATCACCACTGATGTTGTGTGAGTTCGAATCTCGATCAGAGCGAGGTGTACAACATCATGTGATAATGTTTGTCAGTGATTTGCGACAGGTGGTTGGTTTTCTCCGGGTCCTCCAGTTTCCTCCACCAATAAAACCGACCGCCACGATATAACTGAAATATTGTTGAAAGTGGTGTTAAACAAACAAACACAATATCCTGCGTTCTGTTTAACCAATATTTATGAAATTTTAATGCATTGATCCATGGTACAGAAATAAGGTTTGTGTGATCTTGGAGATTCTCCAACACTACTTGCATGTTAAAAATACCTTATGTAGGATTTGAAAAAAAAATTAGCGGTATGTTCATTGTAACGGATACAAAATATTTATTTTTTTCGTCCCTACCCTACTCCTCATACTTTTATAGTGTCAGTCAAATGTTGTTGTTCCATTCTGTTACATTTCTGTATAATATTTGCATATTGTTGAACTTGTTCATGTCGAGAATATGCAAGAAATATTAGCAACTTGCATACCTGGCAACTCGCACGATTTCGGCGGGTCACACCAGGGAATTCTACCCTTGACCCGATGAAAGTGTTGTCACCCCGTTGAGCAACCAAGAACCAGCCAACTATTATACAGTTGGATTTTAAAGTCAATATCACTATCTAGTAGATGTAAATAAATGGTGTATATTTAATATTTTGTACTGTAGTAACCAAGTTATACAACACGACAGATGTAGTATGGGCAGCCATTGTGACGTGGAAGTTTCCAGATGGTATACTCAGGATTAATAACAGACCAGACCAACCATTTCTTAACTTAATACAACACAGTCCCTTTGATATGGTAAGTGTACAGATAGAAGTTTACTACATTCAAATTTATTGAGCATGCCGTGTTACAATAAATATTTACAGATTCAATTTTTTTAGAAATATTAAAATCAACGACCTTCCTCAGATTTCTGAATTTTGTAGTTTGGTGTTATATAAAACATGGTTAAGTTAAGTCATTTTCCAAATTTTAATTAATTGCTGCAGTTAACATAATTACATTGAATATGTATTATTATTATACCTTACATTATATATTATATATAAAATAAAAGTGATGTTTTTACAAAATTGGTACCCCAGGGAAACATCACTGTTGTTCACCAGTTGACAAATGTAATGTTCCATGTCTGTCTGGAAATGTATCCGTTTTTGCATTCCGGAATTACAATCTTGACCGGAAGTTAAAAACACAAATATGAAGTTTATGAAGACACAAGATAAAAACACACAAATAAGTGTTTATTGCATCCAACATTACTGTAAATAGAGTAAAACAATTATTGCCTGCACTTGCGGTGAACATCATACTCGGGTGAACAATTATGATGTTCACCTTAAGTGCAGGCAATAATTGTATATTGTTTTGTGTGCAAACTGTCGAACACAAAACCACACACAACAATTTATACTCTATTCATTACATTATTAGCCATAAATGATTTATGCCTGTGCTTATTATAACCAAGTTACCTATATGTAAATTTATATACATTTATGTTATTGATTTACCTTCATAATTCTTCTCCATTTTAGATTACCTGTATATCAGCAATAGCTGATTGTCCTTTGATGTTTGTTGGTTGTGAGAGTGGATCTATTACTGTGTATCAGACAGTGTTCAACCAAGCAAAAGTAAGAGGTTTTTTTTCATTTCAAATGCCTATTCATTGTATAATGTGAGATGAGAGAAATTAATTATTTGAAAGTTATATTTGTTAATCGATACTTTGGACATTTTTCCTGTGCACCACAAAATAGCTGAATTACTGCTAAAGTTGGTGCTAACAACAACCAATCAATCAATCAATCAATCAATCCTGTCATCTGATATTGTGATATTGTCAGTATTAACGAACTGACTCCGATACTGAAAATTATCAGTCAAGTGTGACAAAACTGACATCAAATGCATTATGATATTACAGACGAAAATAATAACAGCAGTTTGGAAGGTCTCGACATTCATTATCAGTAGTATCCCAGCAAGTCCTATTGGACTCACTGTGATGTTAGTGATAATGTTTGTCTCGACCTCCATAACTACCGTTTTTCTATGTATATATATTGTGACAAAAATTTCAAAATTTCAATAACAATATAATATGTTTGAAACAGCATGTATTGTTAAATTAATTTTCATTATATTAAGTTATGTCCCTTCTTGAATTTGATATGAATGTTTTTTTAATGTTTGATAGTACAGTGTAGTCGCAATGTAGTATTTTTAATCAGTGGTAGATTTCACTGCAGATATGACATATATCTTAGTGGAACTTGTGCAATCCGACACCTGAGTTTTCCGACATCCTGTGACACCCTACAAAAATTTATGGTCCCAAAGTATTTCTGTTACTGTGAAAGTACTTTTCTTCGTGGGTATCAATTTTCGTGGTTTGGTTAAAAATTACAAGTTCATGGATTCGTAAATTCGTGGATTTTGTGTTTGTACGCAAAATAAAATTTGAGGATTTTATATTTTCAACATAATAAGTTTCATTCGATAGCAAATCTTCAAGAAAGCTTCAATACATTAGACAGAAGAGCTGTATAATTATGTAATAGGAGGTGGAACGTGGATATTAAAGTGTTCATTTTGACAGTTGTAGAAAATTCCAGCATTTGTAAATTTAACAGAATTTATTTGATCGAATTTGAAAATATAAAAAAATCTAATGAAATTACTTTATTAGCACATACAGTAGCTATTTCCTATAATATATATTAAATTCGTTTTGATGTCTTATCTCAAATTGAAACCATACATAGTCGTGTCACAAGATTAATCCTGACTCGGGGCAAATGTACAGTTAACTTATGCATAATTGATCATTAATTGTTTAAGGAAAGGTGATAAAATATGTTAATTGAAGCAAGAGTGTTGTACTTTAATAGAGAAATGTTTTTACAACGCTTAGAAGTGTGTCACCGTCAGTAAATGGTTTGGAAGTAAATTTGATTTCCATAACCGGAAGTTGTTCAAATCTTTAAACATATAAACATTTCTGTCGTTTTTATGTATGCATTCAAAATCAAATAATTCACAAACATGTTCACGTGGATTATAACCCATTAAAAGGTATGCTCATACTTATTTTTGTCATTAAAATTGTCCAGAATGTCGAGGTCACTCGAGGACAGCATTTGCCAACATATCGAAGTCAAACTGCTTCCCAAGTTTCATTGTTCGTTGGATTCTTAATTTCGTGAGTCAGTCTACCCACGAAATCCACGGAAATTGGTACCCCACGAATAAAAGTGATTTCACAGTAACTAATATAAAACCTGAGTATTCTGACATCCTGTACAATCCAACACATTTCCCTAGTCCCTTGATGTGTCATATTTGACAGGTTCCACTGTACAAGGTATGTATATAAAATAGTCAATGAAACTCAATATACAAAAATTGGTTAAATGACAACAATAAAAGATGTTTTTCTTCTTCAGGAAAGTGACATACAGATAAAGGGAGCTAAGCATGTATTGTATGGCCATACAAGGAGAATCACACAGATTGTTATTTGCAAACCTTACAGTATTTTTGTCAGTGCCAGTGAAGATAAATCTTGCATCATCTGGGATTTAAATAGGCAAGTGAAATTACAATATCAAATTTAAATCCTAGAAGGGTAATTTTTTACCTCTGGATTTGTAGATCATTAAAAATCTCCTTTTTTGGGGCAAAAAGCAACAAAATATCAATTAAAGTGAATTTTAATAAGAAAAAATCATATCTAATGTGGCAGGAATCATGCAATATTTATATATAATATTTATTTTGCATATAATAAGACAATTTATTTCATAAACTATGTGCAATTATGAATAATATAGAATATAATAAAACAGGAGGTTTGTTGGTATGGTTTGCTATACTCTGTGTCATATGAATGGTTTGTTATACTCTGTGTCATATGAATGGTTTGCTATACTCTGTGTCATATGAATGGTTTGCTATGCTCTGTGTCATATGAATGTTTTGCTATGCTCTGTGTCATATGAATGGTTTGCTATGCTCTGTGTCATATGAATGTTTTGCTATGCTCTGTGTCATATGAATGGTTTGCTATGCTCTGTGTCATATGAATGGTTTGCTATACTCTGTGTCATATGAATGGTTTGCTATGCTCTGTGTCATATGAATGGTTTGCTATGCTCTGTGTCATATGAATGGTTTGCTATGCTCTGTGTCATATGAATGGTTTGCTATACTCTGTGTCATATGAATTGGTTTGCTATGCTCTGTGTCATATGAATGGTTTGCTATGCTCTGTGTCATATGAATGGTTTGCTATGCTCTGTGTCATATGAATGGTTTGCTATACTCTATGTCATATGAATGGTTTGCTATGCTCTGTGTCATATGAATGGTTTGCTATACTCTGTGTCATATGAATTGGTTTGCTATACTCTGTGTCATATGAATGGTTTGCTATGCTCTGTGTCATATGAATTGTTGGCTAAACTCTGTGTCATATGAATGGTTTGCTATACTCTGTGTCATATGAATGGTTTGCTATACTCTGTGTCATATGAATTGGTTTGCTATACTCTGTGTCATATGAATGGTTTGCTATACTCTGTGTCATATGAATTGGTTTGCTATACTCTGTGTCATATGAATTGGTTTGCTATACTCTGTGTCATATGAATGGTTTGCTATACTCTGTGTCATATGAATTGGTTTGCTATACTCTGTGTCATATGAATGGTTTGCTATACTCTGTGTCATATGAATTGGTTTGCTATACTCTGTGTCATATGAATGGTTTGCTATGCTCTGTGTCATATGAATGGTTTGCTATACTCTGTGTCATATGAATGGTTTGCTATGCTCTGTGTCATATGAATGGTTTGCTATACTCTGTGTCATATGAATGGTTTGCTATACTCTGTGTCATATGAATGGTTTGCTATACTCTGTGTCATATGAATGGTTTGCTATACTCTGTGTCATATGAATTGGTTTGCTATACTCTGTGTCATATGAATGGTTTGCTATACTCTGTGTCATATGAATGGTTTGCTATACTCTGTGTCATATGAATGGTTTGCTATGCTCTGTGTCATATGAATGGTTTGCTATACTCTGTGTCATATGAATGGTTTGCTATACTCTGTGTCATATGAATGGTTTGCTATACTCTGTGTCATATGATTGGTTTGCTATACTCTGTGTCATATGAATGGTTTGCTATACTCTGTGTCATATGATTGGTTTGCTATACTCTGTGTCATATGAATGGTTTGCTATACTCTGTGTCATATGAATGGTTTGCTATACTCTGTGTCATATGAATGGTTTGCTATGCTCTGTGTCATATGAATGGTTTGCTATACTCTGTGTCATATGAATGGTTTGCTATACTCTGTGTCATATGAATGGTTTGCTATACTCTGTGTCATATGAATTGGTTTGCTATACTCTGTGTCATATGAATGGTTTGCTATACTCTGTGTCATATGAATTGGTTTGCTATACTCTGTGTCATATGAACCAGTTTGCCAAAATATGGTCTTTTGTTGAGGACATTTGATTAAATGCTCCCATATTACACTTACAGTAGTAGAAAGGTTTTATTATATATATATGTTGTATGTACAGTTAGGACACAAAATAGTCAGTTTAGTAGTACATTTTAGACCTATTGTTTATATGGTCAGTATCATATGGATTAAACTACATATGTCATGTCAAGGTTAGCATTTTCACATCGAGAGATGTAGATTATGGTTTCGAGCCCCCGTCGGATCAAACTACAGACTATGAAATTGGTATTTGTTGCTTCTCCGCTAAGCATTCAGCATTAAGGAATAAGAGCAAAATAATGTGTCCGAGCGAAGCGACATGTCTACCTGCAGACTGTTGTTTCAGTGAGCTAATTGTTGGTCTAGTACAAAGTATACATCATCATCATTTCATCAAATGTAACTTCTTCTTGCCATGATGTAGTTGAAAATAAAAAATGAAATGTTCACTCATTTGGCATTAAACAACAATCACTCACTTGTATTGTTTATGTTGTCGGTCATTCTTTACAACAGTTAAATATTAAATACATATTACATAATTAATTTTTGCACTGGTGTTTATTTTTTCAATACATGTATCTCATTTTATTGCAGACGGAGCTATGTGAGGTCAATTGAAGGTCACAATCAAGGAGTAGATGTTGTAGCTGTTAGTCCTACTGCTGGTGATATAGTCTCTTCATGTAGAAAAGGTAATGTCAAGGTCAATTGAAGGTCACAATCAAGGAGTAGATGTAGCTGTTAGCCCTACTGCTGGTGATATAGTCTCTTCATGTAGAAAAGGTAATGTCAAGGTCAATTGAAGGTCACAATGAAGGAGTAGATGTTGTAGCTGTTAGCCCTACTGCTGGTGATATAGTCTCTTCATGTAGAAAAGGTAATGTAAAATAAGGTCAATTGAAGGTCACAATCAAGGGGTAGATGTTGTAGCTGTTAGTCCTACTGCTGGTGATATAGTCTCTTCATGTAGAAAAGGTAATGTATAATAAGATCAATTGAAGGTCACAATCAAGGGGTAGATGTTGTAGCTGTTAGTCCTACTGGTGGTGACATAGTCTCTTCATGTAGAAAAGGTAATGTCAAGGTCAATTGAAGGTCACAATCAAAGAGTAGATGTTGTAGCTGTTAGTCCTACTGCTGGGGATATAGTCTCTTCATGTAGAAAAGGTAATGTCAAGGTCAATTGAAGGTCACAATGAAGGAGTAGATGTTGTAGCTGTTAGCCCTACTGCTGGTGATATAGTCTCTTCATGTAGAAAAGGTAATGTAAAATAAGGTCAATTGAAGGTCACAATCAAGGGGTAGATGTTGTAGCTGTTAGTCCTACTGCTGGTGATATAGTCTCTTCATGTAGAAAAGGTAATGTCAAGGTCAATTGAAGGTCACAATCAAGGAGTAGATGTAGCTGTTAGCCCTACTGCTGGTGATATAGTCTCTTCATGTAGAAAAGGTAATGTCAAGGTCAATTGAAGGTCACAATGAAGGAGTAGATGTTGTAGCTGTTAGCCCTACTGCTGGTGATATAGTCTCTTCATGTAGAAAAGGTAATGTAAAATAAGGTCAATTGAAGGTCACAATCAAGGGGTAGATGTTGTAGCTGTTAGTCCTACTGCTGGTGATATAGTCTCTTCATGTAGAAAAGGTAATGTAAAATAAGATCAATTGAAGGTCACAATCAAGGGGTAGATGTTGTAGCTGTTAGTCCTACTGGTGGTGACATAGTCTCTTCATGTAGAAAAGGTAATGTCAAGGTCAATTGAAGGTCACAATCAAAGAGTAGATGTTGTAGCTGTTAGTCCTACTGCTGGGGATATAGTCTCTTCATGTAGAAAAGGTAATGTCAAGGTCAATTGAAGGTCACAATGAAGGAGTAGATGTTGTAGCTGTTAGCCCTACTGCTGGTGATATAGTCTCTTCATGTAGAAAAGGTAATGTAAAATAAGGTCAATTGAAGGTCACAATCAAGGGGTAGATGTTGTAGCTGTTAGTCCTACTGCTGGTGATATAGTCTCTTCATGTAGAAAAGGTAATGTCAAGGTCAATTGAAGGTCACAATCAAAGAGTAGATGTTGTAGCTGTTAGTCCTACTGCTGGGGATATAGTCTCTTCATGTAGAAAAGGTAATGTCAAGGTCAATTGAAGGTCACAATGAAGGAGTAGATGTTGTAGCTGTTAGCCCTACTACTGGGGATATAGTCTCTTCATGTAGAAAAGGTAATGTCAAGGTCAATTGAAGGTCACAATGAAGGAGTAGATGTTGTAGCTGTTAGTCCTACTGCTGGTGATATAGTCTCTTCATGTAGAAAAGGTAATGTTAAATAAGGTCAATTGAAGGTCACAATCAAGGAGTAGATGTAGCTGTTAGGCCTATTGCTGGTGATATAGTCTCTTTATGTAGAAAAGGTAATGTTAAATAAGGTCAATTGAAGGTCACAATCAAGGAGTAGATGTTGTAGCTGTTAATCCTACTGCCGGTGATATAGTCTCTTCATGTAGAAAAGGTAATGTCAAGGTCAATTGAAGGTCACAATCAAAGAGTAGATGTTGTAGCTGTTAGTCCTACTGCTGGGGATATAGTCTCTTTATGTAGAAAAGATAATGTTAAATAAGGTCAATTGAAGGTCACAATCAAGGAGTAGATGTAGCTGTTAGCCCTACTGCTGGTGATATAGTCTCTTCATGTAGAAAAGGTAATGTAAAATAGGTCAATTGAAGGTCACAATCAAGGGGTAGATGTTGTAGCTGTTAGCCCTACTGCTGGTGATATAGTCTCTTCATGTAGAAAAGGTAATGTCAAGGTCAATTGAAGGTCACAATGAAGAAGTAGATGTTGTAGCTATTAACCCTACTGCTGGTGATATAGTCTCTTCATGTAGAAAAGGTAATGTCGAGTTCAATTGAAGGTCACAATCAAGGAGTAGATGTAGCTGTTAGCCCTACTGCTGGTGATATAGTCTCTTCATGTAGAAAAGGTAATGTCAAGGTCAATTGAAGGTCACAATGAAGGAGTAGATGTTGTAGCTGTTAGCCCTACTGCTGGTGATATAGTCTCTTCATGTAGAAAAGGTAATGTTAAATAAGGTCAATTGAAGGTCACAATCAAGGAGTAGATGTAGCTGTTAGGCCTACTGCTGGTGATATAGTCTCTTCATGTAGAAAAGGTAATGTTAAATAAGGTCAATTGAAGGTCACAATCAAGGAGTAGATGTAGCTGTTAGGCCTACTGCTGGTGATATAGTCTCTTCATGTAGAAAAGGTAATGTCAAGGTCAATTGAAGGTCACAATCAAGGAGTAGATGTTGTAGCTGTTAACCCTACTGCTGGTGATATAGTCTCTTCATGTAGAAAAGGTAATGTCAAGTTCAATTGAAGGTCACAATCAAGGAGTAGATGTAGCTGTTAGCCCTACTGCTGGTGATATAGTCTCTTCATGTAGAAAAGGTAATGTAAAATAAGGTCAATTGAAGGTCACAATCAAGGGGTAGATGTAGCTGTTAGGCCTACTGCTGGTGATATAGTCTCTTCATGTAGAAAAGGTAATGTCAAGGTCAATTGAAGGTCACAATCAAGGAGTAGATGTTGTAGCTGTTAGCCCTACTGCTGGTGATAGTCTCTTCATGTAGAAAAGGTAATGTCAAGGTCAATTGAAGGTCACAATCCAGGAGTAGATGTTGTAGCTGTTAGCCCTACTGCTGGTGATATAGTCTCTTCATGTAGAAAAGGTAATGTAAAATAAGGTCAATTGAAGGTCACAATCAAAGAGTAGATGTTGTAGCTGTTAGTCCTACTGCTGGTGATATAGTCTCTTCATGTAGAAAAGGTAATGTCAAGGTCGATTGAAGGTCACAATGAAGGAGTAGATGTTGTAGCCGTTAGTCTTACTGCTGGTGATATAGTCTCTTCATGTAGAAAAGGTAATGTTAAGGTCAATTGAAGGTCACAATCAAAGAGTAGATGTTGTAGCTGTTAGCCCTACTGCTGGTGATATAGTCTCTTCATGTAGAAAAGGTAATGTCAAGGTCAATTGAAGGTCACAATGAAGAAGTAGATGTTGTAGCTATTAACCCTACTGCTGGTGATATAGTCTCTTCATGTAGAAAAGGTAATGTCGAGTTCAATTGAAGGTCACAATCAAGGAGTAGATGTAGCTGTTAGCCCTACTGCTGGTGATATAGTCTCTTCATGTAGAAAAGGTAATGTCAAGGTCAATTGAAGGTCACAATGAAGGAGTAGATGTTGTAGCTGTTAGCCCTACTGCTGGTGATATAGTCTCTTCATGTAGAAAAGGTAATGTTAAATAAGGTCAATTGAAGGTCACAATCAAGGAGTAGATGTAGCTGTTAGGCCTACTGCTGGTGATATAGTCTCTTCATGTAGAAAAGGTAATGTTAAATAAGGTCAATTGAAGGTCACAATCAAGGAGTAGATGTAGCTGTTAGGCCTACTGCTGGTGATATAGTCTCTTCATGTAGAAAAGGTAATGTCAAGGTCAATTGAAGGTCACAATCAAGGAGTAGATGTTGTAGCTGTTAACCCTACTGCTGGTGATATAGTCTCTTCATGTAGAAAAGGTAATGTAAAATAAGATCAATTGAAGGTCACAATCAAGGGGTAGATGTTGTAGCTGTTAGTCCTACTGGTGGTGACATAGTCTCTTCATGTAGAAAAGGTAATGTCAAGGTCAATTGAAGGTCACAATCAAAGAGTAGATGTTGTAGCTGTTAGTCCTACTGCTGGGGATATAGTCTCTTCATGTAGAAAAGGTAATGTCAAGGTCAATTGAAGGTCACAATGAAGGAGTAGATGTTGTAGCTGTTAGCCCTACTGCTGGTGATATAGTCTCTTCATGTAGAAAAGGTAATGTAAAATAAGGTCAATTGAAGGTCACAATCAAGGGGTAGATGTTGTAGCTGTTAGTCCTACTGCTGGTGATATAGTCTCTTCATGTAGAAAAGGTAATGTCAAGGTCAATTGAAGGTCACAATCAAAGAGTAGATGTTGTAGCTGTTAGTCCTACTGCTGGGGATATAGTCTCTTCATGTAGAAAAGGTAATGTCAAGGTCAATTGAAGGTCACAATGAAGGAGTAGATGTTGTAGCTGTTAGCCCTACTACTGGGGATATAGTCTCTTCATGTAGAAAAGGTAATGTCAAGGTCAATTGAAGGTCACAATGAAGGAGTAGATGTTGTAGCTGTTAGTCCTACTGCTGGTGATATAGTCTCTTCATGTAGAAAAGGTAATGTTAAATAAGGTCAATTGAAGGTCACAATCAAGGAGTAGATGTAGCTGTTAGGCCTATTGCTGGTGATATAGTCTCTTTATGTAGAAAAGGTAATGTTAAATAAGGTCAATTGAAGGTCACAATCAAGGAGTAGATGTTGTAGCTGTTAATCCTACTGCCGGTGATATAGTCTCTTCATGTAGAAAAGGTAATGTCAAGGTCAATTGAAGGTCACAATCAAAGAGTAGATGTTGTAGCTGTTAGTCCTACTGCTGGGGATATAGTCTCTTTATGTAGAAAAGATAATGTTAAATAAGGTCAATTGAAGGTCACAATCAAGGAGTAGATGTAGCTGTTAGCCCTACTGCTGGTGATATAGTCTCTTCATGTAGAAAAGGTAATGTAAAATAGGTCAATTGAAGGTCACAATCAAGGGGTAGATGTTGTAGCTGTTAGCCCTACTGCTGGTGATATAGTCTCTTCATGTAGAAAAGGTAATGTCAAGGTCAATTGAAGGTCACAATGAAGAAGTAGATGTTGTAGCTATTAACCCTACTGCTGGTGATATAGTCTCTTCATGTAGAAAAGGTAATGTCGAGTTCAATTGAAGGTCACAATCAAGGAGTAGATGTAGCTGTTAGCCCTACTGCTGGTGATATAGTCTCTTCATGTAGAAAAGGTAATGTCAAGGTCAATTGAAGGTCACAATGAAGGAGTAGATGTTGTAGCTGTTAGCCCTACTGCTGGTGATATAGTCTCTTCATGTAGAAAAGGTAATGTTAAATAAGGTCAATTGAAGGTCACAATCAAGGAGTAGATGTAGCTGTTAGGCCTACTGCTGGTGATATAGTCTCTTCATGTAGAAAAGGTAATGTTAAATAAGGTCAATTGAAGGTCACAATCAAGGAGTAGATGTAGCTGTTAGGCCTACTGCTGGTGATATAGTCTCTTCATGTAGAAAAGGTAATGTCAAGGTCAATTGAAGGTCACAATCAAGGAGTAGATGTTGTAGCTGTTAACCCTACTGCTGGTGATATAGTCTCTTCATGTAGAAAAGGTAATGTCAAGTTCAATTGAAGGTCACAATCAAGGAGTAGATGTAGCTGTTAGCCCTACTGCTGGTGATATAGTCTCTTCATGTAGAAAAGGTAATGTAAAATAAGGTCAATTGAAGGTCACAATCAAGGGGTAGATGTAGCTGTTAGGCCTACTGCTGGTGATATAGTCTCTTCATGTAGAAAAGGTAATGTCAAGGTCAATTGAAGGTCACAATCAAGGAGTAGATGTTGTAGCTGTTAGCCCTACTGCTGGTGATAGTCTCTTCATGTAGAAAAGGTAATGTCAAGGTCAATTGAAGGTCACAATCCAGGAGTAGATGTTGTAGCTGTTAGCCCTACTGCTGGTGATATAGTCTCTTCATGTAGAAAAGGTAATGTAAAATAAGGTCAATTGAAGGTCACAATCAAAGAGTAGATGTTGTAGCTGTTAGTCCTACTGCTGGTGATATAGTCTCTTCATGTAGAAAAGGTAATGTCAAGGTCGATTGAAGGTCACAATGAAGGAGTAGATGTTGTAGCCGTTAGTCTTACTGCTGGTGATATAGTCCCTTCATGTAGAAAAGGTAATGTTAAGGTCAATTGAAGGTCACAATCAAAGAGTAGATGTTGTAGCTGTTAGCCCTACTGCTGGTGATATAGTCTCTTCATGTAGAAAAGGTAATGTCAAGGTCAATTGAAGGTCACAATGAAGAAGTAGATGTTGTAGCTATTAACCCTACTGCTGGTGATATAGTCTCTTCATGTAGAAAAGGTAATGTCGAGTTCAATTGAAGGTCACAATCAAGGAGTAGATGTAGCTGTTAGCCCTACTGCTGGTGATATAGTCTCTTCATGTAGAAAAGGTAATGTCAAGGTCAATTGAAGGTCACAATGAAGGAGTAGATGTTGTAGCTGTTAGCCCTACTGCTGGTGATATAGTCTCTTCATGTAGAAAAGGTAATGTTAAATAAGGTCAATTGAAGGTCACAATCAAGGAGTAGATGTAGCTGTTAGGCCTACTGCTGGTGATATAGTCTCTTCATGTAGAAAAGGTAATGTTAAATAAGGTCAATTGAAGGTCACAATCAAGGAGTAGATGTAGCTGTTAGGCCTACTGCTGGTGATATAGTCTCTTCATGTAGAAAAGGTAATGTCAAGGTCAATTGAAGGTCACAATCAAGGAGTAGATGTTGTAGCTGTTAACCCTACTGCTGGTGATATAGTCTCTTCATGTAGAAAAGGTAATGTCAAGTTCAATTGAAGGTCACAATCAAGGAGTAGATGTAGCTGTTAGCCCTACTGCTGGTGATATAGTCTCTTCATGTAGAAAAGGTAATGTAAAATAAGGTCAATTGAAGGTCACAATCAAGGGGTAGATGTAGCTGTTAGGCCTACTGCTGGTGATATAGTCTCTTCATGTAGAAAAGGTAATGTCAAGGTCAATTGAAGGTCACAATCAAGGAGTAGATGTTGTAGCTGTTAGCCCTACTGCTGGTGATAGTCTCTTCATGTAGAAAAGGTAATGTCAAGGTCAATTGAAGGTCACAATCAAGGAGTAGATGTTGTAGCTGTTAGCCCTACTGCTGGTGATATAGTCTCTTCATGTAGAAAAGGTAATGTAAAATAAGGTCAATTGAAGGTCACAATCAAAGAGTAGATGTTGTAGCTGTTAGTCCTACTGCTGGTGATATAGTCTCTTCATGTAGAAAAGGTAATGTCAAGGTCGATTGAAGGTCACAATGAAGGAGTAGATGTTGTAGCCGTTAGTCTTACTGCTGGTGATATAGTCTCTTCATGTAGAAAAGGTAATGTTAAGGTCAATTGAAGGTCACAATCAAGGAGTATATGTTGTAGCTGTTAGTCCTAATGCTGGTGATATAGTCTCTTCATGTAGAAAAGGCAATGTCAAGGTCAATTGAAGGTCACAATCAAAGAGTAGATGTTGTAGCTGTTAGTCCTACTGCTGGGGATATAGTCTCTTCATGTAGAAAAGGCAATGTCAAGGTCAATTGAAGGTCACAATCAAGGAGTAAATGTAGCTGTTAGTCCTACTGCTGGTGATATAGTCTCTTCATGTAGAAAAGGTAATGTAAAATAAGGTCAATTGACAGTCACAATCAAGGAGTATATGTTGTAGCTGTTAGTCCTACTGCTGGTGATATAGTTTCTTCATGTAGAAAAGGTAATGTCAAGGTCAAGTTCAAGTTGAAGGTAATGAGTTAGGGTTAGGTGTAGTTTTTTAATTATAAGATTAGTTCTTTACCAAACTTGACCACATGATTTCCCTGTGGAAGGGGAAGAACCCTATTTATTTTGGGGTCATTAGGTCAAAGGTCAAGGTTACTGTTACTATGAATATAATTTTTGACAACAGGGTCGTTTCCGCACGATAACTTTAGTTCTGTATATTGGATCTTTACCAAACTTAGCCACATGATTACCGTTTGATAATTTATATAGACGGGCATATTTTGTGATGCACACATTTCTTGTTTTATATTGAATATTTGTAAATATTTCTTAGTGAAAAGTGAAAAGAGAAATAAATTTGTCATGGATTTATAAAGTTTAATGTAAAATAAAATATTTTATGATAATGATTACATATCAATCCTGAGAAGAAAAAGTTTATCGTGAAATTGAAAATGTTTTGTAGACCTAGGAAGCTGCCTACATTCAGAAGAATAAACTTATTGTGAAATTTGAAATGTTTTTCAGGCCTAGGAAGCTGCCTACATCTCCATAGTATTAATGCTGAACAGGTGGCCAAGTATATATCTCAAGACCATGTGATCACCTGTCTCACTTTCTCCTCAGCTCCAGAAGGACAGTCTGTTAATGTTATTGCAGGTGGTCTGGATAATGGAGTCATCAGGTAAATTTGATAATTTCATGATTCTGCACAATTGACTCAAATTTTAATTTTTAGTTTAAACATATTTTTGTTAATTAATTCAGCATAACATTACAATATTCAACTATATACATTATATAATAGGAAGTAATTAACAGGATTGGGAAACAAATTGCAAGAACTTATATTAATCCCTATCTGTAGGAATAAACGTATTTATGATATAATGTAAATCTCTAAGGGAAGAAACATAAGAGAACTAACTAATAATATTTTGATATAAATTACAGAAGGTGTAAAAAGATAAAACAAATAAAGTGATCTGGTGTTTGATGTTAGATTTGGTGTTATTTATTTATTGTATACATATATATGTACAAGCTACAGCAACAACCCTTTATTTCATTTTGTTTGATGTTTATAACATGTACATTTATATCACAATTAATATAATTATTTCAATCATTGTATTAAACTGTATTTCATTAGGGGACCCAGGTGGCTCAATGAGTTAGGTCGTTAGATCTAACAGCTCATACAAGCCTATCACCAATATGGCGTGGGTTTGCGCCCAGCTTTGTAAATTACAAAAAAGGTGCACTCGACTCGCAGCCGCAAGTGATCAAGTTTACCAGTTGCTTGCCCAGGGTCGGTGGTTCTCTCCGAGTACTGCGGCTTCCTCCAAGACTAAAACTGGTCGCCATGATATAGCTGAAATATTGCTGAAAGTGGCGCTAAAGCACAAAAAAATCAATCAATCAATGTATTTCGTTATTCTGTTCGAAATGGTGTGTTTGATTGACAATCAAGGCATTTGTTGTTATGATGAATTTATCATGTAGATTAAATTAGACATCTACATTTTATAACTTATTAACAAGACGTTTGTTTGTGTATAGTTTAATGATGTTTTTGTGTTTAGCTTATGGATTACATTTGATTTGTGGTTGGTTTATGGTGTTTAACACCACTTTCGACAATATTTTAGTTATATCATGGTGCTCAGTTTTATTGGTGGTGAAAACCATTAACCTATCACTAGTCACTGACAAACTATCACATAATGTATCGAGTATACCTTGCCTAAGCGAGGGTTCGAACTCGCAATGTTAGTGATGATGTTCACTGATTGCATAGGTAGTTGTAAATCCAACTACCATACGATCACGACCATGACTCCAGATTATGGAGTACACTTGATCAAGAGACCTACATGTAGATATCTATTTTAATAACCTAATAACAAAACATATTATTTGTGTATATTTGAATGGTGATTTCTATGTTTTAATATAGACTATGGAGTACACTTGATCTACGTCATCTAAGAGATCTCCAAACAGAGAATCTCATGTTAACACCAGTGATAAGGTAACAATATTTTAATTAAATTATTTGGCTTTCCAATCTTTTGATTTGAGCGTACCTGATGAAGGTTATTCACACTACATTTTATATCTACGTTTTTGTTAAATTTAAGATATAATAAATAAAGAATTTGTTTAATAACTACAAAAAGGAAAATGGACTTTCAATAATAAAATAAAAATGTTATTTAAATTCAAATTCTAGAAAGCAAAGCACAATTTACTTTGAATACAAGATTTGAATATTTTTTATTTTATTTTCAGTGTTGCTTTTACCCATGATTCCCAGCGTCTGTATTCAACTTCATCAGATGGAACTGTTGCATTATGGGAATCTACATCTAGCAGTCGACACCTCTTGTCACATACATTTATTGCATTGTTTTGACTTTGTCATAATAGATAACAGATTTTATTATAATTTTATAGATTTTAATGATCGTCACATTTTCTTTTTTCATAAATTGAATCTACAAAATTATAAAATATGCAAAAAAAATTTTTTTTTTTTTAAATGTTTCTGATATTATCCAATTGAAATCAAGTATACTTGTATTTAAAATCTTCAAATGCCTTTCATTTCGAAGTGATACATGTCTTTCATATTTACAAGTGTTTTTATGATTCATGGGCTTTCATTATTGATAAAAGGAAATTTTATAAAGAGTAGGTAGTTAGTTAGACATTGAAATGAGATTAGAGAAATATTTATTATGATATTTTGAAATGATACATTGTTTTGTGTAATGCTTGATTCATGTATTTTCTGTACAGTATATCTACACTTAAATATGTATATGTCATTTTTACCAGTGTGACATCACTTGTGTACCATGCTATATTTATTTGCTATACCTGTGATCACTGACAGTTACATATTCTTATTAGAAATTTTTAGCTAAGAATTTAATTGATAATTGTAATATATTTTTTTAAATTCTGTACAATAACCAATACCATACCTGTTAACCTCTGGGGACTGCTAGGGGGAGATCTCCCCCCTACCAACTCTTCTAAGGGGCAGATTTTGTGTGTCGCCTTTAAACGCACAAAATTGTACCTTGTAGTTGAATGATAATAAAGCAATGAAGTAAAATGGTATATAAAGACAAATTCATTGTATACAAATTTATTGTTGACCCTTCTATTAATAGTCTAGTTACATGAACTTATGTTACTCTGGTATGTTAGAACAGCTTTTTTTGCTCACTTGGTCATCAACTGATTTTGTTGGCATAAACTGGTGCAATTGGGGGGTTTTGTTAGTAGCAGTGCCTTCTTGTGTAAACTGGTCTCTGAGTGTCTCTTAATATCATACAGTCCCACTGAAGTTGGAACTACACAGAGTGCAAAACGCCAGATCATTTCCCAACGAACTTGACTGTAACCAGTGGTGTGAATTTTTCCACTCGTCCTGGAATTTACAATTGTATTTCTTTTTCTTTGATGTCGAAGAAGGAGTACTAGCAGACCTGTTTACTACTATATTTTCGCCGTATTTACTACGCTTTTTTACAGTAAATTACGCCCTACGTGTGAACCTGACTATTCTACGCTTGAACAAACATCGTTTTTTTCAAAATTTGTTTGTACAGAAAGGGACAAACCGTGATTGATCACTCCGAGAGACATAATTTTTAATCCTTTAGACATATCATCACGGACATAAACCCACTGTGATAGACCTAAAAAGGACCATAAAACAAGGTGGTGGGGATTAAATTTTATGGCTCTCGGTCACCTGTGCGCCGATTGATATTTTACCGCCAATTAAGAGATTAGCGTTACCTGTTCTACCTGTTGACTTTTATTATCGTAAGCCGTAATTATTGCTACTGAAGGATGTATTTTTGACAATTAATTTTGTATCCTCTTGCTGTTAATATTTGACTGTTTGTTGCTTTTCATTGCCAAAGAATGTGTGTCTTGTTATCGTTTTCATTTATTTTAGAAAGTTCTACTTTATGACCTCGAGTTCTATATCAAGAATTTTGTTGAACTTTATCTTGTTTAATTTTAATTTCTCATTTTTTTTCTTCTGTTGGGTTGAATTCAGTATGTATTGAATTATTCGTAAATACGGGCTACTTCATAAATGTATTTTTTGTTTATAGGTTAAACCACAGGCGCGGGTTTTTGAAGCACAGACTTTGCAAGTGCGGGTTTTGTAGTGTTTAATAGTTGGTAAAGAGCAGACTTAAAATTGATTATTGGTTTATTTTGTGTTTTGGACTTGTACCTCTCGTATTGAAAAAAATTAACAATTCAAGTAAGTAAACTGTTTTACACACTTGGCTTGTTACGTAATTCCGCTATAGATGAAAATAATTTTCTTTAAAATTGCAAACAGAAACCTATAACAATCCAAATTTACGTAGCCTAATGGCTACAAAATGAACAAAAAGCAGAAAATGAAGAGCATGCTTTTAATTTGTTCCATAAACTTTTTTTTACTGTATTTTGTCACAAATCTATTGGGTTGAAAGCCAATTAAGATTTGAATTTGAATAAATAAATATTTAAACTGGTGACATTTGATTTTGGTCAGATACTGTGTAATGTCAAACATTTGTAGGGGTAAAATCATGATAAAGGTTAATTCCTTATTTCCTTTCACGTTTCTAAACTTTCTGCAGATTAGGCGCTAATTTCCAAAATATATCCGTAAATTTAGTGACTTTTGGACATGTAGTACTTCTTTGAACGATCTGTTTATAAATATTTGTTTCGTTAATTTTTAATCAAATTCTTCAATGACCGTATACAAATTATTTAGTACGTATTTCTACAACGAAAAGGGTTTTAACTGGGTTTTCTATGAAGATTAAAATAAAAAAAAATACTGAACGTATAAAAAATATTATTGAACTAAAATGTAACATTGAACTGGAAATATGCTTTAAAACGTAACAAATCACGCATATCGCGCATGTGTTTATGAAACTTCATTTGTGCACAAGCCAGGTCACGTGTACGCATGTCAATAAAATACTAGGTGTAGATACGCAATACACAGCCAAGGTTAAAAATCTTTGAAACAAATTTGCACAACCCATGATTTCACTGAATTGAAGTTGAATAAACATTTATTATTTACATTTTATTCATCAATTCAAATGAACTCTCCGTTCTCGTGCTATTTTCTCGATCTCGGGATTTCATTCCCGGGATTACGTTCAAGGATGTTTTACGTTTTGAGGAAAGAAAGAAAAATGTTTTTTTTTTAAATTCTGAGGGGAATCCGAGACTACCTGAAAAAAAAAAATAGGCGATATAAAAAAACGTATTTTCACCTGTACATCTTATCCGACTAGTTTACCTGTAAAGCGACACACTTGATTACAAGATTAACACCTGGTGTTTTATTGCCCCCTGATCACCTACATGAATTAAAAATGTTAATCCCCATCACTCCTAGACATGACCACTATCACGGTGATTGATCACGGTATGTCCCTTTCTGTACTGTATGACCTAACTCATTGAGCCACCCGGGCCCCCATCTTCAGTAGATATTTTATATGTATATACTGTGTGTATATGCCATTATGGCACCAGCTCATGAATCAGAAACCATTGTTTTCAATTTCCGAAAACTACTCTCAACATTGCCAAACTACGCTGAGCTGGAGCAAATACTACTCTTTAGTGTCCATTGGGGTAAACAGATCTGTACTAGGTCCCGAATTCCACCTTCTCTTTGTTGATTGAGACATCGTTATAAAATGCCAGAAGCAAATCTTATTTAAAGCTAAATCTGAATAGTACTCACCGAGAATGTACACTTCTAATTGGTGTTGTTATTCGTTCATGAAAATTGTAAATACACATCATTTTAAGTGAAATTCAGTTGAACAATGTAATTTATAAATATATTCTTATTGCTAAGAGAGATTTGAATTACAAGAAGATCTTTACCTGAAATATTGAATATGTTTACTGCAGACATCAGAAATTGTCAAAGAAAAAAATATTGTAAGAAAATATTGAAAATGTTACAAAAACTTGATGCAACAGAAAAGGGTTTTCTGTATTCATGTTGCCATATCATATTTATTTTTATATAGTTTTATGTATAGAATTAATATCTTTGTGTGATATATTTCCCTTTACTTACGCTATGTAATATTGGGAGATATTCAAACCATTCTCCTCTGATTTATCTAAGAACTTAAGTTATGTAGGGGAGATAATCAAACCATTCTCCCTGGTGTATCTAAGAACTTAAGTTATGTAGGGGAGATAATCAAACCATTCTCCCCTGGTGTATCTTAAGAGCTTAAGTTATGTAGGGGAGATAATCAAACCATTTCCCCCCGGTGTATCTAAGAAATAAAGGTAGTCCCTTGCTTGATTTTACAAAGGGAAATGATCACTAATGTTTATCATTCATTGTTATTGTTGGTTGTTGAGATTTATATTTTATATTTGCACATTTACTGCACAATGCAATATTGCTAATGAATTGCCTAAAAGATGATACATACAATCAACAGGCTGTTTTATTTTGTATTTGCATTTTGTTCTGAAAATATATGGTGCAATTTTGTGAGAATGTTACATGATATTTTTTATATTTAATAGAAATATAATTAACTGTTTTGTATATTATGCTCATAGCATAAGCTAATTTCTTTTCAGGAAAATACATTCCGGTCATGTATTGACTCTTATAATAAACTAAATGGTATTTCATGAAATTTTGCATTGTAAATATCTTCTATGTATTCCCATTAAAAATGGTATACATTATACATTCATCATAATTTATTTTCTTGTACTTGAGCAATCAAATTGCATTGACTTGATAAATGTTTGTTATGTACGGTCACTGACTAAAATATAGGTGTTCTGATACCTGATTGATGTAGAGCGACAGTAGGAAAAATATACACGATATATTATTGGTGCTTTATACATGGGCAAGTTGTGTCTCGGATATCTTTTTAATGTTAGTGGTGTGTATTGTGTGAAATTCTTATTTTTTATCAGTTTTCTTGAATTTTGTGGGATCATCCATGCAGAAATTTTAAACTCTGTAGAAACTTAAATATCCTTAGAGGTAAGAAGAAACAGCTGGATGTCAACAAATTTTTCAAGTGTTGAATTCATAATTTTTTTTTAAACAGTTAAAATATATATCCAAGAAGAAAATTTTTTGGCTGTAAATAATATTTGTTATACATGTACTACATTTATTTATCATTATGTCCTGGGGGCCATTGTGGCCATGATCGTATGGTAGTTGGATTTACAACTACCTATGCAATCAGTGCCTATCGCCACTGATGTTGTGAGTTCGAATCTCGGTCAGAGTGAGGTCTACTCAATACAACATTATGTGATAAAGTTTGTCAGTGACTTGAGACAGGTCGGTGGTTTTCTCCGGGTCCTCCTGCTTCCTCCACCAATAAAACTGACCGCCACGATATAGCTGAAATATTGAAGTGGTGTTAAACACCATCAAACAAACAGACAAATCATTATGTTCTGTCATATAAAGTTATAGTGCACAGCTCTCATAATTTTCATGTGTGGATTTTAATGTTAAAATTTTGTATTAAAACATTATTACATTTTTTTAAATAACATTTTGTCAATCCAAATTGCCATGACTTGCTATTCCTTAAAAGCTAGTACTTAAAATTTAATATTTTTATAAATATTTTTTTTTTTTACTTTATGTCAGTAAGCCCATATCATTTACTGGAATGTCTTGAAGACTGAATTATTATTGTTCTAAGAATCTTGAATAATTTTGATAAAAGAAAAAAATTATGATGAAAAAAAACATCATTTATTTTCATTTACTTGCCTGGTTTAGATTTAAAAAATGTGTATTTATTTGCTTTGTAACACTGTCTCAAGAAGAGTGCAATATAAATAATATGTTTAATATGTGATATATTTTGTTCAATAGTTTTTATACTCATAAATTTTAGCGAGAGTTTTAAAAGCATACATTGCAGTTAGTAAACCATTTTAGAAATAATGCATGTTTTCTGCCATCTTTAAAAACATTTCCTGTCTTGTACAATTTTTTCCCCCGTTAATTATAAAAGTTGTAAAACACGTAAAATGATACTTTGCATTAAGCCGTCTGTATTTAAAACAAATTGTCGAAGGTCTTCAGGAATTGAAGCAAAGGTCAAATCTTTTATTTGAATACTTGTCTATATTTTCATCCATTGTCTATTTTCAACTAAATATTTTTTTTTCTTATTATGTATTGTTTTTTCCACTAATTTGATGTTTGTATATTATTTATAGAACTTTTATTTAATATTAACAAACACTTCACAATATTTGTGCCACGACATAACTGAAATATTGTTGAAAGTGGTGTTAAACACCATAACCCTAACCCCTCACAATATTTGTTGACTATATGTCAATGTCTGAAATATATGTAAATCTAGAAATAATACCAAGACAATCATAGAAATCCAAAAAACTTCCATCATTTTTTATCAATGAATATTGATTATTCATACAATTAATCCATTTTTGTTTCGTGAAAAAGAGTTTAGAAACATAATAGTTTATTTACGGTAAGTTATCAATGTTAGAATTCAGTTTTTCCCACTGTCATTTCTGAGTGTGATTGTAACCTGAAAGATTGTTATTTTTTTATATTAAACAAAATGTTTTGCAAGGAAAATAAAAAAAAGTTGATCTGTATTGTTGGTTTCTTTTTAGATCACCTGGCAAATGATTTCCTATCACTTTATGTCTTTAGTTCTTTTTTAGCAAACCCAGCTAAAAGACCATGTGAGCTTTTGCCATCACTTGGGTGTCCGTTTAAATCTTCTTCTCTGAAACCGCTTAAATGAATCAAAACTTGGTAGGAACCATCTATGGAAGGTCCTCTAAAGATTGCTCATTTCGTTCTCATCCATTAACAAACATGGCCCACATAGGTATTTCTTGTTTCTGGTTGGTCAATTTCTTAAAAATATTCTCTGAAACCAAATAGCTAAATTAACTATAACTTGGTAGGAAGCATCTATGGAAGGTCCTCTATAAAGATTGCACAATTTGTCCTGATCCGTTAACAAACATGGCCACCATTGGCAATTCTTGTTTCTGGCAGGTCGATTTTTAAAAATCTTCTCCTATGAAATCAGAATCTATGGAAGGTTCCGATCTGACAAAAAACATGGTTGCATGCAATTCTTGTTTCTGATTGGCTGAAATTTAGAAAATCTTATCCTCTGAAACTGTGATGGTTCTGTACCTAACCTACTTGTTAAATAAATCAAAGATGTTGTTTAAAACTAGTTTTTAGTTCACCTGGACCAAAAGGTCCATGTGAACTATTGCCATCACTTGGCGTCCGTCGTCTGTAAACTTTTCACATTTCAAGCTTCTTCTCCGAAACCACTGGGCCAATTGGAACCAAACTTAGCAGGAATGTTCCTTGGATGGTCCTCTACAAAGTTTCTGTTTTTCGTTCCAGTCGGATATACAACATGGCTGTTAGGGCCAATAATATGCTCTGATTGGCTGAAATTTCAAAGATCTTCTTCTCTCAAACTAATGAACTGACTGAACCCAAACTGTAAATGAATGATCATTGGAATGTCCTTTACCAAGTTTCTGTTTTTTATGCTGATCGGAAATCCAAGATGGCCACCACTGCAGGACATAGATTAACATTGGACCCTATGGGAAAATGTTCAAATGCCTTCTTCTCAGAAACTACAAATATGATTAAAACCAAACTCTACATGAATGTTCATTGGATGGTCCTCTACAAACTTGAAGGTTTTTTGTTCCGATATGAAATTCAAAATGGCGGCTACAGCAGGACTTAGTTTAACATTGAACCCTATGGGAAAAATGTTTCAAAACGCTTCTTCTCTGAAACCACTTGGACAATTGAAACCAAGCTGCCCAGAAATGAACATTGGAAGGTCCTCTACAAAGTTTCTGTTTTCTATGCCGATCGGAAATCCAAGATGGCCACCACTGCAAGTCATAGATTAACATTAGACCCTATGGGAAAATGTTCAAATGCCTTCTTCTCAGAAACAACAAATCAGACTGAATCCAAACTAGACAGGAATGTTCATTGGATGGTCCTCTACAAATTTTAGGTTTTTTGTTCCGATATAAAATGGAAGATGGTGGCTACAGCAGGACTTGGTTTAACATTGGACCCTATGGGAAAAATGTCTCAAATCGCTTCCTCTCTGAAACCACTTGGACAATTTAAACCAAACTGCCCAATAATGATCATTGCTAAATTTAGTCTTTTTTTATGCCGATTGGAAATCCAAGATGGCCGCCACCGCATGACATAGATTAACATTGGACCCTAAGGGAAAATGTTCAAATGCCTTCTTCTCAGAAACTACAAATATGATTAAATCCAATCTGTACATGAATGTTCATTGGATGGTCCTACAAACTTTAGGTTTTTTGTTCCGATATGAAATTTAAAATGGTGGCTACGGCAAGACTTAGTTTAACATCGGACCCTATGGGAAAAATGTTTCAGAACGCTTCTTCTCTGAAACCACTTGGACACTTGAAACCAAACTGCCCAGGAATGAGCATTTGAAGGTCCTCTAAAAAGTTTTTTTTTTTTTTTTATGCCGATCCGAAATCCAAGATGGCTGCCACCACAGGTCATAGTACTAACACAGAACTATATGGGAAAATACAGAAATATTTCTTTTCTGAAGCTATTGCACTGATTGAACCTAAACTGTGCATCAATCATTGGAAGGTCCTTTACAAACTGTGTTTTTTATGTTGATCGGAATTCCAAGATGACTACCACTGCAGGACATAGTTTTTACATAGGACCAATTTGTTCTTTTTATAACCAGGTGAACGATACAGGCTCTTGAAAGCCTCTGGTGTTCTTTTCAATCCAATATCTTGCTGATTTCTTAAGAAACTTAGATAAATGTAGATGTCTTGCATTTACACAATCTAGTAAATACCAGAATTTCTTTGGGTTTCAAGATTTTAAAAATGTCTAAAATGTAAAGAAATTGTTGTAAATTATCCTTGGATAATGTTTGTTTCAAATAAAAGGTGCTTGCAGATAATTGGTTTCTTGGAATAAGATACCAGCGGACAATAGGGAAGAGGAATGTGATGAAGGCTATAAGATATTAGGGGGAAGAGATGAACACCTAAGTAAAAAGGGCATTGTATGGAAGTGCAGTGGGCAGTATGGAAAGGCTAATAGAAACATTGGAATTGAAGAAGGCTAGGATACCAATGAGACAGGAATAAGAGATAAATATGTTGTACAATATGTAATTTTAAAACACTGAAACTATAAAAGGCTTGACTGCACACTCTTTTTCATCATAATTTCTAAATTACCCAATACCTGATTTATTGTATAAGAAAAAAGATAAAAACAAATCTGCAATATAAGTAAATTATACATTCAAATATCTGTCATGTGCATAATAGACTATTCTCTATGACTTCACCAGAGAAATCTGCACATTTTATTTAGTGACTTAACCATGAAAAATATTTCTACTGTTGTATTAATATAGCATTAGACCACACATTATTCTCAATACAATCCTTTTTCAAATTACCTCCCTTTGATATACATTCAGACACCGAGTGTTCCTGTTCATTTCGTCTTGGTAAGCATTGTTTTTATATCTGATCATTTTAATAAACGTTCCATTGTTGGACTTGTATTAAGTAAAGTATCGCTTGACAACTTTTAAAATTAAAATTTAAATAACCTAACATAATCACACATACTTACTGTGATCAATATTATCTATTTATATACACAAAATTATTTACTACTGTAGTTAAGACGAAACAGTATACCATAAAACACATAATAAGTTATTATATTTTGTATGTATACAATTGAAATACAGTGGGTCACAAAACAGTTATGGTAAGTTAATTATTCAGTTCTTTTAATTATGAAAACATTGCACATTTTTTTTATATTATTGTGTAATGGCTAGCATTTTATTTTCGTGTTTTTTTAACTGAAATAAAGTGGGGTGGATATATAAATGTTAAGAAAATTATACAATTTGTATATATGTATATTTTGCGAGAAGAAAATGCTAGGATCACTTATTTATATAAGAAAAGTTTGAAGATACCAAAAGTGGCGTTAAACATCATAACCCTATCTCAAAGGGGAAATCAGAAATCGCAAATCGAAGGACAGACAACACAAGTTACACAACTGCCAAAAAGAAAAAGGGCAAAAGGAAAAGTAATGTTCTACAAAACACTACACAGAAAACACGAATCGCACTCAAAACTTGGGGGTTAACTCAGGTTCTCCGAAAAGGTAAGAAGTTCCGTTTTAAAATTGTATTTGGAAATATTATTAGTAACAATTTACATGCAACAGATTCTGCCTTCTTATCTGTTAATTACGGACATGTACTGACCCTCTTTTACTGGTTTTAATAGTGTGGGGTCTTTTGGATTTAAACGAAACAGTGCATGTTTATATTCTTTTTTCTTTTTGTTTGTATGATCGTTGCAGATTAATATATTATTTCTGTGTTTAATGTTTAGAGGTTTTTCAAAAGAATGGGTGCTATTGTTCTGGTTCTCTAAAATGTCGACAATTACTCTTTAATTTTTTATCTTCAAATATGAATATTTAAGTGATGTACACATTATTAATAGTAAGGTATGTAACACAAATAAATAAATACTGGATAACATTCTTACAAATTTAACAAAAACATTTGGTTTTATTAAGGACACATTTTAGAAATGAAATGAACATTTTAAATACTATATTGTTTATGTTTAATCTATTGGTTGTGAAAAAAAATACTTTATTATTTTTTTATATAGATTTTGAACACCCATATAATGTTTAAAAGTCGAATTTTGATATGCAAACAAAAGAAACATGCAAATTTCCGTTTAGAACTACAAAATTCTAAGTTCATTTGAGTTTATTTCAGCTTTATAAAAATGTATTCAATTTATCTAACTAGAATTTACTAAATAAATATTCAAATAAAAAAATTAATGGTTTAACGTGATTTCGAAAGAGTAGTAACCTTCACTGAATAAAATTATATATAATATCATGAAGGGAATAATATTGTATGCTTCATTGCTTTGTGACTTTTTGTATCAAAAAAAAATTTCAAATGTGCATATGGAGGCACCTTAAATACACATATATAACGAGAACGTCTGGGTGGGCTTTTCGATAAACCCTCTTTTCATGCATTTAATACTGTTTACCACACTTAAGTATTGTTGAGGAGGCCGATTTGTTAACTCAAAAGTCTGAAACTCATAAATCCGATATAGAGATCCGACCCCCATTTGTCAGAAACATCATTATTTTGTCAGCATTAATATATCTTACCAGTATATAGAAATATGACCTGTTTCTTCCTCTGTAGGATACAACCTCTTAGAGAGAGGCATACGCTAGTTGTGAGGGGTAAACCAAAAACAAAACTCGCCATTAGGAGGGAGCGTAACTGCATGGGTGTCTTGAGTATAGAGAATGCTCCTTGAAGGTTTGTTGGGAGTAGCCGCTGGTGGCCCAATTGTAAGGCAAAATATTAAAACCCTATCTATAATATACTCGTTTGTCACTTGTTTTACCTAAATCATTTACTGTTCGTGAACCTGTTTTCATCAAATTCAAATTTAATTCCAAACTGCTGGTTTTTGATTGAAAATATCTGAAGAGTATAAAAGTATTAGTATTATTTGTGTATATCGTCACTTGCAGCATTTTTATCAGTTATATCGTGACTACAAGATGGGGAGGTAAGCTCGAACAAATATATCAAACTGATCAGTGAACCAGTTAAAAACAAATTGTTATGAAATCCGATCTAAACCCCCCCCTTTTTTTTTTTATTGAAATGTCTGGATCCGCCTCTGGATATTTCATGCATATTCAGGTCGATAATAAGTTGAGTATTGTATAAAAATACTGCAGGAATGAGGGAGGAAAGTAAGAACAAGGACAACGACTTCTGACTGCCACTGGAAAAGTTTGTAGAGTTAGGTAGGCACAACAATAACCTTTTGTGGCAGCTATTTAATTTTGAAATCTTTAATGTACAAGGATATTAACACTCTCAATACACATGACCCACTATGGTCCACAGCTTGGCGTTCACCGAATAACGGTCAAAATGATGTGTTACATTTCTTTATTCTTACGATTGTCAATTTTCATCATATGCACTTACGTTTGGACTAATATTACTCCCAGATTTACACGGCCTCAACAGCACGATTTTATCCGAACAACCTACTATTTATTGGCTTCTGTCGTTTTCATATCTGTGTTGAAACGTTTGGGGAAATTAGCGGGTCCATTATTGTCGACCAAGCTATTACTGTTACCTTTAAACACTCAATACCCATAAAAATACGAAAACATGCAAAAAATCTATATTAAATGTTCTAGGAATCGTAGAACTTCCAATTTGAAGTCAAATTATTTATGCCTGCATATTGTATGTTATAAGTCTGTTGAATTGCAATTTTTTTGAGCCATGTTCATTTCAATATTTAATCGAGTCGAGTTTTCGGAATAATAAGCTGTCTTCGGAACAACACCAACAATGAATGACAACAATCGGCAATCCGTGGGTAAATCTGTTGCTCTCTTGCTAGATGAGGGAACGGAATCGGTCGAGTGTTAATGCAACTGCAATAGACAAACATCGTATGATTCCGTAACCTCCATTGGATGGATGAGCGTAATCAACCGAGCTGAGCCGAAAAAACAACAACAAACGCGTACAGAGAAAGGGGTTAATTGGACCAGCAAGAAGAACTTGCTGTGCTCTTAAATCTTCCTAAGCTAATCACTGTTTATTACCAATGATGATTGTATGATTAGAATAAAAGAAATTTTACATCTATGTATGTATATGCGGCATAACATTTTCATAGCACCCGTTATGATAACTTTCCCTCCCGATTGATTCAGTAAGTTACGGTTTTACATGTTCTAGAAACAATGTACGTTTTTACATGTTCTAGAAACAATATATTTTTGTCACCATCCTTTTAGAAAGCAATCGTCTAATTATTGCAATTACTTATTAAGAAAAAAAAAAAATGTAGATTGCATTCATTTTCATCAACGTTTTACTTATTGATTTATCAAAAATCAATCAAGATGTTCTTTGGGAATTATGAAGTTCACTCAGTAAATTAAAGTGCTTCTACTTCAATGGACACATTCAAACTGTTTTTTCTAATGTATAATGTATAAACTTTCAATGTATTCTTTGATATTGTAAATAATTTCATTATATCCAGGCAAGGCCATAATTTTATATTAAAATGAACTGAAATCAATTAGCCAACTGTTTATTATGTTCCATTTCGTCAGTCTCAGTTGGGCACACGTTTATATTTTTAAAAAATCGGTTAGAATTTGTTTATTTAGACTATAAAAGTACAAGTAAAAACAATATTCACAAGGTCAGAGAATTGGTTAAAGCATTAGAGTCAATTAAATACTGTTAAAACCATATACATATCGGGCTAGACATACGAGTACGTACCATACCGATTCAATTTTCTACATACTTGTATTCATATAATTCAAAGACTTCAGCATTATAATTCGAATACATATCTACGACATTTAAATATCTCACCATTATTCTCGGCTGTGAGCCCTTCATTCATACAATCATTGAAATGTGCAAATGCTAAAACATAAAATGTGCTATACATATTTTATATCAACATCTTCTCCTCAATTCAAGTGTCATGTGTCGATATCCTCGCCACAAACGAAAGCTTCATTTGAACATTTTAAGCACCAATCAATTTGCATATTACAACGGAAGAAGAATGTCGGTTAGGTCCTATAAATGGAACCTCATATTCATGTTCGATTACCGCTTCGAGTATATCAGATATCGTTTACTCCTCTGAAACGTTTAAAGTACCAAAACATTTGTAATACAAATATTATTGGTGTAGTTTCGATATTAATATGGCTTCGGGAACGCACAACGAAGAAAATATTACTAGGATTTTGTTGCGTCCAGGAATGCAGTAGGCAAGGTGGCGGGTAAACTATAAGACATAACACCATCATACTACTGTTCCGGATCACCAATAGGATTTCTGGTTTGTTTTAACATATCAATAAACATACCAGACAACGTCACCGTTTGTTCTCTAAAGTCTTTGCTCACTGCCATGTGATCACTTTTGCAGTAACAAATACTTTACTGTGCAGGTAGAAAAAGCATCACGTGGTGTTCCAGTTACCTGATTAAGAATGGAATATATATGTACATTGTCGGAAAATAAAATTTATTGGTATGAGCTTTAGAAACAAGTAGAAAAAAGATCCTCGGGCGAGTTTTTCTCGTTTGTATTCATTTACCCTTCAAGTAATAAGTTACAAAAACACATCAGATTTAATAAAAACAGCTGAAACAACTGTCATCGCAGATCATTCTAATCTGTTTTAGGGGTGTCCAGTATGACGTCCGCTATAGTGAGATATCGATAAATCGACTATTGTTGTCATCTGAAAATAGTTCAAGAATTTAAATTTGGTATTGAAGAAAACAAAATACCGTAAACACACTGTAATAACATCGTCAGTTTTTATTATAAACCATACACATTGTAATAAAAAAAAGTGATAATTTACTCCTACCAAAATACTGACCGTCTTCTACAAGTTGAAAGATTGTTTATTTCTAGACGTTTCAATAAAATAGTGACAGTTATCTAATAAAAAAGATGAATAAATATGTAATGTAAGTATTAGTGTTATGGTATTTAACACTTTCAACAATATTTCAGTAACATCGTGGAAGTCAGTTTTATTGATGAAAGAAACCCGGAGAAACCCACCGACATGTCGCAAGTCACTGACAAACAAATACATTACATATTGTGTTGTATCGAGTACATCTCGAGTACATCTCGCCTGAGCGGGATTCGAACTAACAACGCTAGTGGTGATAAACACTGATTGCACAGGTAGTTGTAAATCCAACGATCATACGATTTCGACCACGACGACCCCTGAATAAATATGCATTAAAATGCAATATTCAAAATAGAGAATACCACTATTTGAAAAATAATAAATCAATCAATTTACAGAAAAAAAATAAGCTAAAATAAAAACAAAATACTGTATGTATGGTTGAATACTTAAGGAAAATATTTATAATTCACTGTTGTCATTCTGGGGATCTTAAGAGACAAACCACTATACAATACAAAAATAGGGATACCGAAGGAACTTTTAACAATTTTAATCCAATCTGTCATAAAAATCATACTTTAATACACTTAACTTAAAAGGGAGATTAAGAATAATGTTAATCTTTATACATATATATAAGAGCATAAAGCAACATGTTTTTATTTACAGTGTTTTTATTTCTAATTGAAAATTTCCGTTTCTAACGGAAACAAACATGACGCAACAACTTAACTGATTTTTATATTTTATGTTATATAACGTAACCGACACTGTGTTGGTATATTTAGTTTAGACAGAAAGAAATGGTAAGTTCAAAACTGAATGTTATCTATCTATCTATATATTGTTTTTGTATTGTTTAAGCAATATTTTAGGAAATGCATTAGTTACTATATCTTTATTTCTCAAACTGACAGTGCATAGCACTAATACAGAGAAATCACAAAGAAATGAACTGATTAAACTATATATATACAAGGACGTATATAGATACATCCTTGATATATACAATATATACATGTACAGTAAATCAACAGATAGCCGGGAGGACATAGTATCTTATTTATTTATTTATTTATTTATTTATTTATTTATTTATTTATTTATTTACTTATTAGTAATTATATTACAATGTGTTCATTAGTGCACATTTTATGTTATTTGGTTTTTTTTTCTTGATATGTTACGGCTGGTAATCGGCACAAGCAGAACAGTTGGTTCTGCAAAGAAATTCGTGAGGATAACTTCCGGTTTTGGTGGAGGAGAGTTCACGAAGACGCTTCGCAAGGTATGTACATGTCAAAAATTTAAATTTTCTTTTTTACTGCTTGAATATTGCAAAATCATAGAATGCTATGCTGTGGCGAATGCTTTCACATTTAGAAACATGTATAGTTTATTCTTGTATATGAAGTGTAACTCTCGCAAAATCAATCGTCCCACGAAAAACATGAAGAAAATTGTGACACTCTTACATTTCTAAGTTGTTCTTGACAAAGATGCAAGTTAAATTTTCAATATTTTTTCATCATGGGAGTCTAAATGTAATTGGGGATAAATTCCGATTCTTCAGAAGTAAATTGAAGTCTAGATAAATCTACAAACTGTCAATTTTCTCGTTTTTCTGCTTGAGGAGATCGGTTCTGATAGAGCACATTGCGAATGCATGAGGAGATTTGTTAGTTTTGGTACGACACATGTAATCCACTGTAAAATCACAAATTTTGCATGTCTATCTGGTAATAAATTCACGAACTGATGCCCTTCTTCCCGTCGGGTTTTTAAAAGTATAAAAGTAATATTTCATTGTTCATGGGTTGTCCATAATTAAAAAAAGATCTCTGTTAGTAGTGGTTACAAGATGTAAAGCGCTTTACCGATTTTAAGGATATGTCCACAGTTTAATTGACATCTTGTGTTTAATTTATTCATGACTACTAGCACTAAGTGAATGTTTACTTACGTTAGACCTATGTATGTGCTGAAATCATGTAATATTATAACTTGTGTAGATCTGCGGTGAGGTTTCCGTCATTTTTAGTAAAAAGGTTGCGCCGAATAGATGTGGAAACCCATTTTAAAGGATATAAATATTTTGAAATTGAAAGAGATTTTTTTTTAATAAACATGGTGTCCTGATTGATGGGGATTTTAAATTTGGTGTACTGCTACTTGTTTTTGTTCGTTTCCTTGGCGGTGATACAGGCAATCTATATCGAAATGTTTTTTTGTAAAGAGTCAACGTCAGTCCCCTTTTCCCCTTGAATCCTGGCATCTCCTGAAAGTGGACGGAGAATAGTTTATTTTGATTAGAGTATTTATCAGTTTTGTGTTTAAAAGTGTCAATTTATCAATTTTGCAGAAAACAATTAACAAAACTAGCAAATCTCCTCATGCATTCGCAATGTGCTCTATCAGAACCGATTTATCTAGATTTCAATTTACTTCTAACGAATCGGAATTTATCCCCAATTACATTTAGACTCCCATGATGAAAAAATATTGAAAATTTAACTTGCATCTTTGTCAAGAACAACTTAGAAATGTAAGAGTGTCACAATTTTCGTCATGTTTTTCGTGGGACGATTGATTTTGCGAGAGTTACACTTCATATACAAGAATAAACTATACATGTTTCTAATCGTGAAAGCATTCGCCACAGCATAGCATTCTCTGATTTTACAATATTCAAGCAGTAAAAAGGAAAATTGCAATTTTTGACATGTATATACCTTACGAAGCGTCTTCGTGAACTCTCCTCCACCAAAACCGGAAGTTATCCTCACGAATTTCTTTGCAGAACCAACTGTTCTGCTTGTGCCGATTACCAGCCGTGTATGTGCCCCTCCGAGGGAACTCCTTGAATAAGAAGTAAAAACAGGTACTCTGACTAGTAGAAAAATATGGCTTAGCATTACAACGTTAAGCAAACGTTCATTCAAAGCTATTAATCCTATAAAACAGAATGTGATGCAGTAATAACAAACTAAGTGCATAATTTATATTTTTAAGGCTCTCATATTCAACAGCTCCTTACGTTGTTTTTATAGCCATCTTTCCCCACACCCCACCTTTGTTTAAAAAAAAATCATATCAGTAGTCTTAACTATCGTTCAAAACAATTTTGCATTTTCTTATTTGTTTCATCACGTGATATATTGTAATTTTGAAATGTTAATGTAATACATCTCTTTATGTTTTTAAGGCTGACGGACTGAAGCATCTGACGAAAGATCAAGTACAAGGTACATATATCTTTTATTTCTCTTTATCCATGTGATAACTACAATGTTTTTATCCATGTGATAACTACCATGTTTTTATCCATGTGATAACTACAATGTTTTTGAAACTTGACATTTTAGGCATTACTTGAAAAACTGAAGATATTATCTTTAATATCATATTGCTCCCAATGTCTTAAAATTTGCCAAACAAGCATAAATTTTCCACAATGCATGTACAAAATTGTAAATGAGTCGAGAAAACTTTGCTCAAAGATACCAAATTTTGATTTTGTATTCAATTACAAAAATACTTGCAGTGTATTTATAGTTTTTCTTATTTTTAGAATACAAAGATGCATTTAGAAATTTTGATCAAAATGGAGATGGAAAAATATCATGTAAAGAGTTAAGGACCTTTTTGAAGTCCATGGGACAGAACTCTTCAGATGCTGATGTGAAGATGATAATGACAAGAGTAGATAAAGATGGTATATTATTATCATTATACAATCTAATTAAAATTCTCTATTTGCGGAATGAACCACATCGGTGGCGTAATGGTTAGCGTGCTCGCCTCGAGTGCGGTAGATCGTGGCTTCGAGCCCCAGTCGGGTCAAACCAAAGACTATAACATTGGTATTTGTTGTATCTCCGCGAAGCATATGGCATTAAGGAGAAAGGAGCAAAGACTGGTCGACTCGGAATCAGAATAATGTGTCCGAGTGGAGCAACATGTCTATCCGAGGACTGTTGTTTCAGTGAGCTAGCACTATAAAAATCCAACTAAGCGTGTTGGTCTAGTACAAAGCGGACCCCATCATCATCTCATTGAAAATTAGCTGGTTCTTGTCATGATATAGCTGAAAAATTGATGAATTGGCGTTAAACAACAATCACTCACTCACTATTTTCGGAATGCAAATGATTATCTCCCTTTTCTTATTTTGTCAAAGTTGTCTGTTTTTTAAGATGCTCTTACTATGCTAAGTTATCTTGATAGACGATCCCCTTATGCCAACAAAATGTGGTCTTTCAAGACAGGTGTTCTCTCAAAGGAGATTTGATTCACATAGATAATGATGAGTGGAGACATTCTAAACCGGACTCTCAAAATGAGAGTGATGTCAAATAAAAGAGATCTCTCAAGACTTGTTTCATTGTATTCAATTGATTCTATACGACTATACATATAAAATGCATACTTACATATATCATAATGCATTTTATGTGTATACATGTATTTCATGGCTGCATTTGACAGAGGCCAAATATAGCATAGCTCAAATAAACTCTATGAATAACAGTATGTTCTTTTATTACAGAATTTTATGTACAAAATTTCAACATAATCAATAAAAATGGTTTTATTTAAAAAAAAACCTTCTAGATACTTACGACTAAAATTTATATAATTTGAATGACTCTTTTAATAATATTAAAGTTATTTCATGGCGGTCACATTTACTGTTGGAGCATAGGGGAAAAAATAATCAAACTACCATACCATCGTGGACACTAGTCTATTGTATATTATGTTGAGGGATGGGCTAGTGGATGTATCATTTGATGAAGGGTGGATTAGTGGTTTTTTATTTTTGCCTAATGGTGGATTAGCAACTCGGTATCTCTTGACGGACAGTTAATTGTCGGGCAGTATCGATTAATAAGGGTTGGATTAGTGTTGCATATTTTGTTTTGTAGTATGAATAAGTGCATGGTTATCCGTTTAAATCAGAGTTTATTATCAAATTATTTCTGAATTTTTATTTTTGCATTTTCCATAATTTTATAGAAAGTGGAACGATAGATTTTAGCGAATTTATCGTAATGATGTCAGAGCAAACAGAGACACCATCAAGTAGTAGTTCTGAAGATTTCAGAGAGGCCTTTAAGGAATTCGATAAAGATGGAAATGGAATAATCACCGTTAAAGAATTTAAGAAGGCTATGGCAAAATGTGGAGAAAAAATGTCAGATAAGAAGGTTAAAGAAATGATGAAAAAAGTTGATGAGGACGGAGATGGCTGTATTAATTATCAAGGTAAAATGAACGTTCAATTTCTAAAAGTAGCATAATTTCTTTATTAAATGCTCTGGGTTCTGGTGACGGTTGACAGTGCTCATCCCACAAGCTGCCCAAGGTGTCGGATATGGGATGCCATGACGTGGGGATAGGGACTGTCAGATTATAATACGGAAAGGATGGCGGTGTATCATAGACATAGTGGGTACCCTGTTTGGAGAATGGCAAACTCCAGGATGGCGGTGTATCATAGACATAGTGGGTACCCTGGTTGGAGAATGGCAAACTCCAGGATGGCGGTGTATCATAGACATAGTGGGTTCCCTGTTTGGAGAATGGCAAACTCCAGGATGGCTGTGTATCATAGACATAGTGGGTACCCTATTTGGAGAATGACAAACTCCAGGATGGCGGTGTATCATAGACATAGTGGGTACCCTGTTTGGAGAATGGCAAACTCCAGGATGGCGGTATATCATAGACATAGTGGGTACCCTGTTTGGAGAATGGCAAACTCCAAGATGGCGGTGTATCATAGACATAGTGGGTACCCTGTTTGGAGAATGGCAAACTCCATGATGGCGGTGTATCATAGACATAGTGGGTACCCTGTTTGGAGAATGACAAACTCCAGGATGGCGGTGTATCATAGACATAGTGGGTACCCTGTTTGGAGAATGGCAAACTCCATGCACATTCAACACGTTTTTTATTTTTATTTCGAGAGAGTAGGCACCTTGTAGTCGCTACATTTTTGGTTGGTTGGTTGGTTGGTTTGTGGTGTTTAACGTCACTTTCAACAATATTTCAGTTGAATCGTGGCGGTCAGTTTTATTGGTGGAAGAAACTGAGTACCCAGAGAAAACCACCGATCTGTCGCATGTCACTGACAAACTTTATCACCTAATGTTGTATCGAGTACACCTCGAGGTGAACGGGTTTCGACCTCACAGCTTTAGTGGTTATAGGCACCGATTGCACAGGTAGTTGTAAATATAAATTCCATACGATCACGACAACGACGGCCCCCTACATTTTGGTCCCAATCTAATAAAAATGTATGTGATATGTACCTGGTTGACATGTACATTGATACAACTTAGGATATGTGATAATATGTGTCAATGACTTGCGTCTAATCAATGGGTTCTATGGACAACCTCGGTTCCCTCCACCAACAAAAAACTCTGACTATATAAATGAAACATTGTTGAATGTGGCGTAACTTTAACATTCATAGAATAACATTTGTGAATTATCACCGGGTTTGTAACAGGAGTAACACAAAGGGTGCCACTAAAGAAACAGGAACTGCCAACCCTTCCGGAGCACCTGAATTCTCACCGGTTTTCAGTGGGGTTCTTGTTGTTCAATCTGTTCTTTTCCGTGTAGATTCTTGTATATATCGTTGTTTGTCCACCAGTCCTTTTACTTTTGGTCATTGTATTGTCTCTACTTCTACGATTTACGACTTCTGATTACCTCTTTGGTATTTTCAAACTTTTCTTTCCATGATTCCACAGACAAAATATCATAATATTTCGAACACTAATATTTGTGACGAATTTTCTATACTGTATAGCATGCAATAAATTTTTTTAAATATTATTTGATCATTATATTAAATCAAACATACATCTCGTTTTATTTCAGAATTTGTCAGAATGATGTCACATTGATTTGAAGATAAAGAGGCAAATGAATAATGAAGTTTGTGGTTATAGTTCGTTACGCAATGGAATAAGAATAAAACAACATTCGCTGTTTTTCCGGTGAAATGAGGTTACGTCAGCATAATAATTATATTATAATGTGTGAGAATTGGTTGGAATAGAGTAGAATAGATACTTACCTTTTAATGTAGCAATGAAATACGGAAATAAACACCGTCATTTCCCTGTTCATGTCTTATCAACATATTTTAACATGAGTAATACGACAGGTGCCATTAGTGGAACAGGAAATCTTTACCCTTTCAGAGCACCTGGGTTCAACTCCGATTTTTATTGCGGTTTGTGTTGCTCATTCTTTAGTTTTTATGTTAATTTGAGACATATAAACATGATTTTTTTTTTATCTTCGAATTTGCTATTTTTTTTAAAGTACAAAATGTACAAGGATATGGTACAAGTCTAAAATGAACCTGAACTAATTGTGATTTGTCCATTCTAAATTACCATTATGAACCCTTTAGGAATACTACTATTAAAAAAAAATGCTGAAAACATAAAGTAAATAAAATCTTGGAAGTAAAACTTGGCATTGTCTTGTGTCTTGATCAATCTGTTTGTTTCTTAAACTTTCTGAACTTTTGTTTGTAGCTTAATGAAAAGAACTGAAGTTGGAATATGTTAGTTTAGCGTTTAGAATGAGCAGCATTTTCGAATATAGCACAACTCAACTGTTTTTTTGTTGTTTTTTTTTACAACTATTGATTATATCTAATTATATTTGTATAGTATTTTGTGTTATGTTTAGCTCTTAGCTTAACAATTATGTACACGTAACACACAATTATATATTAATAATTTTAAGTGATGCAACTTTCTACACAGTGTATACAGTTTTTGTATTATGTTTTTATTATCACAAAGTCAAAATAAAAAAAATATATAATACGATTGAATACCGATGTTATGTGCCTAAAAAGAAATAATCTGATTTTTGTTTAATAAAATGAAATACAAAAAATACTACACTATCGGAACATTTCGAAAATCCAATCGAAAAATCGTAGATTCTGGCAAAATTGATACCCCCAATACACATATACATGACAGCACCGTACACTTTCCTTGCTTCAATAAAACCAGGGGATGTCATAGGGAAAGGGGATGGAATCAGCAAATAATGATGCTAGAAAATGGCCGATTTTACCATTCGATGTATCTCGGGATTTTATAATAAGTAAGGAAATTCTCGTCTAGTTCTCGTATATCGAGAAACTTTTCATTGGATAATTTTTTGATGTATTTGAAGTGTCTATGCAAATTTAGAATCGACCGAAGTAAATCGGAAAATAACGAAGCATAAATGTAATATACAATGCGGAAAATATCGAAGGAAATTCGGCAATGTATTAATAATAAAGTGGGCGTTGATTATATAAATAAATCGAAAGTTCTTCAAGGTAGGTATATTTAATTTAAATAATTGCAACTATAATATTCATATAAATATGAGCATAATTTTTTTTTATTGTTTAATATTGATAACAATTTAAAAATATAACAATTAAATGCAAAAAGTTGAATTAACAATAATTATTGGGGAAAATGCTTTTTAAGGAATACAAATAAAGGGAGATAATCATAGTACTGTATAGTATTATAAAATTACTACGGAAAAACTTTTTGTGAAAAAAATTTGAACCAATAGTGATTAACACAGTTTGTCTATAAGCTTATATTTAAAAAAAAATATGAAATAAATATTTTATAATACTGTCTGTACTCCTGAAGGAGTGTGAAGCCCATCTATGGGTTTTTAATAACAATTTATATTCATAAAATAAAATAATCAAAATGCATATGTATGCTAAATAAAATGTATCTACATACCATTAGTTGCTTACAAAATACACTTATATATATATATCATTATTGTTTGTAAACAAACATCTGCTTTGCATATCATAAATCCTCGGATTTACCATATTCTAAGAAAACACGTGTTTTTTTTAATTAATTTATTTCATAAAAATATATAACCTATATTTTCTGTTTTTATATATAATTATTAAGGTAAAAATACCTTACAAAAGAACAAAAAGCCATTCAGAAAAATTGGTCAGACTAAAAATCTTCCTGATTCTGATCCTGATCTTACCACCAGCTGGTAATATTTGGCAAAAAATTTGATTGTATTTCACTTCACATCCAAAATTTTACATGAAGACGTATGTTGAATGTAAAATAATACAAACCTCCTTGGGAAATATATATTTCAAACCATTACATCCATATTTTGTCACAATATATCCATAAATAAATGTCTGGCAAACTCATTTACCTAACACGATACACACATTAGCACCCCCCTATATGTTGTAATGGCCGAGTATATAGCCAAGGGAGATTACCATTTCCACCACCTGATAAAACGTGACAGAGTTGTACTAGTTTATGAACCCAAACATCCCCTCTTAGTGAAATGATGTTTTCCACATGTGAGTAAAATTCAAACATCACATAACTGGGTTAGGGTTTTGGTGTTTACTGCCACTTTCTACAATATTTCAGTTATATCGTGGTGGTCAGTTTAATTGGTGGAGGAAACCGGAGAAGTCACCGACAAACTTTATTACCTAATGCTGTATCGAGTACACCTCGCAATGAACGGGAATCGAACTCACAACTTTAGTGGTGATGGGCACTGATTGCACAGGTAGGTGTAAACCCAACTACTATACCATCACGACCACGAAGACTCGCTCACATAACTGGGTGAGCAGCCTTGTTATAATAAAATGAAAACCAAAAATATTACATTGTCGGAACAAATTAAAAATCGTATAGACAAATCGATACCCTTCAAACATACATGACCGCTCACTTTCCTGGCTTGGTTCAGACATTTCAATAAAAAGTGGCGGGTTAAACTAGTTTGATGAGCTCATAATCTTGAATACCATACATAATATATTTAATCTTCATAACATCACATTAGTTCTATAAAAGACAGCCAACGTTCTTAATCTAATGAAAAGGCCATCGTAAGACACAATAAGAAAACAATGGTCAACTTTGAACTAAAGCCTAATTGCGAATACCATTTTTCATCACCTGTACACAACAATCGTAACTACTCGGTCATTCTCGCTACCCTGCAAATAACATCGTACGTACATAGTAGAAATTCTGGTGTTGATATCTTACAAAATTTTTTATGAAATATAAGTTGAGACGATTCTTTAAACATCCTTAGCTTAATACTAAGGTGTGGGAAATTGAAGTCGTCTTTTTTGTCATAGAGTCTAGTAGGAAAGAACATAGTCTCCTCATCCCCCCTCCAAAAAAGTCAAATGGTCAGTCAATTTAGGTTTCAGTAACGCGTAATTATAAATATAGTCATATTGCTCATAAACAGGAAAATAAACAAACAATTTTTAATTATATTTTTATAATACGATGTCCGTCTCTAACGGAACTAAAGACTAATTGTGTATTTTTTTTAACAAAATAAACAACATTATACATGCACAATAAATTCACATATCAAGTATTAACTTTTAACTACTAGAAGATATTATAGAAACGGAAATGGTAAGTACATACATGTAGATGAAGAGTTTATATATTTTAGTACTTGTTTAAAAGGATGTTAATCAGACTGCAGATAATCATGAGAACACTACGTGAATGGTTTCCTCCACTAATTAAAAGAGCCGCCACGATACAACGATTGTAGCGTTAATCACTTAAATAACCTTGTCCACAGATGTGAAGGTCATATTTGAAAATAGATGATTTTGATATGCAGAACAATCAAAGCAAGGCAGGTGTTGTTATTCAAGGCCAGGATTTAATATTCTCACTTGTTACATTATATGATATTGAATATTTCAAATTTTGTTTATATTTCAAATGTTATAGATTCAAGTTGGGGGTCATCGTCTCTCAGTCGGGTGGTTTTAAACTCTTCATATTCTAATATACCTCATCAAAACGCTTGACTAGATTGTTTCGCGGGTAAACCAAATTAAGGTTTGTGTGTTTGGTGCCAATCGAAATTTAAATATATTTTTCCAAATGCAGTTATTCGTTCTGATTAACTGAAATAACAAAGAAAGCTCACTATATAATTGTTCGATGTGTTGGAGTATATGAATGTGCCTTATATGGAAATGTATTCTATTTTACCATGGTACTTGATTAAGAAGAGTTTGAAGATACCAAAGGAGTAATCAGAAGCCGTAAATCGAAGGACAGACAACACAATGGTCAAAAGAAAAAGGACAAAAGAACAAACAACGATCTACAAAAAACAAAATAGGACCCTACGGGCAGGGAACCAAATAACATTACTGTTTGAACCGAAACTGCAAAAGAATGATCAATGAATGGTTCTTTTACTATTTTTGTTATAATTTGGGGTAGTGGTGGGATTGGAGAAGGGGAGTGGTTCTGATAAGAACTCCAAGGTGGTTATCACCGTTGTTATTAGTTTAACGTTGGAGATTGTGGAAACTATCTTGTATTGTTGAACTGTCTGAACATATATAACTAAAGACCATTTGCTGATCATTTATAAAGCTTTTAATGAAAAGATGGATGCAACCATTAAATATATATTAACAGATATGCTTCGATGAAAACTATATGTGAAGAAATCCATTCTATCATTCAATGTTTCTGAAAAGAAAATGAATGATCTTTGAATGGCTCTTAGGAAATTTTGTGTTGTTTATTTTGATTTGCAAATCTAGGATTGGATTTCATATTAGACATAGTTTGTTGTGTCTTTGTTTTGTTTTTCTTCGTCTTGTGTACCTTATGTTTCCAGTTTCTCTGGATTGTCCTTGTTGGTTGCCCCTTCGATATTCTCTAAAGTTTATTTAATTAAAATCGGGGAATGATACATGATGTTTAAGAACCTCTAGTTTTCATAATGTCGGAGGTTTGCTTTTAGAAATTTAAATCGGATGAACTTTCTTTAAAATCTTAACCAAGCAAACATTTACATATTTCAGTATAATAGTATAATTACTGTACATGGTAGATAAAATATAATAGAGTTTGCATGTATCTACGAGATTAAACATGGCAAACAAGTGCCACGTGAATGAGTGATTTTTGTTTGAAGCAAGATGAGCAATTTTACAGCTATATCATGCCAAGAACAAGTTTCTTTTGATGCGATGATGGTGATGCCTTGCTTTGAACTAGACCATCGCGATTGGTTGAATTTTCATAGGACTAGTTCACTGAAACTTTATGCTGACTTCGACCAGTCTTTGCTCTTATTCATTAATGTTGCCACGGTCCACAACCTCGGGTTGTACGGTAGTTAGTCACTAAATGATTAATTAATACATTGTAGTCTAATGTTGCCACGGTCCACAACCTCGGGTTGTACGGTAGTTAGTCACTAAATGATTAATTAATACATTGTAGTCTAATGTTGCCACGGTCCACAACCTCGGGTTGTACGGTAGTTAGTCACTAAATGATTAATTAATACATTGTAGTCTAATGTTGCCACGGTCCACAACCTCGGGTTGTACGGTAGTTAGTCACTAAATGATTAATTAATACATTGTAGTCTAATGTTGCCACGGTCCACAACCTCGGGTTGTACGGTAGTTAGTCACTAAATGATTAATTAATACATTGTAGTCTAATGTTTGCCTGTTTGGCTGCACTTGTCGAGGTGCACTTTACATGACCTCAGTTGATAAGTATGATCGGGGGTTATCCATGTATATTCCGTTTTCTTCTATCAATAAGGGACCACTCATTTTCGTATCTGGGGAACTGGGATTTTTTGTTCAGAGGGTTTATTTTTCGTCTCCGATATTTTTTTTTTATCAATATCTATATATATATATATATATATATGGAAAAGATGATCTATTGAAGGATTAGAAATTAGGAGATCGATATTAAAGAAAAAATAATTAAAATTCCAACCCCATCCATGACCCCGGATAGGAAAATGATTGGTGCCTTAAACAGATAGCTCGATATCGACTAACTTAACATTCTATTCCAAATATAAGTTTATACTTGTTTTCTTTAAGGCTGAGGGGCCAAATAATAGCAGAGAAGATCAGATTCAAGGTGTGGTAATAATAACTTTAGCAAAAAATCAGATGAAATTTGAATTAAATACAAATAAATAAATGCAAGAAATGTGAATATATAAACGATAAGTGATAAGCCATATGTTTGTTTATTTTGTTTAAATATGAACATCTATTTTGTTTTTCTTTCAAAGTGTCTGGTTGGAATTTTGTATGTTTTCATTTCTTAATTATTGAAATCGGGATAATCAAAAATATTAATAAGTTATCTCCCTTTCAAGTAAGGTAATTGATGCAACTGTTATATTAGTTCGTAAGTAAAGTCACAGTCACTAGACACTATATCAATATCAATATTCCACGAGATCAAAGAGAAGGCTTTCAATTAAAAATCCGGCAAATGTAGACAAATTGCTATATTTGTATACGCTACATGATTTAATTGATAGCAATGATAGCCATTTTTTTTCATACTGCTGATACTACTACACTTCCATTTCATTATGAAGCTGCCATTACCTTGTCGCCTTTTACATTCAGGATCAATAGCATTTCACGAATCACGAGTCAACTGTTCTAGAAGAAGAGCTTGAAGATAACAAAGGAGTTATCAGAACAAACAATGATTTACAAAATACTACACAGAAAACTATGCCAAATATCATGTACCAGCAGCATCATGAACCCAACAAAAAATCGGGGTCGAACTCGGGTGCTCTGGAAGAGTAAGCAGTTCTTACTCCACATGTGGCACCCGTCGTGTTACTTTTGTTACAAACCGGGTGATGAATGATGAAAGGATCGGATTGTGATTACGACAAACCGGAGGGCACCCCTTACCACTACGAAGAAATGGGGCTGAGCAGCTCTGTTGATTTGAGCCATGGGAACGTTCAACCTTACCCATGATTGTCCGTTTTTTTGCTGGCAGAAACCAGTGACCTATCACAAGTAACGTCAAACGTTATCGCATATAGTAAGTATATCGAGTACATCTCGTCATAATCAAAAAGTGATGACATAGTAAATACAACAGAATTGAAAAAAAAAACATTCTTACGATAGTAATACGATATCAATATTAAATTTATCAATCCCCCTAGAATCTGAATTAACCATTCAATAATATACGAGTGCATTACTCATGTTATATTGGTAGAAAATATTGAAGACAAAAGAATAATTATATACAATCCTTTTTAGTTTCTTTGTTGATATTTCCAGAATATGCGAATACTTTTATCAACTTTGATAAAAATAGAGATGGAAGACTATCAAGTGAAGAGTTACAGACTTTATTGAATTCCATTGGTCGGAAACAATCAAAAGCTGAAGTCATGGCAATATTGAAGCGAGCTGATAAAGACAGTATGTTCAAGAGGGTAAAACAATATCTAAACAAAATATCTGTTAACTTGTTTACGATGATATTAAAACAAATCTGGACTGAGTTGCACAAACCTAAATTAAGCTTAAGTGTCATTTAAAACTTAATTGATACTTAAATTTACTTGGAATGTACACGAAATTAATTTAAACATAATGTTTAATTGAGACTTAAAGTTAATTGAGGTTTGAACAACCCTGTCCAGGACTTTTGTTTTCATCAAAATCCATTGATTTATTGTTCATTGTTGTTATTGGTTGTATTGGCATAATTACACTGCATAATTCTTCAAGTTAAGGCATTGTGCATGTAAAATTACATCTCTAAGACAAAAATCACAAATTCTCCTCACTTTATTTTGAAAAATAAATTTGACATGAAAGTGTGACGATGGCAGTGAAAGAAAATTCAAAAGAAACATTAAAGCCCCGTTCTCATGACCAAATTTACACATGTGTAAAATATTTTGCATATATGTAAATTTACACACGGGTGCAAATTCGTCCATGTGAACGCATTTACTCACGTATGTAAATTTACACCATATGTAAATTTACACTTGGTAGGGACCAAGTGCAAATTAATTTTTACACACGTGCAAATGTATTTGGGTGAGTATTTCTGTAAATTGATTTCCATGTGAAGGATAGCAAAATTTACACACTCCTAATTTTCGACAATTAATGTCATAATTCCGCTTGGATTAACGCATGCAACGTATTTAACCTTGACCTATTGATTGGCTACACTTGTAACAGTATTTGGTCAGTTATTAAAATGCCGCTAAAGAGGAAAGCTGGTCAAAAACGGGGTGCTGCATGGTCTGATGATGAGACTAGACTTCGGGAACAGAGTACTTGTTTCTCCTTTATGAAAAATTTCGGAGTTCACGAATACACGCGCATCGTGAACCCGTCCCGGCCACCCTATATTAATGTCTCGGAAAGTGTACTTGTTATCACAAACACCTTGAATGATAAGTGAATAGTAGCCTTTTCTATTTAAATAGTCACCGTGTGATTCGGATGGAGCGAATATTGGTATATGGGTACCATCGATTGCACCTCCACAGTTCGGGAATCCCCAAGATTCTTCATAACCTCTTACGACATTTTTCAACTCGTCTCCAGTCGGAAACTTAACATATACATTTAACAGATCTTCATATATGGCTTTGCATACTTTATGAACTATACTGCAAACCGTCGACTTTCCTACTCCAAATAAATTGCCGATTGTTCTGTATTCTGCTGAAGAGGCAAGCCAATACAAAGTTATAGCAACCTGTTTTTGAACATCTACTACGTCTCTCACTGCGTGGTCACTTGGCGCTAGACTTGCTTCCAGATCTCGACACAAAGATGCAAAGGTTTCTCTCTTCATTCGAAAGTTTTCAATCCACTGGTCATCGTCAAATGTCTCAAGAACAATATGGTCAGACCAGTCCTAGAACGTTCTTTTTTTCATGTCCTTTTTTCATGACCCAGACCCGCTCCCACAAAGTATGGAAACAATCTCCTTCTTTGGCATCGATAACGAACGAAAGCGTCCATGTTTCACCATCAGATGTGTAGATATAAAACAAATCATATGAACGCTTAGTAAATTAACTTTTACACACTTGAGTAAATCTCAGGTAAATTTGCAAATTTGTGCAAATTTGCTCACGTATGTAAATTTTTGTCATGAGAACGGGGCTTTAGATTAAAAAAATTAAGGAAGCATGTTACTATAGCGTTCGACATGTTTTTTGGTTTGTTCAACCTTTCAAAATCCGTACTGGTCGACAATACAACCAATAGCAACAACGAACAACAGATGTACCGAAGAACTATAAACAACCAAAACACAGGATGGTGTAAATCGCTATCCCTATGTTCATAAACATTTGGAGACACAAAAGCTGTTCAATCAAAAAAATATATACTGAATATAATATTTAGATTGGTCGTTTTTCGAGTAGGTCTACGAGAAAAACAATTCCTACTCGAAATCTTTGTTTGAAAAACCTACACTTTGGACAGCCATTTATATGTTTGATTTCCACACTACATGTACATGTATGATTTCCGCTTTTGCAATGAAGAAGAAAAATTGTTCCAGTTGTTTCAATCTGTTTTGTTTAATTTGATCTTTTATTTATTGTAAATTTCTTTGATGTTGTTTTGTATACACAAATTGTACTTATGTATATGTCAAGGTAAGGTGTATGGTATGTGCGTTAAAGGTCATTTCCTCCAATATTTCAGTTATTTCGCTACGTTCAGTGGTGTGGATTGAGAAAACCGGAAAACACGGAGAAACCCAATTATTTTTTCGCAAATCAATGACAAACATTATCACTTAAAAAAGTATCGAACACACCTCTCACTCAAGGGGCGGGTATCGAATTCACAACTTTGTTGATGATATGTACTGATTACGTAGGTAGATGTAAATCCAATTACTATACGATCACGGCCACGGTAACCACCTGTTATGTATTTCAACTTCATCTAATCAGTTGTTATTTTACTTTCACATCGGCCATATTGCAGAGAATGGAACTATTGATTTTAGCGAGTTCATGATAATGATGAAAGAACAAATAGAGACATCATTAGAAAGTAGTTCTGACGATTTCAAAGAGACATTCGATGAATTTGATAAGGACAGGAATGGATTAATTACAGTTAAAGAATTTAAGAAGGGAATGGCAAAACGTGGAGAAAGAATGTCGGAGAAGTATTTTATACAAATGATGAAAGAAGGGGATCTAGATGGGGATGGATGTATTAATTATGAAGGTAAGATGGAATTTACTTTTTATTTATTTTTGCTTCATAAAACACATTTTATCATAAAATAATGCAGTGAACAGTTCTGTGTCTGCAAGATTAAAAAATACGATCGGATAGAAATAAAAGTGTATCTCAATCGCAGACAAAGTCTTATGATCATACTATTTTCGAGAGAAAACGAAATTGTATTAAAAAACAACCAATTAGAGCACCGAATTTAGTTGTTATGATACCACTGTGGAACCTCATATACCGGTTCTATGTACAAATGTAGTTGCTTTAGAGTTCATACTTTATACACTCGGTATAAACTGGTTGAGTTAATTCATTTAAAGAGATATTGTCTACCACAATCGTAATTTTTTCATACCCAAAATTATTGTCGTTTTCCGTACTGACCTTCATAAAATGAAGATTAAACACCGAATTATTGGCGAATACGCTACGAAACGTTGTTTTTTCGATATGAAAAAGCTGACCATCGTTACTGGAAGCTAATTAATTATTCACTGACCTGAGCGAGGCCAAATTTATTTTTATCTATTTTTATGCCAGTAGCCCGGATGCTGCAGCATGGATGTTAAAATTCGTGTTTGTTTACCTCGCAAATACGGCCGTTTTATGCTATTCATTGACAATAATTTGCTGTTGCCAGGTGCAAGATTACATATATTGAATAATATCTACCGAAAATGATCTTAAATTCATAAAATATGAAAAACGATTGAGAAAAGAAGGAAAAAACATGTTCGGCTTACCTATCAAACAAAATATTAGCAAATTCAGCGCGAGTTTGGACGCGTAGCACTTCCTCGAGTTCGTTCCAACGATCCCCTACATATATCCTGCATTTGTTCCATTTGGAAGATACTTCACTTCTATTCATCTTTCTCTCTGAATCCGTCAAAGTCCGCTTTATTCCACGAGTTGACACTTTCTCTTTTGCCCAAGAACCACATGCTGTTTATTGTTTCTAAACAGTGCGCATGCTCAAGACGTGTTCACATAGAAGGCCATATGAATAGATTTGAATAATGTCATCCGACAATAATTCTGATAACGATAGTTTTGGGTCTTTTTTTGTCAAAAAATCGTATCTTTTGCAGCATAACTCGGTGTTAATCTTCATTTTATGAAGGTCAGTACGGAAAACGACAATAATTTTGGGTATGAAAAAATTACGATTTTAGTAGACAATATCCCTTTAATCTAGTCTAAGAAATTAGCAGCGAGGGCTAGTTAAGATCTAGCATATATGACATAGATATACATATGGAGGGTTAGGATTATGGTGTTTAACGCTACTTTCAACAATTTTTCAATTATATCGTGGCGGTTAGCTTTATTGGTGGAGGAAACTGCTGTACCCGGAGAAAACCACCGTCCTGTCGCAAGTCACTGACAAAATTTATCATATAATGTTGTATCGAGTACACCTGCGGGATTCGAACTCACAACGTTAGTGGTGATAGACACTGATTACATAGGTAGTTATAAATACAACTACCATGCGAGCACGACTACGACGGCCCCTTAGTGGAAGAAACGATATGACAACACTACTTATTGGCTTTATGTCCTTTATCTCTGTTTAGTGATATGTTATTAGATGTCAATTTGGTAATTCGCTATCTCGATATCGTTTGTCGCTGTCTTTATTTAATACTACACTTATCAGCCTCAATTTCTACCTTTTTCTAAGCCTCGTACTGATATATTCATATTTCGAGACAATGTACATAATTATATATTCTATAGTTTTTTACCTCATGATTTATACCAATTTGAACTAATCTGATTATTTTGTTGTTTATTTCAGAATTTGTTAGGATGATGTCTCAACAGACATAAGTATTGATGAGTAAGCCCTTTTTTACTCACTGTAATTTATGTGGCAACGTTTATAGAACCTCAGAACAATAACAAACCATTTTTGTGGTTTCTTTAAAAGTGGTAATTTTGCAATGTTTGGCAGATTATCTAAATAACGACTTGACAAAAATTCAAGACTGGGCAACTTGAAAGTTGCTTACTCAATGCTAACAGAAACCGGAAACAATGACTATTTCTAGAAAAATCGACAAACCGGACCACACCCTACTCTTCATGGACAATAATACCAGTTCTACGGTTTCAGAACACATATATCTTGGACTAGTTATTTCAGACAATGACAGTTGGCAAAAACACATCGACATGATAACAGAAACAGGTACAAGATAATCAATATCTTCAGAAAATTAGAATTTATATCAGACCGAAAATTTCTCGAAAAATATATTTTACATTTATCAGACCCTTATTAGAATACGCTGATGTAATATGGGACAATATGAATATGTCGCTTAATAAAAAAATTGAAAATGTTCAACTAGAAACTGCCAGAATAGTTACTGGAGGCACTAGACTCTTTTAACATTATAACCTTTACACGGAAACAGACTGGGAAAAACTTATAGATCGTAGATAAAAACATGAAATTGTCTAATTTGACAAAATACTAAAATTATAATGAAAATTGCCAGAAAACTATTTATCGGCCAGTCCAGTCGTTTTCAGTGACGTCATCTACCATAGCAGGATTTTACCGACAGACAAAAAAAACCCAAAAAAACCGAAACACATGAATGATATAAGAGGTTTGATATCGACCTTGAGTGCAATTATACATTTCTAAATACAAGAAAACAGAAACATACAAACTTCACACCTCCAGTGTTTTACCATAATTTTGGATGAAAAATTACAACAAAAAATGCATACATGTACATTACTGGAGATGTCACACATTTCTCCCCGATGTTTGTTTTTGTATCGAGAACGATAATTACAATTTGTTTACGACAAACACAAATGTTTTAATTCAAACATCGATAAAATTAGCATCTTCCTTGTTTGTAAATAGTTTAAAAACAAAGAAGACAATGGTCTCACATACCATGGAAAGTTCTAATGTATATCAATATCCTGTATTTTACCTGTATTTTTGTCTTATTCATGAAGGTAGATTTTCGTTTTTTCTTTTTACTATTTTTGTGTTTTCGTTAAATTTTATATTGCATGACCAATATTGTTATTCATATTAAACGATTTTAAACATTTTAATCTAAAGTTCAACCTTTCATGACGTCCTTTCACTGAATAATTAAAAATTTGATGGCATCGATTCTATTGAACTTGAAATAAATAATACTACATATACAGCTAAGTCTACTTCTTCCTTTGACATACAACTAGAAATTGACAATAAGGACCAGTTAAGAATGGAACATTATGATAATAGGAATTTTATCAATTTTGCGATAAGGAGATTTCCATTTATATGTAACAACATTCCAGCAACCCTTGCATAACTCTGACAGTAAATGGAGCACACATCACTTAGTTGATACGATATTCAAGAGCTTGTGTTTTCTGCCATGATGTCCTTTACAGAGGGTTACTGTGTTAACCATCTAAATGGTCAGTGTTCCGTTTTCCTGGCAAGTTGGGGTTCCTCTGTAAACAGTGTGTCTCTTCTGTTTTGTGATATAGTCGGTGAATGATGTGGTGTCGGAGATATTGTTGTCGTCTCCTATTGCTTCTTAAGCGTATAGCCATACATCTTCCAACACATTCTGGATGACTAATGGCAAGTCAAATGCTCTATCTATATTAAGTGATGTGATGATAAGCCATGCCGACTGTTCTGATATGACAAGCAGTGGTTTTTTTTTTATTAATTACCAGCTGCAATGAAAATAGTGAGAGATGACATAGCGTCATAAATGTGAGCACCCCATCAATTCTCACCCCCAGATCTCTCAACCTAATCATCGTAATGTAGCAACAAATCATGAAATACAGTTGTTCATAGCTAGTTAATGGTAATCATCGGAGATTTCTAAAGGTTTAAGGGGTCCGGTTGGCTCAATGAATTAGGTAGTTGGATTACCTAACAACTCGTACAAGTCTATCACCAATACGGCGTGGGTTCGCGCCCGGCTTTGTAAATTACAAAAAGGGTGCACTCGACTCGCAGCCGCAAGTGATAAAGTTTACCAGTTGCTTGACAATGGTCGGTGGTTCTCTCCGGGTACTCCGGCTTCTTCCACCACTAAAACTGGTCGCCATGATATAGCTGAAATATTGCTGAAAGTGGCGTTAAACACAATAAAATAATCAATCTAAAGATTTAACATCAGTATATCCGAAAAGGTAGCTTAAACGTTAGAGAAAACCGAAGGGGCAATCAAGAATGGACAATCTAGAGACACATGCAACATCGGGCACAAGACACAGAACGAAGACAAAATCACAGAAAACTAAAAGCTAATGTTCTCCAATTAGACCGGATTGAACAGATTACGAAAAACACGACCTAACTCGAAAGTAAATTATGTGAACGTATTATAACAATGGCAACTGTTTGTTTGTTAACAAGGTCCTGGGTGTTTAAAGACACTTCTAACAATATTTCAGTTGTATGGTGGGCCTTCAATAAATTATTAACAACACTTGATTGTTGTTTCACGTCCACTGAGCGGTGTTTTAGCTTTATTCATGGCGAGATGATGTTTTCAAACTTTAAATCATGGATGAAACTTTAGATAACCATGGAAAAACAAGGATATATATATTTGGATAGGGTGTGAATATTGTACCTTGCTGTGAATCAATAAATGACCACCTCTTTCAAATTATTACAGGATATATTAATTTTCTTCATATCACATCCACAGTAAATGTGCAAAAAATGTTGACTTTCATTAATTTTGCTGAACACACATTTAATACATTGGAAATCTATACGAAAATGTACATCTGGTGCAAATTATATCAATTGTGGTATCTGTGTTGAGTATTGTTTACGCCTGTGGTTTGGTAGTCCCTAGCAGTATCACTATGGCAACAGTCAGGCCTTGGTCGACGTCAAATTAATCACGTGGAGCCATGATACTAGTACTCCATCAGTCTCTTTAATGTCTCGTAGTTGTCGTTCTTATTCTATGTTTCATTGAAATATCGATTTATGATGTCTTGCAGAAGTAGATAATATAAAGAAATATATAACAGTATCGTCATAAATTGTTCGGTTTATATACTTCTTCCTATCTAATTTATATTTAAGATAGCTATGATCGAAGGGCCCAGTATTTATGATAACAAAAGAAGGGGCAATAATTATCGAAAATATCTTCGTGAAACTGTGACAAGAAAAGCATCGCTTAACATTGCGTACATAAAGTGTGTACTAGAATGGGTACGACAGCGTCATGCGTTGCTGGGGTAACTGTCTGGTACCTTTTCGTCAACTGCAAATTAGACGTGCATTTCGTACAAGGTAACCTTAACGCCGTTACAGAACGAGACAACACGAATAATGGAATAAATGCGTTGTAACCCGCTTTGCTAACCATAATTTGTTGATCGGGTAATATTTATATTGAATATAGCGCAAGACCACAACGAACCCCATTCTATCATTGTAAAGTACTCCCATGCAACAAGAGGCTGCCATCAAACATTTCTGTCGTCTGCTATGTCACCTGATATGAATCAAATAGGACATTTTGTTGCACTTTATTGATCATGCAATTACTCGAATCGACACAACCTATGATGTTGAACCATTTCTGAATTAACAAACGCTATCTTGCTGGAATGGCGGCTATGCCGAAATGAAAGACTCTAGATTCGTCATCTGGTGAGAGAAATGAATAAGCGAGTGTGAAAGCTTTCGCATAAATGTAGTGTTTATAGACAGTCGTAATGGTAGAGAACACTTCTTTACAACCCATTCATGAAATTTTGTTTGTTTGAAAATTTGAAATTTGAAATAAAAAAAATGAAATGAAATTCTTTTTTTCAGTTTTAAGTTCATCATGCAGTCATTCCATTTGATGTACAATACAGATATAGGGTATGTGTCTAGTAAACAAATAACAGTCTCCTGTTACCGTAAGAGGCCGTCGTGGCCGTGATCGTATGGTAGTTGGATTTACAACTACCTGTTAAATCAGTGCCTATGACCATTAACGTTGTGAGTTCGAACCCCGTTCAGACGAGGTGTGCTCGATGCAACATTATGTTATAAATTTTGTCAGGGACTTGCGACAGGTCGCCGGTTTTCTCGGGTATTCAGGTTTCCTCCACCAATAAACTGACCGCCACAATATAACTGACATATTGTTGAAAGTGGCGTTAAACACCATAATCTAACCTAACCAAGTAAGAAAAGTTTGAAGATACCAAAGGAGTAATCATAAGCAGTAAATCAAGAAAAGGGATAAGCAATGATCAGTTCGATTGATTTGTATGATGCACGATCTACAAATAAAACCATCAAAATCCTATATTTGTGGTGACTGTGCTTTAAATTAAATATCGAATTAATAAATAATTCAAAGGGCTTCAAATACATGGACACAGTAAGCTCTCAGGTGTAGATTTACAATTGTATGTTTAAGAAATAAATTATTTGGGAGTTTTAACATGGATTGGCGGATATTAGTATTTTATCCCGAGCCAGAAGCGAGGGATAAAATTTACTAATATCCGCCAATCCATGTTAAAACTCAAAACACATTCTGGCTTCCATCATTTATTCCGATTCTGATATGTCTAAGAGTACAAATACGGTAGTATACTTTGATTGGAAGACGGGAATTTATATTCACGTTTGCGGAAAATGGCGCACACAATGTATGCTGCCAATGGAATAGTCAGTCACATTCACCGGCGCATGTGCTAATGAGATTATGCCGAATGGATAACTCGCTCGTTTGTTAACAAAGCGAAAGAAGGAGGTCATGTTAGAATAGCGTACACTTATTGATGTATTGGTACAGTTACATCTACAATTCAATTAGTATATATGTATGTAATGATATATGATATAGTTTTATTTATTCATTGAATGACCGTGTCTTCATCTATGAAAACAAAGAAAAAGGGGTTGAAAATAGTGCTGAAGCAAAAAAAAAAAAAAAACACAAAAAAAAAACACAAAAAACCGGAAAAATACAAAACATAAAAATGAAATATAGGAAAAACATGTTATATGCAATATTATCTTTTTATAATAAGTTATTATATTCTGTACTGTGGAGGTTTCGTTTTGAAATTAACTAGATTAGAAGATTTATTTCAAAACCAACTACATCATCTATATAGGAATTTCACGTGTCTATCATTCTCCCAGCATCTGGAACATGCGCGGGAGCTGTTGAGACACGGAAATGACGTAATTGTTGACTAAATCATGACGAAGAAAATGCAAACTTTTTCGAAGAATGTATTAGTTTAATACGGTTGTTTCGAATCATTTCCATTCCGTAAAATGTTTGCTATTTTCGTCCGCCAGATCACGTGATTTCGATGGAACTCCTGGCACTGAACTTCCGGTGTCAATGTACACAACAAAAACTCCAATCGATATGTGCCGTTTTAACGTTCGATCCTCAACTTTAAACAATCTTAGCATTTTCAGTAAAAGACAGATATCAATTAAATTATTTTATTTGTATCAAAAACTTCAATGCAGAGACAAATACTTCTTTAAAATTGAATTTGCTTTCTTTCTTTATTTGCGGCTGTCAGCATCATCAAAGGAAAACGATCTGCCTTTATGTATATATTTATGATATCAGACAGATAGTGGGGTACCGAACACCAGTATTTATTCAGCGGTTTCCTTGGCGTCTCCATATTACAATTACTTATAATCTACCGCATCTACGACTATGATATGCTGACGTTGTCACAGTAATAGCGTAAACACCGGAAGTCGCCTGCCAATTTGTTCAGAGTCAAGACAAGAAAAAGACGGAACGTGGTCGGAATTGACATGATTCGAAACAACCGTATTAGGGGTAATTGATATCCCTGAACAAGTATTATATCTTACCGATGTATATTGTAGTTCTCTGTTTAGAAAATCCTGGTAATTAAAAAAATCTCTATGACCGATATATCCATACCATATTACATTGTATGCGAAGAAAACATAAAATGTGAAATTTACAATCATTCCATTTATAATATATGCTATAACTAAATATTAACTTTGTGTGTCATTTTATAAAGAATGAAGCTGGTAACTAGTGTATTTACAATGTTAAAAGTTTCTCTTTTCTTAGGCCGAACTCTGCTTTCGTACAATTCCAGTGACAGTCAAAAGTCTTTGTCCCATTTTTTTCTTATTTTTGAGTAATTATTATATATTGTTGAACTTGTTTTCGTCCCGAATATGCATGTCATATTTGTCATTGGACGTTCAATCAATCAATCAATCAATCAATCAATCAATCAATCAATCAATCAATCAATCAATCAATCAATCAATCAATCAATCAATCAATCAATCAATCAATCAATCAATCAATCAATCAAGCAAGCAAGCAAGCAAGCAAGCAAGCAAGCAAGCAAGCAAGCAAGCAATCCATTCTAGCTTACTGTGATATATAACTTGCAAGTAATCACAGAATTTAGTTTTGTTCAATGACAAAAAAAAAACATCTATATATTGACCGCATCGGTGGTGTAATGGTTAACGTGCTCAGGGTAATGTGTCCGAGTGGTGAAACCTGTATATCCGTGGACTGTTGCTTCAGTGAGCTAGCACTATGAACATCGAACTAAACGTGTTGGCCTAGCACAAAGCAGACCTCATCATTATCTCATTGAAAATTAACTTGTTCTCGCCATGATATGGCTGAAAAATTGCTGAGTTGGCGCTAAGCAACAATTACTCACTCACTCTATATATTAAAAAGTGTAGGTAATGGGTTAGAAGATTATTATTCATGTCGATCACATGATCTTATTCCCGTTTGTTTCGGGACAAGGTGAGTAGTGTTGTCCGGGAATTTTTTCTTGGTTTACTTTATTATTTGTGTTCCTGGATCGACCATTTACAAGTAAATCTCTGGTAAATGGTCGATCCATCTTAGTCGATCCGTCTTAGTCAGGAGATACACATTACAAGTATGAATTGTCATGAATTTGTTCCCCACTGTATAGTCAAACTAGATCTTCCGGCACTGCATAGCCACAATACCTGAACTAATTTCTGGATGCGTTCTAAAAATATAACTCACGGTACCTATTAATTGTCTTCGGAATAGCTTACGTTTTAGTAAATAAAGCATGTTAGCAGCAACATATATGGCTACATATATAAAATAATAGATAGCTTTATAAATGCATTCCAAATAAAGATTTTGTTGAGTGGTAATTTCTTGTCATAGTCTCTATATGGCTATAGACAACGATGTTGGGTTCTTTGTTTTACTTCAACATTTAACATTATGTTAATTTTTAGGGGGATCAATGCTAAGAATTCGTGCATAGCAGAGACTGATCAGCACAGAACTATATATACATGTACAAACTACGTTTTAACAATTTTATAAATAGATCACAGTACAAAACTCACAATCCGGATACATACAAAAAACCCATTAACCAATAAGAAAGGTTCGACAACATGATTATTAAAACACGTGGAACCAGGTGCTTATTTGATATTAATACAATCCTACTCCATGCATGACAACCACTGTGAAACTATCATTCTTCGAAGACAATTATGATCAATAAACCTTAGAGAAAACCGAAGAGTCAGTCGTTAATGGACAACCAGTAACACAGGCAGCGTTGGGTACAAGACACAGAACGAAGAAGAAAAATGAATTGAAAATAATGTTTTCGCGAAGGGTAAGCCGTTCCTGTTTATTCTAAGAGACACGTTGTTTTATTCATAGTCAAATTTGTTAAAGTCATGTCGGAGGAAATAAAGCATTGTTGTAGTCCGGAATTGTTTGTTTTACTTGTTCAAGTTAACATCTTCTTCCCCTTCGTTATCCTGACATCGTGAGTTCGAATCCTGCTCAGACGAGGTGTACTCTATACAACATTATGTATGTCAGTGACTTGCGACAATTCGGTGGTTTTCTCTGTGCACTCCGGTTTCCTCCACCAATAAACCCGACTGCCACGATATAACAGAAATATTGTTGAAAGGAGCGTTAAACACCAAACCCTAACCTTAACCCGTTATCACGATAGCACGTAGAGTTGCAATTTTCCGGAAATGATTTTTAACAATACTGGTCGATAGTTAGTATTCAATGATATTAGAGCCACACAAAACAACTCTATTATAGATTATCTTCTATAATTTCATAACACCTTTTAATAATTAATTAAGTAAACCACTTATACAAACATATATCGTACGAAATAGAACAGTTTCTTCAATTGCTACGTTTGAAAGAACGTATTATTTTCCACGTTTCCATAGACATGAATGTAACATTATATTTACCTTACCTTAATTGACTTACCTGGGGGAATTTAGCTTTGGAACTCTCTAAGTGTAATATTAGACGTGGAACGCAATAATTTCTTCTTCATTGAGGATTCAGCTTCTGTGTATATTAAGTAGCTGAAAGAAAAGTGGCAAATTTAAATCGATAATCTGCTGCAATATTGATATATGGAAAGGAACTGGAAGGATTTCACATGTGACAGAAACATTGTATATTATTGTAAGTTGTTTATAGTCAATTACAATGTTGTCTTTTTCATGTCAGGAATGTGAGGTTATTTTCATGTTTAGAACAATATTTCAAAATACCTTTAAGATAGTCAGATATGTTGAAGCAACCGAAACCAAATCAGATTATATTTAGAAGTCAAATAACAATCATAATGCTACACACAAGCAAAGAGCACAAACAAAGGAAAATGGTTAGGAAAATATGAGCTTCCACAAAACAAATGGGAGTAAGCATGAACCAAACATCATTTTTACGCGAAAATCCCAACACGAAACTAAAACCGTGATTGCTGTTTAACACAAACAAAAATAAGTAAATTATTTGACTATTTCATGGTTAGAACAAGTATCTTTATATGCAAGAAGAGTTTGAAGATACCAAAGGGGTAATCATAATCTGTAAATCGAAGAAGAACAGACAATGCAATGACCAAAAGAAAACGGAGGACAAACAACGATCTTCAAAACAGTGACATAAGACTCAGATCCAGTAACACGAACCCCACTAAAACCGGGGGTGAACTCAGGTACTCCGGAAGGGTAGGCAGTTCCTGCTTGTGTAAATCGTGTAAATCTAGTTACAAATCCGGTGATAAGTCATGAATGAAAAGGACCAGGAAGTGTTTACGACGAATGGAACATATTCGTGGCCATTTGTGACACAGATATTCTACAACGGCCACCCAAGTCATGGTGGTTACCGTAAACAGTGATATCTTCAACTTAACCAATAGGTGAAGGTTATTCCACTTAATTAGATATATGCGTTTTAATTACTCTCACTGCATCAATACCAAGGTTATGTTATTATTTTATTAGTCTCTGAGGGTATCATCTATCCAGTTATCAATGCCTGGCACTGACATGGTTTAATTAAGAAATAATTCATGGAAGCCATATGTTTATATTGTTTTTACCACGGGTAGGCCTTTATGTCACGAAGTTTTACCCCGAGCGTTAGCGAGGGGTAAAAAGCTGACATAAAGGCCTACTCGTGGTAAAAACAATATATACATATGGCTCCCATGAATTATTTCGATTCTAATACGTAAAAATTGGTAAAATATCGTTATAAATTGTCGATGACGTCATAAATTTAATCGGTCATAGATTAATATTATTTTTACCACGGGTTTGGACTCAAAGCGTTTGAAGGACGTCATATTAGAATTGGATATATCTATTATCAAAATGTTCAGTTCCTAAATAATGTAAAGGATTAAAACTATTGTCAACATCCTTCAGTCATAGGCATTCTCAGCTGATTTTTGCTACCTTTTGGTTTACTTGCTCCCAAAGACTTTGGAATTATTTAATTTTCCAATCTTTCGACTTTGAGAGTACCTGATTAAGGATATTTCTAGAAACGCGTCGTGCGCACTAAATCAGATATCTACGCTTTTATTGTACTATATTATTAGATTGGATTGGAACTGTATTGCGCGAGATCACTGACACAATACGTAAACAGATGCGTATAAACTTATTGTTCCACTCAAACACATTACACCGATTCCGAGTCAACCATTCTGTGTCTCTTATCTCTAATGTTGCATGCTAAGTGGAGAAACATCACCAAAAGCAGGAACTGCTTAACCCTTCCGCAGCACCGAGTTCATTTTGTGCAATTTACATGTCTTTACGTTTTTATTTCCGTGTTGTAACGTCCGCTACGAGTTCCGCGTACAAACGATATTCATTTCGATTGTACTTCAATTGTGTAGGGGGTACATGTTTTTATTTGTTATTTGTATTCATTTGCGAATATTGGTGTCCAACAAGATTAATGACTTCTGATTACCAAACTTGATACGACCGAATCGAATCCGCGATCTTTCTCAATCAAGACGGTTTATTCTTTTAAATAAAATCGATTTCTATATTGCGTTTAGTCTTTACATGATAAACAAAACAAGTCAATGTATTCAGATGAAAGAATAAAAAAAAACAATGATTGCGTTTCTCCTTTACATTAGACGGGAGGTTTTTTATTTTAATTACAAAAATTACATGTGTATTGTAAAAGAAATTGTATCGCTGTACTAATTACTTAAGCATGTTTCTAAGGAACTAGAGAAATAGTCAATACTTTACCGAGAAGTGACTGTTATAGACACGCTTCAATTGTTGACTATTACATTGTACATTGTATGCAGCAGAACTTGATGTTTCGCTGTGAATCAAAGAGAATTGTAATGCATTAAATATGTAATTTGAGTTTTATGTCAGAAAAGAAATAATCCATACCTTAGTAAATTGAATCAATTCACTGTATATATTAATTAGTAAGAACAGATATGAATGTAAATGAACATGAGAGACTATCCAACATTTCACAAAGCAAAGTAAAAGAGCTGCACTGTTATTGCTCATTAACATCTTACAGTCACAGCAGGGTCTTCAGTAATATAAACATACCGCCTTTAGTTGACGGTGTTATGGTAGATTACCACACGAGGGAAAAAATATCACACTCTGGAATAAGAATATCACCCGAGACGAAGTTTGTCATACGGGCTATTTCCTAACATGTTACCCATTATGTTTCAAGATCAGACTAGCTTTCTGTATTATAACATGACAACCCTCATAGAGAGCCCCATATCCGTCACTCGGGGAATCACTGAGCAGCTCTGTGGGTTTGAGCCGTGGGAACCTTCACCAGTACACAGATGGTCACGAAATCATTAACCTAAGTATTGTTGAAAGTGGTGTTATACATCAACAATCCGGGGGCCGTCGTGGCCGTGATCGCGTGGTAGTTGGATTTACTACCTATGCAATCAGTGCCTATCATCACTGATGTTGTGAGGATGAATCTAGATCAGGGGAGGTGTACAACATGATGTGATATAGTTTGTCATTGACTTACGACAGGTCGGTGGTTTTCTCCGGGTCATCCGGTTTCCTCCACCAATAAAACTGAGCACCACGATATACCAGTAACTGAAATATTGTTGAAAGTGGCGTTAAACACCACCAAACCAACCAATCATCAACAGTCCATAGGCTATGTAGATTAATTCACAATGTCCATAGTAATGGGATGCTACATTTACATGTACTAAATAAATTCTGATACAAGGAAGAAATTAAAGAATGTAATGTGTTTTCCGTTGTTTAGTATATTTCTCTTTATTACCCGTTTTTCATGCATACACGCAGTAGGTGAAAGAAAAAAGGACCAATACGAACACGTTATCCTCGCTCTTGGTTAACCAGTCTCTGCTAATGCTCTTTTATCTTGCGTGTTAGCGGCGAAGGAGCAAATACGCATTTTGTTATTTTCTGTTGTTTAGTATATATTGGATATGTAAATCAGTTTCTATGCATACACGCACTGGGTAAATAAATTAAGCATTCTGACTCCGAGATTACCAAATTTTATGTTCGAACTCCTTAATGTTGCATCTTTATCGAAGGAGTGAATACGAATTTTATAGTCTTCGGATGTATAGTATATATTACTTTTGAAATTAGTTTTTTTTATATTATAGACGTACCGTGTGAAATGAATTACCCGATGAAGGTTATTCCAGAACCCTGTCGTTCGAACTTAATTTGATATCGAAGTGGGTTGATAACTCTACTGGTGGACTATTAATTCCCGAGGGTATCATCCACCCATTAGTCAGTACACGTATTTTGGCAGTGACATGGTTTTATCATATATATTTATTATTGAACTTTACAATTCCTAAATAATGTACATGCAATAATTATTAAAACTAAGATTCAACTCCCTCAGTCATAGGTTACCTTAGCTGATTTTGGCGAGCCTGTCTAGGCTCTTTGGTTTACTTGCTCTCAAAGACTTTTACTTATCTTTTGAGCGTACCTGATAAATGTTACCCCAGAACCGCTTAAGGCACACTAAATTAGATATACACGTTTTTCTTAATGAAGATAGTCCATCAGTTTATTCATGAAAAGTCAGATACTTTACCGTAGCCTGTTTTTTTCCTTAATGAAGATAGTCCATCAGTTTATTCATGAAAAGTCAAATACTTTACCGTAGCCTGTTTTTTTCCTTAATGAAGATAGTCCATCAGTTTATTCATGAAAAGTCAAATACTTTACCGTAGCCTGTTTTTTTCCTTAATGAAGATAGTCCATCAGTTTATTCATGAAAAGTCAAATACTTTACCGTAGCCTGTTTTTTTCCTTAATGAAGATAGTTCATCAGTTTATTCATGAAAAGTCAAATACTTTACCGTAGCCTGTTTTTTTCCTTAATGAAGATAGTCCATCAGTTTATTCATGAAAAGTCAGATACTTTACCGTAGTCTGTATTTTTTCTTATTGCTTAATGTTGCATGTTTCTCATATTTTATAGTCTTCAGTTGTTTAATATATATGATGTTTTTGTAAATCGGTTTTTATGCATATACGCACTGTGAAAAATAATTTTAACATGTAAAATAATTTAAGCATGGGTATATTGTAAATACGTTTTATGTATACACGTACTGTGTAAAATAATTTAAGCATGGGTATATTGTAAATACGTTTTATGTATACACGTACTGTGTAAAATAATTTAAGCATGGGTATATTTCGCGCTTCAGCTGTGAATAGGCAGAACATCAACAATCGTCAAGACCGAGGTGATGGCGCTGGGAACTATAATTGATCGAGTTGCGACGAGTGAAGCTCACGTGTACACTGTAGTAAATAATCTTAATTTCGAGAAGAATGCTAACTACACATTCTTTCAAAATTTAAATCAATTTATGAGGGAAAAAATATCAATTTAAAATTTGACTTTCAAGAGTAAGGTATTTAAACACGCATCTATTATCATTAAAACTTTTCAAATTCTCACTAATAATAAACATAACGGGTTTTATAAACATTTAAATTTTTAAAAAGACATATATTCAAAATGTTATATTATCGTAAATAGCAACTGTAGTCATGTACAAAAGGCATGAAAAATGTTTAAATTTCCATTTTTAATTACATGTATAATTTTCTAATGTAAAACCTGTGTACCACAGGTAGGTTGAATCTATTGATTAAAGTTCACCATCTAATGACAAAGCGAATAGCATAGGTAATAACTATGATAAATATTTGTCCCTTGAAAACGTGAATATTCGATCATAAAACTGTATAATCGATGTATGTATATCTAAGGCATTAAGTAGATAGAAGAAGACAGGGTATTAATTCTGTCATTTTATTTTACATACAAACAGGGTGTCATTAAAAGTGAAGCCGCGGAACTCGTAATTAGGATTGAAAGAGATATCTTCCAGAGAAAATGGTAAGTGTATAATTATTTCCTGAAGCTAATATTTTGTGAACATGTGAAACATATAAGAAATACTACACAATGTAGCGGTTAAGGTAGATAAATTATGGTAAGTATGAGTGAAATTAATTTGTCAAATCACAAGAAAGATGGGGTAACATTAATTTTTTTAGTTGTTTATAATCTTGTCTTATTTTATTTGTGAATCATTTATATTTAACGTGTTGACCACATAAGAGGGAGGGAGTGAATACTAAATAAAGCTTCTGAGAAAAATGTATTTTATAGAATACACTTCATTAAAATCAAAACTGACTTTAAAATCAGGTATACAATTTAAGTTAAAGTATTTGAGCAAAGGACCGTGAAAAACGTCCACACGCAGCAAACCTAGGTGATCCGATATTCCGAGTGTTGTTGCTAACAAGGATGCTACTGAACTAATAGTTCCTGGTGGTCAAGTTGAAGGCATCACTTCGAAAGTTTTACGGTCGCCACTATAATTTGGTTTACCGTTATGGAATATTTGTCACTATTGACCACGGATATCGTAATCACAATCCGGTCCTTATTATTTATTATAGTGACCTGTGTAAAATATACATCATTACATAATATAATATTCATAATAATTACAACCGGCCCATTGAATCTATATGTCACCTTCAAAAAGTCAAATTTATATCATTATTTCTGGTAACCTTTGTTAACACAATGGTATACAGATAACAAATTAAATACATACATAATACACATTAAGATACAATACAATACATTATACAAATTAACTATCACGATCTATGCGCAGTATATGAATAAAGTGTATTGTCTCTCTTATGGATATTAATCTTGCAAAAATATAAATCTATCATGTGGACTCAAATAGATAATTAATTAAGTTATTGTTCATTCAAATATCCTACTTTAAATAAACGTAAAATCTTTGAGAGTAAACTGTTTGAGCAAATAATTTTTCTGCGTCATGTCCTCTAGTTGAATTTTCGGGTGCTAAGTAACATGAAAACGCTACGAACTCGTATTCACTATAGTAGGATGTTGATACATGTATGTCCAAGTTTTGTGGATCCGATGAGCCGGTTTGATTGATATGGGTTTCATTATTCAAATTTTCTTGGTGAGACTGTCGTTGCTGTTGTTCGTTTCGTTGTTTTATCCGTCCATTCGCATCTACTCGTAATGATCCACCTTGCGGTAAATTCCGAAGAACTGCACGTGCATTCATTTCAATCAGTAGTTCAATTCGGGATTTACTACTCCGTATATAAACAGTTTTATATCCTCCGTATCTTTAAGTTTCATCTTGCTTCTCAAAACGCGCACTTTTTCTCCTGTATTCCGTAAACTAATTTTCACAATACCCAGTCTATTGTTGTATCTCGTCGGTAAACGGGTGACGGCTGTAATTGAACTTCAGATGAAACATCATCCCCCAGCGCACGAATCAAATCTTCCGCTTTTTGCTTTATATCTTCAACTTCAGTGACCGGTATCCTGCTAGCTATTATCGTAACTCCCAGATCATCTAGAGGATTGTGTTGTATTGCCGTAGGGAATGTAGAGTCATTTCTGTTACCGTTATCGTTCGCTTGAGATGTGTTTACTTCAGTTCGATTTTGCTCTAGGCTGTCTAAATGTGTTAGTATAGACTGAATCGTTGTCAACCTTTGATCGGTACGACTGGTTTCAGTAACAGTTATACACTGAGGTATAGGTGTTTCTAATCCAGAAACACCGTAATGTTTCTAATCCAGAAACACCGTATACCAAAGTGTATAGCTAACTTACATCCCAGGTTCTTTGTTAAACATCCCAGGTTGAAATATAATATTTTAAAACTTTCATTTTTTTATTTGTATGAAGTGTTTAACCAACAATTGAAAAACACAGCAAATTACATTCTTTGAAAAAGCCTTTAGCAACCTCTTACTTAAAGAAGTATGCTGGTGTTTTGAAATGTGAGTAGATTTCACTGAGGTCAAGGTTGACGCTTCAATACACGTGAAATTTGCTGTCGTCAATATGGATGGGTATGAAACGGACGAAATTTTGAGTCAAGCTTTGGATCTAGCAGAAGATGTGGAAAACGATATCATATTCATAACTCAGAGTACATTCCAGAATAATGAAGGTATTTTACATGTATTGAAAAAAGCGAGAAATCGAGCAAACCCCAAAATATACGTAAAAAATTAAAACACAAAGATTACAGTTCAATGTGTGTGCTATTGAAATAAATAAATAAATAATAAAAATAAATAAACAAATAAATGTGCTATTGAAAATAAATAAATAAATAAATAAAAAATTGTCTTGTCCAGGCTTATCGGTAGCTTAGTAGCGCCTGCCTACTTGATTTATTTATAACTTGTTCTTGTTATGATATAATTACAATATTGTAATCTTGGTGTTAAATAACTCCAATTCTATAAAAAAAGGAATAAATAAGAATAAAAAGTAAAACAAACAAAAAGGGCAAAACAAAAACAAAAAACAAATCAAAAACAAACAAAAGCAAAAGCAAAAACGAAAACAAAAACAAACAAAAAAAGAAGTCTACAGGTGGAATATCTGTAGATCTATACTGAGCAACACAAGGAATGCACTACTTCTTTCCTGTTGCATTATTTTCATAATTTCTAATATCTGGTTAATTTTTTTAAAATTATCGTTAATTATTTTTAATCTTATTTCATGGTGTCTGAATGTGAGTTTTATTCAATAGAAGTGTTGTTACAGGAACAAAGGTAGTGCTTGTGTATAGGGTGTGACGACAGATGTTTCCAGAAACCCCTGTTGTCACACCCTATGAACACAACCTATTGTTCCTGTATCAATAGACAGGAACAATAGGACAAGATTTTCAGAGATAGAAAGTATATGGTTTAACAAAGAACCTGGGGTGTAACGTCCAATATCCACGGACAGCTCATCGCGTAGAGTGCGCATTTAACTATCTACATTTACCATTAAATCTGATCGGAGTTTGTCGATTTTAGATTCAAACATTCGTTTCATTCCTTCTTGACTAGTCTTTAATTCTATCATTGCACTTATCAATGTATCGAGTTTACCAGACCTATCACAAACAAAGTCACTTTTCCCTACAGATGCCATATTTGAGTTTTCTTTTTCTTTTTCACTATCTGAATCTGTTTTTAGCCTGATCATTGAATCACTGAAAATACTGTTATCAAGATCTTCACAAGAATCGTATAATACAGAGTTAGTTTGATTTAGAATTTTCCTCACCACAGTGCCTGAGTTGTTTTACTTTGCTTTCTTGTTCAGTACAATCACTTCCACTACTGCTTCCCTTCTTTCGTTTTTTCTTTGGCATTATACATCCATACAGTAATTGAGTACACCTTCAAATCCACAATATTAATCCCCGATCGCTCTCAAATCCACAATTTATTTAAATACTATCTCGGAGCACAAAATTAATCTATGTTTGTAAACAAGTGTAACACGACAGGTACCGAATGTGGAACAGGAATTGCACACCCCTCCAATTTTAATGGGGTTCGTATTGCTCGATCTTTAGTGTTCTGTATAATCAACAAAAAAAAAGAAAAGAAAAAAAAAAGAAAAAAAAGCAAGCCATTTGAATATCGGTTTTTGCTAAACCGATATTGATTAATACAGGAACTGGAAAACAGCAATTAGGTTTATTCCCTGAATGGCCACATCTTAAAACATCATTAAGCACAAAGACACATTGTTTGATTTAATAGTTATAATCTTTATCATTATGTTGCTCATGCAATTAGCTATGGTTTAAAGGTCAAAAGTTCACTTAAAAAGCATACCACATCTGTAATGTGAAACTGACATCATTCCACGGAAAAAACAAATCACCCATGTTCCATTAGCATAATAAACAAAAATAATATGGGCAGTTTAATTGTTAATTACAACGCAGATAGCTTGAATTTAAAAAGAAATCCGATTTTCATCCATTCATTGAGGTCAATTACGATTATTGTGTATGACAATCTATGATATTTACGGAAAATTCTTTCCAAAAAAAAACCAAACAAACAAACAAAGCAAAGGAAAAAACAACACACACATACATCCTAAAAGTATTTTGTTAGTAGAGACGACAGATAAAGTTTCAACTGATTAATCAAATAAATAATTACAATGGAAAATGTGCCAATGTTACCACTATTTGTAACAATTTCGATACAAAAAAGTAAATCAGGGAAGCAAAACAACTGTCACATTGTTTCTTTTTTTCTTTCCTTTTGAAATATTCATAGTTGTGTTAGATTATATTGTTTTGGATGTGTAATTGTAAGCTTACTCTCATGGAATATGATGCCATTCTGGTTAGCACACATCATTTACGGCTTCTGATGATCCCATTGGTATCTTCAAACTTTCCTTAGTGCAAATTCTTCTTGGCTACATCCTGGATTATATCCGAATATTTTGACATATCTACATGGAGACTGTTGTTTCCTACAGCTACCTAGCAACACTATGACAATCCAGCTCAGTGTGGGTGTAGGTATAGTTCAAAGCAGACATTACCACTACATCATTATTTCTAAAATATATTGTTCTTGCTATGTTATAACTATAAAATTGCCCACTTGAATTAAATGACAACAAATCCATCAATATATCCTTTACTTTTTGTAATATGTCATATCTTTCTTAATCCAAAAGAGTTAGAACGAACATGGTGGGGAGGGCGGTTCAAGAATTAATTGATGGCAGGTGTCATTGCCTACGACTGGTTCCATATAATAAACTTTCTACTGATATCATGTACTACCCATAAACTGGCTGAGCAAACATTTCAGTATGAATCGGTACACCACAAATAAAACAGACATTTAAATCTAAGACGTCTTTTTGTCCAACTCGGAGACACAATTGTAAGTCTTTAAGTTTAATTCATCACTTCAAATTTCGTCTCAAATGACATTATGTGGACTTATTGTGCACACATGCATTAACATTTAGAGCCATCAACTAAGATTTAAACTGCAAGTGATCAATCATTGAATTAAGCACACGATTTTAGGAAAAGTCATACCCAAATAAACACAGGGACGCGTAATTGTATGCATACTGTACATTTGAAATATTTTTGTGTTGGGATTTGGCGGTTTTTGTTAAAAACAGTGTAGCTTAATTGTGTGTGGAATTTTGGTGGCTAGTAGGTCAGATGTCTTACATATTGGCGTGCTTTGAAAAGAAGGTGGTAGTTTTGCTAAGTCGATTATTTTCCAAGTAATACATTCGAAATAACGAAATAAATTGAAAGAGACAAAGCTAAGTGTAACATTTTTAAACATACTTTCGAAATTAATAGAAAGATCTCCAAATTTTCAGCCTGTTCCAACAATCTGAATGACAGACATGTTTTTCAGGAGTTCGAACAATATTTATTACGATTTCCATTTATTTATTTATTTATTTATTTATTTATTTATTTATTTATTTATTTATTTATTTATTTTTATTTTTTTATTTTTTTCCATTAAATGCCATCGTTTGATAGTAATGGATCAAACACATATACAATGTAATTCATTTTAAAGAAAGATTGGAATCTTGACGTAAATCAGTTGTTTTTGTTATTTTTCTAATATTTATGATGATCAAGTTTGTGAAAGGTTCGTTTCCAGTTATGTTTACGACCCTAGGTTCCTGTCGTCACATGCTGGTTTGGGTCCATACAACTAGTTTAACCCCGCCGCCACTTTATAATGAAGTGCATGTACCAAGCCAGGAAAGTAATCGGTCATGTATTTGTGCATTGGGTATATCGATTTTGACTATTTCTACGATTTGTTTTATTGAATTTTGGAACTGTTCTGACAGTGTGGTATATTTTGTTTTCCCTAGAATTGGGATCTTTTCTGACAGTGTGGTATATTTTGCTTTCCCTAGAATTGGGATCTTTTCTGACAGTGTGGTATATTTTGTCTTCCCTAGAATTGGGATCTTTTCTGACAGTGTGGTATATTTTGTTTTCCCTAGAATTGGGATCTTTTCTGACAGTGTGGTATATTTTGTTAGAATTGGGATCTTTTCTGACAGTGTGGTATATTTTGTTTTCCCTAGAATTGGGATCTTTTCTGACAGTGTGGTATATTTTGGTTTTCCTTTGATTACTGACGCATTATTAGAACCCTGTCGCCATAACATAATTGATAATGCTTGAAACTGGCGTCAAATAATATCGGGCAATCTAATTCTTTTTGATATTGTAAGAAGAGTTTGAAGATACCAAAGGGGTAATCAGAATCCGTAATCGAAGGACAGGTAACACAATGTCAAAAAAAGGACAAAAGGACAAACACCGATCTACAAAACACTACACAGAAAATCATCCGTTGTTTCCATGCCTGAAAGTTACAAATTAAATGTGTAAAGCATTGTTTCAATATTAAATTCAACTTGTTTTTATTATATATCAATATCTATATCTATCTGTTTACAGGAGATGACAGAAGACGATTTAAAAGGTTAGTTGAAGCTTTCAAGAAAAATAATCATACTAGGCTGATATCAAGCTTTGCCTGTGGCGGCCATGTTTTTGTCCGATCTGAATGAAATGAAAATTTGTTGTAGAGGACCTTATAAACATAATTCATGAACTAAAAGTAGGAGATACTAGTCACAATCACCATGGAGAATTCAATTATAACTCATACATCAAAATAAGTGTGTGAGATGATCTATATCATATAGTTACTTCCTATTTACATAAGCGCCACTGAAATGAGTAGATTTACAGTTAGCATTCAAATATAAGATTGAGTTGTAAATATTCCAGTTCAATACATCGATGGATGGGGATTTATGACCTATGAAATCCCAATAGGTCATAATTCTATTATAGCTACTTTATTTCTATACAAAGTCCTCTGTAATCACCAAGGACAGTTTCTGTCATTATCTAATCCGATCTGGTGCAACACTGACAAATGACTGTCCTGTTTCTTAATGTAATATATGAATGGGTCACCAATGACTACACAAAATATGAATATATAAGGTTTTCGTACTGCGAATATATGAGTAGGTAAGGTTTTATTCCCCTGGCAATATATGAATGGGTACATTTAATACCGAGATTGATCCCTTGGCCCATAACCTGTGACCGATACAAATTACATCGATCATCTGGTTATGAATTATGTATTTATTGTCCAATGATGTTATATGTCCAGTTTGGGTTCAATCGGTTTGTAGTTTCTGCGAACAAAAAGAGATTTTAACATTTTCCCGTTGGGTCCTGTTAAGCTTTGTTTTTATTGCGGTGGGTATCTTTCTTCGATTTCCGATAGATCCAGTTGATTCAGAGAAGAATATTTCAAATGCATTTAAGAAAGAGAGATTTTCAAGTATAGAGGCATCAAACAAAAAAGATAGGAAAAACCTCAGTCATCACAAACTAAAAACATGAGTGAAATAAAATGCTTCGAAAAAGGTAAGCTTATCTTGTCTCACAAAAGCTAAGGCACCATTCGTGAAAACCTAATTTCAAACGCCAGTTAAGGAAACAGATAAGCACACGTTCATATTAGAAATGTTTGTTTTGCCTATGATTGAACCAATTAACAAAAGAATCGATAAAATGATTTTGAGGTTTTCCGTATAACCATTGTTACATCATATATAAGACTGTCCCGCTGCTAAAAAGTAGAATAATTGACATGGAATGTGTATCAACTGACATACAAATATACGGTATGCAAGGAAGACAGGAATGTTGCTTCTCATTAATGGAATATTTACATTTGGTATATCGAAGTCATTGCGTTAATCATCAATCTTAAAAACCACCCCTTCTCTTATTGCCAATATATACGTATACATCGAAATGTTAGCTAGATCTATCAATGGATTATTTAATTTCTAGATCATTTGAGATATCTAAGGTGCACGTTGTTGCTAAACTGGAGATGTTAAGCCATTAAGCATCTATATATCGGGAAATGAAATGACAGCTTCTTATTTTCTGCCTTTTAGAACCCATTAAAAAGATTATTTCACATATACATATTGTATCCATTGGAAGAATACGAATAAACTCGACAAAAATGTTGACTATCAAACAAAGCAACATATCAACATCAGTGTATCTATTGTTGAAATCAGTGTGTTTGTATCAAAATATTTTTTCTCTCCAACCTAATATGAATAAATATATCTGTATGTACTATCATTTCGAAAAAACCAACTGTTGTGTTATACCTGTCTTAATTGGTCAGTTTGGTATGTAGTATTACTTTGCTACTATTACAACAAAAGTAAAAGACGGTAGTAAAGCATAGTCTTCATAGTGCGCTGATAATATAGTCGATGGAAGGGAATATACATATGGAATCAGATTTGGTTTATGGTGTTTAACGCCACTTTCAACAATATTTCAGTTATATCGTGGCGGTTAGTTTTTATGGTAACAGAAAACCGGATGAATTTGAGAAAACCACCGACCTGTCGAAGATCACTGACAAAAAAGTTGTATCGAGTACACCTCGCCATGAACGGGGTTCGAAAGTACAACTTTAATGGTGATAGAGACTGATTGTGAGTATACCTATGGAATCAGTACCTATAACTTACGGTTTGCGAGTTCGATATCCCTATATGCGATACTCAATAAAACACATACCCTCCACAATGTAACCATTATACTGTTAAACGTGGTGTGAAACACACATGAATAGTTTTATCAACAGTCCTTTAATTGGATGACTCTTACTTGTGAATCAGTTTTGTCCGTATTGCAATTAATTTCAACGTTATGACTATTTTGGATATTGGAAAATGAATATCCTTATTTATTTTCACAGAATTGGAAGAAAATTTCAAACTCTATGACAAAGACGAAAATGGAAGATTGTCTGTTAAAGAAGCAGCCACGATGTGGAGGTCACTAGGGGCAAACCCAAGAGAAGCAGAAATACAAGAAATGTTTGACGCTATAGATGCTGATGGTAGGTTTAACATAGAATTACAATTTATAATCATTAGTGAATATTGATAGATTCTTCTCGCTTGATGTAAAGCATCAATAAATCACTCAAACAACATATTAACCAATAAGTCACTTTATAACTACCATAGATAACGCACAATGAAATTGTATATGCAAGAGTCATTGTTGTTTATTGCCAAGTTCACCAGCTTTATCATGATTACTAGACTTCGTGGCAGAAGGAAAGCATTTTCAGCTCTTCTTCATTATTAGTACATTCCCACAGAACTACTACTAATTGATAAATACATTAATCTACCCTGCAGTTGTTGCTTTTAACAGTTAGATAATGGGTGAGTTAAACCAGAGCTATATCCCGCTACTAGCATTTTATTGCGGGTACCAAATTCATGTGTGTTTACTGCTTGAGCTATGGTAAGCTAGTTTAGATTAGCTGTAAATCAGTTCACTTCCTGTTGACGGAACATACGAAACGGGGCAAACAAGGGGTAATTGTAAAATATTTTTATTAAATATCGATAAAATCTGAAGAAATAAACACAAAATCAATATAATATCATAAATATTAGGTTTATATGTAATTAGCGCAAAACCGGGGAAAGATCGACAAACGTCGTCTCTGACACAGTTTCATAGCCTCATACACATAAACTTTATATATTCAGAATGTCACGATTTAACTAAATAAAATGCTGAAAATGGCAAAAATCTAAAATACAGCCATCAATTAAACTTGATTGAAGTGTTACCCATATTTGTCCCCTTCACAAGCTTTAATATAATGATTTATATGGCAATAACGATAGACTCTTATTCGTTCGATTATTATTATATGTATACATTTTTGCTACCAAGATCAAAACTCAGTTTCTATGAGCCTCATTGAACTATTGAAAGCATCTAGATGAGATTGAATATTTCTGCAGTGTTTATGGATAATGTGGAACGCAATCGATGTTTGATAGTTCTCTGACATATCAGCAAAATCAACATTTAAAAGCGCCACGAACAGTGGTAATAATAATAATAATAATAATAATAATAATAATAATACCAATAATTAGTTAATTAATTTTACAGGGAGTGGAAGTATCGATTGTAAAGAGTTTGTATCATGGATATCTGAACATGGAAAAAAGGAAGAACATCCGGAAGAATCTATGCGAGAAGCGTTTAAAGTTTTCGACAGAGACGGTAATGGATATGTGTCAAGGGAAGAACTAAAGCGTATTATGAGCGAATTAGGGGATGAGCCGTTATCACCGGAGGAACTCGATGTATTGATGAACAATTTTGATGACGACGGTGACGACCGTATAAACTATGATGGTAAAGTATTTCTGTTTAAAAACATTTAATGATTGATTAAGATTCTGTATAAGGTATATAATGGGCCGTCGTGTCCATGATCATGAGAAGGTTGGGTGTACATCTACGTAACGCCAGTGGTGATGTCACGATATACCTGAAAATTAATACTGTTGAAAGTCGCGATATACATCCATAGCATGACACAAATATATTGGCCAATTAGAAAATGAATACTTCTACTATTTTCTGAATGCATAAAACAATAATTTAATAAATCAGAATATAGACCATATACAAATATAGTCATATTTAAACACAAAATGTTCCATTCATTTAATTCTATTTTGAAAAAAAATGTTAAATGGAATTGCATTAATCAAATTGTAAATTGATTTAATTCTATTAAAGGCCTTTATGGAGGGCTATGACCCAAAAAAATACTGATTTTCTAAGAATTACAGTGTTATTTGTAAAGTAGAGGTTGTCCTGGTACCAAAAGAAAATGCCTCAAATTTAGTAGAAATTCCTAAAAAAAATGTTTTACGTCTAAATCAGAACTAATATCGTTACTGTACATAACCTGGTTTAGACAAACAATCATCGATTTGCATCCGAGTCCTGTTTATTCCCTTTAATTCTTGACAAATAAATGGCTACAGCAATACAATGTTCACGTTTATTATATGTAGATGCCTTAATAGTACTTTTGATTGCCCTTTTGGTTTTCTCTAATGTTTGTTAAAAAGGGGATATGTCTGGACACAGACATTTTCTAAATAACAAAAGTCCCCTACCACTACCACTACCAATTATAAATCAGTTGGTGTCTTAAACTTGTTTTTAGTGGTTATATTTTTATTATTATTATTACAAGGGTACTCTTACAATCGTTAAAATTCATAACCCGTCATCATTGATAATGAGAATACTTTTATGCCGTACTTCAGAGTGTTTTTCTCAACTTGAGGGTAAGGTTTTTATGTAGCTTCGGTTATCAAATAATTAGTAAAGATCCATACCATATCTCACACTCGGGGAGTTTGTCAATATTTGGAAATCGATAACGTTCGGATCTCCACCGGAAATGGCTGATTAATAACCAAGTTTTGTCCCTGAATAGAAGTGCCTGAATAATTCTGAGGTAGCATATATCAGATTAACAATTCGATGATTAAAAAAGAATTTTGTTATCTCTGAAGTGTAAAAGACAATAATCTGATATCCGGTTACATTTCAAAGTCTGTTTACACTTGCTGAATATTTCCCAATGTTGTTGTATGTTATTGTCTTGATAATACTTTTTTTCGAAGGAGATTAATACAATTCATGTTTTGACTTAACTTTATTGACATTATTTTGGCCAGTTTAGGAACCATAACAATAAAATATTATTTAAATTTGAACAGCCACAACTTTATACCATTCATATATACATCACGATCTGAAAGATACATGTGAGATGTGAGTAAAAAAATGTATCATTTTTCCGCCTTACCTCTATTAAATTATTTGCACAATATTGGTGTGTTTTGTTAATGACAAGCTTTAAAACAAACAGTCTACATGTAGTAATAAAATGAAAAACAGAAGGTACCATACTGCCAGAACAGGTGTTAAAACAGAAGGTACCATACTGCCAGAACAGGTGTTAAAACAGAAGGTACCATACTGCCAGAACAGGTGTTAAAACAGAAGGTACCATCCTGCCAGAACAGGTGTAAAAACAGAAGGTACCATACTGCCAGAACAGGTGTAAAAACACAAGGTACCATACTGCCAGAACAGGTGGTAAAACAGAAGGTACCATTCTGCCAGAACAGGTGTTAAAACAGAAGGTACCATACTGCCAGAACAGGTGGTAAAACAGAAGGTACCATACTGCCAGAACAGGTGTAAAAACAGAAGGTATCATACTGCCAGAACAGGTGTTAAAACAGAAGGTACCATACTGCCAGAACAGATGTAAAAACAGAAGGTATCATACTGCCAGAACAGGTGTTAAAACAGAAGGTACCATACTGTCAGAGCAGGTGTAAAACAGAAGGTACCATACTGCCAGAACAGGTGTTAAAACAGAAGGTACCATACTGCCAGAACAGGTGTAAAACAGAAGGTACCATACTGCCAGAACAGGTGTAAAAACAGAAGGTACCATACTGCCAGAACAGGTGTTAAAACAGAAGGTACCATACTGCCAGAACAGGTGTTAAAACAGAAGGTACCATACTGCCAGAACAGGTGTTAAAACAGAAGGTACCATACTGCCAGAACAGGTGTTAAAACAGAAGGTACCATCCTGCCAGAACAGGTGTAAAAACAGAAGGTACCATACTGCCAGAACAGGTGTAAAAACACAAGGTACCATACTGCCAGAACAGGTGGTAAAACAGAAGGTAACATTCTGCCAGAACAGGTGTTAAAACAGAAGGTACCATACTGCCAGAACAGGTGGTAAAACAGAAGGTACCATACTGCCAGAACAGGTGTAAAAACAGAAGGTATCATACTGCCAGAACAGGTGTTAAAACAGAAGGTACCATACTGCCAGAACAGATGTAAAAACAGAAGGTATCATACTGCCAGAACAGGTGTTAAAACAGAAGGTACCATACTGTCAGAGCAGGTGTAAAACAGAAGGTACCATACTGCCAGAACAGGTGTTAAAACAGAAGGTACCATACTGCCAGAACAGGTGTAAAACAGAAGGTACCATACTGCCAGAACAGGTGTAAAAACAGAAGGTACCATACTGCCAGAACAGGTGTTAAAACAGAAGGTACCATACTGCCAGAACAGGTGTAAAACAGAAGGTACCATCCTGCCAGAACAGGTGTTAAAACAGAAGGTACCATACTGCCAGAACAGGTGTAAAACAGAAGGTACCATACTGCCAGAACAGGTGTAGAAACAGAAGGTACCATACTGCCAGAACAGGTGCAAAACAGAAGGTACCATACTGCCAGAACAGGTCTTAAAACAGAAGGTACCATCCTGCCAGAACAGGTGTTAAAACAGAAGGTACCATACTGCCAGAACAGGTGTAAAAACAGAAGGTACCATACTGCCAGAACAGGTGTAAAAACAGAAGGTACCATACTGCCAGAACAGGTGTTAAAACAGAAGGTACCATACTGCCAGAACAGGTATTAAAACAGAAGGTACTATAATGCCAGAACAGGTGTAAAAACAGAAGGTACCATACTGCCAGAACAGGTATAAAAACAGAAGGTACCATACTGCCAGAACAGGTGTAAAAACAGAAGGTACCATACTGCCAGAACAGGTGTGAAAACAGAAGGTATCATACTGCCAGAACAGGTGTTAAAACAGAAGGTACTATAATGCCAGAACAGGTGTAAAAACAGAAGGTACCATACTGCCAGAACAGGTGTAAAAACAGAAGGTACCATACTGCCAGAACAGGTGTAAAAACAGAAGGTACCATACTGCCAGAACAGGTGTAAAAACAGAAGGTACCATAATGCCAGAACAGGTGTAAAATCCAGTAGGAAGATCGAAGAAACGGGGGCAAACTTTAGCTAGTTTTTTTCTTAATAATGTTGTTTAATCAAGTTTTGCCCCTTGAATCTTCTGAATCGTGGTAAGATAATCAAACATCAAGAGATATTCCCGCGGAAATGTGATGTAATAATGAACTTTTTTTTTATTTTAGCCAATTAAATTCAACGATAGATATTAGTCTTACTCTGGAGTTTGCTGTAAACGGATCTATCGTCTTATATCTGGATGTCATTAGTGAGATTAACATACTGAAATATAAAAATGTTTAATTTTTTAATTTTGTTTGTATTTATGAAATATTCTTATTTTTTTTCTCTTTTCAACAGAATTTATTGAGATAGCCTTTACATCTCGACAAATAGAGGATCTTCAAGATCGCCAAGACGATGAACCATTACACGAGGAGGAAGAAGAAGGTTATTGATCGATGAAGACGTTTCTAGATTATTTTCTAATTATATTATTACATTATAATCATTTGTTACATATTGGGAACACTTATTACAATATTACTGTTTCACAAATGTATTCATTATGAATAATTTATATACATTTCATATAAAAGCATATATCAATTTAAAAAAAAGGTTTATCCTTGTAAATTAATAGTATATAATAAAAAAAAAACTATCCTGCTATGAGACTGTGGACTAGGATCGTTGGTTTTTGAACAACATCTTCAAAAAATATTTAAGCTACATTGTAGTGGTAAATTTTATATGTGGAATAAACTAAATATCATTGAAGAAAACAATAGACATATGTACCGGAAGTACTGACTAACTTTATCACATAACATAAATCGTATCAAGGGTTAGGGATATGGTGTAATGTCACTTTCAACAATATCTCAGTTAATTTGTGGTGGTCAGTTTTATTGATGAAGGGAACTGGAGAAAATCGCTGGCCTGTCGCAAGTTACTGACAAACTTTATCACATAATGTTGTAACGAGTACACCTCGCCGTGAACGTTAAGTCGTTTCAAGTACACTTCTACACGGGTATGTATCAAAGTGACATGCTAGTATCTGTAGATATTCAAGTTCGATAACCCTGTGTTAATATCGCTCTAATATAAGTTATCCAGTTAAAATGAGTTGGACAAAATTGACATAAATTAATCAAAATTGTAAAATATGTTGAACATCTAAAGTTTTGGAAAGATAAATCTGTTTCTTTTATTTTATTTTTGTTTCCCTCTTTTAATATATGTTATTATATCAATTTTATATGCTAGTCTATTGGTTTTACAAGAAAAAGGTAAGACATATTTTAACATACCGAAGGGGTAATCAGAATCAGCACATCGGGGAAAAAACAGACAATACAATGACCAAATTAAAAAAAAAAAAAAAAAAAAAAAAAAAAAAAAAAAAAAAAAAAACTCCCAAACAATGGTCTACAATACATTACATAGAAAACTAAAGATCGAGCAACTTGAAACTCGCTAACAATTCAGGGATGAACATTTTGGAGAAGGTAAAGACATTCTGCACCACCGGTGGGACTCGTCGTGTTACTCTTGTTGAAATAAGTCATATCGTTTTTGTATCTAAATTACATTGCATATGCAGCTTGAATGAAGCAATTAGGTATTGACAACTCACTTGACAACCCTACATATACCCTGATGACAGTAACGAATGATGAAATCATAGGTCTGTTTGTGTTCCTTTGAAATTTCATCCGTCACAAGTGCCCTTATAAACAGCGTCATAATTATATTGCTGAATCTGCCAAATGCTCCACGAAACCTCTTTCCAAATTATTAATATCTATTCTATCAGCGTTCAAAAGCGGGCTCCAGATTTACTGTGGCACTTGCTTTCTCAAGCGGTGGTGTGCATCAACTATGGATTCTGAAAATTGCTGTAAGAGTGCATACAATAAATGTCACTCTCCTCGTGCAATATCAAAACATTTGATTTCTCTACCCTCTACACAACTATTCCCCACTCAAAGGTAAAAGACAGACTAAATGAATTAGTTAACTGCTGTTCACAAAAAGAATGGCCAACGCAATTACACTGTTCTAGGAAGCGGAACAATCTTATTTTGTAAAACATATAAGACTTATGCTTGGTGGACACATTTTTCAATAGACAGACTTGTTTTTCAAGAAAACTGTGAGCTCCTCTTCTCATCGATTTGCTCATTTATTCGTATGCTGCAGACTTCACAAAAAGGTCTCTCAAGACAAACGAAGAGAAGCTAGTCCGATCCTTCAATTTCACGTTACGCTATATAGATGATGTCCTTTCATTTAATAATTCGAAGAAGTGTGATGGTGATGTTGATCCCATCTATCCAATTGAGTTTGAAATAAAAGATACCACAGATGGTATGTTTCATACCTGTACATACTGTAACAATTGACAGCAAGGATCTGTTAACAACGAAACTATGCGACAAAATACTTAATATGTAGCAGCACCTGCACATGGAGTATATATCACCCAGCGATATGCCAGAGTTTGAGGTTCTTATAACGATTCACTTGTCAGAAGATTACCCTCTAACAAATAAGCTAATGAGCCAATGATTGCTAGTGGCTAAATATGGAGTCATCACTTGGAAAGGTATACTTGATTAACCGTTACGGAATATCTACGCTACAAATGATCACGAGACATGTTCCGTTTGTCGAAGTCACAATCCCGTCCTTTCCTCGTTCATGACTTATCACCGGGCAATAGTAACACGACTGGTGCCTCTGGATTCACCTCCGGGTTTGTAGCAATAGTAACACGACTGGTGCCTCTGGATTCACCTCCGGGGTTGTAGTAATAGTAAAACGACATGTGCCTCCGGATTCACCTCCGGGTTTGTAGCAATAGTAACACGACTGGTGCCTCTGGATTCACCTCCGGGTTTGTAACAATAGTAACACGATTAGTGCCTCATGATTCACCTCCGGGGTTGTAGTAATACTAACACGACATGTGCCTCCGGATTCACCTCCGGGTTTGTAGCAATAGTAACACGACTGGTGCCTCTGGATTCACCTCCGAGTTTGTAGCAATAGTAACACGACTGGTGCCTCTGGATTCACCTCCGGGTATGTAGCAATAGTAACACGACTAGTGCCTCAGGATTCACCTCCCGGGTTTGTAACAACAGTAACACGACTGGTGCCTCTGGATTCACCTCCGGGTTTGTAGCAGTAGTAACACGACTGGTGTCTCTGGATTCACCTCCGGGTTTGTAGTAATAGTAACACGACTGGTGCCTCTGGATTCACCTCCGGCTTTGTAACAATAGTAACACGACTGGTGCCTCTGGATTCACCTCACGGGTTTGTAGCAATAGTAACACGACTGGTGCCTCTGGATTCACCTCCGGGTTTGTAGCAATAGTAACACGACTGGTGATTCTGGATTCACCTCCGGGTTTGTAGCAATAGTAACACAACTGGTGCCTCTGGATTCACCTCCGGGTTTGTAGCAATAGTAACAAGACTGGTGCCTCTGGATTCACCTCCGGGTTTGTAGCAATAGAAACACCACTGGTGCCTCTGGATTCACCTCCGGGTTTGTAGTAATAGTAACACGACTGCTGCCTCTGAATTCACCTCCGGGTTGTAGCAATAGTAACACGACTGGTGACTCTGGATTCATCTCCGGGTTTGTAACAATAGTAACACGACCGGTGCCTCTGGATTAATCTCCGGGTTTGTAGCAATAGCAACACGACTGTTGCCTCTGGATTCACCTCAAGGTTTGTATTAATAGTAACACGACTGGTGCCTCTGGATTCATCTCCGGGTTTGTAGCAATAGTAACACGACTGGTGCCTCTGGAGTCATCTCCGGGTTTGTAGCAATAGTAACACGACTGGTGTCTCTGGATTCATCTACGGGTTTGCAACAATAGTAACACGACTGGTGCATCTGGATTCACCTCCGGGTTTGTAGCAATAGTAACACGACTGGTGACTCTGGATTCACCTCTGGCTTTGTAGCAATAGTAACACGACTGGTGCCTCTGGATTCACCTCCGGGTTTGTAGCAATAGTAACACGACTGGTGTCTCTGGATTCACCTCCGGGTTTGTAGTAATAGTAACACGACGGGTGCCTCTGGATTCACCTTCGGGTTTGCAGCAATAGTAACACGACTGGTACCTCTGGATTGACCTCCGGGTTTGTAGCAATAGTAACACGACTGGTACCTCTGGATTCATCTCCGGGTTTGTAGCAATAGTAACACGACTGGTGCCTCTGGATTCACCTCCGGGTTTGTAGCAATAGTAACACGACTGATGTCTCTGGATTCACCTCCGGGTTTGTAGCAATAGTAACACGACTGGTGACTCTGGATTCACCTCTGGCTTTGTAGCAATAGTAACACGACTGGTGCCTCTGGATTCACCTCCGGATTGGTAGCAATAGTAACACGACGGGTGCCTCTGGATTCACCTCCGGGTTTGCAACAATAGTAACACGACTGGTACCTCTGGATTGACCTCCGGGTTTGTAGCAATAGTAACACGACTGGTACCTCTGCATTCATCTCCGGGTTTGTAGCAATAGTAACACGACTGGTGCCTCTGGATTCACCTCCGATTTGTAGCAATAGTAACACGACTGATGCCTCTGGATTCACCTCCGGGTTTTTAGTAATAGTAACACGACTGGTGTCTCTGGATTCATCTACGGGTTTGCAACAATAGTAACACGACTGGTGCATCTGGATTCACCTCCGGGTTTGTAGCAATAGTAACACGACTGGTGACTCTGGATTCACCTCTGGCTTTGTAGCAATAGTAACACGACTGGTGCCTCTGGATTCACCTCCGGGTTTGTAGCAATAGTAACACGACTGGTGTCTCTGGATTCACCTCCGGGTTTGTAGTAATAGTAACACGACAGGTGCCACTGGATTCATCTCGGGTTTTTCGTAATAGTAACACGACTGGTGCCTCTGGATTCATCTTTGGGTTTGTAGCGATAGTAACTCGACTGATGCCTCTGGATTCACCTCCGGGTTTGTAGCAATAATAACACGACTGGTGCCTCTGGATTCACTGTCGGGTTTGTAGCAATAGTAACACGACTGGTGACTCTGGATTCATCTCCGGGTTTGTAGCAATAGTAGCACGACTGGTGCCTCTGGATTCACCTCCGGGTTTGCAGCAATAATAACACGACTGGTGACTCTGCATTCACCTCCGGTTTTGTAGCAATAGTAACACGACTGGTGCCTCTGGATTCACCTCCGGGTTTTTAGTAATAGTAACACGACTGATGCCTCTGGATTCATCTCCGGTTTTGTAGCAATAGTAACACGACTGGTGCCTCTGGATTCACCTCCGTGTTTGTAGCAATAGTAACACGACTGGTGCCTCTGGATTCACCTCCGAGTTTGTAGTAATAGTAACACGACTGGTGCCTCTGGATTCACCTCCGGGTTTATAGTAATAGTAACACGACTGGTTTCTCTAGATTCACCTCCAGGTTTTTAGTAATAGTAACACAACTGGTGCCTCTGGATTCACCTCCGAGTTTGCAGCAATAGTAACACGACTGGTGCCTCTGGATTCACCTCCGGGTTAGTAGCAATAGTAAAACGACTGGTGCCTCTGGATTCACCTCCGGGTTTGCAGCAATCGTAACACGACTGGTGCCTCTGGATTCATCTCCGGGTTTGTAGCAATAGTAACACGACTGGTGCCTCTGGATTCACCTCCGGGTTTGTAGCAATAGTAACACGACCGATGCCTCTGGATTCACCTCCGGGTTTGTACCAATAGTAACACGACTGGTGACTCTGGATTCACCTCTGGCTTTGTAGCAATAGTAACACGACTGGTGCCTCTGGATTCACCTCCGGGTTTGTAGCAATAGTAACACGACTGGTGCCTCTGGATTCACCTCCGGGTTAGTTGTAATAGTAACACGACTGGTGCTTCTGGGTTCACCTCCGGGTTAGTAGCAATAGTAACACGGCTGGTGCCTCTGGATGCACCTCGTCTTGTAGCAATAGTAACACGCCTGGTGCCTCTGGATTCACCTCCGGGTTAGTAGTAATAGTAACACGACTGGTGCCTCTGGATTCACCTCCGGGTTAGTAGCAATAGTAACACGGCTGGTGCCGCTGGATTCACCTCCTGTCTTGTAGCAATAGTAACACGCCTGGTGCCTCTGGATTCACCTCCGGGTTAGTAGCAATAGTAACACGGCTGGTGCCTCTGGATTCACCTCCGGTTTTGTAGGAATAATAACACGACTGGTTCCTCTGGATTCACCTACGGTTTTGTAGCAATAGTAACACGACTGGTGCCTCTGGATTCACCTCCGGGTTTGTTGCAATAGTAACACGACTGGTGCCTCTGGATTCACCTCCGGTTTTTTAGCAATAGTAACACGACTGGTGCCTCTGGATTCACCTCCGGGTTTGTAGCAATAGTAACACGACTGGTGCCTCTGGATTCACCGCCGGGTTAGTAGCAAGAGTAACACGACTGGTGCCTCTGGATTCACCTCCGGGTTTGTAGCAATAGTAACACGACTGGTGCCTCTGGATTCACCTCCGGGTTAGTAGCAATAGTAACACGACTGATGCCTCTGGATTCACCTCCGGGTTTGTAGCAATAGTAACACGACTGGTGCCTCTGGATTCACCTCCGGGTTTGTAGCAATAGTAACACGACTGGTGCCTCTGGATTCACCTCCGGGTCAGTAGCAATAGTAACACGACTGATGCCTCTGGATTAACCTCCGGGTTAGTAGAAATAGTAACACGACTGATGCCTGTGGATTCACCTCCGGGTTTGTTGCAATAGTAACACGACTGGTGCCTCTGGATTCACCTCCGGGTTTGTAGCAATAGTAACACGACTGATGCCTCTGGATTCACCTCCGGGTTTGTAGCAATAGTAACACGACTGGTGCCTCTGGATTCAACTCCGGGTTTGTAGCAATAGTAACACGACTGGTGCCTCTGGATTCACCTCCGGGTTAGTAGGAATAGTAACACGACTGATGCCTCTGGATTCACCTCGGGTTTGTTGCAATAGTAACACGACTGGTGCCTCTAGATTCACCTCCGGGTTTGTAGCAATAGTAGCACGACTGGTGCCTCTGGATTCACCTCCGGGTTAGTAGCAATAGTAAAACGGCTGGTGACTCTGGATTCACCTCCGGGTTTGTAGCAATAGTAACACGACTGAAGCCTCTGGATTCACCTCCGGGTTTGTAGCAATAGTAACACGACTGATGCCTCTGGATTCACCTCCGGGTTAGTAGCAATAGTAACACGACTGATGCCTCTGGATTCACCCCCGGGTTTGTAGTAATAGTAACACGACTGGTGCCTCTGGATTCACCTCCGGGTTAGTAGCAATAGTAACACGACTGGTGCCTCTGGATTCACCTCCGGGTTAGTAGCAATAGTAACACGACTGGTGCCTCTGGATTCACCTCCGGGTTTGTAGCAATAGTAACACGACTGGTGCCTGTGGATTCACCTCCAAGTTTGTAGCAATTGTAACACGACTGGTGCCTCTGGATTCACCTCCGGATTTGTAGTAATAGTAAAACGACTGATGCCTCTGGATTCACCTCCGGGTTTGTAGGAATAGTAACACGACTGGTGCCTCTGGATTCACCTCAGGCTTTGTAGCAATAGTAACACGACTGGTGCCTGTGGATTCACCCCGGGTTTGTAGCAATAGTAACACGACTGGTGCCTGTGGATTCACCTCCGGGTTTGTAGCAATAGTAACACGACTGGTGCCTCTGGATTCACCTCCGGGTTTGTAGCAATAGTAACACGACCGATGCCTCTGGATTCACCTCCGGGTTAGTAGAAATAGTAAAACGACTGATGCCTCTGGATTCACCTCCGTGTTTGTAGCAATAGTAACACGACTGGTGCCTCTGGATTCACCTCGGGGATTGTAGCAATAGTAACACGACTGATGCCTCTGAATTCACCCGCGGGTTTGTAGCAATAGTAACACGACTGATGCCTCTGGATTCACCTCCGGGTTAGTAGAAATAGTAACACGACTGGTGCCTCTGGATTCACCTCTGGGTTTGTAGCAATAGTAACACGACTGATGCCTCTGGATTCACCTCAGGGTTAGTAGAAATAGTAAGACGACGGATGCCTCTGGATTCACCTCCGGGTTAGTAGAAATAGTAACACGACTGTTGCCTCTGGATTCACCTCCGGTTTGTAGTAATAGTAACACGACTGGTGCCTCTGGATTCAACTCCGGGTTAGTGAGGTTCGTGTTGTTCGATCTTTGTTTTTCTGTGTAGTGTTTTGTAGGTCATTGTTTTTTTTTTCATTTAGCAATTGTATTGTCTGTCTTCGATTTACGGCTTCTGATTACCTCTTTCTATCTTCAAAGTTTTCTTCCTTAAACATGAAAGAATGACGGGATTCAAGCTATGACAAACGGAATATATCGATGGTAATCTCGGAAATAGATATTCCGTAAGGTTTAACAAAGTCATGATGGCGACCGTATATCGTTCGAAGTTTATGATTTCAACTTAACCACTACGAACCCTTGGTTCAGTAAATTCCTTGTTAGCAGCATCCCTCTATCAAGTAAATTCAGATAATAGCCACAACTCTGGGATATTATATCAGCTCTGAGACTTATAATCCGTAAATTACTTTAAACCGCCACTAAAAAAACTTTATCAATTATATTTCACATTCATTTAAGGTATGAGTTATTCTCATTGTTGAAGGTCCCATTGTGACTCTGAAATGAAGAACAGCAATACAAGCGCCTTTACTTTATTCTGTGTCTAAGTGTAATGTTCGATAGTTTCTCATGTTCAATTACATCAATATCATTTCTTACTAAAAATAGATTACGTCTTGTTTTAAATATTTACTTCACAAATTAATCCGTTTCCAGTCTAATAGGGAAAGTGGTTAATGACTCGGCCTTGGCCATTTAATAGTTAAATTACATGTGGCCATTTGAGTTCTAACGAATCTGTGCATTATGAAAAGATAACTTAAACAGTGATTACCAACAATTTCACCAATAGCAGCAAAACGAACAATCACCTCTTACCTTAGTTCATTGTACACAAAAAGGCCAGTCCATGTGACGTTTGGAATCCAGGTCCTGGATCGGGAAATGCACAAAAAATGACGTGGTTAAACGGGTTAATAAGATCCCAACCCTCCTCTCTTGATTGTTATGTTTGTGTATAGATTGGTTGACATCTATTTATCAAGATGTTGGGGGTATTATCCCACTTAATAATATATAACCACCACATTTTGTGCACACCCCAAATCAGGATCTATATTGACAACAATCTCTCTTTCTCCGATTTGAGGATCATCCTCTCTGAAAGGAGTGATTGAGTGAGTGATTGTTGTTTAACGCCAATTCAGCAATTTCTCAGCTATATCATGACGATCTTCAATGAAATGATGATGAGGTCCGCTTTGTACTAGATCAACACGCTTAGCTGGATTTTTATAGTGCGAGCTTACTGAAACAATAATCCGCAGATTGACATGTTGCCCCACTCGGACACAATATCCTGATTCCGAGCCAACCAATCTTTGCTCTTTCTCCTTAATGCTGCCTCCTTTGCGGAGAAGCAACAAACACCAATTTGATAGTCTGGTTTTACCCGATCGGGGCTCGAACCCACGATCTACCGCACTCGAGGCTAGTACGCTAATCATTACACCACCGATGTGGTTCTCTCTGAAAGGACGAATTGTGCAGGACGAACAAAATGCACAACTCGCTCTAAGGACTGGACGTAACTGAATGTATCGTGTAAGGAGGATGTCACGATCCTTGCACGTAAAAGATAACTTGCAGTGGATTTCAATGATACGGGGGTGGTTGCTGGTGATCACATACAAGACAACACCCCGGCCTTATCCATTTTGTCATTTACCCCCTGTGACAATCCTAGTGTATATATCTGTAATTCTATTCTGCAATAATACATTACGTGCTACTTTTCTCTCACGAACATTAATTAATGTCATGTAATGGCAATTTCCATCGGACCTTCGAATCTTCATGCTTGTTAAATGGTAGTCGATTCAAACACAGGTGTATTTTCATCACATTACAATCGTACATCAACGGTTATGTCGAATTCAAAAGAAACAACGATGCATTCGAATATTAGAATTATCGGAAGTATATAAATTTATTGTCGATCCCACAATGACTCGGATTTAGATTCAAAACAAGTTCACGTGTGGTCGGTGGTGTCCGTCTATACTCATATTCGTTTATTATTATACCGTGTCAACTTTTCTGAATAAATATTTTTTTTAGATCACATAATTGCATTTTTGTCCGAAGTTCAGTTGTTTTACCCTCCCCGAAATAACCGTGTCCCTATTAGCAAAATAGTCATACTTATTGGTTTTCACGCCTGCAGTAAGCTTAGAAATCAATTGTGAATGTCATATTTATCATGTTACACTAAATAATATAAAAGACGTAATCGGAAAAAAATGTGTATTACCGATGCATAATTATATTGTTAATATCTTTATTAATGCTGACGTATCTTATGATAACCATCTTTGTTGCCGAAAATATGATTTGTTGCAACTTATGATACATATAGTATTAAAATATACGAGTAATTTAAAGCTATCTATATGTATACAGATTCTATAGCTTACTGATATCTGATATCTGTTCCGTTGTTAACAAACCAATCTATTTGTTTAAATAAGTTAATTCATCCTACATAATAGTACATAGAATGTGAGGCACATTTAGGATATTTGTCTTACAATACATATTTTTATATTTGATCACGTTACAACATTTTAAATGTAAGGGAAAATATTCGAGAAGATTTAGCAACAAACATGAGGAAGAAATACATATTTAATATTAAAATGAAACGAAATTAAATACGAAACATCATCAATCACCCTTTTTAAAAAATCAGTACCTCACACGTTTCGATAATTTGTTGAGTTCTATAAATGTTGTTTTTGACTACCACGGAATCAGATATTTCATACTTTCGAAATACAAAATGGTAAATGAATTATTTTGCATCAATAGTGGGGGATACCTATGTAAAAATGTGATTTAAGTAAAGTAACATCTACTGTGACATTTTAATATTTCTTTATTAAATCCAATGTCAACGCTTTTTACATGTAAACGTACATTTTTGTACATGTTGAGAAGGGGACAAAAGGTTTTTTCTTCCTCATTTCGCTATCCAAACCTAAAGCAGTTTTAATGTACACCAATAGATTGTTCAGATTTCAGATTTCAGATTCTTTATTTCTCTTAAGCCATAATACATACAGGTATAGAGATATGAAAATATGTACACTATTTACAATATATACAGACAGGTCATAACAAGAGGTTAACCGGAAGTCGACACACCTTTATTAATAATCCTGACAAAACGACATAATTTTTGCACAGGCGCTCGTGGCACGGACTAACCACCCCCCTTTTTTCTCACTTTCTGTTTACAAATTTATTTTCAATAAAATTTCTTTATTTCTTTATTATTTCATCTCTTTTTCCTTATTTTAACTTGTTCGTGTCAATATTTAAGCAATCTTATGTTAACATCAAATTGCATATGTCGACCCTATATAGATACTAATAATCCACAAGGCATGCAACTCGGCAGGTTTAAAAATCGTACCTCTGCTCGCTTCGAGTACATTTATTGCACCTTATTTCCATTATGTCATTCAAACTAGGACATGTATCCATTCCTAAAAGACGCATCTTTTTGCCCCTGTTTTTGCTTTGTGCATAGGATAGCTCAGTTCTCCAGAATTTTAAGATTTTCACACATTTATTGCTACATTTTTCGTATAAGGACCCACGGCTGACGGAAGTGACGTACTACTGCATTAACTTCAACGATAGGGTCAGAAAAGTTCCCAAAAAATTATATTTAAATGTTTTGCGAGCAGGGGTACGATTTTTAAACCTGCCGAGTTGCATGCCTTGTGGATTATTAGTATAGACATGCAATTTGATGTTGACATAAGATTGTATGAATATGGACACGAATAAGTTAAAATAAAGAAAAAGAGATGAAATAATAAAGAAATAAAGAAATTTTATTGAAAATAAATTTGTAAACAGAAAGTTAGAAAAAAGGGGGGTGGTGAGTCCGTGCCACGAGCGCCTGTGAATTTTTGGAGTTCTATTTTTGAAATTAATTGTCATTAATAGTTTGAACTTTATTATGTTTGGATTTATACGAATGTTCTTCTACCGTCTTTGTTAGTAGTCATATAAATAGTAGTCACTGACCTTGCTGTTGTAATGTCCATGTTTATGTTGTCATTCATTTTTGTTGTAAGTCTCCTTATAATGAAAGTAATTCAAATGTATTTTGATAGTGTTATGGGTTGTGGGTTATTAGAAATCTAACAGTAACGTTAACAACATTTCAGCTATATATTCGATGGGTCAGTTTTATTAGTAGGGAAAACTATAGTGGCCGAAAATAATCATCGAGTCACTGCCACACTTTTATCACATAAACTGTACAAATACCCAGGGGAGGAAACAGAACTCACAACTTTAGAAGTTATAGACACTAATTACATAAATAGATGTAATCCAGTCACCATGCGATCGCGGACACAACACACCCTTATATATTATACTACTATGTTATCTTTAATCCAATCACAATGCGATCGCGGACACGACGCACCCTCATATATTATACGATTATGTTATCTAAACTTATCTTACATGCTGATGGCAATAATTATGTTAACACTCCATTATCTTCACCACTCAAGTTCCTAGTTCGATTCTCGCTAGGCCTAGTCTCGTTCAACCAGATCTCCGTTTACCAAGGTACCGTTTCTACGCAAAATCAAAATAGACACTGCTTCTATTTCTTTTAAGAATTGAATGCATTTTTTTGTAGTTTTATTGGCGTGTAAAAGCGTGGACCGAAGCAAAAAATGTGTCCACGTTTTTACACGCCTATACAACTACAAAAAATGCATTCAATTCTTATAATTACATTTAAATCACACCAAAATTTAATATAGTTGAATTTTTCGTTGTGAATTTTATTTGTGTTAGATTATTTGCTGTTAGAAATTACTACGCCATTGATTGCTTACATCTGACGTCGTCATGGAGGCACGTGCAAGTTCGGGTTTGAGTTTTATTGGGATGTAAAACATCTCTTTTATAATCATGTGACCACTTCATAATCACTCATATTGTAGCATTTCAATGAAAAACGGAAGTAATGTAATTATATTAAAATATGGGAAACTAGTGAACGGTGTATGAAGAACTACTGTGTCTGTAGTTATCGTTTGTTGATCAAAATATTAGTCACACTTGTTTCTCCTTGAGACAATACCGACCAAAATGGCAGGTTCAAGTTAAATGAAAAACGAAATATATCTAATTTATACTGTATTTGTTGTACCATTTCGTAGTTTTCATACATTATCTAAAAGTTGTTTTTGTTAAATGATTAGAATATGTTGACCTCTGGCACAACTAAGATACGGTGTATTATATGCTAACTTTCATTATGAAAAGAATTTAAACAGTGGTGGTCAACAATCATCTCTCATCTTAAAAACTCTTACAAATGAACAGAATGAACTTGCATTAAAGAAAGTGTTTGACTATATCAGAAAGTCAGAACGGTTCCTGATTGTTCAATGTACATTTAGATACTTATTTTTTTCTCCTCAACAAATCCACATCCATTCAATCATTGTATTGTTATCAATGTTATCAATGTTCTTTACTATTCTTACTCTCCTTTTAACCTTTTTCTTTCTCTCAAATTTTTGCTATTTTTACTCTCCTTTCTCCTTTCAAATTTTGGTATAAACGTCTAAATATCACTAATATTTAAAACTATGTTCATTTTGCATGCTTAGTATTGTTGTAAAATTGTATGTAGGAGAAGACCTCGTTAGTACGTTGTACTTGTGTCCCATCCAATTTGTTATTTTGTGACAAATGAAATACGTTTAAACTAAATCTCATCTTAAATCATTGAATATACAAAATGACCATTGCATACGGCTTAGGAAATCCATGTCCAGGCTTGGGACAGGCACAACAATGTGAGGTATGCTTACAAATAGCGCCATGTCCTTTTTGTTGTTGTTTTCACGTCACCATTGATTAACTTCAGGTATTTATTATCATCTATCGTTAGAAAAAAACTATTAATGGTGAGTGAAGCATACAGTACTGCAAGCCTAACACCACTAATATGGGTTTGCTACCTAATACCTCAAGTGACCAGGTTTAAAGACACTTAACCATGGTCGAGGTTAGTTTGTCATTTTGTTACAGCTTTCCTCCTTCGCTAACTCTGGTAGTCCTGACATATCTAAATAATTGCTGAAAGTGACAATAAAAAACCAATAACAGTCTTCATTAACGAATACTTTGCTAAAGCTGGTCATATAGTTTAAAATTATAGCTGAGAGTCTTGGATAGCCAAAGTAAGCATAAAAAAACAACGACATTTACGAGTTCAACCAATGGTCTTTCATGCGAGACGACTTTATTTGATTGATTTCATAAATAAATAATATAAACAATATCACAAACAATGGTGATGTCTTTTTAAATTAGGAGAAATATTTGTTCATCATTGTAACGTACAACTATTTTTTTTTCTGTTTAGACGGATCTCAGTGAAGAAACCATTTCAGGTATGTAGTATATAAGAACAGTGTGATTGCGTGTTTTCCATTATTATTACTGATATACCTACAAATGGATACAATTTAATGAATTTTTAATAATTGTATGCTCGCCATATAAAAATAAGACGATATTCAGATTCAAAGAAGCCAACAACATCACATACCAAACATGCGATGACACTGTGTTACCAATATTCTCACGGATGTTAGAACATACGTTTTGTTAATATACCACACATTGTGCTACATAGCTGTATCTGCTCGGGTTATCTAACAGTTTATTTCATTGAATGACTGTTTTTCTTTCTAATACTATTTATTGTGATTTTAATCAACGCCTTTTTCTATATACGAAAGTATGTACACAGTTACAAGCGCCCTAAAAGTAGAAACATTTTTATAATGTTCTTCAGCATGGCGTAATTGCACCAATTTACAGAAATAATAATGATATTTAGAAAATTATTATTATTATGTTCCAGCCTGTTAAAACAGTCGTAGAAATTTTGTCTTGTTTTTGACGATACCGTCTGTGGAAATGTTTTCCAAAATGGAATTAAACAGTCGGAACACAATGAAACAAACATGGGATTTTAAAAAAAAATCCTCAAACGTGACTATCCTTTTATTTCTGTGATCAGTTAATAACACATCTATATTTCATGTTCTGCAGAATTCAAAGAACACTTTAGTTTATTCGATAAGGATAATAATGGTCAGATCTCTAGTGATGAGCTAATTACAGTCATGAGATCTCTAGGACAGAACCCAACATATGGAGAAATCAAAGAGATGATAAAGGAAGTCGACATTGACGGTAAGATGAATACTGTTATAACTGTAATTCCCAAACAAAATCTTCTAGAAAAAAATGAATATTAACAATAAACTAATTAAACGTTAGAGATACCAAAGGGGCAATCAAAGATGGACAATCCAGAGAAAATGGCAGGGTACACAAGACGAAGGGGCAATCAAAGATGGACAATCCAGAGAAAATGGCAGCATAGGGTACACAAGACGAAGGGGCAATCAAAGATGGACAATCCAGAGAAAATGGCAGGGTACACAAGACGAAGGGGCAATCAAAGATGGACAATCCAGAGAAAATGGCAGCATAGGGTACACAAGACGAAAGGGCAATCAAAGATGGACAATCCAGAGAAAATGGCAGGGTACACAAGACGAAGGGGCAATCAAAGATGGACAATCCAGAGAAAATGGCAGCATAGGGTATATAAGACGAAAGGGCAATCAAAGATGGACAATCCAGAGAAAATGGCAGGGTACACAAGACGAAGGGGCAATCAAAGATGGACAATCCAGAGAAAATGGCAGAATAGGGTACACAAGACGAAGGGGCAATCAAAGATGGACAATCCAGAGAAAATGGCAGGGTACACAAGACGAAGGGGCAATCAAAGATGGACAATCCAGAGAAAATGGCAGCATAGGGTACACAAGACGAAGGGGCAAGCAAAGATGGACAATCCAGAGAAAATGGCAGGGTACACAAGACGAAGGGGCAATCAAAGAAGGACAATCCAGAGAAAATGGAAGCATAGGGTACACAAAACGAAGGGGCAATCAAAGATGGACAATCCAGAGAAAATGGAAGCATAGGTTACACAAAACAAAGGGGCAATCAAAGATGGACAATCCAGAGAAAATGGCAGGGTACACAAGACGAAGGGGCAATCAAAGAAGGACAATCCAGAGAAAATAGCAGAGTACACAAGACGAAGGGGCAATTAAAGATGGACAATCCCTTGAAAATGGCAGGGTACACGAGACGAAGGGGCAATCAAAGAAGGACAATCCAGAGAAAATGGCAGGGTACACAAGACGAAGGGGCAATCAAAGATGGACAATCCAGAAACAATGGCAGGGTACACGAGACGAAGGGGCAATCAAAGATGGACAATCCAGAGAAAATGGCAGGGTACACAAGACGAAGGGGCAATCAAAGATGGACAATCCAGAGAAAATGGCAGGGTACACAAGACGAAGGGGCAATCAAAGATAGACAATCAAGAGAAAATGGCAGCATAGGGTACACAAGACGAAGGGGCAATCAAAGATGGACAATCCAGAGAAAATGACAGCATAGGGTACACAAGACGAAGGGGCAATCAAAGATGGACAATCCAGAGAAAATGGCAGGGTACACAAGACGAAGGGGCAATCAAAGATAGACAATCAAGAGAAAATGGCAGCATAGGGTACACAAGACGAGGGGGCAATCAAAGATGGACAATCCAGAGAAAATGACAGCATAGGGTACACAAGACGAAGGGGCAATCAAAGATGGACAATCCACAGAAAATGGCAGGGTACACAAGACGAAGGGGCAATCAAAGATAGACAATCAAGAGAAAATGGCAGCATAGGGTACACAAGACGAAGGGGCAATCAAAGATGGACAATCCAGAGAAAATGACAGCATAGGGTACACAAGACGAAGGGGCAATCAAAGATGGACAATCCAGAGAAAATGGCAGCATAGGGTACACAAGACGAAGGGGCAATCAAAGATGGACACTCCAGAGAAAATGGCAGCATAAGGTACACAAAACGAAGGGGCAATCAAAGATGGAAAATCCAGAGAAAATGGCAACATAGGGTACACAAGACGAAGGGGCAATCAAAGATGGACAATCCAGAGAAAATGGCAGCATAGGGTACACAAGACGAAGGGGCAATCAAAGATGGACAATCCAGAGAAAATGGCAGCATAGGGTATACAAGACGAAGGGACAATCAATGATGGACAATCCAGAGAAAATGGCAGCATAGGGTCCAAGATGAAGAAAAAAAAACGAACACACAACACAATATGTGTTGGACACCACTATGCACAAACAAACACAAATAACCGAAATATGACATGAACCCCCCCACCACCCTAACAAACAACCGGAGGTAAAGACATTGCTTCAATGGATGTATGATCGCCTTGCAGATGTGCTGAGTGGCTAGAAATTTGAACAAATGCTATCCCATTCCAGATCTGCTAGAAAAGGGGATGTTGACGATAAGCTAAGTATTTTGAACATGTGCAATCTATCAGAAGATCTGTTAGACAAGTGAATATTGAGAGAAAATTATTTATGTGAACATGTGCAATCCCTCAGAAGATCTGCTAGAAAAATGGATGTTGACAATGAGCTAGGTATTTGAATATGTGCAATCCCTCAGACGATCTGTGGGAAAAGTTATTGGGAGAAAGTTAATTATTTGAACATGTGCAATATAATAGCTTTATTAGATAATAGATTTATTAAAATATATAGTACATGTATTCAACATGTTATTTTCAATTGTTTCGTTACTCGTAAGTGTTGAAATGTTATTGACATTATTTACTGATATGACACATTTAAACCAATCAGTCCGCTTAATTAGGTGTTATTAATTTAATGTCGAACTCCAAACATTTCGAGAACAAAATGCTGCAAAATTGTACCTGCAAATATTAAACATACTTCAGATTTATATCTGACAAAATGTAGAACACACGAATATCATGATGAGGTCAACAAACTTAATACCGAAGGTCAATGGTTTAGTTAATTTGGATCAGTTTGTTATAAGATTAAAGGCTTAAAGTATCATTGAGGGACCATCATGGCCTTGATCGTATGATCTTTGGATATATCTACCATTGACATGAGTTGTACCGTTGAGAAGTTTACTGCCGTCCGTTGTGAGGTATTGTGCGGGTACTCCTTTTTCCGCCATCAATCAAAATGACCGAAACGGTATAACTAAAATATTCTTAAAAGTGACGTCAATCACCCATACCATTGGACCCAATACAATCTGACTAAAGGACCTTAAATGACATGGTCAGTTGAAATAGCGAAATATAAATATCATGCACTGGTTCTATTTGAGCAGTAAAATCGCATTGACTCGATAGATTTATGTTATATACATTCACTGACCAAGATATAGCTTTTCTGGTACCTGATTCATGTTAAGATATCAGTATAAGCGCGAACTTTACCGAGGACATAATCAAAAACTCTTTTTAGAGCACTCGCTGCGATACAGAACAGAAAAGTTCGCCAAATGATCGCTTTTCTACCTGTTTCTAAAGTTCGTACAAATATTTTTTTATTTTCCGACAATTTATAGATTAATACATGGCCTTTTTCATATTGCCCTTGTTATCAGCACGAGACCTTGATATCGGCCCCGAGGGATGATATCAGTCGAGGGCTGATGACAAGGACAATAAGAAAAAGGCCATGTATTAATCTATTTATCACATATTTTGCCAGGGCAGATAACATGTTATTGCCCTTCACAAGAGGGTATATAACATGTTATTGCCCTCGTAAAATGTTATTGCCCCGGAAGCAAATAACACGCCGCAAATTATGCTTTTATTACACATGCAAATTCGGCGTTATTTCAATAAATTACGTGATAAGTACGTATATTGTCCATATCTTCATAGCATAGGACATTGTTCAAAGAAACTAATAGTTGGTATATTTTTAGGAAATGGAATGATTAATTTCTCTGAATTTACAACAATGATGGCGAAAAACATGGCTGAAAATATTCCTGTAGAGGACCTTAGAGAAGCTTTTAAAATATTTGATAAAAATGGCGACGGAAAAATATGTTCAGAAGAATTGAGATACGTCATGACAAACACCGGAGATAAATTAACAGACGACGAAGTGAACGAAATGATTCAAAGAGTAGACGCGGACGGAGATGGAAAGGTTAATTATGAAGGTCAGTATTGTTTTGACAGTTGGGTCTAAAAAAAGAACACAAACATGTACACATGTAATGCAGATTGAGGCGTAGATGGATGCGTTCTCTTACACAATTTGTACAGCTTTGAAGCCTTCTGAAAATCAACAAAATTTGAATGAAATAAACGAGACGGTTAATAGATGTATCAATTTATAATCAATCACTTTGTTGATATTATTACTGATTATATAATACTGAAAAAGTATGAACTTGTGGTTGAATAACGCTCACATTTTGAAAGGGCTAGGCATAGGCGAATTCGCAAATTGTGTTCTCGAGATAATGAAAATTTGGAATTTAAGGTAAATCGTATGATACTACAATATCAGTCAGTTCCTGCCACCACTTAAGTTTGTGAATTTAAGCATAGTATGTGATAAAGTGCATTCAATACAAATCTATGTGATAAGGTTTAGTTACTTGTGAAACATTGTAATGTCGGTGGTTTTCATCTGTTACCCCGGTATTCCCCTACCAATAACATGACTGCCACTATATATATATAACTGAAATATAAGTGGAAATTCTATGCCAACGGATTCTAGATGACCTACATATTTAATGAATTGTGCAAATTGCGAAAAACTCCCCCCACTCCCACCCCCACACAACGCACATATAGATACCTGTATCGGCTCAGAAATTAACTATTATTGCATTAGAAAAACCTTGTATAATAAAATTCGTAGATTTCACTCTGAAGTTCCATTATCTGTCACTCGAAAAAAAACCACTTAATACAAAAATCACAGTAAAAAAATATTATAAATTTGATAACTACGTTTTTATATCATTGTAAATATCTGATGTTATTATTTTTTGCAGAATTCGTTATCATGATGACACAGAAATAGTGGACATATCAACTTTAACTTTATGTGATAATTGTCTTTTTAGAAATTTTTACACGTGTAGCATACTTTTTTGTGCAAATTTATATTTACATTATATGAATTTAATTTGTTCAGAAAATTAAAAAATACATTAGTTATTTATTTTTATTCCGAATGTGGTAAAGTGATGAGTCAAGATATGAGCAATGTGAATATATATATACGATAGCATTTGCCCTAGAGTGTAAATACTAGCACAACATGTTTTGAACCTAAACACTCTCAGAATATTGTGCTTAATACCTAAGCATATCCAAACATGTTTAAAGAATAATCATTTAGTTCTTAACCACATCTAATGTGAAATGATGAAATGAATAAAGTATTTAGATTGTAAACGCGTTTCGATGTATACACCTAATTCAATGATGCTAATTTTGATTCCCTCGAGAATGGGTGATATTAGCTGATTTGGGCTATCCTGTTTAGATACTCTGTTTTTCCTGTTCACAAAAACTTTTAAATTGTTTGGCTTAGCAGTCAATTGACTTTGAGCGTATCTGATGAAGATTATTCCGGAAACGCTTCGTGTATCTACGTTTTGATTTGAGTCATCCTACTTTAGAGTGTATATGCGTATGTATATAAAAAATAATATGCACTACACGTGTGTACATCATCATTATGCAATGCTATAAACAAATAAAACAACGTAGATATATAAGTTAATGCGCACGACGCGTTTTGTTTTTAATATAACCTTTATTATGCACTCTCACGACGCGTTTTGTTTTTAATATAGCCTTTATTATGCACTCTCACGACGCATTTTGTTTTTAATATAATCTTTATTATGCACTCTCACGACGCGTTTTGTTTTTAATATAACCTTTATTATGCACTCTCACGACGCGTTTTGTTTTTAATATAACCTTTATTATGCACTCTCACGACGCGTTTTGTTTTTAATATAGCCTTTATTATGCACTCTCACGACGCATTTTGTTTTTAATATAATCTTTATTATGCACTCTCACGACGCGTTTTGTTTTTAATATAACCTTTATTATGACTCTCACGACGCGTTTTGGTTTTAATATAGCCTTTATTATGCACTCTCACGACGCGTTTTGTTTTTATTATAACCTTTATTATGCACTCTCAGGACGCGTTTTGCTTTTAATATAACCTTTATTATGCACTCTCACGACGCGTTTTGGTTTTAATATAGCCTTTATTATGCACTCTCACGACGCGTTTTGTTTTTATTATAACCTTTATTATGCACTCACACGACGCGTTTTGTTTTTAATATAACCTTTATTATGCACTCTCAGGACGCGTTTTGCTTTTAATATAACCTTTATTATGCACTCTCACGACGCGTTTTGTTTTTAATATAACCTGTATTATGCACTCTCACGACGCGTTTTGTTTTTAATATAACCTTTATTATGCTCTCATAGTAAAAAGATTGGAAAGCCAAATAATGAAAACTCTGTCACTTAAGACATTAGTTTAATCTACATCAATAAGTGTATATGAAATGTACATACACTATATCTTGACTTAGTCAATGACTTACCGCCTTTTTTTTTTGCTTTTTTTTTTTTATCCCTTATAGTTTTCACGAAAGCTGCCAATAAAAATAGAACTGAATTATAGCTGAAAATGGTGTTAAATACCAATATTATAATATAATAATACATATTAAAAAGTATGACAAGTCCAATATTATCTATTGTGACATTAAATACTAAGTTTGCCTTTCAAATATAAGAGTAAATGAACTATTTAAATTGAAACATACCTTATATTATAAGAATATCTCGATAATACCAAATGGGTAATCTGAAACTGTAAAACAGTTCCTGCTCAACAAGTGACACTAGTCACAGACGAACGGATACTCTGATAGAAAATCGTCTTGGATACCAGTATGCGTAAATAAATACACATACATGAGCCCTACAAAAAAATCACAAACACATCAACCCACATATATATATCCCGAGCGTTACGACCTAAGCACACATATATATATAAAAATATACATGTAACCAAAATCACAGCTACCGTTAGATTTTAAATATATATATACTCATTCGAAATATATTTATTATTTGCTTGGGGGGGGGGGGGGGGGGGTATTTTTGTTTTGTATCACTCAAGACAAGAAGATATTTTAAAGTAAAGATACAAATACTATAAAACTACTGACACAACTGTAAAAATTAACTAATGGAAGCTCAGACAACAGGCCCACTAAAAAAACAAGATTAAACCATTTATTCGGGATATAATACCCAGAGTTCTTGTTGTTTCCTGGTCAAGATATAACTTCTACCTGTTCATTTCAAATATCAAAAATACAAAGGGAGATAACCGCATGCATTTAACGGCGACAAATGAATGGTTATATTTAATACAAGCATTCATTTTTACCGTTCAATTCTGTAGTTGTATCGACTATACATGGTTGCATGGTTTTCAATTGTCAATAATGAGAGAGTAGTGAAATCAATAAGTATATATAAATGTACGTATTATCAATTATTGCTAAAGTTCAAGGCTTCCCGTTTGATATAAAGACGATAAAAATGCAAATCTATACATATTTTATCATTTATTTACGCTGTTTGAAAATATAAGCTGATCGATGGTGGAAAATGATATAATAAATATATCAAACTTGAATTCTAACTGTTTCCCATATTAAATGTGTTTTATCATTATTATTTGGGATAGTCTGATTAAATTCACATGTTAAATACGCTACTCTTTTAACATGCTATGACTCGTCTAACATTTCGTCAAGGTACGCTTTATTAATTAACGTAGACACATCGTCGTCTGTGAATTCGATTATAGACAATAATGGAAAAGTTCGAGAGATTACTAAAGCTAACCGAAAGGATATATCTAGTTGTTTCTGATGTTAACGAATGATAGAGTACTAATATTTAACACATGATGTTAATCACATTATTTGTACATGTACATCATGGCCCTTTCTAATGTCATTATTTGTTTTGTCCTGAAATGTCCAAGCATGTTTTATATGATCAAATATAAGTGAGGTAGTTTGATAAACAATCGATACTTAATTACAGGTAATAATACAAAGGCAATGTTTCAAAACATTTATTGTAACTATTCATCTTAATGTTAATAATGATAAACACAGAGTTGCATAATTTTGCAGAAGTTTTCAAGAAACGTTATATATCGATACAAAATAAAACATAGAACGGACAGAAAACAAACACCAGATCAGACACGAAGCAAACAATAGAACAGACACAAAAAAAAACGACCGAACAGACACGACACAAACAACACAACAGACACGAACCAAACAACAGACCAGACAAGACACGAACAACAAACCAGACACGAAACAAACAACAAAATAGACACGGCACAAACATCCGATCCGAACAGACACGACACAAACAACACAACAGACACGGACCAAACAACACAACAAACACGAACCAAACAACAAACCAGACACGACACAAACAACAAACCAGACACAAAAGAAACAACAAAATAGACACGGCACAAACATCCGAACAGACACGACACAAACAACACAACAGACACGAACCAAACAACAGACCAGACAAGACACGAACAACAAACCAGACACGAAACAAACAACAAAATAGACACGGCACAAACATCCGATCCGAACAGACACGACACAAACAACACAACAGACACGAACCAAACAACACAACAAACACGAACCAAACAACAAACCAGACACGACACAAACAACAAACCAGACACAAAAGAAACAACAAAATAGACACGGCACAAACATCCGAACAGACACGACACAAACAACACAACAGACACGAACCAAACAACAGACCAAACACGATACAAACAACAAACCAGACACGAAACAAACAACAAAATAGACACGGCACAAACATCCGAACAGACACGACACAAACAACACAACAGACACGAACCAAACAACAGACCAGACACGACACAAACAACAAACCTAGACACGAAACAAACAACAAATTAGACACGGCACAAACATCCGAACAGACACGACACAAACAACACAACAGACACGAACCAAACAACAGACCAGACACGACACAAACAACAAAATAGACACGGCACAAACATCAGAATAGACGCGAAGGAAGCAACACAACAGACACGAAGCAAACAACAAAATAGACACGAAACAAACAACAAAATAAACACGAAACAAACAACAAAATAGACACGAAGAAAACAACAGACAAGATGAGAAGCAAACAACAGATCGGACATGAAACAAACAACAAAACAAACATGGAACAAACAACAGAACAAACATGGAACAAACAACACACACGACGGTAAAGCAGTCAATAGAACAGACACGAAGGTAAAACAATTAACAGAACAGACACGAAGGTAAAGCAATCAACAGAACAGACACGAAGGTGAAACAGTCAACAGAACATACACGAAGGTGAAACAGTCAACAGAACATACACGAAGGTGAAACAGTCAACAGAACATACACGAAGGTGAAGCAATCAACAGAGCATACACGAAGGTGAAACAGTCAACAAAACATACACGAAGGTGAAGCAATCAACAGAACATACACGAAGGTGAAACAGTCGACAGAACAACAGGTATTAGCATATATGTGTCCTTCGATTTACGGATTCTGATTATCGTTTTGGTATCTTCAACATCTTCTTATGTCAATAGAACTAGTACATGAGAATGATTTTGTTAACACTATGGGAGTTTCCAATAAAAAAAAACCTTTTAAAAGTAATAATTTTGATCGTTTTTAATGGGCATTTATTAATATATTTAAGTAACTCGAATCCAAATGTTACATATTAAAGTTGTTCCGCCTGTGGGTTCGGATTTTGCATTTTGCCAAGAGGTGTTATCCTTCGGCTTCTTAGCAACACAATGCAAATAAATACATAACCCATTCCTTATGTCATTACGTCATATATTGTTGAGATTTATACTTGTGAGAAACAAGGGCATCACCTACGTCACCTATCATTACCCTTAAAGTAATAAATATGAAGTATTTTAGTGGGGTTCGTGTTACGCGATCTTTAGTTTTATATGTATGTTTTGTAGATCGTTGTTTGTCCTTTTGATCATTGTGTTGTCTGTTCTTCTTCGATATACGGATTCTGATTACTCCTTTGGAATCTTCAAACTCTTCTTACTCGTATGGAAATAAATCCGTTTTTATTTTGATGTGTGATGGTTTACTAAGAAGTTAACAAATGTCATTTATTGTGCGATAACCTTTTTTTGTAAATATTGGTGATCTCTGAAATAGAATGTAATAAATTATTGTTTATACATAACAATAAAGGATAGCCTCTCCTATCAATACATGTACGTAGGTAAAGTAATGTACAAAAAATGTATATATTTATTGACCTGTAGCTAGGCACAGTAATTCTCACACGAATAAACATGAGTTTAAATAGTACGGATACACAAAGTGTATATTGTATAAGTTTAATACTATAGACCAAAGATGGTAAGTGTTTTCCTAAAAATCTTCTTTTTCAGTTTAATGGGAGGGGGAAGGAAAGAACATGTAATTATCTTTTTGCTGAAAAGGGGTGGACATAGATGAAAAGGAAAAACTTGATTATAATAACTTTTTAAACTTATTTTTAAAACAAATGAATATAATGTGGCCCGTAACTTATATACACTAATCATATAATTAATCAGAGATTTAATACAATGTATAATATATGTTTATCATAAGCAAAGAAATTAAGTCACCCCCCCCCTCCCCCTAACCTCTCCTGTCGCTTCAGTTTTAAAAGTTGCTCTGAATTTCTTAATATAGTAAAACAAAACATTATAACATAAACGTTTTGTTCTCAACTTCTAATAAGAATACAAATAGAGTAGACATGTACATTAAAATAAAATGGCTATTTCCATTGGGCAATCTGCTCGTAAAAAATAGGTTTGCGTCAATCACCGACTTACAACTTCATATTACAAAAATAAAGTTTAAACAGTGATGGTCAAACATTCCACCAATATCATCAAAACGAACAACCACATATCACATTAACTCGCCATATGACGTTGTAAATCCAATCATCTTCTATTGTCCATCTGCTAATGAATGGAATATAAACGGCTTATGTGTTTAGATTAACCCCGGGATGTAGAAATATGACTAAGTTTCTCCACCGCGGAAAACAATCCCTTTGAAGGTTTGTATGGTGGTTGTGCGTGAGGAATCAAATATACAACCTGTCCTTAAGACGGATCAAAATTATTGTCTCGTGCTTGGGCAGGTTTGACTGTAACATCACCTCCTACTTGGAAGTGGTCGTTTGTGAGTCATTGTTCTGCATTATATTTTTTTTCTATAGTAATCTGAACTTCCACACATAGGCTCATCCCAGTTACACCTCTTTAACTACACTATTTATTTGTTGTTAACTTGTACCCGCCATCAATAAAGCTGAAATACAGCTCAGTTGATGTTAAAAGACAATCAATCAATCTATATACTTATATGGTTTTAATATACATTGTAATGAAACCAGATAAAATATATCACATATTGGTGATTATACAGCAATTATACAGAAAAAAACACCTTTAGTATTAGGGTTAACGAAAATCTAACACATTTTGCATGTTCCGTTGAACGTGTTAAAACTTACCCTTTCTTTTCATTCTCTTTTTGTTTTGATCTTGAAGAACTACCAATATTTCATTTACATCGAGACGGTTAGTTTTATTGGTAGAGGAAACTCGAATACATGGAACAGAAAACCAAAGACTTGCTTTAAATCACATTATGTTGTATCGTGTATGCATTCCCCACGGACGGGATTCGAACCCACCATTCTATATAAGTGATAGTCACTGGTTACACAGGTATTGATGTCAATTTGACTACTATACGATCGTGACCATTACGGCTCCCAAAACATTTCGATATGTAATTGGAAAACTCCCAGCAAATACGACACATTAGCATTTTTAATGCAAGAGTTTCCTAGATCGGGCGATTTATCAAATTCAACATTCAACACTTTTTCTAGCGATGTTCGTGTTGCTCAATCTTTAGTTATCTGTGTAGTGTTTTCTGTGTAGTTTTTTCTGTGTAGTTTTTCTGTGTAATGTTTTCTATGTAATGTTTTCTGTGTAGTGTTTTCTATGTAGTGTTTTCTGTGTAGTGTTTTCTGTCTAGTGATTTCTGTGTAGTGTTTTCTGTGTAGTGTTTTCTGTGTAATGTTTTCTGTGTAGTTTTTCTGTGTAATGTTTTCTGTGTAGTGTTTTATGTGTAGTGTTTTCTGTGTAGTGTTTTCTGTGTAATGTTTTCTGTGTAGTGTTTTCTGTGTAGCGTTTTCTGTGTAATGTTTTCCGTGTAGTTTTTCTGTGTAGTGTTTTCTGTGTAATGCTTCTGTGTAGTGTTTTATGTGTAGTGTTTTCTATGTAATGTTTTCTGTGTAGTATTTTCTGTGTAGTGTTTTCTGTGTAGTTTTTTTGTGTAGTGTTTTCTGTGTAATGTTTTCTGTGTAGTGTTTTCTGTGTAATGTTTTTTGTGTAGTGTTTTCTATGTATTGTTTTCTGTGTAGTGTTTTCTGTGTAGTGTTTTCTGTGTAATGTTTTCTGTGTAGTGTTTTCTGTGTAGTGTTTTCTGTGTAATGTTTTCTGTGTAGTTTTTCTGTGTAGTGTTTTATGTGTAATGTTTCTGTGTTGTGTTTTCTGTGTAGTGTTTTCTGTGTAATGTTTTCTGTGTAGTGTTTTCTGTGTAGTGTTTTCTGTGTAATGTTTTCTGTGTAGTGTTTTCTATGTAGTGTTTTCTGTGTAGTGTTTTCTGTGTAGTGTTTTCTGCGCAATGTTTTCTGTGTAGTGTTTTCTGTGTAGTGTTTTGTAGTCCATTGTTTGTCCTTTTTTGTCGTTTCCCTTTTTTACTGTCTGTCCTACTCCTTGGCTTCTGATTACCTTTTTAGTATCTGCAAACTTTCCGTGAATCATTTCTACCTTATTGTCTATATATGTTTATAATATAAATTTATTCTTCATTTATATTTAGGAGGACCACGGATTGACAGAAAAGCAATATGAACGTGAGTTGATTTTATTATTCTTAATTAATTTTTAATTTAAATTAGAATTAGAACCTCACAAATTATTAGAACAAATAAGCAAAATAAAAATTTGAAATATCAAAACAATTTTCTACTTTTAAATAGATTGTGTTAGATATAACTTCAAAATCATGAATTTCCGAATGTCGTAATCAATTTTAATATGTATTTACTCTGAGTACTCATTAACCCATCACAACCTGTCAATTCCCACAGTATGAACTTATTATTTAGCGATGAGATGACAGTGGTCTGTATACTATTGTGTACTACTAGAAATCTTATTCGACACATTCAACCAGTATAAAGAAGAATGCCATGGTAACATTAAAGTGGCAGAGTATTATATCGTTATAAACAGGAGGAAACTTAAAAAAATAGAATGTTGTGTCTAACAAATCGCAATAAAGACTACCTCGCTTAAAGATATCATTCCTAACATACCCCAACCCAAGTACACAAAACGTACCAGTTAAACTGTCAAATGAAAGTTATTCCATGCAAAATTGTAAAACCTTTTGTGCAATGTCATCTTAATTATTGAAATTAGTATTGCAAAAGAAAAAACATTTCACCAGGGCTACTTTTTTCATTTCGCAGAAAAAATATATCCCAGCACGAATGCGGTTGAGTAATTGCTTACATAAAAATCAGATGCTGACACCGATAGTGAAGAACATTTTGTGACACAGAAAATCATCCGTTGTTTCCATGCCTGAAAGTTACAAATTAAATGTGTAAAGCATTGTTTCAATATTAAATTCAACTTGTTTTTATTATATATCAATATCTATATCTATCTGTTACAGACGATGACAGAAGACGATTTAAAAGGTTAGTTGAAACTTTCAAGAAAAATAATCATACTAGGCTGATATCAAGCTTTGCCTGTGGCGGCCATGTTTTTGTCCGATCTGAATGAAATGAAAATTTGTTGTAGAGGACCTTATAAACATAATTCATGAACTAAAAGTAGGAGATACTAGTCACAATTACCATGGAGAATTCAATTATAACTCATACATCAAAATAAGTGTGTGAGATGATCTATATCATATAGTTACTTCCTATTTACATAAGCGCCACTGAAATGAGTAGATTTACAGTTAGCATTCAAATATAAGATTGAGTTGTAAATATTCCAGTTCAATACATCGATGGATGGGGATTTATGACCTATGAAATCCCAATAGGTCATAATTCTATTGTAGCTACTTTATTTCTATACAAAGTCCTCTGTAATCACCAAGGACAGTTTCTGTCATTATCTAATCCGATCTGGTGCAAAACTGACAAATGACTGTCCTGTTTCTTAATCTAATATATGAATGGGTCACCAATGACTACACAAAATATGAATATATAAGGTTTTCGTACTGCGAATATATGAAAAGGTAAGGTTTTATTTCCGTGGGAATATATGAATGGGTACATTTAATACCGAGATTGACCCCTTGGCCCATAACCTGTGACCGATACAAATTACATCGATCATCTGATTATGAATTATGCAACTATTGTCCAATGATGTTATATGTCCAGTTTGGGTTCAATCGGTTTGTAGTTTCTGCGAACAAAAAGAGATTTTAACATTTTCCCGTTGGGTCCTGTTAAGCTTTGTTTTTATTGCGGTGGGTATTTATCTTCGATTTCCGATAGACCCAGTTGATTCAGAGAAGAATATTTCAAATGCATTTAAGAAAGAGAGATTTTCAAGTATAGAGGCATCAAACAAAAAAGATAGGAAAAACCTCAGTCATCACAAACTAAAAACATGAGTGAAATAAAATGCCTCGAAAAAGGTAAGCTTATCTTGTCTCACAAAAGCTAAGGCACCATTCGTGAAAACCTAATTTCAAACGCCAGTTAATGAAACAGATAAGCACACGTTCATATTAGAAATATTTGTTTTGCCTATGATTGAACCAATTAACAAAAGAATCGATAAAATGATTTTGAGGTTTTCCGTATAACCATTGTTACATGATATATAAGACTGTCCCGCTGCTAAAAAGTAGAATAATTGACATGGAATGTGTATCAATTGACATACAAATATACGGTATGCAAGGAAGACAGGAATGTTGCTTCTCATTAATGGAATATTTACATTTGGTATATCGAAGTCATTGCGTTAATCATCAATCTTAAAAGCCAACCATTCTCTTATTGCCAATATATACGTATACATCGAAATGTTAGCTAGATCTATCAATGGATTATTTAATTTCTAGATCATTTGAGATATCTAAGGTGCACGTTGTTGCTAAACTGGAGATGTTAAGCCATTAAGCATCTATATATCGGGAAATGAAATGACAGCTTCTCATTTTCTGCCTTTTAGAACCCATTAAAAAGATTATTTCACATATATATATTGTATCCATTGAAAAATACGAATAAACTCGACAAAAATGTTGACTATCAAACAAAGCAACATATCAACATCAGTGTATCTATTGTTGAAATCAGTGTGCTTGTATCAAAATATGTTTTCTCTCCAACCTAATATGAATAAATATATCTGTATGTACTATCATTTCGAAAAAACCAACTGTTGTGTTATACCTGTCTTAATTGGTCAGTTTGGTATGTAGTATTACTTTGCTACTATTACAACAAAAGTAAAAGACGGTAGTAAAGTATAGTCTTCATAGTGCGCTGATAATATAGTCGATGGAAGGGAATATACATATGGAATCAGGTTTGGTTTATGGTGTTTAACGCCACTTTCAACAATATTTCAGCTATATCGTGGCGGTTAGTTTTTATGGTTACAGAAAACCGGGTGAATTGGAGAAAACCACCGACCTGTCACAGATCACTGACAAACTTATCACATAAAGTTGTATCGAGTACACCTCGCCATGAACGGAGTTCGAAATCACAACTTTAATGGTGATAGACACTGATTGCACAGGTAGTTGTAAATCCAAATACTATACGATCACTCACCACGACGGCCCCTGGATGTGAGTATACCTATGGAATCAGTACTTATAACTTACGGTTTGCGAGTGCGATATCCCTATATGCGATACTCAATAAAACGCATACCCTCCACAATGTAACCATTATACTGTTAAACGTGGTGTGAAACACACACGAATAGTTTTAACAACAATCCCTCAATTGGCTGACTCTTACTTGTGAATCAATTTTGTCCGTATTGCAATTACTTTTAACGTTATGACTATTTTGGATAGTGGAAAATGAATATCCTTATTTATTTTCACAGAATTGAAAGAAAATTTCAAACTCTATGACAAAGACGAAAATGGAAGATTGTCTGTTAAAGAAGCAGACAAGCTGTGGAGGTCAATGGGGGCAAACCTAAGAGAAGCAGAAATACAAGAAATGTTTGACGCTATAGATGCTCATGGTAGGTTTAACATAGAGTTACAATTTATAATCATTAGTGAATATTGATAGAATTCTTCTCGCTTGATGTAAAGCATCAATAAATCACTCAAACAACATATTAACCAATAAGTCACTTTATAACTACCATAGATAACGCACAACGAAATTGTATATGCAAGAGTCATTGTTGTTTATTGCCAAGTTCACCAGCTTTATCATGATTACTAGACTTCGTGGCAGAAGGAAAGCATTTTCAGCTCTTCTTCATTATCAGTACATTCCCACAGAACTACTACTAATTGATAAATACATTAATCTACCCTGCAGTTGTTGCTTTTAACAGTTAGATAATGGGTGAGTTAAACCAGAGCTATATCCCGCTACTAGCATTTTATTGCGGGTACCAAATTCATGTGTGTTTACTGCTTGAGCTATGGTAAGCTAGTTTAGATTAGCTGTAAATCAGTTCACTTCCTGTTGACGGAACATACGAAACGGGGCAAACAAGGGGTAATTGTAAAATATTTTTATTAAATATCGATAAAATCTGAAGAAACAAACACAAAATCAATATAATATCATAAATATTAGGTTTATATGTAATTAGCGCAAAACCGGGGAAAGATCGACAAACGTCGTCTCTGACACAGTTTCATAGCCTCATACACATAGACTTTATATATTCAGAATGTCACGATTTAACTAAATAAAATGCTGAAAATGGCAAAAATCTGAAATACAGCCATCAATTAAACTTGATTGAAGTGTTACCCATATTTGTCCCCTTCACAAGCTTTAATATAATGATCTATATGGCAATAACGATAGACTCTTTATCGTTCGATTATTATTATATGTATACATTTTTGCTACCAAGATCAAAACTCAGTTTCTATGAGCCTCATTGAACTATTGAAAGCATCTAGATGAGATTGAATATTTCTGCAGTGTTTATGGATAATGTGGAACGCAATCGATGTTTGATAGTTCTCTGACATATCAGCAAAACCAACATTTAAAAGCGCCACGAACAGTGGTAATAATAATAATAATAATAATAATAATAATAATTAGCTACATTTTTTTGTAATTAATTTGACAGGGAGTGGAAGTATCGATTGTAAAGAGTTTGTATCATGGATATCTGAAAATGGAAAAAAGGAAGAACATCCGGAAGATTCTATGCGAGAAGCGTTTAAAGATTTCGACAGAGACGGTAATGGATGCGTCAAGGGAAGAACTAAAGCGTATTATGAGCGAATTAGGGGATGAGCCGTTATCACCGGAGGAACTCGATGTATTGATGAACAATTTTGATGACGACGGTGACGACCGTATAAACTATGATGGTAAAGTATTTCTGTTTAAAAACATTTAATGATTGATTAAGATTCTGTATAAGGTATATAATGGGCCGTCGTGTCCATGATCATGAGAAGGTTGGGTGTACATCTACGTAACGCCAGTGGTGATGTCACGATATACCTGAAAATTAATACTGTTGAAAGTCGCGATATACATCCATATCGTGACACATATATACATGTATTGGACAATTAGAAAATGAATACTTCTACTATTTTCTGAATGCATAAAACAATAATTTAATAAATCAGAATATAGACCATATACAAATATAGTCATATTTAACCAAAAAATGTTCCATTCATTTAATTGTATTTTGAAAAAATATGTTAAATGGAATTGCATTAATCAAATTGTAAATTGAAGGTCAATATATTAGAACTGTTTTAAGCCCAAATTTGATTGAATTTAATTCTATTAAAGGCCTTTATGGAGGGCTATGACCCAAAACAATACTGATTTTCTAAGAATTACAGTGTTATTTGTAAAGTAGAGGTTGTCCTGGTACCAAAAGAAAATGCCTCAAATTTAGTAGATATTCTAAAAAAAATGTTTTACGTCTAAATCAGAACTAATATCGTTACTGTACATAACCTGGTTTAGACAAACAATCGTCGCTTTGCATCCGAGTCCTGTTTATTCCCTTTAATTCTTGACAAATAAATGGCTACAGCAATACAATGTTCACGTTTATTATATGTAGATGTCTTAATAGTATTTTTGATTGCCCCTTCGGTTTTCTCTAATGTTTATTAAAAAGGGGATATGTCTGGACACAGACATTATCTAAATAACAAAAGTCCCCTACCACTACCACTACCAATTATAAATCAGTTGGTGTCTTAAACTTGTTTTTAGTGGTTATATTTTTATTATTATTATTACAAGGGTACTCTCACAGTCGTTAAAATTCATAACCCGTCATCATTGATAATGAGAATACTTTTATGCCGTACTTCAGAGTGTTTTTCTCAACTTGAGGGTAAGGTTTTTATGTAGCTTCGGTTATCAAATAATCAGTAAAGATCCATACCATATCTCACACTCGGGGAGTTTGTCAATATTTGGAAATCGATAACGTCCGGATCTTCACGGGAAAAAATGGCTGATTAAAAACCAAGTTTTGTCCCTGAATAGAAGTGCGGGAATAATTCTGAGGTAGCATATATCAGATTAACAATTCGATGATTAAAAAAGAATTTTGTTATCTCTGAAGTGTAAAAGACAATAATCTGATATCCGGTCACATTTCAAAGTCTGTTTGCACTTGCTGAGTATTTCCCAATGTTGTTGTATGTGATTGTCTTGATAATATTTTTTTTCGAAGGAAGATTAATACAATTCATGTCTTGGCTTAGCTTTATTGACATTATTTTGGCCAGTTTAGGAACCATAGCAATAAAATATTATTTAAATTTGAACAGCCACAACTTTATACCATTTATATATAGATCACGATCTGAAAGATACATGTGAGATGTGAGTAAAAAATGTGTCATTTTTCCGCCTTACCTCTATTACATTATTTACACAATATTGGTGTGTTTTGTTAATGACAAGCTTTAAAACAAACAGTCTACATGCAGTAATAAAATGAAAAACAGAAGGTACCATACTGCCAGAACAGGTGTAAAAACAGAAGGTACCATACTTCCAGAACAGGTGTAAAAACAGAAGGTACCATACTGCCAGAACAGGTGTAAGCACAGAAGGTACCATACTGCCAGAACAGGTGTAAAAACAGAAGGTACCATAATGCCAGAACAGGTGTAAAAACAGAAGGTACCATAATGCCAGAACAGGTGTAAAAACAGAAGGTACCATACTGTCAGAACAGGTGTAAAAACAGAAGGTACCATACTGCCAGAACAGGTGTAAAAACAGAAGGTACCATACTGCCAGAACAGGTGTAAAAACAGAAGGTACCATACTGCCAGAACAGGTGTAAAAATAGAAGGTACCATACTGCCAGAACAGGTGTAAAACAGAAGGTACCATACTGCCAGAACAGGTGTAAAAACAGAAGGTACCATACTGCCGGAACAGGTGTAAAATCAGAAGGTACCATACTGCCAGAACAGGTGTAAAAATAGAAGGTACCATAATGCCAGAACAGGTGTGAAAACAGAAGGTACCATACTGCCAGAACAGGTGTAAAAACAGAAGGTACCATAATCCCAGAACAGGTGTTAAAACAGAAGGTACCATACTGCCAGAACAGGTGTAAAAACAGAAGGTACCATACTGCCAGAACAGGTGTAAAGACAGAAGGTACTATACTGCCAGAACAGGTGTAAAATCCAGTAGGAAGATCGAAGAAACGGGGGCGAAATCGATACCCCCTAACACAGAGAGACCACTCACTCTCCAGGTTTGGTACAGGCTTGGTACAGACACTTCAATAAAAAATATACAGCTATCCTTTTAATGTTTACAATAAAAATTTACAGCTATCCTTTTAATGCTTACAATAAAAATGTACAGCTATCCTTTTAATGTTTACAATACAAATTTACAGCTATCCTTTTAATGTTCCAAAGTCGGACTTAAATAGCAACGGATTGTATTACCGGGGTATACATTTTTTACTTGGATATCGAGTATGTCCTATTTTCTATAATTTGATATTTACTTACCTATTTGTACCTGCAAACAATTTTGGACATTAAAGGAATTTTGAAAAAAAATATCTTAAAAGTATGACACTTGGAGTATTGTTGTCCTTGTCCAGGATTTGTACATGTGTACACGTGTGCTTGCTCGTTCATTTGCGGTATAATTTGTTTCGTGTTTCCATCACAAGGCCTTTAACACACATGTTTTTTTCTTTTTTAATTGAGACAAGTGTGGACACAGAAATATGCTATCCAAAAGGCAAGTGTGGATGTCAATATTTCATATTATTAACATAAAAAAAAAAAAAATCATGGACACAGGGGTCCTGGACTTTTCTAATAAAAAACTAATCCTGGATTATTATTTTTGCTTAAAGTCCGGTCCTGTGTTTTTATTTCAAGTTTTCATCATAGCCCCCCTCCCCCTCTCACGGGATATAAAATTGTATCACTAATAGTAAATTAATAAATAATAAATTCTGATTTTCTATTTAAAATAAATCTCATTTACAAAACCACTGATATTTGTTCAATTTTTAACGCTGATTTAAGCTTTAGTCGCAACAAATTTTTATTTTTCTCTTTAAACTGTCGAAACATAACATTTATTTAACTGTAAAATTCACAAATAAAATTCACCCCCCTTTTTTTGTGTCTTTTTTCTTGTTTAAATCAATGATCAACAATATTCCAGAATCAAACAAATGAATATATATAACATAGATTTCTTTTACATGCATCTTTTTGTTCTTGTTCAAAATAAAAATACATCGCTAAAATTACCTGTGGGTGTTTCCCCACTTCAACTCGTAAATTTACATAGAAATCTGAGATATTTCGTCATAAAACTTCACACATGGTTTTGTCTATCATATTTCTTGAAGACAAACATAATATTTTATTGCATTTATCAATATTTTATGAGTATCAACAGTTTTTTCAACACCGTACCTGTTTCTCGATAGAGCCGCCCGATAACAGTGACCCGTGACCCACTTTAGCACGTTCCACCAGTTTTTCATAATAATGTTGTTTAATCAAGATGAACGAGTTTTGCCCATTGAATCTTGTGAATCGTGGTAAGATAATCAAACATCAACAGATATTCCTGCGGAAATGTGATGTAATAATGAACTATATTTTTTTTAACCAATTAAATTCAACGATAGATATTAATCTTACTCTGGAGTTTGCTGTAAACGGATCTATCGTCTTATATCAGGATGTCATTAGTGAGATTAACATCCTGAATTATAAAAATGTTTGATTTTTTAATTTTGTTTGTATTTATGAAATATTCTTATTCTTTTTCTCTTTTCAACAGAATTTATTGACAAATGGAGTATCTTCAAGATCGCCAAGACGATGAACCATTACACGAGGAGGAAGAAGAAGGTTATTGATCGATGAAGACGTTTCTAGATTATTTTCTAATTATATTATTACATTATAATCATTTGTTACGTATTGAGAACACTTATTACAATATTACTGTTTCACAAATGTATTCATTATGAATAATTTATATACATTTCATATAAAAGCATATATCAGTTTTAAAAAAGGTTTATCCTTGAAAATTAATAGTATATGATAAAAATTTTCCTGCTATGAGATAAAATGACTGTGGACTAGGATCGTTGGTTTTTAAAAAAATATTTTATATGTGGAATAAACCAAATATCATTGAACAAAACAATAGACACATGTACCGGAAGTACTGACTAACTTTATCACATAAACATAAGTCGTATCAAGGTTTAGGGTTATGGTGTAATGTCACTTTCAACAATATCTCAGTTAATTTGTGGTGGTCAGTTTTATTGATGAAGGGAACTGGAGAAAATCGCTGGTCTGTCGCAAGTCACTGACAAACTTTATCACATAATGTTGTGACGAGTACACCTCGCCGTGAGCGTTAAGTCGTATCAAGTACACTTCTACACGGGTATGTATCAAAGTGACATACTAGTATCTGTAGATATTCAAGTTCGATAACCCTGTGTTAATATCGTTCTGATATAATTTACCCAGTTAAAATGATTTGGACACAATTGACATAAATTAATCAAAATTGTAAAATATGTTGAACATCTAAAGTTTTGGAAAGATAAATCTGTTTCTTTTATTTTCTTTTTGTTTCCCTCTTTTAATATATGTTATTATATCAATTTTATATGCTAGTCTATTGGTTTTACAAGAAAAAGGTAAAACATATTTTAAAATACCAAAGGGGTAATCAGAATCAGCACATCGGGGAAAAAACAGACAATACAATGACCAAATTAAAAAAACAAAGCAACAATTCAGGGATGAACGTTTTGGAAAAGGTAAAGACATTCTGCACCGGTGGGACTCGTCGTGTTACTCTTGTTGAAATAAATCATATCGTTTTTGTATCTAAATTACATTACATATGCAGCTTGAATGAAGCATTAGGTATTGACAACTCACTTGACAATCCTACATATACCCTGATGACAGTAACGAATGATGAAATCATAGGTCTGTTTGTGTTCCTTTGGAATTCCATCCGTCACAAGTGCCCTTATAAACAGCGTCATAATTATATTGCTGAATCTACCAAATGCTCCACGGTGTGCATCAACTATGGATTCTGAAAATTGCTGTTAAGAGTGCATACAATCAATGTCACTCTCCTCGTGCAATATCAAAACATTTGATTTCTCTACCCTCTACACAACTATTCCCCACTCAAAGCTAAAAGACAGACTAAATGAATTAGTTAACTGCTGTTCACAAAAAGAATGGCCAACGCAATTACACTGTTCTAGGAAGCGGAACAATCTTATTTTGTAAAACATATAACACTTATGTTTGGTGGACACATTTTTCAATAGACAGACTTGTTTTTCAAGAAAACTGTGAGCTCCTCTTCTCATCGACTTGCTCATTTATTCATATGCTGCGGACTTCACAAAAAGGTCTCTCAAGACAAACGAAGAGAAGCTAGTCCGATCCTTCAATTTCACGTTACGATATATAGATGATGTTCTTTCATTTAATAATTCGAAGAAGTGTGATGGTGATGTTGATCCCATCTATCCAATTGAGCTTGAAATAAAAGATACCACAGATGGTATGTTTCATACCTGTACATACTCCTAACAATTAACAGTAAGGATCTGTTAACAACGAAACTATGCGACAATAAGGGTAATAACAAAATAGATTATTTCAATTTTACCATGGTTAACTTTCCATTATATGTAGCAGCACCTGCATATGGAGTATATATCACTCAGTTGATGCGATATGCCAGAGTTTGAGGTTCCTATAACGATTCACTTGTTAGAAGATTACCCTCTAACAAATAAGCTAATGAACCAATGATTGCTAGTGGCTAAATATGGAGTAATCACTTCGAAAGGTTTACTTGATTAACCGTTACGGAATATCTATGTCACAAATGATGACGGACATGTTCTGTTTGTCGTAGTCACAATCCCGTCCTTTCCTCATTCATGATTTATCCCTGGGTAATAGTAACACGACTGGTGCCTCTGGATTCACCTCCGGGTTTGTAGCAATAGTAGTACGACTGGTGCTTCTGGATGCAACTCCGGGCTTGTAGTAATAGTAACACGACTGATGCTTCTGGATTCACCTCCGGGTTAGTAGTAATAGTAACACGACTGGTGCCTCTGGATTCACCTCCGGGTTTGTAGCAATAGCAACACGACTCGTGCCTCTGGATTCACCTCCGGGTTTGTAGCAATAGTAACACGACTGGTGCCTCTGGATTCACCTCCGGGTTTGTAGCAATAGTAACACGACGGGTGCCTCTGGATTCACCTCCGGGTTTTTAGTAATAGTAACACGACGGGTGCCTCTGGTTTCACCTCCGGGTTTGTAGTAATAGTAACACGACTGGTGCCTCTAGATTCACCTCCGGGTTTGTAGTAATAGTAACACGACTGGTGCCTCTGGATTCACCTCCGGGATTGTAGTAATAGTAACACAACGGGTGCCTCTGGATTCACCTCCGGGTTTGTAGCAATAGTAACACGACTGATGCCTCTGGATTCACCTCCGGGTTTGTAGTAATAGTAATACGACTGGTGCCTTTGGATTCACCTCCGGGTTTGTAGCAATAGTAACACGACTGGTGCCTCTGGATTCACCTCCGGGTTTGTAGTAATAGTAACACAACTGGTGCCTCTGGATTCACCTCCGGGTTTGTAGTAATAGTAACACGACTGGTGCCTCTGGATTCACCTCTGGGTTTGTAGTAATAGTAACACGACTGGTGCCTCTGGATTCACCTCCGGGTTTGTAGTAATAGTAACACAACTGGTGCCTCTGGATTCACCTCCGGGTTTGTAGTAATAGTAACACGACTGGTGCCTCTGGATTCACCTCCGGGTTTGTAGTAATAGTAACACAACTGGTGCCTGTGGATTCACCTCCGGGTTTGTAGTAATAGTAACACGACTGGTGCCTCTGAATTCACCTCCGGGTTTGTAGTAATAGTAACACGACTGGTGCCTCTGGATTCACCTCTGGGTTTGTAGTAATAGTAACACAACTGGTGCCTCTGGATTCACCTCCGGGTTTGTAACAATAGTAACACGACGGGTGCCTCTTCACCTCCGGGTTTGTAGTAATAGTAACACGACTGGTGCCTCTGGATTCAACTCCGGGTTTGTAACAATAGGAACACGACGGGTGCCTCTTCACCTCCGGGTTTGTAGTAATAGAAACACGACTGGTGCCTGTGGATTCACCTCCGGGCTTGTAGTAATAGTAACACGACTGATGCTTCTGGATTCACCTCCGGGTTAGTAGTAATAGTAACACGACTGGTGCCTCTGGATTCACCTCCGGGTTTGTAGCAATAGCAACACGACTCGTGCCTCTGGATTCACCTCCGGGTTTGTAGCAATAGTAACACGACTGGTGCCTCTGGATTCACCTCCGGGTTTGTAGCAATAGTAACACGACGGGTGCCTCTGGATTCACCTCCGGGTTTTTAGTAATAGTAACACGACGGGTGCCTCTGGTTTCACCTCCGGGTTTGTAGTAATAGTAACACGACTGGTGCCTCTAGATTCACCTCGGGTTTGTAGCAATAGTAACACGACTGGTGCCTCTGGATTCACCTCCGGGTTTGTAGTAATAGTAACACGACTGGTGCCTCTGGATTCACCTCCGGGATTGTAGTAATAGTAACACAACGGGTGCCTCTGGATTCACCTCCGGGTTTGTAGCAATAGTAACACGACTGATGCCTCTGGATTCACCTCCGGGTTTGTAGTAATAGTAATACGACTGGTGCCTCTGGATTCACCTCCGGGTTTGTAGCAATAGTAACACGACTGGTGCCTCTGGATTCACCTCCGGGTTTGTAGCAATAGTAACACGACTGGTGCCTCTGGATTCACCTCCGGGTTTGTAGTAATAGTAACACAACTGGTGCCTCTGGATTCACCTCCGGGTTTGTAGTAATAGTAACACGACTGGTGCCTCTGGATTCACCTCTGGGTTTGTAGTAATAGTAACACGACTGGTGCCTCTGGATTCACCTCCGGGTTTGTAGTAATAGTAACACAACTGGTGCCTCTGGATTCACCTCCGGGTTTGTAGTAATAGTAACACGACTGGTGCCTCTGGATTCACCTCCGGGTTTGTAGTAATAGTAACACAACTGGTGCCTGTGGATTCACCTCCGGGTTTGTAGTAATAGTAACACGACTGGTGCCTCTGAATTCACCTCCGGGTTTGTAGTAATAGTAACACGACTGGTGCCTCTGGATTCACCTCTGGGTTTGTAGTAATAGTAACACAACTGGTGCCTCTGGATTCACCTCCGGGTTTGTAACAATAGTAACACGACGGGTGCCTCTTCACCTCCGGGTTTGTAGTAATAGTAACACGACTGGTGCCTCTGGATTCAACTCCGGGTTTGTAACAATAGGAACACGACGGGTGCCTCTTCACCTCCGGGTTTGTAGTAATAGAAACACGACTGGTGCCTGTGGATTCACCTCCGGTTTGTAGTAATAGTAACACGACTGATGCCTGTGGATTCACCTCCGGGTTTGTAGTAATAGTAACACGACTGGTGCCTCTGGATTCACCTCCGGGTTTGTAGTAATAGTAACACGACTGATGCCTGTGGATTCACCTCCGGGTTTGTAGTAATAGTAACACGACTGATGCCTGTGGATTCACCTCCGGGTTTGTAGTAATAGTAACACGACTGATGCCTCTGGATTCACCTCCGGGTTTGTAGTAATAGTAACACGACTGATGCCTGTGGATTCACCTCCGGGTTTGTAGTAATAGTAACACGACTGATGCCTCTGGATTCACCTCCGGGTTTGTAGTAATAGTAACACGACTGATGCCTGTGGATTCACCTCCGGGTTTGTAGTAATAGTAACACGACTGATGCCTGTGGATTCACCTCCGGGTTTGTAGTAATAGTAACACGACTGATGCCTCTGGATTCACCTCCGGGTTTGTAGTAATAGTAACACGACTGATGCCTGTGGATTCACCTCCGGGTTTGTAATAATAGTAACACGACGGGTGCCTCTTCACCTCCGGGTTTGTAGTAATAGTAACACGACTGGTGCCTCTGGATTCAACTCCGGGTTTGTAACAATAGTAACACGACGGGTGCCTCGTCACCTCCGGGTTTGTAGTAATAGTAACACGACTGGTGACTCTGGATTCACCTCCGGGTTTGTAGTAATAGTAACACGACTGATGCCTGTGGATTCACCTCCGGGTTTGTAGTAATAGTAACACGACTGGTGCCTCTGGATTCATCTCCGGGTTTGTAACAATAGTAACACGACTGGTGCCTCTGGATTCATCTCCGGGTTTGTAGTAATAGTAACACGACTGGTGCCTCTGGATTCATCTCCGGGTTAGTGAGGTTCGTGTTGTTCGATCTTTATTTTCCTGTGTAGTGTTTTGTAGGTCATTGTTTTTCTTTTTTCATTTAGCCATTGTGTTTTCTGTCTTCGATTTACGGCTTCTGATTACTTCTTTTTATCTTCAAACTTTTCTTCCTTAAACATGAAAGAAGTAGGACGGGATTCAAGCTATGACAAACGGAATATGTCGATGGTAATCTCGGAAATAGATATTCCGTAAGGCTTAGCAAAGTCATGATGGCGACCGTATATCGTTCAAAGTTTATGATTTCAACTTAGCCACTACGAACCCTTGGTTCAGTAAATTCCTTGTTAGCAGCATCCCTCTATCAAGTAAATTCAGATAATAGCCACAACTCTGGGATATTATATCAGCTCTGAGACTTATAATCCGTAAATTAATTTAAACCGCCACTAAAAAAACTTTACCAATTATTTTTCACACTCATTTAAGGTATGAGTTATTCTCATTGTTGAAGGTCCCATTGTGACTCTGAAATGAAGAACAGCAATACAAGCGCCTTTACTTTATTCTGTGTCTAAGTGTAATGTTCGATAGTTTCTCATGTTCTATTACATCCATATCATTTCTTACTAATAGATTACGACTTGTTTTAAATGTTTACTTCACAAATTAATCCGTTTCCAGTCTAATAGAGAAAGTGGTTAATGACTCGGCCTTGAACATTTAATAGTTAAATTACATGTGGCCATTTGAGTTCTAACGAATCTGTGCATTATGAAAAGATAGTTTAAACAGTGATTACCAACAATTTCACCAATAACAGCAAAACGAACAATCACCTCTTACCTTAGCTCATTGTACACAAACAGGCCAGTCCATGTGACGTTTGGAATCCAGGTCCTTGATCGGGAAATGCACAAAAATATGACGTGGTTAAACCGGTTAATAAGATCCCAACCCTCCTCTCTTGATTGTTATGTTTGTTTATAGATTGGTTGACATCTATTTATCAAGACGTTGGGGGTATTATCCCACTTAATAATATATTACCGCCACATTATTGTGCACACCCCAAATCAGGATCTATATTGACAACAATCTCTCTTTCTCCGATTTGAGGATCATCCTCTCTGAAAGGAGTGATTGAGTGAGTGATTGTTGTTTAACGCCAACTCAGCAATTTTTCAGCTATATCATGACAAGAACAAGTTAATCTTCAATGATATGATGAAGAGGTCCGCTTTGTACTAGATCAACACGCTTAGCTGGATTTTTATAGTGCGAGCTTACTGAAACAATATTCCGCAGATTGACATGTTGCCCCACTCGGACACAATATCCTGATTCCGAGCCAACCAACCTTTGCTCTTTCTCCTTAATGTTGCCTCCTTTGCGGAGAAGCAACAAATACCAATTTGGTAGTCTGGTTTTACCCGATCGGGGCTCGAATCCACGATCTACCGCACTCGAGGCTAGCACGCTAATCAATACACCACCGATGTGGTTCTCTCTGAAATGACGAATTGTGCAGGACGAACAAAATGCACAACTCGCTCTAAGGACTGGACGTAACTGAATGTATCGTGTAAGGAGGATGTGACGATCCTTGCACGTAAAGGATAACTTGCAGTAGATCTAAATGATCAACAGTTTGTCAGGGGTGGTTGCTAGTGATCATATACAAGACAACACCCCCCGGCCTTATCCATTTTGTCATTTACCCCCTGTGACAATCCTAGTGTATATATATCTGTAATTCTATTCTGCAATAATACATTGCGTGCTACCTTTCTCTCACGAACATTAATTAGTGTCATGTAATGGCAATTTCCATCGGACCTTCGAATCTTCATGCTTGTTAAATGGTAGTCGATTCAAACACAGGTGTATTTTCATCACATAACAATCGTACATCAACCGTTATGTCGAATACAAAAGAAACAACGATGCATTCGAATATTAGAATTATCGGAAGTATATAAATTTATTGTCGATCCCACAATGGCTCGGATTTAGATTCAAAACAAGTTCACGTGTGGTCGGTGGTGTCCGTCTATACTCATATTCGTTTATTATTATACCGTGTCAACTTTTTTGAATAAATATTTTTTTTAGATCACATAATTGCATTTTTGTCCGAAGTTCAGTTGTTTTACCCTCCCCCAAATAACCGTGCCCCTACTAGCAAAATAGTCATACTTATTGGTTTTCACGCCTGCAGTAAGCTTAGAAATCAATTTTGAGTGTCATATTTATCATGTTACACTAAATAATATAAAAGACGTAATCGGAAAAAAATGTGCTTTACCGATGCATAATTAGGTTGTTAATATCTTTATTAATGCTGACGTATCTTATTATAATCATTTTTGTTGCCGAAAATATGATTTAAAAAAACCCCATGTATTTTTGTAGCAACTTATGATACATATAGTATTAAAATATACCAGTAATTTAAATCCTATCTATATGTATATAAATTATATAGCTTATTGATATCCGATATCTGTTCAGCTGTTGACAAACCAATCTATTTGTTTAAATAAGTTAATACATCGTACATAATAGTACATAGAATGTGAGGCACATTTAGGATATTTGCCTTACAATACATATTTTTATATTTGATCACGTTACAACATTTTAAATGTAGGGAAAATATTCGAGAAGATTTAGCAACAAACATGAGAAAGAAATACATATTTAATATTAAAATGAAACGAAATTAAATACGAAACATCATCAATCACCCTTTTTAAAAAATCAGTACCTCACACGTTTCCATAATTTGTTGAGTTCTATAAATGTTGTTATTAACTACCACGGAATCAGATATTTCATACTTTCAAAATACAAAATGGTAAGTGAATTATTTTGCATCAATAAGGAGGGGGGCGGGGGGGTATCTATGTAAAAATGTGATTTAAGTAAAGTAACAATCTACTGTAACATTCTAATATTTCTTTATTAAATCAAATGTCAACGCTCTTTACATGTAAACGTACATTTTTGTACATGTTGAGAATGGGGGCAAAATGTCTTGTCAAACTGTTACAATAATCACATAAGGATGAAGACAGCCCCCCTTTTCTTCCCCATTTCGCTATCCAAACCTAAGGCAGTTGTAATGTACACCAATATATTCTTCTACCGTCTTTGTTAGTAGTCAATTAGTAGTTGTAATGTCCATATTTATGTTGTCATTCATTTTTGTTGTAGTCTCCTTATAATGAAATTAATTCAAATGTATTTTGATAGTTTTATGGGTTGTGGGTTATTAGAAATCTAACGTTAACAATATTTCAGTTATATATTCGATGGGTCAGTTTTATTAGTAGGGAAAACTATAGTGCCCGAAAATAATCATCGAGTCACTGCCACACTTTTATCACATAAACTGTACAAATACCCAGGGGAGGAAACAGAACTCACAACTTTAGAAGTTATAGACACTAATTACATAAATAGATGTAATCCAGTCACCATGCGATCGCGGACACGACACACCCTTATATATTGTACTACTATGTTATCTTTAATCCAGTCACCATGCGATCGCGGACACGACACACCCTTATATATTGTACTACTATGTTATCTTTATTAATGGTGAGTGAAGCATACAGTACTGCAAGCCTAACACCACTAATGTGGGTTTGCTACCTAATACCTCAAGTGATCAGGTTTAAAGACACTTAACCATGGTCGAGGTTAGTTTGTCATTTTGTTACAGCTTTCCTCCTTCGTTAACTCTGGTAGTCCTGACATATCTAAATAATTGCTGAAAGTGACAATAAAAGACCAATAATAGTCTTCATTAACGAATACTTTGCTAAAGCTGGTCATATTGTTTAAAATTATAGCTGAGAGCCTTGGATAGCCAAAGTAAACAAAAAAAAACAACGACATTTACGAGTTCAACCAATGGTCTTTCATGCGAGACGACTTTATTTGATTGATTTCATAAATAAATAATATAAACAATATCACAAACAATGGTGATGTCTTTTTAAATTAAGAGAAATATTTATTGATCATTGTAACGTACAACTACATATATTGTTTTTCTGTTTAGACGGATCTCAGTGAAGAAACCATCGCAGGTATGTAGTATATTAGGGGAGTGTGATTGCGTGTTTTCCATTATTATTACTGATATATCTACAAATGGATACAATTTAATGGATTTTTAAAACTTGTATGCTCGCCATATAAAAATAAGACGATATTCAGATTCAAAGAACATCACATACTAAACATACGATGACACTGTGTGACCAATATTCTCACGAATGTTAGAACATACGTTTTGTTAATATACCACACATTGTGCTACATAGCTGTATCTGCTCGGGTTATCTAACAGTTTATTTCATTGAATGACTGTTTTTCTTTCTAATACTATTTATTGTGATTTTAATCAACGCCTTTTTCTATATACGAAAGTATATACACAGTTACAAGCGCCCTAAAAGTAGAAACATTTTTATAATGTTCTTCAGCATGGCGTAATTGCACCAATTTACAGAAATAATAATGATATTTAGAAAATTATTATTATTATGTTCAAGCCTGTTAAAACAGTCGTAGGAATTTTGTCTTGTTTTTGACGATACCTTCTGTGAAAATGTCTTCCAAAATGGAATTAAACAGTCGGAACACAGTGAAACAAACATGGGATTTTTAAAAAAAATCCTCAAACGTGACTATCCTTTTATTTCTGTGATCAGTTAATAACACATCTATGTTTCATGTTCTACAGAATTCAAAGAAGCCTTTAGTTTATTCGATAAGGATAATAATGGTCAGATCTCTAGTGATGAGCTAGGTACAGTCATGAGATCTCTAGGACGAAACCCAACACATGGAGAAATCAAAGATATGATAAAGGAAGTCGACATGGACGGTAAGATAATTACTGTTATAAGTGTAATTCCCAAACAGATTCTTCTAGAAAAAAATGAATATTAACAATAAACTAATTAAACGTTAGAGATACCGAAGTGGCAATCAAAGATGGACAATCCAGAGAAAATGGCAGGGTACACAAGACGAAGGGGCAATCAAAGATGGACAATCCAGAGAAAATGGCAGCATAGGGTACACAAGACGAAGGGGCAATCAAATATGGACAATCCAGAGAAAATGGCAGGGTACACAAGACGAAGGGGCAATCAAAGATGGACAATCCAGAGAAAATGGCAGCATAGGGTACAGAAGACGAAGGGGCAATCAAAGATGGACAATCCAGAGAAAATGTCAGCATAGGGTACACAAGACGAAGGGGCAATCAAATATGAACAATCCAGAGAAAATGGCAGGGTACACAAGACGAAGGGGCAATCGAAGATGGACAATCCAGAGAAAATGGCAGAGTACACAAGACGAAGGGGCAATCAAAGATGGACAATCCAGAGAAAATGTCAGCATAGGGTACACAAGACGAAGGGGCAATCAAAGATGGAAAATTCAGAGAAAATGGCAGCATAGGGTACACAAGACGAAGAAAAACAAAACGACACCACTATGCACAAACAGACACAAATAACCGAAATATGACATACCCCCCCCCCCTAACAAACAACCGGAGGTAAAGACATTGCTTCAATGGATGTATGATCCCCTTGCAGATGTGCTGAGTGGCTAGAAATTTGAACAAATGCTATCCCATTCCACGTCTGCTAGAAAAAGGGATGTTGACGACAAGCTAAGTATTTTGAATATGTGCAATATATCAGAAGATCTGTTAGACAAGTGAATATTGAGAGAAAATTATTTATGTGAACATGTGCAATCCCTCAGAAGATCTGCTAGAAAAATGGATGTTGACAATGAGCTAGGTATTTGAATATGTGCAATCCCTCAGACGATCTGTGGGAAAAGTTATTGGGAGAAAGTTAATTATTTGAACATGTGCAATATAATAGCTTTATTAGATAATAGATTTATTAAAATATATAGTACATGTATTCAACATGTTATTTTCAATTGTTTCGTTACTCGTAAGTGTTGAAATGTTATTGACATTATTTACTGATATGACACATTTAAACCAATCAGTCCGCTTAATTAGGTGTTATTAATTTAATGTCGAACTCCAAACCTGGAATCGATGATGGTCGCCAGGAGCGTGTTAGACAGAGTTGTATATTGAAGGTTGCTTTAATGCCAAGCATTTCGAGAAAAAAATGCTGCAAAATTGTACCTGCAAATATCAAACACTTAAGATTTATATCTGACAAAATGTAGAACACACGAATATCTTGATGAGGTCAACAAACTTAATACCGAAGGTCAATGGTTTAGTTAATTTGGATTAGATTTTTATAAGATTAAAGGCTTAAAGTAGCATTGAGGGACCATCGTGGCCTTGATCGTATGGTCTTTGGATATATCTACCATTGACATGAGCTGTACCGTTGAGAAACTTACTGTCGTCCGTTGTGAGGTATTGTGCGGGTACTCCTTTTTCCGCCATCAATCAAAATGACCGAAACGGTATAACTAAAATATTTTTTAAAAGTGACGTCAATCATCCATACCTCTAACTCTTCAGTACCATTGGACCCAATAAATTCTGACTACCGGACCTTAAATGACATGGTCAGTTGAAATAGCGAAATATAAATATCATGCACTGATTCTATTTGAGCAGTAAAATCGCATTGACTCGATAGATTTATGTTATATACATTCACTGACCAAGATATAGCTTTTCTGCTACCTGATTCATGTTAAGATATCAGTATAAGCGCGAACGTTACTGAGGACATAATCAAAAACTCTTTTTAGAGCACTCGCTCCGATACAGAACAGAAAAGTTCGCCAAATGATCGCTTTTCTACCTGTTTCTAAAGTTCGTACAAATATTTTTTTTGTTTTCCGACAATTTATAGATTAATACATGGCCTTTTTCATATTGCCCTTGTTATCAGCACGAGACCTTGATATCGGCCCCGAGGGCTTTAGCCCGAGGGACGATATCAGTCGAGGGCTGATGACATTTATCACATATATTGCCAGGGCAGATAACATGTTATTGCCCTTAACAAGAGGGCATATAACATGTTATTGCGTCGTAAAATCTTATTGCCATGGAGGCAAATAACACGCCGCAAATTATGCTTTTATTACACATGCAAATTCGGCGTTATTTCAATAAAATATGTGATAAGTACGTATATTGTCCATATCTTCATAGCATAGGACATTATTCAAAGAATCTAATAGTTGGTATATTTTAAGGAAATGGAACGATTAATTTCTCTGAATTTACAAAAATGATGGCGAAAAATATGGCAGAAAGTAATCCTGTAGAAGACCTTAGAGAAGCTTTTAAAATGTTTGATAGAAATGGCGACGGAAAAATAGATCCAAAAGAATTGAGACGCGTCATGACAAACCTCGGAGAGAAATTAACAGACGACGAAGTGGACGAAATGATTCAAACAGCAGACAAGGACGGAGATGGAAAGGTTAATTATGAAGGTCAGTATTTTCCTGACAGTTGGTTCTAAAAAAAAAGAACACAAACATGTACACATGTAATGCAGATTTAGGCGTAGATGGATGCGTTCTCTTACACAATTTGTACAGCTTTGAAGCCTTCTGAAAATCAACGAAATTTGAATGAAATAAACGAGACGATTAATACATGTATCAATTTATAATCAATCACTTTCTTGATATTATTACTGATTATATAATACTGAAAAAAAAGTATGAACTTGTTGAATAACGCTCACATTTTGAAAGGGCTAGGCATAGGCGAATTCGCAAATTGTGTTCTCGAGATAATGAAAATTTGGAATTTAAGGTAAATCGTATGATACTACAATATCAGTCAGTTCCTGCCACCACTTAAGTTTGTGAATTTAAACATAGTATGTGACAAAGTGCATTCAATAAAAATCTATGTGATAAGGTTTAGTTACTTGTGAAATATTGTAATGTGGGTGGCTTTCATCTGTTATCCCGGTATTCCCCTTCCAATAATATGACTGCAACTATATATATATAACTGAAATATAAGTGGAAATTATATGCCAACGGATTCTAGATGACCTACATATTTAATGAATTGTGCAAATTGTGGAAAAACTCCCCCTCCCCCCTCTACCCCCCACACACACGCACATATAGATACCTATATCGGCTCAGAAAGTAACTATTATTGCATTAGAAAAACCTTGTATAATAAAATTCGTAGATTTCACCCTGAATTTCCATTATCTGACACTCGAAAAAAAAAAAAACTTTATACAAAAATCACAGTCTGATAACTACGTTTTCATTTCATTGTAAATATCTCATGTTATTATTTTTTGCAGAATTCGTTACCATGATGACACAGAAATAGTGGACATATCAACTCTAACTTTATGTGATAATTGTCTTTTTAGAAATTTTTACACGTGTAGCATAATTTTTTGTGCAAATTTATATTTACATTATCTGAATTTAATTTATTCAGAAAATTAAAAAATACATTAGTTATTTATTTTTATTCCGAATGTGGTAAAGTGATGAGTCAAGATATAAGTAATGTGAATATATATATACGATAGCATTTGCCCTAGAGTGTAAATACTAGCACAACATGTTTTGAACCTAGACACTCTCAGAATATTGTGATTAATACCTAAACATATCTAAACATTTAGATTGTAAACGCGTTTCGATGTATACACCTAATTCAATGATGCTAATTTTGATTCCCTCGAGAATGGGTGATATTAGCTGATTTGGGCTATCCTGTTTAGATACTCTGTTTTTCCTGTTCACAAAAACTTTTAAATTGTTTGGCTTAGCAATCTTTTGACATTGAGCGTATCTGATGAAGATTATTCCAGAAACGCTTCGTGTATCTACGTTTTAATTTGAGTCATCATACTTTAGAGTGTATATGCGTATGTATATACAAAATAATATGCACTACACGTGTGTACATCATCATTATGCAATGCCATAAACAAATAGAAAAACGTAGATATATAAGTTAATGCGCACGACGCGTTTTGTTTTTATTATAACCTTTATTATGCACTCTCATGACGCGTTTTGTTTTTAATATAACCTTTATTATGCACTCTCATGACGCGTTTTGTTTTTAATATAACCTTTAATATGCACTCTCACGACGCGTTTTGTTTTTAATATAACCTTTATTATGCACTCTCATGACGCGTTTTGTTTTTAATATAACCTTTATTATGCACTCTCATGACGCGTTTTGTTTTTAATATAACCTTTAATATGCACTCTCACGACGCGTTTTGTTTTTAATATAACCTTTATTATGCACTCTCACGACGCGTTTTGTTTTTAATATAACCTTTATTATGCACTCTCACGACGCGTTTTGTTTTTAATATAACCTTTATTATGCACTCTCATGACGCGTTTTGTTTTTAATATAACCTTTAATATGCACTCTCACGACGCGTTTTGTTTTTAATATAACCTTTATTATGCACTCTCACGACGCGTTTTGTTTTTAATATAACCTTTATTATGCATTCTCCCGACCCGTTTTGTTTTTAATATAACCTTTATTATGCTCTCATAGTAAAAATGATTGGAAAGTCAAAATAATGAAAAATCGGTCACTTAAGACATTAGTTTAATCTACATCAATAAGTGTATATGAAATGTACATACACTGTATCTTGACTTAGTCAATGACTTACGGGCTTTACTTTTTTTTTTTTTTTTTATCCCTTATAGTTTTCACGAAAGCTGCCAATAAAAATAGAACTGAATTATAGCTGAAAATGGCGTTAAATACCAATATTATAATATAATAATAAGAGATTATTACATGACACTTTCCATATCGGCCCTGGTATTAGCCCGAGACTCCCATATCAAGCCCGACAGCGAAGCTGGAGGGCTGATATGGGTTGAGGGTTGATACCAGGGACCATATGGAAAATTTCATGTCATAATCTTTTTATCGCATATGTTACATTGACCTTTTCCAAGCATTGACTTTTATATTGCAAAAAAGATCTATGAACAGACAAATTGCGAAAATAAATCCTAAAGAGAGTTGCCTTTGTTCAATTTGCAAATATTTTTGTTTCGAATCTGGTTTCAAAAATATACCAAACAATGTCGATCTGTACAATGACGTTAGAAACTGTTTGTAAAATCTACCCAAGACGTTGACATTTGAATGGAAATTCCTATTCAGCACGACGTATATATTTGAGCTAATTATTCCGTTTCAAGTTATTCAAAATTTATTCCAATATGTTGAAATGTGTTAATTTGATTGAAATACTATTTTATGCATATCTTTATGCATCATCTTTCCTTGTACTTTGACATATAATCTTTGAGACCACTGCGCAGATACCGGAAGTTGATATTTGCCCCGTATTTGCCATGAGGGCAAATAACCAACACTGACTGTTAGCTATTATTGGACATGCAAAAATCAACATATTGCAACAAAATATGTGATAATACATATTAAAAAGCATGACAAGTCCAATATTATCTATTGTGACATTAAATACTAATTTTGCCTTTCAAATATAAGAGTAAATGAACTATTTAAATTGAAACATACCTTATATTATAAGAATATCTCGATAATACCAAATGGGTAATCTGAAACTGTAAAACAGTTCCTGCTCAACAAGTGACACTAGTCACAGACGAACGAATCATCTGATAGAAAGTCGTCTTGGATACCAGTATGCGTAAATGAATACACATACATGAACCCTACAAAACAAATCACAAACACATCAACCCACATATATATGCTACAGTACAAATTGGAATCCAGTAGGGTCCAGTATCCTACTAGTACAAATTGGAATTCCAATTTCTACTAGTAGAAATTGTAATTCTGATTTGTACTGGATTTAAACCAGTATAAATCAGAATTCTAATATCTACTAGGACAAATCAGGATATCCAGATTTGTACTAGGAGGATCCAGGATCCTACTGAAATAAAAAATTGAAAAAAGGAGAAACATGAAAAAATAAATATGAACACTTTTTTAATACAAATCTTCTGTTTTATGCCCCTTAGGTAAAATCAGTAAAAGCTAAATAAATATACTTGTACCTATGATCAATGATCACTGATCTTTAGTTAATACTTAATCCTCCCTAAAGGCTGTCCTGACAGGACAGTCACATGACTTTTTTTTAACTCGCCTCATGTATTGTAATCATTTCTAAATTCATTGTAAGTGAAAGTGAAATGGAAGACCACAAGGAATTATTTTATATGAAACTTTTGGAATATGAAGAGAATCTTCCAAAGCATTATGACAAAGAAAAGTTTGTTCTCTCTGGACTTAGATATGAAGCTATTCTAAACTGCCTTGACAAAGAGGCATAAAACAGAAGAGGGGGCAAAATTTAAACACTGGGCCAAAAACAACTTCAGGAAGACTACTATAGGGGAAAAGGACATTCTAATTTGCTTGAAAAGTGACTGTCCTGTTGATACAAGGGATGAGGTATTCAATGTTATTCACAAATGTCACTTGATAATTGAACATTCTGGTAGGGATAAAACTTTACATGAAGTTAAAGCAAGTTATGCTGGAATCCGTTTTCCTCTTATAGGCTTATACATAGAAGCATGTACGACATGTTTCACACGAAAACCTCTGAAGAAGCCCATAGCTGGAAAGCCCATTATTGCCTTAGGATTTCTTACTAGAGTACAAGTTGATTTAATTGACATGACAAGTAGACCAGGTAATGATTTTCGTTATATAATGCATGCTAGAGATCATTTTAGTAGTTTTCTTGGGCATATCCTTTGGTTAGCAAAACTGCAACTGGTGTTGCTGAGAGACTGATGACAATCTTTACCCAGTTTGAACCATCAAAGATACTGCAATCTGATAACGGCCTTGAATTTGTCGCCACAGTGATAACAGAATTGAAGCACATCTGGACTGATCTTCTTATCATTCATGGACGTCCTAGACATCCTCGGTCTCAAGGTTGTATTGAGAGGGCAAATGGTGACCTTGAAATTAAGCTTGGTAAATGGATTCAGGATAACCAGAAAGGATGGTCTCCCCTTAGTTGTGTATGGTATGAATACCTCAGTCTCATCTTACTACCAAAACATCCCGAGCGTTACGACCTAAACACACATATTTAGAAATATATATGTAACCAAAATCACAGCTACCGTTAGATTTTAAATATATATATATATACTCATTCGAAATATATTTATTATTTGTTTGGGGGTAGTATTTTTGTTTTGTATCACTAAGGTATGGTACCCAAGACAAGAAGATATTTTAAAGTAAAGATACAAATACTATAAAACTACTGAGACAAATGTAAAAATTAACTAATGGAAGCTCAGAAAACAGGCCCACTAAAAAAACAAGATTAAACCATTTATTCGGGATATAATACCCAGAGTTCTTGTTGTTTCCTGGTCAAGATATAACTTCTACCTGTTCATTTCAAATATCAAAAATACAAAGCGAGATAACCGCATGCATTTTACAGCGACAAATGAATGGTTATATTTAATACAAGCATTCGTTGTTACCGTTCAATTCTATAGTTGTATCACAGGCACTCGACGTTCAATGAATAAAATGTAGTCAATGTGGAAAAAAAAATAGTGTCACTGTTATAATAAAGAGAAGGCTTCCAATGCATTTTTCGACACAAATGTAAACAAATCGGTTTATTTTTTTGTGTACGATTTTCGCTTGATCTTTGCGGTATTTATGGATGGAGACCTATCTAATAGTTTCTCCGCCGCATCATTTATTGTAGAGCAGACGATCATACTTCACTAAACCATACTTTTGTGACGTTCCCCAGAAATATTCGACTTCCATTGTGGAGCGACCATGACATTGCAGGACCGTACAGAATAAATAGCATATCAATTAAACGAAAACTAGATATAAAAAAAAAATTACGACCTATCAATGGACAATTGAACTAAAAGGTATACATTTTATTTAGTTGGTAAGCTTCTGACTTTTTTTTTGTGACTAGTAAGCGGTCGTAATTTTTTTATATCTAGATTTCTTTTATCAATTATTCTGTGGGAATTACATTCTAAAATACTGGTAGGTGATACAAACTTGTTATAATAATGGACAAAAGGAAAGGTTATGCCTTATTATTGATAAATGCAGGCGTCAGAAACTCTGTAAGCGAGCGCAAAAAATCTCGACGGCTGCTCCATTACGTGTAATGGCATCCCGTTATAACCCTTGCGAGTAAGCGAGCATTTAGGGTTTTATTATTAGAACTATCTTTTAACATGCTATGACTCGTCTAACATTTCGTCAAGGTACGCTTTATTAATTAACGTAGAAAAATCGTCGTCTGTGAATTCGATTATAGTAGACAATAATGGAAAAGTCCGAGAGATTACTAAAGCTAACCGAAAGGATGCATCTGGTTGTTTCGGATGTTAACCAATGATAGAGTACTAATATTTAACACATGATGTTAATCACATTACTTGTACATGTGCATCATGGTCCTTTCTAATGTCATTATTTGTTTTGTCCTGAAATGTACAAGCTTTTTATATATGATCAAATATAAGTGAGGTAGTTTGATAAACAATCGATACTTAATTACAGGTAATAATACAAAGGCAATGTTTCAAAACATTTCCTGTAACTATTCATCTTAATGTTAATAATGATAAACACAGAGTTGCATAATTTTGCAGAAGTTTTCAAGAAACGTTATATCTCGATACAAAATAAAACATAGAACGGACACAAAACAAACACCAGATCAGACACGAAGCAAACAATAGAACAGACACAAAAAAACCAACCGAATAGACACGGCACAAACAACACAACAGACACGACACAAACAACACAACAGACACGAACCAAACAACAGATCAGACACGACACAAACAACAAACCTAAACACGAAACAAACAACAACATAGACACGGCACAAACATCCGAACAGACACGACACAAACAACACAACAGACACGACACAAACAACACAACAGACACGACACAAACAACACAACAGACACGAACCAAACAACAGATCAGACACGACACAAACAACAAACCTAAACACGAAACAAACAACAAAATAGACACGGCACAAACACCCGAACAGTAAAGCAATCAACAGAACATACACGAAGGTAAAGGAATTAACAGAGCATACACGAAAGTGAAACAGTCAACAGAACATACACGAAGGTGAAATAGTCAACAGAACATACACGAAGGTGAAGCAATCAACAGAACATACACGAAGGTGAAGCAGTCAACAGAACATACACGAAGGTGAAACAGTCAACAGAACATACACGAAGGTGAAACAATCAACAGAACATACACGAAGGTGAAGAAATCAACAGAACATACACGAAGGTGAAGCAATCAACAGAACATACACGAAGGTGAAGCAATCAACAGAACAGACACGAAGGTGAAGCAGTCAACAGAACATACACGAAGGGAAAGCAATCAACAGAACATACACGAAGGTAAAGCAATCAACAGAACATACACGAAGGTGAAGCAATCAACAAAACATACACGAAGGTGAAGCAGTCAACAGAACATACACGAAGGTGAAACAGTCAACAGATCATACACGAAGGTGAAACAGTCAACAGAACATACACGAAGGTGAAACAGTCAACAGAACATACACGAAGGTGAAGCAATCAACAGAACATACACGAAGGTGAAACAGTCAACAGAACATACACGAAGGTGAAACAGTCAACAGAACATACACGAAGGTAAAGCAATCAACAGAACATACACGAAGGTAAAGCAATCAACAGAACATACATGAAGGTAAAGCAATCAACAGAACATACACGAAGATGAAGCAGTCAACAGAACATACACGAAGGTGAAACAGTCAACAGAACATACACGAAGGTGAAACAGTCAACAGAACATACACGAAGGTGAAACAGTCAACAGAACATACACGAAGGTGAAACAGTCAACAGAACATACACGAAGGTAAAGCAATCAACAGAACATACACGAAGGTAAAGCAATCAACAGAACATACACGAAGGTGAAACAGTCAACAGAACATACACGAAGGTGAAGCAATCAACAGAACATACACGAAGGTGAAGCAATCAACAGAACATACACGAAGGTGAAGCAATCAACAGAACAGACACGAAGGTGAAGCAGTCAACAGAACATACACGAAGGTAAAGCAATCAACAGAATATACACGAAGGTGAAGCAATCAACAGAACATACACGAAGGTAAGGCAATCAACAGAACAGACACGAAAGTGAAGTAGTCAACAGAACATACACGAAGGTGAAACAGTCAACAGAACATACACGAAGGTGAAACAGTCAACAGAACACACACGAAGGTGAAACAGTCAACAGAACATACACGAAGGTAAAGCAATCAACAGAACATACACGAAGGTAAAGCAATCAACAGAACATACACGAAGGTGAAACAGTCAACAGAACAACAGATATTAGCATATATGTGTCCTTCGATTTACGGATTCTGATTATCGTTTTGGTATCTTCAACATCTTCTTATGTCAATAGAACTAGTACATGAGAATGATTTTGTTAACACTATGGGAGTTTCCAATAAAATAGACCCGCAATCTGAAAAAAACCCATACTTTTCAATGGGCATTTATTAATATATTTAAGTTGCCTCGAATCCAAATGTTAAATATTAAAGCTGTTCGGCCTGTGGGCTCGGATTTTGCATTTTGCCAAGAGGTGTTATCCTTCGGTTTCTTAGCAACACAATGCAAATAAATACATAACCCATTCCTTATGTCATTACATATATTGTTGAGATTTATACTTGTGAGAAACAAGGGCATCACTTACGTCACCTATCATTACTCTTAAAGTAATAAATATGAAGTAGTTTAGTGGGTTTCCTGTTACTCGATCTTTAGTTTTATATGTATGTTATGTAGATCGTTGTTTGTCCTTTTGTACTTTTTCTTTTGATCATTGTGTTGTCTGTTCTTCTTCGATATACGGATTCTGATTACTCCTTTGGAATCTTCAAACTCTTCTTACTCTTATGGAAATAAATCCGTTTTTATTTTGATGTGTGATGGTTTACTAAGAAGTTAACAAATGTCATTTGTTGTGCAATAACTTTTTTTTGTAAATATTGGTGATCTCTAAAATATAATGTAATACATTATTTGTTATACATAATAGTAAAGGATAACCTGGCTTATCAATACAAGTACGTAGGTAAAGTAATGTATATATTTATTGACCTGTAGCTAGGCAGAGTAATTCCCACACGAATAAACATGAGCTTAAATAGTACGGATACACAAAGTGTATATTGTATAAGTTTAAATACTATAGACCAAAGATGGTAAGTGTTTTCCTAAAAATCTTCTTTTTCAGTTTAATGGGAGGGGGAAGGAGAGAACATGTAATTTTTTTTTTTGCTGAAAAGGGGTGGACATAGATGAAAAGGAAAAACTTGATTATAATAACTTTTTAAACTTATTTTTAAAACAATTGAATATAATGTGGCCCGTAACTTATATACACTAATCATATAATTAATCCAGAGATTTAATACAATGTATAATATATGTTTATCATAAGGAAAGAAATTAAGTCACCCCACTCCCCCCTCACCTCTCTTGTCGCTTCAGCTTTAAAAGTTGCTCTGAATTTCTTAATATAGTAAAACAAAACATTATGACATAAACGTTTTGTTCTCAACTACTAATAAGAATACAAATACACTATACATGTACATTAAAATAAAATGGCTATTTCCATTGGGCAAACTGCTCGTAAAAAATAGGTTTGTGTGAAAAATAAAGAGATGCAGTCAATCACCGACTTACAACTTCATATTACAAAAATAAAGTTTAAACAGTGATGGTCAAACATTCCACCAATATCATCAAAACGAACAACCACATATCACATTAACTCGCCATATGACGTTGTAAATCCAATTATCTTCTATTATCCATCTGCTAATGAATGGAATATAAACGGCTTATGTGTTTAGCTTAGCCCCGGGGTGTAGAAATATGACTAAGTTTCTCCACCGCGGAAACAATCCCTTTGAAGGTTTGTATGGTGGTTGTGCGTGAGGAATCAAATATACAACCTGTCCTTAAGACGGATCAAAATTATTGTCTCGTGTCTGGAGAATGTCACGCACTTCTTGCACTTAAAAGATAACTACAGTCAAGCCTGTGTTAAGAGGTCACCATTAGGACCAAGAAATTGTGGTGTTCTAAGACAAGTTACCTCTTAAAAGATGTACAATTTATATGAAATTTTCTAATTGAAATATGACAGCACAAGAAAATGGAACCTTTTGATACAAGTGACTGCTTAAGAGAGGTAGCCGCTTGGGCAGGTTTGACTGTATCAGCACCTCCTACTTGGAAGTGGTCATTTGTGAGTCATTGCTATGCATTATATTTTTTTCTATAGTAATCTGAACTTCCACTCATAAGCTCATCCCAGTTACACCTCTTTAACTACAATATTTATTTGTTGTTAACTTGTACCCGCCATCAATAAAGCTGAAATACAGCTCAGTTGATATTAAAAGACAATCATTCAATCTATATACTTATATGGTTTTAATATACATTGTAATGAAACCAGATAAAATATATCACATATTGGTGATTATACAGCAATTATACAGAAAAAACACCTTTAGTATTAGGGTTAACGAAAATCTAACACATTTTGCATGTTCCGTTGAACGTGTTAAAACTTACCCTTTCTTTTCATTCTCTTTTCGTTTTGATCTTGAAGAACTACCAATATTTCATTCACATCGAGACGGTTAGTTTTATTGGTAGAGGAAACTCGAATACATGGAACAGAAAACCAAAGACTTGCTTTAAATCACATTATGTTGTATCGTGTATGCATTCTCCACGGACGGGATTCGAACCCACCATTCTATATAAGTGATAGTCACTGGTTACACAGGTATTGATGTCAATTTGACTACTATACGATCGTGACCATTACGGCTCCCAAAACATTTCGATATGTAATTGGAAAACTCCCAGCAAATACGACACATTAGCATTTTTAATGCAAGAGTTTCCTAGATCGGGCGATTTATCAAATTCAACATTCAACACTTTTTCTAGCGATGTTCGTGTTGCTCAATCTTTAGTTATCTGTGTAGTGTTTTCTGTGTATTGTTTTCTGTGCAATGTTTTCTGTGTAGTGTTTTCTGTGTAATGTTTCTGTGTAGTGTTTTCTGTGTAATGTTGTCTGTAATGTTTTCTGTGTAGTGTTTTTTATGTAGTGTTTTCTGTGTAATATTTTCTGTGTAGTGTTTTCGATGTAGTGTTTTCTGTGTAGTGTTTTCTGTGTAGTTTTTCGGTGTAGTGTTTTCTGTGTAATGTTTTCTGTATAGTGTTTTCTGTGTAATGTTTTCTGTGTAGTGTTTTATGTGTAATGTTTCTGTGTTGTGTTTTCTGTGTAGTGTTTTCTGTGTAATGTTTTCTGTGTAGTGTTTTCTGTGTAATGTTTTCGGTGTAGTGTTTTCTGTGTAGTGTTTTCTGAATAGTGTTTTCTGTGTAGTGTTTTCTGCGCAATGTTTTCTGTGTAGTGTTTTCTGTGTAGTGTTTTGTAGTCCATTGTTTGTCCTTTTTTGTCGTTTCCCCTTTTTACTGTCTGTCCTACTCCTTGGCTTCTGATTACCTTTTTAGTATCTGCAAACTTTCCGTGAATCATTTCTACCTTATTGTCTATATATGTTTATAATATAAATTTATTCTTCATTTATATTTAGGAGGACCACGGATTGACAGAAAAGCAATATGAACGTGAGTTGATTTTATTATTCTTAATTAATTTTTAATTTAAATTAGAATTAGAACCTCACAAATTATTAGAACAAAATAAGCAAAATAAAAATTAGAAATATCAAAACAATTTTCTACTTTTAATTAGATTGTGTTAGATATAACTTCAAAATCATGAATTTCCGAATGTCGTAATCAATTTTAATATGTATTTACTCTGAGTACTCATTAACCCATCACAACCTGTCAATTCCCACAGTATGAACTTATTATTTAGCGATGAGATGACAGTGGTCTGTATACTATTGTGTTCTACTAGAAATCTTATTCGTCACATTCAACCAATAGACACTCTGTCTCCCGGAAGTACTATTCAAAATTGTATATATTCTCGCAATATACAAAGTTTCTTCCTATTTAATAAAACAGATACTCGTGATGCTGATTTCCATGCCGTTATATATCAGATATATTGCTAAAGGTGACATTAAACGCCAATCAATCAAATCAGTAAAAACACATATTTAATTATGTTTTGTAGTTTTGATTTAACGCTCAAATGAAAGTAGAAAAGGAATGTTAGAACATATAATGTTTGTTTTAGATGTCAAAGGAACATTCGACTGGTTCGACAAAAATTGTGACGGAAAAATTAATGTTAGTGAATTAGGCCTCGCTTTGAGATTAGAGGGTATGAACCCAACGGAAGCTGAAATAAAGGATATGATAGCAGTGGTAGATACTACAGGTAAGCTTATATTATTTTTATAAACACTATTATATATCAAACCTAAGCAAATGATGAAAGCATGAATTTGGCAACCATTTAATTGATTGATTGATTGTGTATTTACGGGGCTAAAGGGATATTAACGCACAAAAAAGGAAAATTTACTATAGTGAAAACTATTTTCTTCTTAAACTAGTGTGGTAAATTTACCTTTAGTTAGATCATTGTTGATGCTTCTATCACATAAAAGTACATTTTTTTTAGATAAATCTTAGTATATTAAAGAAAATCAGAATTATTTTCATTATATATATCGTTTATATGTATCTATTGTTATTGGTGGAAAAAAACTGGAAAGTTATAGATAACTACTGCATCGCCATATATTATCAAAGAAATTTATTGTTTGAATAAATCAAAAAAATATATACAAAAAGACACCACTGAATTTATATCTAATGGCTTAGAAAGCATGAAAATGATAGATTTAGATTGAATAGCCACAGGTTTTTTACTTATTTAATTCTGGAATCACCTACTAATAGACTACAGTGTAAATAGTTGCTAAGACATTCCTTCCAATAAAATTATTGAAGAAATCATGTTTTGAATGAAGATAACTAGATTTTAAATGTCTGACAAAAGAAAGATTAGGTAAAGTATGTGAGAAGTTAAAACTCAGGTGTACGATCAATATTGTTAGTTGAATTGAAAAGCGTCTTGATGACATAGATTTAATGATATATTTATATTAAGTATTTAAGCCAAACAAAGAATGTCTTTCTATGTCGTTATGAACATTTAACATTTAATAAGATAGAAAGGAATGTGACGGATGCCACTAGTGGAGCAGGAACTGCTTACCCTTCCGAAGCACATGAGTTCACCCCCGGTTTTTAGTGGGGTTCGTGTTACTCGATCTTTAGTTTTATATGTATGTTTTGTCGATCGTTGTTTGTCCTTTTGTACTTTTTCTTTTGGCCATTGTGTTGTCTGTTCTTCTTCGACATACGGTTTCTGATTGCCCCTTTGGTATCTTTAAACTCTTCTTGATAGATACATGTAGTAAACAAATCAAAACAATTGATTTGTATCTCAGATTAGTACGCAAGACTTGAAGAATTCGTCATTCTAAAAAGAAGATTGCCATGGTAACATTAAAGTGGCAGAGTATTATATCGTTATAAACAGGAGGAAGCTTAAAAAAAAATTAGAATGTTATGTCTAACAAATCGCACTAAAGACTACCTCGCTTAAAGATATCATTCCTAACATACCCCAACTCAAGTACACAAAATGTACCAGTTAAACTGTCAAATGAAAGTTATTCCATGTAAAATTGTAGAACCTTTTGTGCAATTTCATCTTAATTATTGAAATTAGTATTGCAAAAAAAAAAAAAAAAAACATTTGACCAGGGCTAATTGTTTCATTCCGCAGAAAAAATATATCCCAGCACGAATGCGGTTGAGCAATTGCCTACATAAAAATCAGATGCTGACACCGATAGCGAAGAACATTTTGTGACGAATTTCATGCATTAACGCTATTTTTTTAATCTTCGAATGTACATTTCGAATTAATTTTCGTTGCAATATTTTGCAGGTGACGGGACAATTCACTTCAAAGAATTTTTAAAAATGATGTCTGAAAAGGTTATAAATACGGATGAGAAAAAGGCTCTTCGAGAATCTTTCAAAGTATTTGATAAAAATGGTGATGGTCGCATATGTGCAAAAGAACTGAGGGAAGCTTTAATATCAATTGGAGAAAAATTATCTAGCGAGGATATAGAAGAACTGATGAAGAAAGCAGATATAGACAAAGATGGATATTTATGTTATGAAGGTAAACTACATTCTGGATAATCGCATCGGTGATATAATGGTTAGCGTGTTCACCTCGAGTTTTGTAGATCGTGGATTCGCTCCACGGTTGGGTGAAACGAAATACTATAAATTGGTATGTGTTGCTTCTCCGCTAAGCACGCGGCATTAAGGAGTAAGAGCAAAGACTGTTTGGCTCGAAATCAGAATAATGTGTCCGAGATGAGCGAAATGTCTATACACGGACTGTTGTTTTGGTGAACTAGCACTATAAACATCCAACTAAGCGTGTTGGTCTAGTACAAAGGGGGATATCATCATCATTCCATCGAACGTAACGTGTTCTCGCCATCATATAGATGAAAATTGCTCATTTTGGCTTAAAACAATCACAAATCGCTCACTCACTGCATTCTTGATGTATTTCTCTTCATGTAATGGAGTAGTGATAGGTATTAACGAAGATCTCAGTACAATGTATATGTTTATTATCTATATTACTGAAAGGACATGCATTTAAAACTCAACTATAAGTACTTCGATAAAAGGCAGTTAACGCCATTATGAGTCTTATATCATCTGAAGATTTTGTAATTCTTCCGTAAATTGAGTTTTCCCCCCATGTGAGACTGCCTATGAAAACAGCTGCACGTGATACTTTCTTCCATGTTGTCGCTTGTCCAATCAAACGTTGGAATATGAATGTGTTAGTTAAAACGAAGTAGATTGATTGATTGATTGGTGTTTAACGCCAACTTTAGCAATATTTCAGTTATATCGTGCCGCGAAAACTATGTAGGAAGTGACATCTCATCATTTTTTCTGAATATAATTACGTTTCCGTTTTTTACTGGAGAAAAATAGGTTCTTTCATTTAACAAAGATTGTCCCTTCGGTTTCCCCTATCGTAAATTGTATTTATAAATGACTCAGTTTCTTTTGGGGATAAAGTCCTGAATGAGCAAGATTAACATATGTTCAGATATATTTCAATAAATATTGTTTACAAGGTGCGCGTTTCTGCATTTTTCTTTATTTATCTATTTATAGAATTTGTGATTTTGATGACAGAGGAGCATCCTTCAAGGTGATACAGATATTGTATGTGACTGGAGTAAACATGGCAGCTAGTATGATCAATAGATTGGATGACATTAACAAAACAAAGTAGCCTGCTAAATACCCATGATATATGGGATTATTAATATTTGCCTGTTACCCGCGGACTATGATAGAAACGAGAAATATACACTAATCCAATGACTTTAATATGTGGAAACAATTATATTACATTATGAATAATTACAACAATTTGCATATTAACAATCCTAAACAATTGTAATAAGAAATAATATAAGAATAAAATAGATCCTCGTAAATACAATGTACTTATGGTAAATGACCCCATTGGTTGAATTATTAAGTTAGTTGACCTCTGACCACAAGCCTAGCATCACTGATTTGGGTTCGCGCCCCGATACACACACGATGAATATTGTTTTCAGACACCTACCAAGGTTGGAGATTTCACCTATCAGTTCGTTATATCTGTCTGTGATCCAAAATAAATCTTGCCGTGTTAGATGAAAGAAAAGTTTGAAGATACTAAAGGGATAATCAGATGCCGTAAATTGAAGAAAGACAGACAACACAATGGCCACATGCAAATGGACAAAGGGATAAACAATGATTTTCAAAACTTTATATAGAAAACAAAAGACCGATAATACGAACCTCATTAAAAACCGGTGTTGAATGCATGTGTTCCGAAAGGATAGGCAGTTCGTATTCCACCAGTAGCACACGTCATGTTACTCTTGGTACAAACCTGATGAATGAGTCATGAATGAGGAAAGGACCGGATTGTGATGAAGACAAATAGAACATATCCGTGGTCATTTGAAGCACAAATATTCCGTACTTGTTTTTCAAACAAAAATGTCAGCATTTTGCTTATTTAATTATATTAACATATATACAGCACAAACGTGGCATTATTTACAGTAAAAAGGATGGAACCTAAGGGCTTTAGTATTATAGAATATATTCGTTTTAAATATTGACACAAAATATTCACTATAACAGAACCATATCAGTTTCATACAAATCCCAATTAGCTGTGGACGAGTCGAGATTGCCCTTTCTACTACCACGTTTATTTGAGGATGATACGAACTTTGTGATGCCTAAGTAGCATTTGACAATTTGAACAAAAATAGCTCACTACTAAACATAAAACATTTTCCTCGATACAACATTAATATCCTTGGACATCTAATACGATAAGGAAATTGTTAAATTGTCTATTTAAGAATGCTTATTGTGTCCTAAAGATTCGAAAAAATACATATGTGTTCCTGTTCCAACCCAGGACCTAGATTTCCATCAGCATATGTTGTGGTCTTTTTTGTCTTTTTTTGGAGATTTTGTTTATTCTTTATTGATATTAGAAGTTGATAATCACTGTTTGAACTTCATTTTCACAATTGTGATATCAATACCCGCCCTTAATCTTGTTCATTTTCAAATGTCCATGTACCATCTTGTCAAATGTGATAGCTTCAACTGAACCACTAGGAACCATTGTTTCAGTAGCTTCCTTACTAGCAGCAATACTAAGTCAAGGAAATTATGCTAGGAACCACATGCTCCATATGTAGGTGGAGCTAGAATGTTGCGACATATAAATGGAAAGTTCACAATGAGAAAATTGAAATAATCTTTTTTGTCGTAATTTAGAGTAAAATTGATTATTACGTTTTTCTTTATTGTTTATTTTCTGACGCCTATATCTGCATGCAAGAAAGATGTGAACAGATATTTCACTGCTTGGTGCATCATATATCAAAACAACATTGCTTTAAACAGACGAACACGACAAGCATGATACCAGTGGTGATGATAGACACTGACTCTGCATATAGCTAGATGCAAACCCCTTAAAACCATACCATCGGCCAAGGTGGCCGTTAAAAACCAACGGAGGCAATTTATATATTAAAATTTATTTTTCTTTTATGAGCAGCCGTTTAAACCCAATGAAGGCAATATATATCTGTTGTATATTAAAATCTATTTATTTTTATGATATTTCATAACAATTTACTGACCCATAACATAAAGGGGCCGTTGTGGTCGTTATCGTATAGTAGTTGGATTTACAACTACCAGTGCAATCAGTGGCTATCACCACTAACGTTGTGAGTTCGAACCCCGCTCAGGTGAGGTGTACTCGATACAACAGTATGTGATAAATTTGTCAGTGACTTACGACAGGTCGGTAGTTTTCTCCGGATACTCCGGTTTCCTCCATCAATAAAACTGACCACCACGATATAACTAAAATATTGTTGACAGTGACGTTAAGCACCACAAATCCCCAAATACATCCATTAAATAACTGTATTATGCAATTATTTAAAAATGGGCACTGGATAATTCTGAGATATAATTCGATTTACATCTATATACATACCTGAATATACTAGTAATAGAGATTGAAGAGATTATTTAAAACATTTTGATACTTTACTACATTTAGAAATAAAATTAATAACTTTTTTACGAGTTTAGATTTATCGGCAATATATTACTGCAGACCTTAATACTATGCATAAATGGACGTTATAACAAAAAACATTACCAAATGAGCCATTAAATGAGTGTGAACACATTAATCCAAAATATATATCACGAAAATAAAATAGATACGAACATAGCCAATCACGCCATGGAGATATGTCGCAATGCAGATAATTCTTCAAATGCCGCATTGCAGTTAAAAATTTCAAAATGCATGTATGATTTATCTGAGGTTCAAACAAGGTAAAACTAATGTTTTTAGTCAAATTAAATATTATACATGTGGTTGTGGTCCCTTTTTCTATTAAATATGTATCAATGAAAAATTATGCATACACATTGTGTGGCGAAACATTCATGCCTGAAATTTTATGAATATTTTTATCGGTCGTAATTCATTCCAAACAATTACCCCGAATAGAGCCTTCATATATTAATATTTTTGAGATGGAGGTTCGGTAATAGTATTTCAGAATCAGGATTGAATCAAAATGGTAAGTGACAATTTCTAATGATAATTAACTTACAAAAATAGAGAGAAAAAACTGATCGACAAAAAGTGGTATTGCATTCCATAAGTACTTGCAGAATAAGATTAATATGGTTTAAAAAGATTGTCTTTATTAACTATTTATGCAATTTCGTTAAACATAGTCGCATTGCATACAATTCTATCCGCAAAATATGAGAAGCGATTTTGAATTTACAGCATCAAACCCTTCTGAAATTCGCCAATTTTTCAATTAAATCGTATTTATTATAGTGAATTTCTTTCCATATGTAGGAGGGATAGAGGTGTAAATAACATGTAAACTGTTAGCCAGTGGGCATTTTTTTTTCAGCTATAACTTACTCTTTGATGAAATAGAAATGGTATCTGTTTTGTACTAGGCCACCACGCTGAGTTAAATTCTTATAACAACATCAGTCCACAGATTGACATGTCGTTCCACTCTGACACATTATCCTGACACCGGGACAACCAGTCTTTTGTTTGTACTCACTCTGACACATTATCCTGACACCGGGACAACCAGTCTTTTGTTTGTACTCACTCTGACACATTATCCTGACACCGGGACAACCAGTCTTTTGTTTGTACTCACTCTGACACATTATCCTGACACCGGGACAACCAGTCTTTTGTTTGTACTCACTCTGACACATTATCCTGACACCGGGACAACCAGTCTTTTGTTTGTACTCACTCTGACACATTATCCTGACACCGGGACAACCAGTCTTTTGTTTGTACTCACTCTGACACATTATCCTGACACCGGCACAACCAGTCTTTTGTTTGTACTCACTCTGACACATTATCCTGACACCGGAACAACCAGTCTTTTGTTTGTACTCACTCTGACACATTATCCTGACACCGGGACAACCAGTCTTTTGTTTGTACTCACTCTGACACATTATCCTGACACCGGGACAACCAGTCTTTTGTGTGTACTCACTCTGACACATTATCCTGACACCGGGACAACCAGTCTTTTGTTTGTACTCACTCTGACACATTATCCTGACACCGGGACAACCAGTCTTTTGTTTGTACTCACTCTGACACATTATCCTGACACCGGGACAACCAGTCTTTTGTTTGTACTCACTCTGACACATTATCCTGACACCGGGACAACCAGTCTTTTGTTTGTACTCACTCTGACACATTATCCTGACACCGGGGCAACCAGTCTTTTGTTTGTACTCACTCTGACACATTATCCTGACACCGGAACAACCAGTCTTTTGTTTGTACTCACTCTGACACATTATCCTGACACCGGGACAACCAGTCTTTTGTTTGGACTCACTCTGACACATTATCCTGACACCGGGACAACCAGTCTTTTGTTTGTACTCACTCTGACACATTATCCTGACACCGGGACAACCAGTCTTTTGTTTGTACTCACTCTGACACATTATCCTGACACCGGGACAACCAGTCTTTTGTTTGTACTCACTCTGACACATTATCCTGACACCGGGACAACCAGTCTTTTGTTTGTACTCACTCTGACACATTATCCTGACACCGGGACAACCAGTCTTTTGTTTGTACTCACTCTGACACATTATCCTGACACCGGGACAACCAGTCTTTTGTTTGTACTCCTTAACGCTTTTTGCTTAATAGAGAAGCAACAAATGCCAATTTTATTTTATATCAATCACACTCGAGTTTGCTAACCATTACACCGATTTTCTTACAAAATTAATACAGCATTATTTTATCTACATGACTTTTTAAGGATTTGCTTTCCATTTTTTTTTTATTGTTGTAAAACTATGTGGTATGACTTGAAAACTGTAAAAAAAAAAAAAAAGATTTTGGCTCTCTCCGGAAAGCAAATATATTTACTACCATGAATGCATACATGCTGTATTTGAAACGCAAACACACCCCTCCCCCGGCTGTATACGTAATTCGTGCAAAATTTGTGTTCTCGTGAAAATATTCGGATAAACTGAAAATGAAAAAAAAAAAATCCATGTGGTGTTCCATCCTTATGGGAGGAGAGAAAAAAATATAGTAAGGTACAAAATACCCATCAACAGACCATGGAGCGACCGCCATAAAAAGAGAGAAACACGTAATTATTATTGGTCGTACCGTCTGGGCGAGACAATCATAATACACAAGATTTTGGTATGGTTTGTATTACTAATAATGCCTCTATGACATTTTCATTTTTGTTTTGTTTATTTTTGTTTCTTGTTTGGGTTTTCATTAAAAATCGTCAGAAAAAAACCTATAACAGCCATCCCATTAAAATAAACGTTTTGTTCCCCAAAGCCAATGACGTATCTAAGCATATGTTAAGAAAACCCAATAACATCATTTAAAATACAACACTATACAAATTATCACATTACTAATTTAAATACCATTTGAAGTTAAACCAACAAACCTATCGGCGTTCTCTACCTCAACAAAGAAGGTTTCGTGTTAAGGATGTTATAATTTCCTCTTATCCCAGTTATAATGTGGCGGGATAGCGGAAATCGAAGTACACGGAGAAACCACCAACTCTGCGCAAATCACTGACAAGCTTTATCACCTAAAGTTGTATCGAATACACCTCGCCATGTATATATAAAAGAGCATACATACACATTATTGATTGATAGAATGATGTTTAACTTCCAATCTAAAACAAAGATTCATGTAGTTAAAAACAGTGGCACTATGATGGACCTGTTGGCGCATTCTAGCAGTGAGACAAAGAATAGTTTACTAACATATCTTTTATGTAACAATATCAAAAGGTTCAAAGAATTGGAGGGGTTATGCTATATTATCGGTAATTTGTGTAGTTTTCCTTTGAAGTGTGTCGATTGATAAAGCTTATCTCAACGTACTGGTCGTGATATCAAAATTATTAAGTCAGTTCATATTAGGCAACTACCGCGCATGAATATACTTGTTTTTAAAAAAAGATTGGTTGCGTCATCAAAATCATTAATACGGGAAAAGGTCAATGTCATTTTCGTTACTATCGTAAACAAAGCATTTAGCGTTTGACCATATTATTTCAATAATCAGCATCCCTTAAAACCAAAATGATAGAAAACCAAGAAATAACTACTTTGTAAAGATTGAACATCATTATTTCTGCAATATCTAATGATGATTTGAAATTGAAATCAATCCAATTATCGAAAAGAGCTAAAATTTAATACAACATAGCACTGATCGGTCACAGGATAGACTCAAATAAAACTTCTGTATTCTGGATATGCAAATATATATACATTTGTTGTACATCCCCCCCCCCCCCCAAAAAAAAAATCAAAAACATCTTATATATCTGCCATTCTTAGTAAAAATAAAGACTTTTGTGTCGGTGTCCATATTTAACTTTCTAAAATTAATAACATAAAATCTTAAATGCCTTCCGAGTGGGATGAATATTATGGATGTCAATTGATTTGACCTACCGCAGGAGTCGGAAGTTCTATCAATAATAAGGTATAGGGGCACCTCGAAGATCGCTGGGCAACTATTAAAAAAACACCAGGAGTGCAACGCATTTTTGGGGGGTTGGCCTAAATCTATACCTACAGGTAGATCAGCATGGAATAAAAGGTTGAATCCTACTCTTAGATGTTTAAACTAAATAAATATCATGTTTTCTTGTACTTACCACACGGTTTTGTAGCAGTTTCGTACATTTTACCCTTCTACACCACCATCTCGAGATTCATGACCGGAAGTGCAGCTCTGTCGTGAATTTTAAGGTCAGTATAATTAAATTATCTCTTTTGATAAATTATGAAACATCTTGTGATATATTATATGATTTAAATATAATAAAATATTACTTCAAAAATAAGGTCCAATTGTTTGTTGTATTTATTTTGCCATGGTTAAAAATTTACAAGGGAGGTAACTCTCCACAACGAAAAAGCTTACAAGGCGGCTAATTCAAATTTGTAATTTAAACTAAAGTTAAATTATATAAACATTTATATTATTATATATATCAATGGCTGGCAACATAGACATAGCTGCATGGTAATAGTTACTAATACACATAATTATTTTCCTTTGAGTATTGTTTAACATAGTCATATTGGGAACAAAAAAAGAGGGGGGGGGGGGGGAGGGTGTACACATCACATGTGAGCAATATGATAATGAGACCCTCTTTGACACTAATATGAGGCAGGCCTTACATGTAAAAAAGGACAAACAATCTGGCAATTTTGGGAAAGGTGTCCAGTCTAATTTAAAACAGAAAGAAAAGGGCAAAGGATCTGGAATCTTGTGAAAGGGTTCAGTCATATACACAATTTGGTATCCCAGTTTTTAAAATGCATTGTGTGAATTTGATTCAAAAACTAAATAATTTTAAAAATTAATTACATTAATCATGTTAACCCTTTAATTACTGCCATACAAACATATGTTTCCTTTCAATACAAGCCAAACGGACACATATGACATGTCCTTTACTAAATTGAGCATGTACGTCTTGCTTCTTAGACTTAAATTTAGTTGAAATAAATCATCACAGATAATATTTTGTGATATTTTTTTAAAAGTTGAATCTTAGTTGTTTACTATAAAGGGACATAATTTATCAAATGACGTCAAATTATCCATTTTGACACCATAAAAGAAGCATCATTTTCCCTATATATGTTTTTTCTGGCAATTGCAAAATTATTTATGGCAGCAAGAGGGTTAATTACATTATGCTTTCAAAATAAATTTAGATACCTATGAAATGGCTATATCATCTATTCATACATTTAGTGTATATCAAAGGAACACACATCTTCCATTTTAACATTAAGTTTTCTTTGTATGAAAATCTGTCTTGAATTTTAAACAATTTCTTTGAAGTTCATGCACACATATCCCGGACATATATATATATATATATATATATATATACAATAGTTATATGTCAAATGATAAATCTTTTTTTTCCAATAGACATTTCTAGATTATTAGCACACTAACCAAACTAAGCTTGCAATTCTAGTAGCATAGCATGGAAAACCCACACGGACAACTGCTGAATATATGCTACTTGTATTACAGGTCAATTTATTAATGTATAACAGTACATTAAAATGTTAAGTGTATATTGGATTATAAAAACATGTCTACACTTTTCCGATTTATGCATTATGGAGAACCGAGAGTACTGACTGTTTAATGATAGATGAGATCAGCAACCACTTCCTGTTTGCTGATAATTTGAAATATCGACAGTTACTGGTGCCAATAATTTAATTGTGCTTGGTCTACGACTTACCTTACCATTGAATCTTTAACCGTCCTTCAGGACAACCTCACTATGAGTGTAGGATAGAGCCATCACGTTCAGTGGATAGTGTAAAAAATTATTTCAGTCAGCACAGGCTCTTCCGAGCTAAACTGAAACCATTTACAGTGAACATCAACAAACCAGCAGCTTGAATTCACAACGCCAAACCATCGTCGTAGACCAAGCACAATTAAATTGTTGTCACCAGTAACTGTCAATATTTCAGTCAGCATGGGCTCATCCGAGCTAAGCTGAAACCATCTACAGTGAACGTCAACAAACCAGCAGCTTGAATCCACAATGCCAAACCATCGTCGTAGAACAAACACAATTAAATTGTTGGCACCAGTAACTGTCGATATTTCAGTCAGCACGGGCTCTTCCGAGCTAAGCTGAAACCATCAACAGTGAAAGTCAACAAAGCAGCAGCTTGAATCCACAACGTCAAACCATCGTCGTAGACCAAACACAATTAAATTGTTGGGACCGGTAACTGTCGATATTTCAGTCAGCACGGGCTCTTCCGAGCTAAACTGAAACCATCAACAGTGAAAGTAAACAAACCAGCAGCTTGAATCCACAAAGCAAAACCATCGTCGTGAAAAACTTAACAGCAATAGCATTTACTATACTTTACTACATAGGGTCATCCATTACCAACGACAAACCATGGGACCACCGTCACCTACTAACAAGTCTACTAAACAACAAATGGACATTAGCAGGATGTAGACCTATGACGTTACCACTCAAAGCAAGCAACATCTAATAAAGCCTAAGACTGGTATTCCTGTACAAGTTGGTTGAGGGTTTGGTCCCAGCTATAAATCATTATGAATATTTGGTAAAAAGTAAGCCGAAATGTAAAATCAAGCCAAACCGCTTTGATAACTTTGAAAATGCCAATATAGTGAACAATTCCGATAAAAACAATTCCAAGGCACTAGAGACTACTGTGACGTCTATATGCAATACTGAGCAATACAAGAACTCATTCTTCATCAAAAGTGTAATACATTGGAACCAGTTGGACGAAGAGATAGTGCATGCAAAGACAGTTGAGAGCTTCAAAACAGCTATCCAACACTGACAATAGGCGCTCTCTAGCGTCGGCGGCGTCGAGTTAAAACCAGCAAGTGATATCTTGTAAGTTGTATATGGGAAGTTTCAAAATAAATGGCTCCTACTGCTATAGCTGTCTAATTTACTCATTTTTATGATTTTATTGGATCTAAATAGTTCAAAAGATCTGTAATGATTTGAAGTTTGTTACTGCAAAAAATCTTTAAGATATCTAGAATAACAAATAAAATATGTCCAAAAAACATGTCAAAATTGTCAGGAGTGCAACACTTTTTTGTGACACTTTAAAAAATCCTTAATTTTCAACAACCTACCACAGTGCTAAATCAAACAATATGTTATCAAAATCTATTTCATCACAAACTTTGATATGTTGACATACTTTAAGATAGCAATAGATCATGCTTCATATTTATTATTGCATAAAAATATGGCTTTGTAAAAAAGATGTACCTAGTCAGGAGTGCAACAAACATTTATGCAAGTTTTCCTAAATTACATTGTCGAAATGTTGTCTTTTAGTTTTCAAAGATATGGGGTGTAAATAAATCTTTAATACATCATTGCTGCTTCAAAACCATAGTTAAAGGATACACTAAGATCAGTTGTAAGACCAAGAATGTCACATTAAAGGCAGCACCCTCAAATGTCAGGAGTGCAACATTTGATATTTTCTTAGACATATTTTCCTTTAAATGTAACTAATATCACATTTGTCTTTCTATTTCAACTGACTAAGAGAACAGATAAAACTAATTTACCTGTTTGAGATACATAAAATATCTCTCACAGAAGCATTTGATTCATATCAGGAGTGCAACTAGTTTTAAGTGATCTTCTACACAGTCTAAATTATAGCTTTTTATATAGATGATTTAAATAAAATGAGATTCTGTCAAGTTTAGAATAATGTTTGAAAAAATTAAGAGTGCCAATAGCATTTTATGTGCTTTTAATTTTATGTAATAAAGCATTTTTGTTCATTTTGAATGGTCTCATGCTTTAATATTTATTAGGTATTAATACTAGAGACATTCTCTGACAAGGGAACATGTTTTCTAGGTTCATTAACTATTGGAGATTAATTGACTTGATAAAGTTTATGATAAATGCATTTATCTATTTTCTTATAGATAATTTATTGTTGATCATGTAAATGTTGCACTCCTGACATAAATATTTAAAAATCATTGAAATAGACAACATGTTTTTTCTACAACCAATTATTTTGCGATGGTTCAAAGAATCAATGTGATTTTTTTAAAAAATGGCTACTTATCTTTAAAGTTTAAAAATTTGGCTGTCTTAAGTAAAAATATTCGTTATTATTTTGATAATAAAAACTTTATAAGGTAGATTGGACAAAAATATTGAGAATTTTTCATAAAAAATAGCTTTTAAGAAAAACTACAACTACCAATAACCCAATATTTTGCACAAAAAGTCATTTATATCAGTTGCATTGTTTGAGGAACCATTATACAAAATAATTGAGACTAAAGATTGTTTAACTGATATAGAATAAGTATGTGTTTTACATGTTTTTCATGCCAATTTGTGTTCAATAAAAGGTTCTTAAAAATTTATTGCTTATCTGTTCATAGTTTCTTTCTTGTTTCATTTACTTCAATGTATACAACATTGAAAATTATCAGCAGAAAGTTTTTAGGAGTGAGTTTAATTTGGACATTTTTTTCACATGTTGGAGCCATTTTTTTTTAAACAGCCCATATGTATTGATACAGATACAGATACATATTATTAATAAAATCATTGACATTGTATTAATTGGCATACTTCAAGAGATATGTCTTTCCTGTACCACATTTTCCAGTTAATATAATATTGTGGCCCGCTAAAGCCAATTCCAAAACTTCTTCTTGCGACATGCTGTGACTGTGAGATATATATAATAAAAACCAAAAAAGTCCGGGAAAAAGTGTAAAATTCCGGAGAAAAAAAAGTTCCGGATTTGTTTTGTACATTATAGTTATACTGACCTTAAAAATTCACTGCAGAGCTGCACTCCCGCACTTCCGGTCATGGATCTTGAGATGGTGGTGTAGAAGGGTAAAATGTACGAAACTGCTACAAAACCGTGTGGTAAGTACAAGAAAACATGATATTTATTTAGTTTAAACATCCAAGAGTAGGATTCAACCTTTTATTCCATGCTGATCTACCTGTAGGTATAGATTTAGGCCAACCCCCCAAAAATGCGTTGCACTACTGGTGTCTTTTTTATAGTTGCCCAGCGATCTTCGAGGTGCCCCTATACCTTATTATTGATAGAACTTCCGACTCCTGTGGACCTACATTCAGAATATTTCAGTGAAACGTATTCGATACGGTTTTAGCACAAGTTTTTATGACAAAAATTACTTACCGGTATCATATTCGAACATTATAATTTCCAAAACACACTTAAATCCACCAACACCATGATAATGTATAACATACGTCAAATAATAAAAAAAACACATCTTGCCGCCTCGCTAACTAGTTTTTGAATGATTTTCGCGCGCCAGAACCGAATCACATTTACAAAACCAGATCCATCCGCAAAAAAATAATCCCATCAAAATATCGTTTTAAAGAATTTATTTTATTATTTTGTTGAAAATTGATTATAAATTACCGATAAACAGAATATTAGGCATTTTGTTTTGGGACTGACTTTATCACGGGGTATATCAGGTTCGCAGTTCCGGCTCACCTGATATACCCCGTGATCCGGCTCACTTGATATACCCCGTGATAAAGTCAGTCCCAAAAACAAAATGCCTAATATTCTGTATATATTCAATTCTAAAATGACTGGCAGTCATTACAGTTTAATGTATATATGATGTGAAATCATTTATTTTTATTTTTTAATTCAGGCAGACAGTCTTACAGAGGAACAGATAGGAGGTAAACTTTATAATTTAATTGAGACTTTCGATGTGTGATTTTCAACTTTTCTTGGAATTTCGTTGTTATGGAGGTGCATGTAACCAAATATATATGGAAAATACTGTTTTACTGTTAACAAAGATGATCTTTGAAGTTAGTAACATCTAAATGAATTCAGTTTACAGTAAAAAAAAGTCAACCATTACATATCGATTGCCTAAAAGAAGGGTGGGTGGAGTTGGAAACTAATATCCTAGCCCCACAAAATTCGAATTTTAAAAACCACCAAAACAGCCAACAATCGCAAGTCAATAATAACATTTACCTGGATTCAAACTAACACATTGTTTGGTAGTGGGCATCAAGTGCATACGAAGATATACTCCAACTCAGAGGCAGATTCCGTGTTTAGTGTGCCCATTGTTGCCTTTGTCTCTGGATTGTCCATTCTTGAATGCCCCTTCGATTTTCTCTAATGTTTATTTAAAATATTTTCACGCTTGATGAAACTAATATCGCATTGTTTGTATTGTAGAATTTGAGGAAGCGTTTAAGCTCTTTGATAAAGACGGAGATGGTACTATTACCACAAAAGAGCTGGGAACTGTGATGAGATCTCTAGGACAGAACCCTACAGAGGCAGAACTTCAGGACATGATCAACGAAGTAGATGCTGATGGTAACGTATATATCTCCTCTTATGGCTTTTGAAAGATAACGGTACAGCAATCCAACGTTATCCCCTATTTAATTTGACTTATATCGATATTATGAATACGTAATAATTTTTTCGACAATACGCATATGCGAATTAAAATATATCAAGTTTTATCACGGTATTATTTATATAGCCAATGACTGACGACATGTTAGAATACGTATTTTTCGCTGAACAACTCCAAATTGTATTGACAATAAATAATGATTGTAGTTTTCCTGTGGTAAATTTTTCACTTTTAAGTAGCAATATAACAATCACAAAATCTCCACATCTTCTGCATATGACATATTTGGGTATCGTTAATTTAAATTTGGTATGTAAGTAGATGCTAGCAAGTTTTTTTCACCTTGAAATCAATTAATTTCATTTGTATTTTAAGCATATCTATGTAAATTGGCACGAACAGATGGGCTTTGGGTCTGCAACACATTTTAATACTTTATCAATAAATAATCACCGTCATTTTAATGAGCTTTAATATCTCTTTAATTAATTACGTATCGTGGTGTCCTAAGTGATTTGTTGATTTTTCGTCTTGGCATATACAATAGATTAACATATCTACAACACATTGCCTATGTGTAGTTTTGTGTTTTCCTGCATATAACTCTGTGTTTTTCATTTAAGTATTTACAAACAACGATTTGTGTGAATGCTAGGTCAAACATAGGTGAATCTCGACTTTTGCTGATTAAGAGATTTGAAAAATAACAACTGACTAAAGAATGATATGACTTTGACTAATTAATCGTGACCGATCGTTAAGGAAGTTAATTACTTTTGGATGTATCATGAGTCACGGATGACTAGTTACTTACTATTGATATCGGATTCAAATATTTAATATAATTTTTAAAGAATCAAACATTTTAAGTAAGTTTTTAGTCAATTTGGCTTTGCATGCATAACAAATATTATCAAGACATTTGAACCCATATGAGCAATACCGGTATTTCAGCTATATTATGACGAGAACAAGCTTAGATGCATCCAATGAGATGATGATGGAGTTCGCTTTGTAACACGCTAATTCTGACATCACTCCGCGGGTAGACATGTGGCTCCACTCGGACACATTCTGATTCCGAGCCAATCAGTTTTTTTTCTCTTTCTCCTTAATATTGCATGCTTAGCGGAGAAGCAACAAAATACCAACTCATTAGTCTTTGGTTTGATCCAACAGGGCTCGAGCCCAGTATATTTTACGTTCGAGACGAGCACGCTAACCATTAGACCTGCGATTTAAGATTATTTTTATGGTAAAAAAAAAAGAAAAGAAAACAGGAATCAGTCACTATATATATATATATATATATATAGATTGGCTGAATGATGAATGACGACTGAAAAATTACCAGTTACGATAGAATGATGATGGATGTTTGATCTTACGTCTATAAATTGTGAAAGTTTAATGATCTGGTTTGTGTTTTGACTATTTTATTGTTTATTCTCCTTATTAACCGCATTGCTGATGTAATAGTAAGCGCAAATGCCTCTGATGCGGAACACATGGGATTTGATCATTTAAACGGATAGTTAGGGAAATGACTTTTTATTTTTAGAAATATCTGTGCTATGCACCTGTGTTTGCCAAAATTTCAACAAAATGAATGAAGATTAAAAACAATCGAGCAATTGTATCAAGACGAACCAGTTTATGTGCATAGTATTCATATACAAATTACATTTTTGTACAATTAACATAAAGGATTCAGATGATTCATAATATTATAGAAATATAGTCTTCCATTGAGGTCAATAGGCTATGAATTGGTTTATCATTTTTCAATATTATTTAAATATTAAAATTTTGAAACTTTATGAAAACTGAATTTTTTTAAATTTTTTGAAAATTTTGAAATCTTATGAAAATTTTGAATTTTTTTGAAATTTTTGAAATTCTGAAATTTTGGAAAATTTCTAATTTTTTTTTTAGATTTGAAATTTTATGAAATTTTATGAATTTTTTGAAATTTTTTGAAATTTTGGTAAACACATTGTTAAATCGTGTATAGCACAGATATTTCTAAAAATTAATTTGTATATTGCATGGGTGTTACTATAATTAGTAACGTCCATGCTATACCACTTTTTATGGAACGTCATGTGACCCGTTTTCAGCCAATCAACGTTTCCAAATAATATACAAAAATGATAATATACAAATATAGCCTTCCATTGAGGTATTTTAGGTCTATAAATCCATTTATTAAATGACTATGAATTTTCTTAATTCTGATTAGTTTAGAAGGTGCATTGCTTCCTCTAACAGAACTACATGTCCACCGCGCAATTTTGCGCGTGAGGTTAATAAATCTTATGTCGCAGTTAATACGTACCCAGTCTTGCTAACGAACTTCGGTAATCAGCAGACCACTGTTAGTAAACAAAAATGAACGAAGCAGATTCGTCAGTAGAACCAAAAGTTAAGACACGTTTTGCTACCGTTGATGATGCAGCATTTGAAAGACCGCAAATGCAATTTCATGTGTTCAATAATTGCTCTAACATTACCATAAACTACAGCATAAATTATTTATACTTACCTATGTTCTTTAAAAATTGTTTAAAAATATTACTGAAACTGTGATATTTTATTTGTTAAAATTTTGAAATTGTATTCGTTTTTTCTTAATAAATTTTATTGTTTTGAAACATTTGAAGTGTCAAGCTTTAAAAACTTATGATTGTTGGTTTGAAGCAGCTCCATATAAAAAAGAATAAATGGAAATGTCTAAGAAACAGCAACAATTCACAATTTTCACCCCAAAATTACACTTAGAATGTGTCATTTAATAAAACAATTGATGACTTTTCATTTCGGTGGACACTGATTTATCAACCCCTTGGAAGTGATGTTCACCTCAGCCGTTGGCTTCGGTGAACATCACTTCCTCGGGGTTGATAAATCACAGTGTCCACCTTATGAAAAATCATTAATTGTATAGTATTGATCGAAATGGTAGGCTATAATTGTTTTTATCATTTTTCAATATTATTATTTAAATACAAGTTTTAAAATTTTGAAATTTTTTGAAAATTTTGAAATCTTATGAAAATTTTGAAAATTTTGAAATTTTGAAATTTTTTATTATTTTTTAATTTTTTAATTTTTGGAAAGTTTTTTAATTTTATGAAATTTTTGAATGCGAATCTATTTTAGAAAACATGAGGCTTACAATTTTATTGTAGCATGCTAAACGTGTTTATATATTTTATCACGTGTCACAAATTCCTCCAATCAATGAAATCTAATTACAATGAAAAATAATAAATTCATTTCATGTTCAACTATTATATGGTTACATTTTAATGAGAAACATTAGTTTATTTCTAACTTTTGTTCTCTTATTTACAAAATATATTTATTTAATTTACAACAAAAGATAATCAGATCTAGAAAATAAATTTTCAATTTGCAGGAAATGGCACCATTGATTTCCCAGAATTCCTTACAATGATGGCAAAGAAAATGAAAGATAGTGACGATGGACAAGATGAATTAAAAGAGGCATTCCGAGTGTTTGATAAAGACGGCAATGGCTTCATAAGTGCAACTGAACTACGGCATGTAATGACAAATCTAGGGGAGAAATTAACAGATGCGGAGGTAGACGAGATGATTCGAGAGGCTGATACTGACTGTGACGGCCAAGTGAATTATGAAGGTTGTTATTAATATACAAGAATATTGAAATTAAAAAAAAATATGTTAGTCTATATGCATTATATGCTGTTTTTCGAAAGACTATTTGAGGAACAAGAAGACACTAACTAAAATGTAAATGCTTTTTCCCGATCTGAAAAATTCACCCCTTGGTAATACAATGATTCAATGACAGTTCATATTAAAACAGTTCATTGTATTCTTAGTCTAATTAAAATAATATGTAAAATAGGCAACATTTCGTCATCATTTGAGAAATCTCGCTTGAACCTGACGTCCACGTAAACAAATTTGTTAACCAATGGCAATGACAATGCAAACTGTAAAATCTTACGGTTAAAGATTGTTGAGGAAAACCCTGAGAAACTTGATTGAATCATATTAAGTCCACTTGGACGAAGTGATGGATTTCAGGTCAGACGGTGATGATGTGGCGCTTATTTAAGATATAATTTTAATTAAAATTGTGATTTCTGGAAATGCGTTTGACCACTTTTCATATATTTCCCGAGACAACCATCTCTATAAACATATTTACGATAGCGGCCAAACTAACTACACGTTTGTGCATTCTTTAAGTATTATCCACATATATACAAAATTAAGTGGAACATTTGACATGACGAAACAACAAAATGTTTAAGAGAGCAAGAAATCGGACGTGAAACCAGGAGTCTGTAAAGATTAGTATGACCTGTTTTACTTATATGCAATCTAAATTTTAGTGCCCTCTATGCCCTAACGTATGAAATTCATTTTTTATTAGATTGTGAAAATTTTGAAAATCTCATTTTAGAAGATAAATTCATTTTTCTTATGTCAAATGAAGAAATCCAACCTTTCTTTTAGCAAAAACTTTATATAATATGTTTTATAGAAGAAAGTATTGTTTGCAATAACATGTAATTTAATAAATCATAAATATTTTAGGTATATGGATGCATATTGACAGTGTCTCATAAGTCATATGTGGCTGGGTACTAATATTATAATTGATACAATTGTATTGTGTATGTTTTAATTGTTTTAAACATGTACAGATGTATGAAATGTTTTATATTGGTATGTGACACTATGATAAAATAAATTATACATAGTATTCATATATATCTAATTGAATTCGAATTAAGAGACAGTTAAAAATCAAGCTGGGGTTTCGACTTGTATCTAGATACTGGAAATAAAACGTAATGGGTACGACGCATTTCTTGAATAACCTTTTTCATGTACGCTCAAAATCCAAAGATCGGAAATCCAAACAATTCCAAAGTGTTGGAAGCAGTAAAACCAAAGGAAATTAAGGGTAAATTGATTCAAGCAGTAAAACCAAAGGAAATTAAATGTAAATTGATTCAAGCAGTAAAACCAAATGAAATTAAATGTAAATTGATTTAAGCAGTAAAACCAAAGGAAATTAAGGGTAAATTGATTCAAGCAGTAAAACCAAAGGAAATTAAGGGTAAATTGATTTAAGCAATAAAACCAAAGGAAATTAAGGATAAATTGATTCAAGCAGTAAAACCAAAGGAAATTAAGTGTAAATTGATTCAAGCAGTAAAACCAAAGGAAATTAAGTGTAAATTGATTTAAGCAGTAAAACCAAAGGAAATTAAGTGTAAATTGATTTAAGCAGTAAAACCAAAGGAAATTAAGTGTAAATTGATTTAAGCAGTAAAACCAAAGGAAATTAAGGGTAAATTGATTTAAGCAGTAAAACCAAAGGAAATTAAGGATATATTGATTTAAGCAGTAAAACCAAAGGAAATTAAGGGTATATTGATTTAAGCAGTAAAACCAAAGGAAATTAAGGGTAAATTGATTTAACCAGTAAGACCAAAGGAAATTAAGTGTAAATTGATTTAAGCAGTAAAACCAAAGGAAATTAAGGGTATATTGATTTAAGCAGTAAAACCAAAGGAAATTAAGGGTAAATTGATTCAAGCAGTAAAACCAAAGGAAATTAAATGTAAATTGATTCAAGCAGTAAAACCAAAGGAAATTAAATGTAAATTGATTTAAGCAGTAAAACCAAAGGAAATTAAGGGTAAATTGATTCAAGCAGTAAAACCAAAGGAAATTAAGGGTAAATTGATTTAAGCAATAAAACCAAAGGAAATTAAGGATAAATTGATTCAAGCAGTAAAACCAAAGGAAATTAAGTGTAAATTGATTCAAGCAGTAAAACCAAAGGAAATTAAGTGTAAATTGATTTAAGCAGTAAAACCAAAGGAAATTAAGTGTAAATTGATTTAAGCAGTAAAACCAAAGGAAATTAAGTGTAAATTGATTTAAGCAGTAAAACCAAAGGAAATTAAGTGTAAATTGATTTAAGCAGTAAAGCCAAAGGAAATTAAGGGTAAATTGATTTAAGCAGTAAAACCAAAGGAAATTAAGGATATATTGATTTAAGCAGTAAAACCAAAGGAAATTAAGGGTATATTGATTTAAGCAGTAAAACCAAAGGAAATTAAGGGTAAATTGATTTAACCAGTAAGACCAAAGGAAATTAAGTGTAAATTGATTTAAGCAGTAAAACCAAAGGAAATTAAGGGTATATTGATTTAAGCAGTAAAACCAAAGGAAATTAAGGGTAAATTGATTCAAGTAGTAAAACCAAAGGAAATTAAATGTAAATTGATTCAAGCAGTAAAACCAAAGGAAATTAAATGTAAATTGATTTAAGCAGTAAAACCAAAGGAAATTAAGGGTAAATTGATTCAAGCAGTAAAACCAAAGGAAATTAAGGGTAAATTGATTTAAGCAATAAAACCAAAGGAAATTAAGGATAAATTGATTCAAGCAGTAAAACCAAAGGAAATTAAGTGTAAATTGATTCAAGCAGTAAAACCAAAGGAAATTAAGTGTAAATTGATTTAAGCAGTAAAACCAAAGGAAATTAAGTGTAAATTGATTTAAGCAGTAAAACCAAAGGAAATTAAGTGTAAATTGATTTAAGCAGTAAAACCAAAGGAAATTAAGTGTAAATTGATTTAAGCAGTAAAGCCAAAGGAAATTAAGGGTAAATTGATTTAAGCAGTAAAACCAAAGGAAATTAAGGATATATTGATTTAAGCAGTAAAACCAAAGGAAATTAAGGGTATATTGATTTAAGCAGTAAAACCAAAGGAAATTAAGGGTAAATTGATTTAACCAGTAAGACCAAAGGAAATTAAGTGTAAATTGATTTAAGCAGTAAAACCAAAGGAAATTAAGGGTATATTGATTTAAGCAGTAAAACCAAAGGAAATTAAGGGTAAATTGATTCAAGTAGTAAAACCAAAGGAAATTAAATGTAAATTGATTCAAGCAGTAAAACCAAAGGAAATTAAATGTAAATTGATTTAAGCAGTAAAACCAAAGGAAATTAAGGGTAAATTGATTCAAGCAGTAAAACCAAAGGAAATTAAGGGTAAATTGATTTAAGCAATAAAACCAAAGGAAATTAAGGATAAATTGATTCAAGCAGTAAAACCAAAGGAAATTAAGTGTAAATTGACTTAAGCAGTAAAACCAAAGGAAATTAAGTGTAAATTGATTTAAGCAGTAAAACCAAAGGAAATTAAGTGTAAATTGATTTAAGCAGTAAAACCAAAGGAAATTAAGGATATATTGATTTAAGCAGTAAAACCAAAGGAAATTAAGGGTATATTGATTTAAGCAGTAAAACCAAAGGAAATTAAGGGTAAATTGATTTAACCATTAAGACCAAAGGAAATTAAGTGTAAATTGATTTAAGCAGTAAAACCAAAGGAAATTAAGGATATATTGATTTAACCAGTAAGACCAAAGGAAATTAAGTGTAAATTGATTTAAGCAGTAAAACCAAAGGAAATTAAGGATATATTGATTTAAGCAGTAAAACCAAAGGAAATTAAGGGTATATTGATTTAAGCAGTAAAACCAAAGGAAATTAAGGGTAAATTGATTTAACCAGTAAGACCAAAGGAAATTAAGTGTAAATTGATTTAAGCAGTAAAACCAAAGGAAATTAAGTGTAAATTGATTTAAGCAGTAAAACCAAAGGAAATTAAGTGTAAATTGATTTAAGCAGTAAAGCCAAAGGAAATTAAGGGTAAATTGATTTAAGCAGTAAAACCAAAGGAAATTAAGGATATATTGATTTAAGCAGTAAAACCAAAGGAAATTAAGGGTATATTGATTTAAGCAGTAAAACCAAAGGAAATTAAGGGTAAATTGATTTAACCAGTAAGACCAAAGGAAATTAAGTGTAAATTGATTTAAGCAGTAAAACCAAAGGAAATTAAGGGTATATTGATTTAAGCAGTAAAACCAAAGGAAATTAAGGGTAAATTGATTCAAGCAGTAAAACCAAAGGAAATTAAATGTAAATTGATTCAAGCAGTAAAACCAAAGGAAATTAAATGTAAATTGATTTAAGCAGTAAAACCAAAGGAAATTAAGGGTAAATTGATTCAAGCAGTAAAACCAAAGGAAATTAAGGGTAAATTGATTTAAGCAATAAAACCAAAGGAAATTAAGGATAAATTGATTCAAGCAGTAAAACCAAAGGAAATTAAGTGTAAATTGACTTAAGCAGTAAAACCAAAGGAAATTAAGTGTAAATTGATTTAAGCAGTAAAACCAAAGGAAATTAAGTGTAAATTGACTTAAGCAGTAAAACCAAAGGAAATTAAGTGTAAATTGATTTAAGCAGTAAAACCAAAGGAAATTAAGTGTAAATTGATTTAAGCAGTAAAACCAAAGGAAATTAAGTGTAAATTGATTTAAGCAGTAAAACCAAAGGAAATTAAGGATATATTGATTTAAGCAGTAAAACCAAAGGAAATTAAGGGTATATTGATTTAAGCAGTAAAACCAAAGGAAATTAAGGGTAAATTGATTTAACCAGTAAGACCAAAGGAAATTAAGTGTAAATTGATTTAAGCAGTAAAACCAAAGGAAATTAAGGATATATTGATTTAACCAGTAAGACCAAAGGAAATTAAGTGTAAATTGATTTAAGCAGTAAAACCAAAGGAAATTAAGGATATATTGATTTAAGCAGTAAAACCAAAGGAAATTAAGGGTATATTGATTTAAGCAGTAAAACCAAAGGAAATTAAGGGTAAATTGATTTAACCAGTAAGACCAAAGGAAATTAAGTGTAAATTGATTTAAGCAGTAAAACCAAAGGAAATTAAGTGTAAATTGATTTAAGCAGCAAAACCAAAGGAAATTAAGTGTAAATTGATTTAAGCAGTAAAACTAAAGGAAATTAAGATTAAATTGACTTAAGCAGTAAAACCAAAGGAAATTAAGTGTAAATTGATTTAAGCAGTAAAACCAAAGGAAATTAAGTGTAAATTGATTTAAGCAGTAAAGCCAAAGGAAATTAAGTGTAAATTGATTTAAGCAGTAAAACCAAAGGAAATTAAGTGTAAATTGACTTAAGCAGTAAAACCAAAGGAAATTAAGTGTAAATTGATTTAAGCAGTAAACCCAAAGGAAATTAAGTGTAAATTGACTTAAGCAGTAAACCCAAAGGAAATTAAGTGTAAATTGAATTAAGCAGTAAAACCAAAGGAAATTAAGTGTAAATTGATTCAAGCAGTAAAACCAAAGGAAATTAAGTGTAAATTGATTTAAGCAGTAAAACCAAAGGAAATTAAGTGTAAATTGACTTAAGCAGTAAAACCAAAGGAAATTAAGTGTAAATTGATTTAAGCAGTAAACCCAAAGGAAATTAAGTGTAAATTGACTTAAGCAGTAAACCCAAAGGAAATTAAGTGTAAATTGATTTAAGCAGTAAAACCAAAGGAAATTAAGTGTAAATTGACTTAAGCAGTAAAACCAAAGGAAATTAAGTGTAAATTGATTTAAGCAGTAAACCCAAAGGAAATTAAGTGTAAATTGACTTAAGCAGTAAACCCAAAGGAAATTAAATGTAAATTGATTTAAGCAGTAAAACCAAAGGAAATTAAGGGTAAATTGATTTATGCAGTAAAACCAAAGGAAATTAAGTGTAAATTGATTTATGCAGTAAAACCAAAGGAAATTAAGTGTAAATTGATTTAAGCAGTAAAACCAAAGGAAATTAAGTGTAAATTGATTTAAGCAGTAAAACCAAAGGAAATTAAGGGTAAATTGATTTAAGCAGTAAAACCAAAGGAAATTAAGTGTAAATTGATTTATGCAGTAAAACGAAAGGAAATTAAGTGTAAATTGATTTAAGCAGTAAAACCAAAGGAAATTAAGTGTAAATTGATTTAAGCTATCAATATATTCACGATGAACGTAATGACCTCTATTTTCAAATAGTAAATGTTTCATCTTTGAATAGCAGACCTGACGATGAGATAACAACAATGATAATAATTAATGTTTTCTTTAGTCTTTTGTACAGCATTGCCTTTTTTATTTCAGAGTTCGTGCAGATGATGACAAAGTGATTTTCAAGACGACATTATCATTGAAAAAAATGTGTTTAAAATATATTATTTTAAAATAAAAATAAGGAATTGATTTAATTTTTTTTTTATAATTTATAAATATCTACATACAGATGTTGGCCGATTATTCACCAACAATTTGTAGATCTAATTACTAATTACAAATCACACTCCTTCTAAATCCATGCCTGCTGATTGTAAAGATAGGTAATAATCCAATTGGCATACGATCTCGACCAATTTGCAAAGGATACGTAATACATTTTATGTATTATTATATTAGTAAGTGGTACTCTGTGCCCGCCGCCTACATTTTACCGTCAAAACACAGGACCTTCACCTGATCAGTGCCGAATATCACTGAATTGAAAGATTTAATTGATTGATTGATTTGTGTTTAACGCTAGCAATATTTCAGCTATATCGTGGCGCGAACAAATTTTATTATTAAATTATTAAACTTAGACACCTACAAGTTTCTTAGAAATAAAGGTTTTTATATGATAAAGTTGACTTACGACAGTCCGGTGATTCTTCTGCGCACTCACTTTTCTTCAACCAGTAAAACTGATCTACAAGATTAATTCAAAATTTGATGAAAATGGTGGCGTTAAACACTGAAGTCGCGGAATGGGGTGGGGGTGGGGTTCACCGGTAAATTCGTTAAGTCCGGGATCCTCTTTCAATACGTTTAGTAAAACTTTGCGATATGATGGTTGAAAATGCCAATAAACTGTACAAATAATACCCGAATTCCTATTAATTCTCATAAAACACAGTCTTCTAAATATCAATTACAAAACATCTAAGCAAATTAATATAAGGAGTTTTGTCATTGCACACCACTGATACAATGATTCTTCCCTGGGCAAAGGTCACGTGAACCAAATCCTACTGACACGTGACCATTGTCTGGGTTGATTGATTGATTGTGGTTAAACTGCAAGTTAGCAGTATTTCAGATATATTCATGACGAGAAGAATTTTAAAAACACTAAATCATGCACAGATAATATTATTGAGGAGCTACTGCATGTTGTGTTCTAATTGCAATAATTAGCGTGACATGTGAGTTTTGTATTTGATTTGTCATCCAAAGCTAGCGGATGTCACTTTCGGGGGAGTTATATAATGGAGAAACTATTTCCATACCCGGGTATCCCTTGTCTCTGGAAGATATGTTAAATATTTCCTATTGACAACCGGATTAATACGGGTTATCATTTTATATTTTTAATAAAAGTTCATAATTAATTTTCCGGAATCGATTTTGTATACGCTTCTTTTATTGTGCTCTTTATTGCGACACCTTACCGTTTCTGGTTGAAACAAGCTTGTTTTGTATCATCTTAGCAAGTCTCGTTTTCCCGCTGGTTCTGCAGCCGATATAATCAAACACACTTGTAATTCGTATTTTGAATCTCCTATTAATCTTGTACTGCAGTATACTCTGTAGTTCAGGAATCGCCAAGCTTTAGTAGAAACAAAGGGTTGGTCAAAACGTTTATAAGAGGTAGAATCTTTATATATTTTGTCAACATGTGACGACTCGCATCAACCACGAATTCAATGATAAATTAAATTAAATATTAAAGGGGCATTATCTGCCAAAATCGTAAATTTTTGTTACCCATAAAAACTATCGGATATGATTGATGCCTTAATAAGACGTGTTTCTGTAACTTATAAATGTCTTGAAATGTACGCGCATCGGGGGGAAAAGGTGCAACTGCTCGTGTTTTGAGATCGATCAAGAAATGGACGCCATCTTATTAATTATCGGCATTGTTTACGGAGTTTGCCGAATCGTCATTAAATCAGTACAACAATGCACTTATTTCTTATTTTCTGTGAATCTGCTTTTAGTCGGCGTTAATTATGGACAAAGAACCATGCAAGTTTGCAGTTAATAAGCGACAAAATACAAATTATTCGTTTTTACCTGTCACTAGTAAGGTCAGTTGCATACGGAGAAAGCGAGGTCAAATTATTTGCTTGCAAGGAAATAATAAATCGATGGTAATTTTAGTTTTCTCAAAAGGCGAAAAGTGGTACGATAAGCTGTTTAATGTGAAAAATTTACCTTTATTTCATCATTGTAAAGCTATTTACCAATTTCCAAAACATATAATTTTTTTGGTCAAAATCGTAGCTAATGCCTCTTTAAATTTTCATTAATAAAAGGGAAAGTTATTTGTTATTCACGCATGAGCAAATGAATCCCTGAACGCGAAACGAATTTAATGTTTCCTAATGCTATTTATAATAGTCTCACGATCATATATGTCACCACATGGACATTTTAAGAATGTTCCTATAAATAGATAGTTGTTGCTAGATATATAAAATTATTAATAAGTTTGGTACAGTAATTTAGAGAAGAAAAGAAAGCGAATTAAAATGAATGCTGTACAAAACTTAAAATGCTTCCATGGATGTAATGTAACACATACAAAATAAAAAAAAAGGTAAAAAGGGGAAGGTGGCGGGGGGTGGGTGGGGGTGAGGGTGGGTGACTCCATCCCAATCTCCAATAATATATGTTCCTAATGACTAATCATGGTTATCAAATGAATCTGATCAAATAGGACGATTTAATGTACATATATTTAGACATTATATTACTAGTAAATATATCAATGTACGTTTTTGACTTATTTCAGTCGAGGTGAAACGATTCACGCTCCACTGAGATTAATAATAGGTAAACATACAAATTTGAGAATTTACACACGATCAATTCACGGTATTATAACCCATGTACACAGAAAAGATTCACTAGCAACTGTTGACAACGTAAGAAAACACGTGAAAGGCATTCGTTCGGATTTAATCTCCAAATGGTATGTTTTTTTTAATTGTTGTTACACATTGCAAGTTGCTGGGTACTGGTGAATGTTCGTATGGCTCAATCCCACAGAGCTGCTCAACGCGTCCCCGGATGGCGGATGGGAAATACCTATCGATGGGGAGGGGGTTATCGGGTTTTAATATGGAAAACCTGACCGTGTACCATAGTGGGCAATATGCCTGGAGAGTACCACACTCCTTGCACGCATTGTAGCCGCTACGAAGACAAAACTTTCGCCCCAATCCAACTCTCTATACTCTTTCAATGGCAGTCAAAAGTCATTGACCCATCGCTTCTTCCGTTTCCATATAGTTTTTATATAATATTGAACTTGTTTTCGTCCTGAATATAGCTGAGATACTGCACTCGCTGGACGTTAAGCAATAATCAATCAATCAATAAATCAATCATTGTAAGTTGTGTTCTTTTATGTAAACAATAGACATATTGAATGCTAAAAATGAATTGCTTAGGCATGTAACAAACATCATGTTTGATATTTTGACGCATCGCTTCCTTAAGTTATAAAATTCATTCATACTAAGCTTGCTAACGTGACTTTAAGATGAAGAACAACAATAACACAAGAACTTTCTTTTACTTTGACATGTTACTAAAATGTAATATGGAATGTTCATTTGTATTGTATACATGTGACTTCTGACCATATTAGTTCGCACCCTGATGCCCATTTCCAGTGTTAATGTTTCCTGACCCCTAGCCATGACCGAGTATCAATTTCATCGGTCAGTTCGTAATAATAGCTGTCCAGACTCTTCGTCCCCACTAAGCCTGGTAGTCATAATATAGCTGAATTCTTGCTGAAAGTGAAGATAAACAACAACAATCCTTACCCTTGTATTGCACATGTAATTCTTTTTATTACATCTACCCACGGAAATACTCCCTCGCCATTTCTTTAGCTTTCTGTTTGCATATTTATTTTTAATCAAATTTCTATACTACTTCATCTCCATTTCGTTTATTTATCGTGTTCGTGTCCAGATTCCCCAGCTTTACAATCTTATAGTAACAACAGCTTGCATATGCCGGTCCTATATATAGCAAGCTGTTGTTATACCATACGATTGTATGGATATATGGACACGAACAGGATAAATAAAGGAAAAAGAGAGATCTAATAATAAAGAATTTTTTATAGAAAATAAATATGTAAACAGAAAGTTAAAAAAGGTGATGTGATTCCGTGCCGCGAGCGTCTCTGCATCTACAAATAAAACCAGGGCCCAATCACACTCTTTTCATAACATTTCCCCCACGTTAAGTAGTTTATCCGATTATTTGAGATATTATTATAGTCTTGAAGCGTCACTTACATCCAACTAAGATCAATACAATTCCTTTAGACTGTTAGCCAATCAAAACTCTATTTTCTGCAGACATTTATTGTTGGAAGGCACGTGATGGCCAATCAACATACTACTTTCCACAAAAAACGTCAAATAATACAATTAAGCAGAGTAAAATGCAGCCAATACTAAATGAATTCCCCAAAATATAGCGTCTCCTTTCAGTGGTTAGGTTTATGATTTTAACGCCACTTTCAACAATATTTCAGTTATATCGTGGCGGTTAGTTTTATTGGTGGAGGAAACTGGAGTACCGGGAGAAAACCACCTCCTTTCAGAAAGTCTCTGATATACATAGATTTAAGTCAAACTTGAATACGATTGTGAGCACAAGTCAACGGACTTTGCTTGATGAAAATAAAATGGGAATTTCTCACAGTCATGATCAAATACCTTAACCAGCAGTCGAAGCATTATAAGTAAAATTGACCCTTTCCCATCGGTCATCTCCTTGGTTATCTTTATCGTTGATACTAAAAGAATTCGTATGGATTTAAATATTTGGTCAAAATAAGTTTAAAATGAAGTCTCTTTTTAAAGCGTACTATGTGTTACTTTTTCTCAAAGTAAATAAATAAATTAATGTTTTATTAATAATTTCTCGAAGCTTTCATAATAAAAGTTTTATAGAACGGTATAATAAAAGGAGTACAAATATGATAATCTATGCTATTTTATATAATATTCATTTACAGTTCATTTGACTGAATGCATTCATTCAATTTGGTTTTAAAACTCACTCATATTCATTTCTCTAAAATTATATTAAAAAAAAACCGAAAGAATAGATACGTAATTTCCAAGAATCGAACCGGGACATTTGATAAAGTATTCGGAGCAAAAATGCTATGGGAATCCCAAATGTGGATTATGAGACATAAACAATATCTATGTCAACAAACCTGCAATGTGTAACAACCCACGTGTACTTGTTGGAAATCTCGCGTTCACAATGTACTTACACAAGATGGGTGCAAATATGTCGGGGGTAAGGCACACTTGCCAGACAAAAAACGGTGATTAGTGTCTACGGTATTAAAATTTAACGTGACAACGTGCATTTCATGTCGATATGTATTTTATATACTTAGTATGTATCTATTTTTTCACTTTTTGTGTTAAGTCAATTAATTTCATTCGTTTTTACAAATAGAAAAATAAACGAAATATCCGTTCGTTTGACGACCACTAGTATCATAATTATCAGAAAGATATTTTAAGTTGAACAGTGCATGCCATTACTACTTATATATTAATATGTGGTTCTTCCCATGAGTAAATGAGTGAGTTGTTGTTTTACTATATCAACATGCTACATTGGATTTCCATAGTGCTACATGTAGCTCACTGAAACAACATCCCACAGATAGACATGTCTCTCCACTCCAACACATTATCCTGACTCCCAGCGATAGACATGTCTCTCCACTCGAACACATTATCCTGACTCCCAGCCAACATGTCTCACTCTCAATACGATGCAAAATATCAGATTTATAGTGTTTGGTTTGGACCTATCGGTGGTGGAACTAACTATCTACCGAACTCGAGACGAGCACAATCCATTTGAAAATGTACCAAATCCCTATGTATACTATTAATAGCATCTATATAGGTTTGTGAAATTTTCTTACGCTGTTTGGTACCGGCCACTGTGGCTTTCAACACCATTTTCATATATCATGGTGGTCAAGAAACCACACAACTTTCACTGGCAAACATATTTAGTACATATAATTTGCATCAAGTACACCTCATCATAAACGAGAAATGAGCTCACAACTTAGTCGTGGCCAATCTGATTAAAATAACCACATGTCTCCGCGTAGATCTGAAGTGAGTAACCTCGTTACATGTAAGTGACCCTATGTTACCGTCCAATAAAGATGGCGGTTATGGGACTATGGAAGCGTTAAAAACTAAGAGTAAAGGCTGTCAGAATTGATTTTTTTTTGTTTATATTAAAAGTTACCAATATTCGATGTTTTATACTAATAAAATGTTCTGAACAAGAAGCCAGGTTTAAAAAATATGCTATAATGTCGTAATTAGTTAAAAGAATTCGAATGTCTGTCGGTGGAAACGCCATTAACACACCTAATTACAAGTCGGTTTCTTTTCCGAAGTTTGCCGAATACTAATAACTGCTATAAATAACCAGGAAGCATGTTCTTCTGTATGTTGCATGTAAATTCGTTAGAATTAATATGATTTAAGAAATATATCTATGAAATTAAATTCCCTGGGTAATCAGTTAATATTATATAATGGTATTTAGTAAGAGTGACACTTAAAATCGGAAATGCGTGATGAAATCAATAAAAACAAACCCAAACTCTGCAAAGGGAAAATTGTAAACAAATTGTATTGCATATTATTGACAACACTTGAGTTTCTTGATTATATTTTTTTCGAAAAAAACAGACATGAAGTTCATTATTTTAGTCTCTAATTTAAAAAAGATATCACCTAGCATTTTCTCTTGAAAAAAAAAAGAATATATAAAAAACTACGATGCAATTCTACTGTCAAAATACGATTCGGCCGAAAAAAGATACTAAATTATGCTTACGTGTTGAAAAATGGAGTAGGTCAGTATAGCATCTTTTTTTTTTTATTTTTACACAAAGCTTGCTGAATCCTCCTTTTTGTGTCGTTTTCGTGTAGAATCCGTCAATATTTTTGCTTGTCCCATGTGCTTTTTCTTCAACAAACAATTTCGCACATGCGCAAACGCTTTACCGAATGAGTTCACTGTGTAGGTCGTATGAATGTATGAATATTGTGCGGGTAAACATTGGAGTCTTGACTGGATGGAAGAAAATCAAACAGCGACGTATTTCCTTCGTTCTAGGCTATTTACGTATGATATTGTGAAAAATTTCAACTGCAATTAGTATAAAACATCGAATATTGGCAATTTTTAATAAAAAAAAATTCAATTCTGACAGCCCGTATGCCTTTAAACTGCTTCGTTTTCTACTTGCAATTCGATTGGTAAAAAAGAATCATAAGCCTTATCTATAATATCATTAAAGATTAAATATTCATGACATAGGGTCCCTCGCATGTGACTGGTTATTAGGTTTCTTCTGATCTCCCACGCAGTCACTCCGCGACATATCAGTAAAGGGGAGCAAGAAAGCGATGTAATTTTAATCAAACTGACCGATGGAGAGCAATGCTAACACAGATCAATCCAACTACCAAATTATTTCAACTCTTTATTATTAAATAAAAATGGTTAGTTTTACCTTAATTAAAATATATAATTTCTTATTGCGCAAAATATAGTACCTCTTGTTATTGCTCGATTAATACAATTTATTTTTTTGTAGGCTGATTCACTGACAGAAGAAAAAATAGCAGGTATGATCTTAGGCGTGTTCGCATTTCTACAACATGTTATTTTCATATAGAACTAGGTATTTTGTATTTCTTAAACCAGTGTACGTAATAATTTCTTTAATATGTAAGCGACATGGGTAATAAATTTGTAATTGGTCTCAAATTTATCATTCGGTATAGGATTTAATATAATGAAAGTTAAATAATGCAAACATTTGACAAGTATATTGTGTTTATTGCAGTAACAAGAATAAACCATAAAAAAATGACGATTTTATTTTGCGCAAGACTAAATAAAAATAAAGATATATAATGATATATGTTCGATCTCAAGTCAGGTCTAAACAAATACATCAAATTGGTATTTGTTGCTTCTCCGCTAATCACGCAGCACTTTAGAAATAAAAATAAAGACAGGTTGGCTCGATATCAGGATCATGTGTCTTAGTAGAGTGGTCTATCTGTCTGTTTACTGTTTCTGTATGCTAGCACTATGCAATCCAATTCAGCACGTGTGTACAAAATAGATATAATAATCATCTGGCCATTCTATAGCTGACAAATCGATCACTTGGCAACTGTAGTAGCAGTACCTGATTTACCTATAGATTTGGCAGAACCTCAACATTTAGGGGGCCTCCAGTCAAGGCATATTATATTTTTGAGACTGTCATTGGACTTTCATATATAAGTTGTCATAACGTACTGTACTCTCTAAGCAACCATTCGGTAATTTTCTTTGCACAGTTGCACTCCATTTCAGAAAATAGTAGAATGTCAAACACCCGTCATCATCTTCGCCTTTTATCAAATTGATTAAACACTCTTCCATCTTCCTCCAGTTGTGGAAATGGGCGATTGGGAGGGGCCTAACGAAATAGCATAGGGTCTCTCTTCATCTATATATCCGGCGCTGTGTAGAAGTGATATACATTCATTGCATTGGTAGTGATGATTTACTTAAAATAATTAAATTTTCATTTATCAGAATTTAAAGAGGCTTTCAGTTTATTTGACAAAGATGGCGACGGCACTATTACAACAAAGGAACTGGGAACTGTGATGAGATCTTTAGGACAGAATCCAACAGAGGCAGAACTTCAGGATATGATCAACGAGGTAGATGCTGATGGCAAGTTTGTTTTAATAGAACTTATCAAACTTCGCGCTTTGGATATACTTGAAACATCTTTCAAAAACCAGACGGTACATGTAAACGATATACTGTCACACAATGTTTCTAGCTTTTTCGTTTTAGATACTGGTATAATATTGGTTGTGACATGTACATTTAGTAAGAAAGGATATAAATGAACATAAGAGACTCTCCAACATTACACTTAGATAAAATTAAATTGAAGGAACAGCGCTTTTATTGCTGTTTTACAGTTTACAGTTATAGTAGGGTCTTCAACAATGAGAATAACCCGTGCCCTAAATTGAGTGTGAAACGGCCCCTAGCCTGTATGAACATGATGTTACGCTTGAAAACTATGGCTGTACTTTCAGTCTGCGTATCGATTTAATACAACGGCAACATGTTTTTTTAAATTTATTTTGGGAATGTAGGGTGAATACTATTCAAGCTAAAGTTTCCGCCAATTCATTATTTTGCTTTGGTTTCTCTGGTAATAAAATAATATTATACAATTATTGAATTTCAATGAGGTCTACTCATGACTATGCGGACCTGGTCAATGATTGATTGACCGAGGCCAACGGTCGAGGTTAATCAATCATTGACCAGGTCCGAATAGTCATGAGTAGACTGAAATTAAAAGTAAATAACGGCTTTATTAAATAATAAGGAATTTTTCAAACTTTTCAACAGTATATTCAACAAAATAGGCTACAATTGTTTTATCATTTTTCAAGATTATTTAGATATTAAAGTTTTGAAATATGATGAAAATTTTTATGATTTTTTTTTGAAATTTTGTAACTTTTTGAAAATTTTGAACTTTAAAAAAAAAAAATTTTTTTTATAATTTTTAAATTTTTGAACTTTTGTAAAATTTTGTAAAATTATGAAATTCTTGAAAATTTTGACCATTTTTGCAATTTGATTGGCCGACTGGAAATGAAATCTCGTCTCTGGTTGGACAACGTTGAAACACCGAATAGACAATAGACAAAAATAGACACAAGCCCGAATATACCTCACACGAGGTGTACTCACTGCACGCGAGGTATACTCACTCTGAGGTAGAGTTGAGAAAATGCTGTTTAGGCCAATCAGCGAAAAGCAAAATTCCTTATCATTTAATAAATATATTTATTACATACTTAGTTCAAATAAAGGCGTTTTTGTATGACCAATATGATCGGAAGTAAACTGTCCATATTTTCACACCCCGGGAAAATAACCGGTTATTGGATTGCTACAAGATCATTTCCATATCGAGGCCCATATTGGCCCGGGCCAATATGAGCCTCGACTTCGTCTCAGGCCAATATGGGTGTCTCTTTTCTAGATGTCGGAAGTATGTAATAAATAGTTTAATACATGGGCATTTCCATATTGGCCTGGTTATCATCCTTCGACCCATATTGGCACTCGACTGCGTCTTGGGCCAATATGCGGGTTACGGGATGGTAACCAGGCCAATATGGAAATGCCCATGTATTAATCTGTAAATATTTACCGGTATGTCTTAGGGGTATAACTGAACTGAAGAATAATGAAATAGCGTTTTCGTTGCGTATGCAGCAATCACTCTTAAGGGGTGGCCCCTGTTTGTGCGAGATAATAGGGTATGGTTGGATAGGGTTACGATGTTTAACGCCACTTTCAACAATATTTCAGTTATATCGTGGCAGTCAGTTTTGTTGATGGAGGAAACCGGAGTACTCGAAGAAAACAACAGACCTGACGCAAATTAAGTCACTAACAAACTTTATTACATAATTTTGTATTAACTACACCGCCACTGAGCGAAATTCGAACTCACAACGTTAGTGGTGATAGGCATTGATTGCATATATAGGTAGTCATAGATCCAACTACGATACGATTACGGCCACGACGGCCCCTGTGAGATAATAAACGCATGTAGCTCTCAATAAAACATAAATGAAACGTGTTGGTTCTTACGCGTAAAACGAAATGTGTATCATGTTCTGATACCACATAAATACGACTCAATTGATGTTCGATATCTCTATGTGGTACTTATTTTCATATCTGAATATTATCTGTTCCTTTAATATAGGTAACGGAACACTTGATTTCCCCGAATTTCTCACCATGATGGCTAGAAAGATGAAAGATACCGACACCGATGAAGACCTTAAAGAGGCATTCAGAGTGTTCGATAAAGACGGAAATGGGTTTATTAGTGCAGCTGAACTGAGACACGTGATGACAAATCTCGGAGAGAAGTTAACGGACGAAGAAGTTGATGAGATGATACGGGAAGCAGACGTTGACGGTGATGGTCAGATAAACTATGAGGGTGAGTACTGGTCAGAAAAGATTACATATGTTAATTTGCTGGTTTATGGTTGATGGTGCTTAACGCCACTTTCAACAATATTTCAGCTATATGTTAGTGGCGGTAAATTTTATTGGTGTTTTAATGTGAGATAAATAAAAAATAAATTGTTTGCAAAACATACTAGATAACAACTTTAGGAAACATTAAAAAAATTGTGTCCAAATTTTCAAAGTAAAGAAAATTAACAATACGGGACACAATCATGTAAATATATATTTAAATAAAATATATCCTACAGTCTCAACATCTGTTGATATAGATGCCATTCGTCCAACAACAAAGACATCTCCAGAGCACAAAATTACAACATCTTCAAAGCACCAAAATACTTAAATATTCAACAGAATACTTAATATCGGATTTATGTGTGAAATTAGGAAGGTCACTGACTATGCAAAATATCTACATCTACTCTTGAAATTAAACAAGCCTTCTTATCCGCGGAAATTACAAGGAAATATATATAAATGATACAAAACCAACTTTTTTTTGTCTTTTCAGAGTTTGTGAAAATGATGCTGTCAAAGTGATATTTATTAACAGATTTATACATTTATATATTTTTAAAATAAATAAAATTTACGTGTCCTTGTGTGAAACTTCCACATTTACTCTATATAAATGATACAAAAATAATCATAAATTCTTATTTTGTCCATCGTTACCATAAATAGCTCAGAAATGTAACTCATTCAACTCTTAGAGATAATAATAAGACAAATTGCTTATACAGAGAAATATATGGCATATTTGATTGAAATCAATGATATTCGATACAATTGTTTTGCCCTTAATTGGAAATAAAGATAGTTGTATTGTATTGTAGTGTAGTGTAGTGTAGTGTATTGTAGTGTATTGTATTGTATTGTATTGTATTGTATTGATATAGCTGGCAACTTGGAGTTAAACAACAATCACTCACTCAAAGTGAACAAATGGCGAACAAGTCTTGACAAATGTATTAACATATCTTAAATATCCATCTTACTGCATCATTAGATAAAAACAAACTAAGGAAAATCTTTGCACATATATACGACCACTAAGCTAGCGTCCAATAAGGAAATATGTCTTAAAAAAAAAAAAAAAAAATCACCATACTACATGTGTCCATGATAATCAGACAATGGCAAATGTTTCCGTAGATGAAAACAGTCGACGTATGTCAGGAAGGGATTCAAAATTATACATCAAGATGATATTAATTACTTGTATAATAATGAAATTAAAACGCAAATTAAGACTTCCCTGCATAAAAAAAATGCTTCCTATTTTAAGGATTATACATTTTATATATCAACTGATAATTGCATTTGACAATATATTAGAAACTGGAATTCATTTTTACCAGAAATTTTATACGACATTTGGCGGTTTATTTTGGGGAAATACACCTGTCATGACCAACGACAGCGGAAGATAACCATAATTGATTTCCTCCTACAATATACATGATATGATATAGCATATGATATTGATTTCATGACACAAACTCAACTCTTAGGTTTTTCAGTGAGAAAAGCATACTTATATCGGTAATTTTATTTGAGAAATAGATACATGTAGATGGCAGACTAATCTTTTTGGTTTTTATTGATAAAACGTCCTTTATCACATTATCTAATTGCATGCTTATTACATTTTACGTGCGATTGTCGAAAGCTGAATTTTCATTTAGGCCACACGACTGCTGGTAGCAAACAAAATGAAATAGTTTATTATTTCAATAAATCAGATTTCTCTTGCATTAAAGTTACTTCGTATATATGAATTTCAATCTGAAATATAAATATTCGAAACACGAGAAATCAATAAGAGTTACTGCCCTTTTGTCATTAGATGAACATTTCATTAGCTCATCCAGTGAAACGAAAGTTTACTAGTTATTTTGGATTATAACATCTTTCCGTTATTTTTGCTTAAACATATGTGGGAATGAAATATACATCTACGCGATGATTATCAATTTCATGAACAGATGCATTATTTGGAATAGTATTGTGCATATGTACATTGTACCACAAGAAATTAACATTTGGATTTATATAGTTTCGCTAAAAAAAATTATTTTGCAGAATTTTACATAAAACCAAGTATATGTCGACAGCTGAGTCATTTTGCAGTATATACAGATTAATACATGGGCATTTCCATATTGGCCAATATGGAAATGCCCATGTATTAAACTATTTATTACATACTTCCGACATCTAGAAAAGAGACACCCATATTGGCCTGAGCCGAAGTCGAGGCCCATATTAGCCCGGGAACAGACACAGAATTCCCGATTAACGATAATGGTCCAATTCAAATAGTTTCTATTTCCCGATTTTTTTAAAAGTGGTAAATTGCTTTTTTACTTCCATGTACGCATATATATTTCTACAAATGTGGAGCGTTTTCCACAAGCAGAGAATGGTAAATGGAAATTGAATGTAGTTTCTCATAAAGATATTAAAGCAGAACGATCTTCATTTCAACGGGATTTAAAGACATTTTTAAAGTTTCCCTGTGTAAAAATAAAATGTTTCCTGCTTTAAATATATATTTCATTGATAATTGTGTTTTGATAAAAAATCAAAACCTTAATTTATGTCGGAAATTCTAAAGCAGAAGACAATTGCCTCTCTAGCACGGACGGAAGGACATAATAATATAAACACTATATTTTTTTTAAAGAAACTACATTCTTAATAAAATTCAAGCAAGTTCAAGGAAAAAGACTTATGTGAAAGTATGTTTTCCAAACATTAGAAGCTTGCCACCTTACTATTTCAAAAAATTAAGATTTTGGATTGTCATCTTATTAAATCGATGGCGAGAAAAAGTAAATTTTCAATGAGATGAGATGATGTCCGCTTTGTACTAGACCAACACATTTAGTTGGCTTTATATAGTGCTATCTCACTGAAACAACAGTCCACAATTTTGTAGTCTTGATTTGGCTCGATCATATTTGTCACCACATGGACATTTTAAGAATGTTCCTATAAATAGATAGTTGTTGCTAGATATATAAAATTATTAATAAGTTTGGTACAGTAATTTAGAGAAGAAAAGAAAGCGAATTAAAATGAATGCTGTACAAAACTTAAAATGCTTCCATGGATGTAATGTAACACATACAAAATAAAAAAAAAAGGTAAAAAGGGGAAGGTGGCGGGTGGGGGTGGGGGTGAGGGTGAGGGTGGGTGACAGTCCATCCCAATCTCCAATAATATATGTTCCTAATGACTAATCATGGTTATCAAATGAATCTGATCAAACAGGACGATTTAATGTACATATATTTGCATATTAGATTACTAGTAAATATATCAATGTACGTTTTTGACTTATTTCAGTCGAGGTGAAACGATTCACGCTCCACTGAGATTAATAATAGGTAAACATACAAATATGAGAATATACACACGATCAAATCACGGTATTATAACCCATGTACACAGAAAAGATTCACTAGCAACTGTTGACAACGTGAGAAAACACACGTGAAAGGCATTCATTCGGATTTAATCTCCAGATGGTATGTTTTTTTAAATTTTTGTTACACATTGCAAGTTGCTGAGTACTGGTGAATGTTCATATGGCTCAATCCCACAGAGCTGCTGAACGCGTATGGGTGGCGGATGGGAAATACTTATCGATGAAGAGGGGATTATCGGGTTTTAATATGGAAAACCTGACCGTGGACCATAGTGGGCAATATGCTTGGAGAGTACCGCACTCCTTGCACGCATAGTAGCCGCTACGAAGACAAGACTGTCACCCCAATCCAACTCTCTATACTCTTTCAATGGCAGTCAAAAGTCATTGACCCATCGCTTCTTCCGTTTCCATATAGTTTTTATATAATATTGAACTTGTTTTCGTCCTGAATATAGCTGAGATACTGCACTCGCTGGACGTTAAGCAATAATCAATCAATCAATAAATCAATCATTGTAAGTTGTGTTCTTTTATGTAAACAATAGACATATTGAATGCTAAAAATGAATTGCTTAGGCATGTAACAAACATCATGTTTGATATTTTGACGCATCGCTTCCTTAAGTTATAAAATTCATTCATACTAAGCTTGCTAACGTGACTTTAAGATGAAGAACAACAATAACACAAGAACTTTCTTTTACTTTGACATGTTACTAAAATGTAATATGGAATGTTCATTTGTATTGTATACATGTGACTTCTGACCATATTAGTTCGCACCCTGATGCCCATTTCCAGTGGTAATGTTTCCTGAACCCTAGTCATGACCGAGTATCCATTTCATCGGTCAGTTCGTAATAATAGCTGTCCAGACTCTTCGTCCCCACTAAGCCTGGTAGTCATAATATAGCTGAATTCTTGCTGAAAGTGAAGATAAACAACAACAATCCTTACCCTTGTATTGCACATGTAATTCTTTTTATTACATCTACCCACGGAAATACTCCCTCCCCATTTCTTTAGCTTTCTGTTTGCATATTTATTTTTAATCAAATTTCTATACTACTTCATCTCCATTTCGTTTATTTATCGTGTTCGTGTCCAGATTCCCCAGCTTTACAATCTTATAGTAACAACAGCTTGCATATGCCGGTCCTATATATAGCAAGCTGTTGTTATACCATAAGATTGTATGGATATATGGACACGAACAGGATAAATAAAGGAAAAAGAGAGATCTAATAATAAAGAATTTTTTATAGAAAATAAATATGTAAACAGAAAGTTAAAAAAGGTGATGTGATTCCGTGCCACGAGCGTCTCTGCATCTACAAATAAAACCAGGGCCCAATCACACTCTTTTCATAACATTTCCCCCACGTTAAGTAGTTTATCCGATTATTTGAGATATTATTATAGTCTTGAAGCGTCACTTACATCCAACTAAGATCAATACAATTCCTTTAGACTGTTAGCCAATCAAAACTCTATTTTCTGCAGACATTTATTGTTGGAAGGCACGTGATGGCCAATCAACATACTACTTTCCACAAAAAACGTCAAATAATACAATTAAGCAGAGTAAAATGCAGCCAATACTAAATGAATTCCCCAAAATATAGCGTCTCCTTTCAGTGGTTAGGTTTATGATTTTAACGCCACTTTCAACAATATTTCAGTTATATCGTGGCGGTTAGTTTTATTGGTGGAGGAAACTGGAGTACCGGGAGAAAACCACCTCCTTTCAGAAAGTCTCTGATATACATAGATTTAAGTCAAACTTGAATACGATTGTGAGCACAAGTCAACGGACATTGTTTGATGAAAATAAAATGGGAATTTCTCACAGTCATGATCAAATACCTTAACCAGCAGTCGAAGCATTATAAGTAAAATTGACCCTTTCCCATCGGTCATCTCCTTGGTTATCTTTATCGTTGATACTAAAAGAATTCGTATGGATTTAAATATTTGGTCAAAATAAGTTTAAAATGAAGTCTCTTTTTAAAGCGTACTATGTGTTACTTTTTCTCAAAGTAAATAAATAAATTAATGTTTTATTAATAATTTCTCGAAGCTTTCATAATAAAAGTTTTATAGAACGGTATAATAAAAGGAGTACAAATATGATAATCTATGCTATTTTATATAATATTCATTTACAGTTCATTTGACTGAATGCATTCATTCAATTTGGTTTTAAAACTCACTCATATTCATTTCTCTAAAATTATATTAAAAAAAAACCGAAAGAATAGATACGTAATTTCCAAGAATCGAACCGGGACATTTGATAAAGTATTCGGAGCAAAAATGCTATGGGAATCCCAAATGTGGATTATGAGACATAAACAATATCTATGTCAACAAACCTGCAATGTGTAACAACCCACGTGTACTTGTTGGAAATCTCGCGTTCACAATGTACTTACACAAGATGGGTGCAAATATGTCGGGGGTAAGGCACACTTGCCAGACAAAAAACGGTGATTAGTGTCTACGGTATTAAAATTTAACGTGACAACGTGCATTTCATGTCGATATGTATTTTATATACTTAGTATGTATCTATTTTTTCACTTTTTGTGTTAAGTCAATTAATTTCATTCGTTTTTACAAATAGAAAAATAAACGAAATATTCGTTCGTTTGACGACCACTAGTATCATAATTATCAGAAAAATATTTTAAGTTGAACAGTGCATGCCATTACTACTTATATATTAATATGTGGTTCTTCCCATGAGTAAATGAGTGAGTTGTTGTTTTACTATATCAACATGCTACATTGGATTTCCATAGTGCTACATGTAGCTCACTGAAACAACATCCCACAGATAGACATGTCTCTCCACTCCAACACATTATCCTGACTCCCAGCGATAGACATGTCTCTCCACTCGAACACATTATCCTGACTCCCAGCCAACATGTCTCACTCTCAATACGATGCAAAATATCAGATTTATAGTGTTTGGTTTGGACCTATCGGTGGTGGAACTAACTATCTACCGAACTCGAGACGAGCACAATCCATTTGAAAATGTACCAAATCCCTATGTATACTATTAATAGCATCTATATAGGTTTGTGAAATTTTCTTACGCTGTTTGGTACCGGCCACTGTGGCTTTCAACACCATTTTCATATATCATGGTGGTCAAGAAACCACACAACTTTCACTGGCAAACATATTTAGTACATATAATTTGCATCAAGTACACCTCATCATAAACGAGAAATGAGCTCACAACTTAGTCGTGGCCAATCTGATTAAAATAACCACATGTCTCCGCGTAGATCTGAAGTGAGTAACCTCGTTACATGTAAGTGACCCTATGTTACCGTCCAATAAAAATGGCGGTTATGGGACTATGGAAGCGTTAAAAACTAAGAGTAAAGGCATACAGGCTGTCAGAATTGATTTTTTTTTGTTTATATTAAAAGTTACCAATATTCGATGTTTTATACTAATAAAATGTTCTGAACAAGAAGCCAGGTTTAAAAAATATGCTATAATGTCGTAATTAGTTAAAAGAATTCGAATGTCTGTCGGTGGAAACGCCATTAACACACCTAATTACAAGTCGGTTTCTTTTCCGAAGTTTGCCGAATACTAATAACTTCTGTATGTTGCATGTAAATTCGTTAGAATTAATATGATTTAAGAAATATATCTATGAAATTAAATTCCCTGGGTAATCAGTTAATATTATATAATGGTATTTAGTAAGAGTGACACTTAAAATCGGAAATGCGTGATGAAATCAATAAAAACAAACCCAAACTCTGCAAAGGGGCCCGATAAAGGGAATATTGTAAACAAATTGTATTGCATATTATTGACAACACTTGAGTTTCTTGATTATATTTTTTTCGAAAAAAACAGACATGAAGTTCATTATTTTAGTCTCTAATTTAAAAGAGATATCACCTAGCGTTTTCTCTTGAAAAAAAAGAATATATAAAAAACTACGATGCAATTCTACTGTCAAAATACGATTCGGCCGAAAAAAGATACTAAATTATGCTTACGTGTTGAAAAATGGAGTAGGTCAGTATAGCATCTTTTTTTTTTTTTTTTTTACACAAAGCTTGCTGAATCCTCCTTTTTGTGTCGTTTTCGTGTAGAATCCGTCAATATTTTTGCTTGTCCCATGTGCTTTTTCTTCAACAAACAATTTCGCACATGCGCAAACGCTTTACCGAATGAGTTCACTGTGTAGGTCGTATGAATGTATGAATATTGTGCGGGTAAACATTGGAGTCTTGACTGGATGGAAGAAAATCAAACAGCGACGTATTTCCTTCTTTCTAGGCTATTTACGTATGATATTGTGAAAATTTTCAACTGCAATTAGTATAAAACATCGAATATTGGCAACTTTTAATAAAAAAAAATTCAATTCTGACAGCCCGTATGCCTTTAAACTGCTTTGTTTTCTACTTGCAATTCGATTGGTAAAAAAGAATTATGAGCCTTATCTATAATATCATTAAAGATTAAATAGTCATGACATAGGGTCCCTCGCATGTGACTGGTTATTAGGTTTCTTCTGATCTCCCACGCAGTCACTCCGCGACATATCAGTAAAGGGGAGCAAGTAAGCGATGTAATTTTAATCAAACTGACCGATGGCGAGCAATGATAACACAGATCAATCCAACTACCAAATTATTTCAACTCTTTATTATTAGATACAAATGGTTAGTTTTACCTTAATTAAAATATATAATTTCTTATTGCGCAAAATATAGTACCTCTTGTTATTGCTCGATTAATACAATTTATTTTTTTGTAGGCTGATTCACTGACAGAAGAACAAATATCAGGTATGATCTTAGGCGTGTTCGCATTTCTACAACATGTTATTTTCACATAGAACTAGGTATTTTGTATTTCTTAAACCAGTGTACGTAATAATTTCTTTAATATGTAAGCGACATGGGTAATAAATTTGTAATTGGTCTCAAATTTATCATTCGGTATAGGATTTAATATAATGAAAGTTAAATAATGCAAACATTTGGCAAGTATATTGTGTTTATTGCAGTAACAAGAATAAATCATAAAAAATGACGATTTTATTTTGCGCAAGACTAAATAAAAATAAAGATATATAATGATATATGTTCGATCTCAAGTCAGGTCTAAACAAATACATCAAATTGGTATTTGTTGCTTCTCCGCTAATCACGCAGCACTTTAGAAATAAAAATAAAGACAGGTTGGCTCGATATCAGGATCATGTGTCTTAGTAGAGTGGTCTATCTGTCTGTTTACTGTTTCTGTGTGCTAGCACTATGCAACCCAATTCAGCACGTGTGTACAAAATAGATATAATAATCATCTGGCCATTCTATAGCTGACAAATCGATCACTTGGCAACTGTAGTAGCAGTACCTGATTTACCTATAGATTTGGCAGAACCTCAACATTTAGGGGGCCTCCAGTCAAGACATATTATATTTTTGAGACTGTCATTGGACTTTCATATATAAGTTGTCATAACGTACTGTACTCTCTAAGCAACCATTCGGTAATTTTCTTTGCACAGTTGCACTCCATTTCAGAAAATAGTAGAATGTCAAACACCCGTCATCATCTTCGCCTTTTATCAAATTGATTAAACACTCTTCCATCTTCCTCCAGTTGTGGAAGTGGGCGATTGGGAGGGGCCTAACGAAATAGCATAGGGTCTCTCTTCATCTATATATCCGGCGCTGTGTAGAAGTGATATACATTCATTGCATTGGTAGTGATGATTTACTTAAAATAATTAAATTTTCATTTATCAGAATTTAAAGAGGCTTTCAGTTTATTTGACAAAGATGGCGACGGCACTATTACAACGAAGGAACTGGGAACTGTGATGAGATCTTTAGGACAGAATCCAACAGAGGCAGAACTTCAGGATATGATCAACGAGGTAGATGCTGATGGCAAGTTTGTTTTAATAGAACTTATCAAACTTCGCGCTTTGGATATACTTGAAACATCTTTCAAAAACCAGACGGTACATGTAAACGATATACTGTCACACAATGTTTCTAGCTTTTTCGTTTTAGATACTGGTATAATATTGGTTGTGACATGTACATTTAGTAAGAAAGGATATAAATGAACATAAGAGACTCTCCAACATTACACTTAGATAAAATTAAATTGAAGGAACAGCGCTTTTATTGCTGTTTTACAGTTTACAGTTATAGTAGGGTCTTCAACAATGAGAATAACCCGTGCCCTAAATTGAGTGTGAAACGGCCCCTAGCCTGTATGAACATGATGTTACGCTTGAAAACTATGGCTGTACTTTCAGTCTGCGTATCGATTTAATACAACGGCAACATGTTTTTTTAAATTTATTTTGGGAATGTAGGGTGAATACTATTCAAGCTAAAGTTTCCGCCAATTCATTATTTTGCTTTGGTTTCTCTGGTAATAAAATAATATTATATAATTATTGAATTTCAATGAGGTCTACTCATGACTATGCGGACCTGGTCAATGATTGATTGACCGAGGCCAACGGCCGAGGTTAATCAATCATTGACCAGGTCCGAATAGTCATGAGTAGACTGAAATTAAAAGTAAATAACGGCTTTATTAAATAATAAGGAATTTTTCAAACTTTTCAACAGTATATTCAACAAAATAGGCTACAATTGTTTTATCATTTTTCAAGATTATTTAGATATTAAAGTTTTGAAATATGATGAAAATTTTTATGATTTTTTTTGAAATTTTGTAACTTTTTGAAAATTTTGAACTTTAAAAAAAAAAAAAAAAATTTTATAATTTTGAAATTTTTGAACTTTTGTAAAATTTTGTAAAATTATGAAATTCTTGAAAATTTTGACCATTTTTGCAATTTGATTGGCCGACTGGAAATGAAATCTCGTCTCTGGTTGGACAACGTTGAAACACCGAATAGACAATAGACAAAAATAGACACAAGCCCGAATATACCTCACACGAGGTGTACTCACTGCACGCGAGGTATACTCACTCTGAGGTAGAGTTGAGAAAATGCTGTTTAGGCCAATCAGCGAAAAGCAAAATTCCTTATCATTTAATAAATATATTTATTACATACTTAGTTCAAATAAAGGCGTTTTTGTATGACCAATATGATCGGAAGTAAACTGTCCATATTTTCACACCCCGGGAAAATAACCGGTTATTGGATTGCTACAAGATCATTTCCATATCGAGGCCCATATTGGCCCGGGCCAATATGAGCCTCGACTTCGTCTCAGGCCAATATGGGTGTCTCTTTTCTAGATGTCGGAAGTATGTAATAAATAGTTTAATACATGGGCATTTCCATATTGGCCTGGTTATCATCCTTCGACCCATATTGGCCCTCGACTGCGTCGTGGGCCAATATACGGGTCACGGGATGGTAACCAGGCCAATATGGAAATGCCCATGTATTAATCTGTAAATATTTACCGGTATGTCTTAGAGGTATAACTGAACTGAAGAATAATGAAATAACGTTTTCGTTGCGTATGCAGCAATCACTCTTAAGGGGTGGCCCCTGTTTGTGCGAGATAATAGGGTATGGTTGGATAGGGTTACGATGTTTAACGCCACTTTCAACAATATTTCAGTTATATCGTGGCAGTCAGTTTTGTTGATGGAGGAAACCGGAGTACTCGGAGAAAACAACAGACCTGACGCAAATTAAGTCACTAACAAACTTTATTACATAATTTTGTATTAACTACATCGCCACTGAGCGAAATTCGAACTCACAACGTTAGTGGTGATAGGCATTGATTGCATATATAGGTAGTCATAGATCCAACTACGATACGATTACGGCCACGACGGCCCCTGTGAGATAATAAACGCATGTAGCTCTCAATAAAACATAAATGAAACGTGTTGGTTCTTACGCGTAAAACGAAATGTGTATCATGTTCTGATACCACATAAATACGACTCAATTGATGTTCGATATCTCTATGTGGCACTTATTTTCATATCTGAATATTATCTGTTCCTTTAATATAGGTAACGGAACACTTGATTTCCCCGAATTTCTCACCATGATGGCTAGAAAGATGAAAGATACCGACACCGATGAAGACCTTAAAGAGGCATTCAGAGTGTTCGATAAAGACGGAAATGGGTTTATTAGTGCAGCTGAACTGAGACACGTGATGACAAATCTCGGAGAGAAGTTAACGGACGAAGAAGTTGACGAGATGATACGGGAAGCAGACATTGACGGTGATGGTCAGATAAACTATGAGGGTGAGTACTGGTCAGAAAAGATTACATATGTTAATTTGCTGGTTTATGGTTGATGGTGCTTAACGCCACTTTCAACAATATTTCAGCTATATGTTAGTGGCGGTAAATTTTATTGGTATTTTAATGTGAGATAAATAAAAAATAAATTGTTTGCAAAACATACTAGATAACAACTTTAGGAAATATTAAAAAAATTGTGTCCAAATTTTCAAAGTAAAGAAAATTAACAATTCGGGACACAATCATGTAAATATATATTTAAATAAAATATATCCTACAGTCTCAACATCTGTTGATATAGATGCCATTCGTCCAACAACAAAGACATCTCCAGAGCACAAAATTACAACATCTTCAAAGCACCAAAATACTTAAATATTCAACAGAATACTTAATATCGGATTTATGTGTGAAATTAGGAAGGTCACTGACTATGCAAAATATCTACATCTACTCTTGAAATTAAACAAGCCTTCTTATCCGCGGAAATTACAAGGAAGTATATATAAATGATACAAAACCAACTTTTTTTTGTCTTTTCAGAGTTTGTGAAAATGATGCTGTCAAAGTGATATTTATTAACAGATTTATACATTTATATATTTTTAAAATAAATAAAATTTACGTGTCCTTGTGTGAAACTTCCACATTTACTCTATATAAATGATACAAAAATAATCATAAATTCTTATTTTGTCCATCGTTACCATAAATAGCTCAGAAATGTAACTCATTCAACTCTTAGAGATAATAATAAGACAAATTGCTTATACAGAGAAATATATGGCATATTTGATTGAAATCAATGATATTCGATACAATTGTTTTGCCCTTAATTGGAAATAAAGATAGTTGTATTGTATTGTAGTGTAGTGTAGTGTAGTGTATTGTAGTGTATTGTATTGTATTGTATTGTATTGTATTGATATAGCTGGCAACTTGGAGTTAAACAACAATCACTCACTCAAAGTGAACAAATGGCGAACAAGTCTTGACAAATGTATTAACATATCTTAAATATCCATCCTACAGCATCATTAGATAAAAACAAACTAAGGAAAATCTTTGCACATATATACGACCACTAAGCTAGCGTCCAATAAGGAAATATGTCTCAAAATCAAAAAATCAAAATCACCATACTACACGTGTCCATGATAATCAGACAATGGCAAATGTTTCCGTAGATGAAGACAGTCGACGTATGTCAAAATTATACATCAAGATGATATTAATTACTTGTATAATAATGGAATTAAAACGCAAATTAAGACTTCCCTGCATACAAAAAATGCTTCCTATTTTAAGGATTATACATTTTATATATCAACTGATAATTGCATTTGACAATATATTAGAAACTGGAATTCATTTTTACCAGAAATTTTATACGACATTTGGCGGTTTATTTTGGGGAAATACACCTGTCATGACCAACGACAGCGGAAGATAACCATAATTGATTTCCTCCTACAATATACATGATATGATATAGCATATGATATTGATTTCATGACACAAACTCAACTCTTAGGTTTTTCAGTGAGAAAAGCATACTTATATCGGTAATTTTATTTGAGAAATAGATACATGTAGATGGCAGACTAATCTTTTTGGTTTTTATTGATAAAACGTCCTTTATCACATTATCTAATTGCATGCTTATTACATTTTACGTGCGATTGTCGAAAGCTGAATTTTCATTTAGGCCACACGACTGCTGGTAGCAAACAAAATAAAATAGTTTATTATTTCAATAAATCAGATTTCTCTTGCATTAAAGTTACTTCGTATATATGAATTTCAATCTGAAATATAAATATTCGAAACACGAGAAATCAATAAGAGTTACTGCCCTTTTGTCATTAGATGAACATTTCATTAGCTCATCCAGTGAAACGAAAGTTTACTAGTTATTTTGGATTATAACATCTTTCCGTTATTTTTGCTTAAACATATGTGGGAATGAAATATACATCTACGCGATGATTATCAATTTCATGAACAGATGCATTATTTGGAATAGTATTGTGCATATGTACATTGTACCACAAGAAATTAACATTTGGATTTATATAGTTTCGCTAAAAAAAATTATTTTGCAGAATTTTACATAAAACCAAGTATATGTCGACAGCTGAGTCATTTTGCAGTATATACAGATTAATACATGGGCATTTCCATATTGGCCAATATGGAAATGCCCATGTATTAAACTATTTATTACATACTTCCGACATCTAGAAAAGAGACACCCATATTGGCCTGAGCCGAAGTCGAGGCCCATATTAGCCCGGGAACAGACACAGAATTCCCGATTAACGATAATGGTCCAATTCAAATAGTTTCTATTTCCCGATTTTTTTAAAAGTGGTAAATTGCTTTTTTACTTCCATGTACGCATATATATTTCTACAAATGTGGAGCGTTTTCCACAAGCAGAGAATGGTAAATGGAAATTGAATGTAGTTTCTCATAAAGATATTAAAGCAGAACGATCTTCATTTCAACGGGATTTAAAGACATTTTTAAAGTTTCCCTGTGTAAAAATAAAATGTTTCCTGCTTTAAATATATATTTCATTGATAATTGTGTTTTGATAAAAAATCAAAACCTTAATTTATGTCGGAAATTCTAAAGCAGAAGACAATTGCCTCTCTAGCACGGACGGAAGGACATAATAATATAAACACTATATTTTTTTTAAAGAAACTACATTCTTAATAAAATTCAAGCAAGTTCAAGGAAAAAGACTTATGTGAAAGTATGTTTTCCAAACATTAGAAGCTTGCCACCTTACTATTTCAAAAAATTAAGATTTTGGATTGTCATCTTATTAAATCGATGGCGAGAAAAAGTAAATTTTCAATGAGATGAGATGATGTCCGCTTTGTACTAGACCAACACATTTAGTTGGCTTTATATAGTGCTATCTCACTGAAACAACAGTCCACAATTTTGTAGTCTTGATTTGGCTCGATCATATTTGTCACCACATGGACATTTTAAGAATGTTCCTATAAATAGATAGTTGTTGCTAGATATATAAAATTATTAATAAGTTTGGTACAGTAATTTAGAGAAGAAAAGAAAGCGAATTAAAATGAATGCTGTACAAAACTTAAAATGCTTCCATGGATGTAATGTAACACATACAAAATAAAAAAAAAAGGTAAAAAGGGGAAGGTGGCGGGTGGGGGTGGGGGTGAGGGTGAGGGTGGGTGACAGTCCATCCCAATCTCCAATAATATATGTTCCTAATGACTAATCATGGTTATCAAATGAATCTGATCAAACAGGACGATTTAATGTACATATATTTGCATATTAGATTACTAGTAAATATATCAATGTACGTTTTTGACTTATTTCAGTCGAGGTGAAACGATTCACGCTCCACTGAGATTAATAATAGGTAAACATACAAATATGAGAATATACACACGATCAAATCACGGTATTATAACCCATGTACACAGAAAAGATTCACTAGCAACTGTTGACAACGTGAGAAAACACACGTGAAAGGCATTCATTCGGATTTAATCTCCAGATGGTATGTTTTTTTAAATTTTTGTTACACATTGCAAGTTGCTGAGTACTGGTGAATGTTCATATGGCTCAATCCCACAGAGCTGCTGAACGCGTATGGGTGGCGGATGGGAAATACTTATCGATGAAGAGGGGATTATCGGGTTTTAATATGGAAAACCTGACCGTGGACCATAGTGGGCAATATGCTTGGAGAGTACCGCACTCCTTGCACGCATAGTAGCCGCTACGAAGACAAGACTGTCACCCCAATCCAACTCTCTATACTCTTTCAATGGCAGTCAAAAGTCATTGACCCATCGCTTCTTCCGTTTCCATATAGTTTTTATATAATATTGAACTTGTTTTCGTCCTGAATATAGCTGAGATACTGCACTCGCTGGACGTTAAGCAATAATCAATCAATCAATAAATCAATCATTGTAAGTTGTGTTCTTTTATGTAAACAATAGACATATTGAATGCTAAAAATGAATTGCTTAGGCATGTAACAAACATCATGTTTGATATTTTGACGCATCGCTTCCTTAAGTTATAAAATTCATTCATACTAAGCTTGCTAACGTGACTTTAAGATGAAGAACAACAATAACACAAGAACTTTCTTTTACTTTGACATGTTACTAAAATGTAATATGGAATGTTCATTTGTATTGTATACATGTGACTTCTGACCATATTAGTTCGCACCCTGATGCCCATTTCCAGTGGTAATGTTTCCTGAACCCTAGTCATGACCGAGTATCCATTTCATCGGTCAGTTCGTAATAATAGCTGTCCAGACTCTTCGTCCCCACTAAGCCTGGTAGTCATAATATAGCTGAATTCTTGCTGAAAGTGAAGATAAACAACAACAATCCTTACCCTTGTATTGCACATGTAATTCATTTTATTACATCTACCCACGGAAATACTCCCTCCCCATTTCTTTAGCTTTCTGTTTGCATATTTATTTTTAATCAAATTTCTATACTACTTCATCTCCTTTTCGTTTATTTATCGTGTTCGTGTCCAGATTCCCCAGATCTACAATCTTATAGTAACAACAGCTTGCATATGCCGGTCCTATATATAGCAAGCTGTTGTTATACCATAAGATTGTATGGATATATGGACACGAACAGGATAAATAAAGGAAAAAGAGAGATCTAATAATAAAGAATTTTTTATAGAAAATAAATATGTAAACAGAAAGTTAAAAAAGGGGATGTGATTCCGTGCCACGAGCGTCTCTGCATCTACAAATAAAACCAGGGCCCAATCACACTCAGGAATAGCCCCTCTTTTCATAACATTTCCCCCACGTTAAGTAGTTTATCCGATTATTTGAGGTATTATTATAGTCTTGAAGCGTCACTTACATCCAACTAAGATCAATACAATTCCTTTAGACTGTTAGCCAATCAAAACTCTATTTTCTGCAGACATTTATTGTTGGAAGGCACGTGATGGCCAATCAACATACTACTTTCCACAAAAAACGTCAAATAATACAATTAAGCAGAGTAAAATGCAGCCAATACTAAATGAATTCCCCAAAATATAGCGTCTCCTTTCAGTGGTTATGGATATGGTGTTAATGCCACGTTCAACAATATTTCAGTTATATCGTGGCGGTCAGTTTTATTGGTGGAGGAAACCGGAGTACACGGAGAAAATGACCTCCTTTCAGAAAGTCTCTGATATACGTAGATTTAAGTCAAACTTGAATACGATTGTGAGCACAAGTCAACGGACATTGTTTGATGAAAATAAAATGGGAATTCCTCACATTCATGATCAAATACCTTAACCAGCAGTCGAAGCATTTTAAGTAAATTTGACCCTTTCCCATCGGTCATCTCCTTGGTTATCTTTATCGTTGATACTAAAAGAATTCGCATGGATTTAAATATTTGGTCAAAATAAGTTTAAAATGAAGTCTCTTTTTAAAGCGTACTATGTGTTACTTTTTCTCAAAGTAAATAAATAAATTAATGTTTTATTAATAATTTCTCGAAGCTTTCATAATAAAAGTTTTATAGAACGGTATAATAAAAGGAGTACAAATATGATAATCTATGCTATTTTATATAATATTCATTTACAGTTCATTTGACTGAATGCATTCATTCAATTTGGTTTTAAAACTCACTCATATTCATTTCTCTAAAATTATATTAAAAAAAACGAAAGAATAGATACGTAATTTCCAAGAATCGAACCGGGACATTTGATAAAGTATTCGGAGCAAAAATGCTATGGGAATCCCAAATGTGGATTATGAGACATAAACAATATCTATGTCAACAAACCTGCAATGTGTAACAACCCACGTGTACTTGTTGGAAATCTCGCGTTCACAATGTACTTACACAAGATGGGTGCAAATATGTCGGGGCTAAGGCACACTTGCCAGACAAAAAACGGTGATTAGTGTCTACGGTATTAAAATTTAACGTGACAACGTGCATTTCATGTCGATATGTATTTTATATACTTAGTATGTATCTATTTTTTCACTTTTTGTGTTAAGTCAATTAATTTCATTCGTTTTTACAAATAGAAAAATAAACGAAATATTCGTTCGTTTGACGACCACTAGTATCATAATTATCAGAAAGATATTTTAAGTTGAACAGTGCATGCCATTACTACTTATATATTAATATGTGGTTCTTCCCATGAGTAAATGAGTGAGTTGTTGTTTTACTATATCAACATGCTACATTGGATTTCCATAGTGCTACATGTAGCTCACTGAAACAACATCCCACAGATAGACATGTCTCTCCACTCCAACACATTATCCTGACTCCCAGCGATAGACATGTCTCTCCACTCGAACACATTATCCTGACTCCCAGCCAACATGTCTCACTCTCAATACGATGCAAAATATCAGATTTATAGTGTTTGGTTTGGACCTATCGGTGGTGGAACTAACTATCTACCGAACTCGAGACGAGCACAATCCATTTGAAAATGTACCAAATCCCTATGTATACTATTAATAGCATCTACATAGGTTTGTGAAATTTTCTTACGCTGTTTGGTACCGGCCACTGTGGCTTTCAACACCATTTTCATATATCATGGTGGTCAAGAAACCACACAACTTTCACTGGCAAGCATATTTAGTACATATAATTTGCATCAAGTACACCTCATCATAAACGAGAAATGAGCTCACAACTTAGTCGTGGCCAATCTGATTAAAATAACCACATGTCTCCGCGTAGATCTGAAGTGAGTAACCTCGTTACATGTAAGTGACCCTATGTTACCGTCCAATAAAAATGGCGGTTATGGGACTATGGAAGCGTTAAAAACTAAGAGTAAAGGCATACAGGCTGTCAGAATTGATTTTTTTTTGTTTATATTAAAAGTTACCAATATTCGATGTTTTATACTAATAAAATGTTCTGAACAAGAAGCCAGGTTTAAAAAATATGCTATAATGTCGTAATTAGTTAAAAGAATTCGAATGTCTGTCGGTGGAAACGCCATTAACACACCTAATTACAAGTCGGTTTCTTTTCCGAAGTTTGCCGAATACTAATAACTGCTATAAATAACCAGGAAGCATGTTCTTCTGTATGTTGCATGTAAATTCGTTAGAATTAATATGATTTAAGAAATATATCTATGAAATTAAATTCCCTGGGTAATCAGTTAATATTATATAATGGTATTTAGTAAGAGTGACACTTAAAATCGGAAATGCGTGATGAAATCAATAAAAACAAACCCAAACTCTGCAAAGGGGCCCGATAAAGGGAAAATTGTAAACAAATTGTATTGCATATTATTGACAACACTTGAGTTTCTTGATTATATTTTTTTCGAAAAAAACAGACATGAAGTTCATTATTTTAGTCTCTAATTTAAAAGAGATATCACCTAGCGTTTTCTCTTGAAAAAAAAAGAATATATAAAAAACTACGATGCAATTCTACTGTCAAAATACGATTCGGCCGAAAAAAGATACTAAATTATGCTTACGTGTTGAAAAATGGAGTAGGTCAGTATAGCATCTTTTTTTTTTTTTTTTTACACAAAGCTTGCTGAATCCTCCTTTTTGTGTCGTTTTCGTGTAGAATCCGTCAATATTTTTGCTTGTCCCATGTGCTTTTTCTTCAACAAACAATTTCGCACATGCGCAAACGCTTTACCGAATGAGTTCACTGTGTAGGTCGTATGAATGTATGAATATTGTGCGGGTAAACATTGGAGTCTTGACTGGATGGAAGAAAATCAAACAGCGACGTATTTCCTTCTTTCTAGGCTATTTACGTATGATATTGTGAAAATTTTCAACTGCAATTAGTATAAAACATCGAATATTGGCAACTTTTAATAAAAAAAAATTCAATTCTGACAGCCCGTATGCCTTTAAACTGCTTTGTTTTCTACTTGCAATTCGATTGGTAAAAAAGAATTATGAGCCTTATCTATAATATCATTAAAGATTAAATAGTCATGACATAGGGTCCCTCGCATGTGACTGGTTATTAGGTTTCTTCTGATCTCCCACGCAGTCACTCCGCGACATATCAGTAAAGGGGAGCAAGTAAGCGATGTAATTTTAATCAAACTGACCGATGGCGAGCAATGATAACACAGATCAATCCAACTACCAAATTATTTCAACTCTTTATTATTAAATACAAATGGTTAGTTTTACCTTAATTAAAATATATAATTTCTTATTGCGCAAAATATAGTACCTCTTGTTATTGCTCGATTAATACAATTTATTTTTTTGTAGGCTGATTCACTGACAGAAGAACAAATATCAGGTATGATCTTAGGCGTGTTCGCATTTCTACAACATGTTATTTTCACATAGAACTAGGTATTTTGTATTTCTTAAACCAGTGTACGTAATAATTTCTTTAATATGTAAGCGACATGGGTAATACATTTGTAATTGGTCTCAAATTTATCATTCGGTATAGGATTTAATATAATGAAAGTTAAATAATGCAAACATTTGGCAAGTATATTGTGTTTATTGCAGTAACAAGAATAAATCATAAAAAATGACGATTTTATTTTGCGCAAGACTAAATAAAAATAAAGATATATAATGATATATGTTCGATCTCAAGTCAGGTCTAAACAAATACATCAAATTGGTATTTGTTGCTTCTCCGCTAATCACGCAGCACTTTAGAAATAAAAATAAAGACAGGTTGGCTCGATATCAGGATCATGTGTCTTAGTAGAGTGGTCTATCTGTCTGTTTACTGTTTCTGTGTGCTAGCACTATGCAACCCAATTCAGCACGTGTGTACAAAATAGATATAATAATCATCTGGCCATTCTATAGCTGACAAATCGATCACTTGGCAACTGTAGTAGCAGTACCTGATTTACCTATAGATTTGGCAGAACCTCAACATTTAGGGGGCCTCCAGTCAAGGCATATTATATTTTTGAGACTGTCATTGGACTTTCATATATAAGTTGTCATAACGTACTGTACTCTCTAAGCAACCATTCGGTAATTTTCTTTGCACAGTTGCACTCCATTTCAGAAAATAGTAGAATGTCAAACACCCGTCATCATCTTCGCCTTTTATCAAATTGATTAAACACTCTTCCATCTTCCTCCAGTTGTGGAAGTGGGCGATTGGGAGGGGCCTAACGAAATAGCATAGGGTCTCTCTTCATCTATATATCCGGCGCTGTGTAGAAGTGATATACATTCATTGCATTGGTAGTGATGATTTACTTAAAATAATTAAATTTTCATTTATCAGAATTTAAAGAGGCTTTCAGTTTATTTGACAAAGATGGCGACGGCACTATTACAACAAAGGAACTGGGAACTGTGATGAGATCTTTAGGACAGAATCCAACAGAGGCAGAACTTCAGGATATGATCAACGAGGTAGATGCTGATGGCAAGTTTGTTTTAATAGAACTTATCAAACTTCGCGCTTTGGATATACTTGAAACATCTTTCAAAAACCAGACGGTACATGTAAACGATATACTGTCACACAATGTTTCTAGCTTTTTCGTTTTAGATACTGGTATACTATTGGTTGTGACATGTACATTTAGTAAGAAAGGATATAAATGAACATAAGAGACTCTCCAACATTACACTTAGATAAAATTAAATTGAAGGAACAGCGCTTTTATTGCTGTTTTACAGTTTACAGTTATAGTAGGGTCTTCAACAATGAGAATAACCCGTGCCCTAAATTGAGTGTGAAACGGCCCCTAGCCTGTATGAACATGATGTTACGCTTGAAAACTATGGCTGTACTTTCAGTCTGCGTATCGATTTAATACAACGGCAACATGTTTTTTTTTATTTATTTTGGGAATGTAGGGTGAATACTATTCAAGCTAAAGTTTCCGCCAATTCATTATTTTGCTTTGGTTTCACTGGTAATAAAATAATATTATACAATTATTGAATTTCAATGAGGTCTACTCATGACTATGCGGACCTGGTCAATGATTGATTGACCGAGACCAACGGCCGAGGTTAATCAATTATTGACCAGGTCCGAATAGTCATGAGTAGACTGAAATTAAAAGTAAATAACGGCTTTATTAAATAATAAGGAATTTTTCAAACTTTTCAACAGTATATTCAACAAAATAGGCTACAATTGTTCTATCATTTTTCAAGATTATTTAGATATTAAAGTTTTGAAATATGATGAAAATTTTTATGATTTTTTTTGAAATTTTGAACCTTAAAAAAAAAAAAAAATAATTTTATAATTTTGAAATTTTTGAACTTTTGTAAAATTTTGTAAAATTATGAAATTCTTGAAAATTTTGACAATTTTTGCAATTTGATTGGCCGACTGGAAATGAAATCTCGTCTCTGGTTGGACAACGTTGAAACACCGAATAGACAATAGACAAAAATAGACACAAGCCCGAATATACCTCACACGAGGTGTACTCACTGCACGCGAGGTATACTCACTCTGAGGTAGAGTTGAGAAAATGCTGTTTAGGCCAATCAGCGAAAAGCAAAATTCCTTATCATTTAATAAATATATTTATTACATACTTAGTTCAAATAAAGGCGTTTTTGTATGACCAATATGATCGGAAGTAAACTGTCCATATTTTCACACCCCGGGAAAATAACCGGTTATTGGATTGCTACAAGATCATTTCCATATCGAGGCCCATATTGGCCCGGGCCAATATGAGCCTCGACTTCGTCTCAGGCCAATATGGGTGTCTCTTTTCTAGATGTCGGAAGTATGTAATAAATAGTTTAATACATGGGCATTTCCATATTGGCCTGGTTATCATCCTTCGACCCATATTGGCCCTCGACTGCGTCTTGGGCCAATATGCGGGTCACGGGATGGTAACCAGGCCAATATGGAAATGCCCATGTATTAATCTGTAAATATTTACCGGTATGTCTTAGAGGTATAACTGAACTGAAGAATAATGAAATAACGTTTTCGTTGCGTATGCAGCAATCACTCTTAAGGGGTGGCCCCTGTTTGTGCGAGATAATAGGGTATGGTTGGATAGGGTTACGATGTTTAACGCCACTTTCAACAATATTTCAGTTATATCGTGGCAGTCAGTTTTGTTGATGGAGGAAACCGGAGTACTCGGAGAAAACAACAGACCTGACGCAAATTAAGTCACTAACAAACTTTATTACATAATTTTGTATTAACTACACCGCCACTGAGCGAAATTCGAACTCACAACGTTAGTGGTGATAGGCATTGATTGCATATATAGGTAGTCATAGATCCAACTACGATACGATTACGGCCACGACGGCCCCTGTGAGATAATAAACGCATGTAGCTCTCAATAAAACATAAATGAAACGTGTTGGTTCTTACGCGTAAAACGAAATGTGTATCATGTTCTGATACCACATAAATACGACTCAATTGATGTTCGATATCTCTATGTGGTACTTATTTTCATATCTGAATATTATCTGTTCCTTTAATATAGGTAACGGAACACTTGATTTCCCCGAATTTCTCACCATGATGGCTAGAAAGATGAAAGATACCGACACCGATGAAGACCTTAAAGAGGCATTCAGAGTGTTCGATAAAGACGGAAATGGGTTTATTAGTGCAGCTGAACTGAGACACGTGATGACAAATCTCGGAGAGAAGTTAACGGACGAAGAAGTTGATGAGATGATACGGGAAGCAGACGTTGACGGTGATGGTCAGATAAACTATGAGGGTGAGTACTGGTCAGAAAAGATTACATATGTTAATTTGCTGGTTTATGGTTGATGGTGCTTAACGCCACTTTCAACAATATTTCAGCTATATGTTAGTGGCGGTAAATTTTATTGGTATTTTAATGTGAGATAAATAAAAAATAAATTGCTTGCAAAACATACTAGATAACAACTTTAGGAAACATTAAAAAAATTGTGTCCAAATTTTCAAAGTAAAGAAAATTAACAATACGGGACACAATCATGTAAATATATATTTAAATAAAATATATCCTACAGTCTCAACATCTGTTGATATAGATGCCATTCGTCCAACAACAAAGACATCTCCAGAGCACAAAATTACAACATCTTCAAAGCACCAAAATACTTAAATATTCAACAGAATACTTAATATCGGATTTATGTGTGAAATTAGGAAGGTCACTGACTATGCAAAATATCTACATCTACTCTTGAAATTAAACAAGCCTTCTTATCCGCGGAAATTACAAGGAAGTATATATAAATGATACAAAACCAACTTTTTTTTGTCTTTTCAGAGTTTGTGAAAATGATGCTGTCAAAGTGATATTTATTAACAGATTTATACATTTATATATTTTTAAAATAAATAAAATTTACGTGTCCTTGTGTGAAACTTCCACATTTACTCTATATAAATGATACAAAAATAATCATAAATTCTTATTTTGTCCATCGTTACCATAAATAGCTCAGAAATGTAACTCATTCAACTCTTAGAGATAATAATAAGACAAATTGCTTATACAGAGAAATATATGGCATATTTGATTGAAATCAATGATATTCGATACAATTGTTTTGCCCTTAATTGGAAATAAAGATAGTTGTATTGTATTGTAGTGTAGTGTAGTGTAGTGTATTGTAGTGTATTGTATTGTATTGTATTGTATTGTATTGATATAGCTGGCAACTTGGAGTTAAACAACAATCACTCACTCAAAGTGAACAAATGGCGAACAAGTCTTGACAAATGTATTAACATATCTTAAATATCCATCTTACTGCATCATTAGATAAAAACAAACTAAGGAAAATCTTTGCACATATATACGACCACTAAGCTAGCGTCCAATAAGGAAACATGTCTTAAAAAAAAAAAAAAAAAATCACCATACTACATGTGTCCATGATAATCAGACAATGGCAAATGTTTCCGTAGATGAAAACAGTCGACGTATGTCAGGAAGGGATTCAAAATTATACATCAAGATGATATTAATTACTTGTATAATAATGAAATTAAAACGCAAATTAAGACTTCCCTGCATAAAAAAAATGCTTCCTATTTTAAGGATTATACATTTTATATATCAACTGATAATTGCATTTGACAATATATTAGAAACTGGAATTAATTTTTACCAGAAATTTTATACGACATTTGGCGGTTTATTTTGGGGAAATACACCTGTCATGACCAACGACAGCGGAAGATAACCATAATTGATTTCCTCCTACAATATACATGATATGATATAGCATATGATATTGATTTCATGACACAAACTCAACTCTTAGGTTTTTCAGTGAGAAAAGCATACTTATATCGGTAATTTTATTTGAGAAATAGATACATGTAGATGGCAGACTAATCTTTTTGGTTTTTATTGATAAAACGTCCTTTATCACATTATCTAATTGCATGCTTATTACATTTTACGTGCGATTGTCGAAAGCTGAATTTTCATTTAGGCCACACGACTGCTGGTAGCAAACAAAATAAAATAGTTTATTATTTCAATAAATCAGATTTCTCTTGCATTAAAGTTACTTCGTATATATGAATTTCAATCTGAAATATAAATATTCGAAACACGAGAAATCAATAAGAGTTACTGCCCTTTTGTCATTAGATGAACATTTCATTAGCTCATCCAGTGAAACGAAAGTTTACTAGTTATTTTGGATTATAACATCTTTCCGTTATTTTTGCTTAAACATATGTGGGAATGAAATATACATCTCCGCGATGATTATCAATTTCATGAACAGATGCATTATTTGGAATAGTATTGTGCATATGTACATTGTACCACAAGAAATTAACATTTGGATTTATATAGTTTCGCTAAAAAAAATTATTTTGCAGAATTTTACATAAAACCAAGTATATGTCGACAGCTGAGTCATTTTGCAGTATATACAGATTAATACATGGGCATTTCCATATTGGCCAATATGGAAATGCCCATGTATTAAACTATTTATTACATACTTCCGACATCTAGAAAAGAGACACCCATATTGGCCTGAGCCGAAGTCGAGGCCCATATTAGCCCGGGAACAGACACAGAATTCCCGATTAACGATAATGGTCCAATTCAAATAGTTTCTATTTCCCGATTTTTTTAAAAGTGGTAAATTGCTTTTTTACTTCCATGTACGCATATATATTTCTACAAATGTGGAGCGTTTTCCACAAGCAGAGAATGGTAAATGGAAATTGAATGTAGTTTCTCATAAAGATATTAAAGCAGAACGATCTTCATTTCAACGGGATTTAAAGACATTTTTAAAGTTTCCCTGTGTAAAAATAAAATGTTTCCTGCTTTAAATATATATTTCATTGATAATTGTGTTTTGATAAAAAATCAAAACCTTAATTTATGTCGGAAATTCTAAAGCAGAAGACAATTGCCTCTCTAGCACGGACGGAAGGACATAATAATATAAACACTATATTTTTTTTAAAGAAACTACATTCTTAATAAAATTCAAGCAAGTTCAAGGAAAAAGACTTATGTGAAAGTATGTTTTCCAAACATTAGAAGCTTGCCACCTTACTATTTCAAAAAATTAAGATTTTGGATTGTCATCTTATTAAATCGATGGCGAGAAAAAGTAAATTTTCAATGAGATGAGATGATGTCCGCTTTGTACTAGACCAACACATTTAGTTGGCTTTATATAGTGCTATCTCACTGAAACAACAGTCCACAATTTTGTAGTCTTGATTTGGCTCGATCATATTTGTCACCACATGGACATTTTAAGAATGTTCCTATAAATAGATAGTTGTTGCTAGATATATAAAATTATTAATAAGTTTGGTACAGTAATTTAGAGAAGAAAAGAAAGCGAATTAAAATGAATGCTGTACAAAACTTAAAATGCTTCCATGGATGTAATGTAACACATACAAAATAAAAAAAAAAGGTAAAAAGGGGAAGGTGGCGGGTGGGGGTGGGGGTGAGGGTGAGGGTGGGTGACAGTCCATCCCAATCTCCAATAATATATGTTCCTAATGACTAATCATGGTTATCAAATGAATCTGATCAAACAGGACGATTTAATGTACATATATTTGCATATTAGATTACTAGTAAATATATCAATGTACGTTTTTGACTTATTTCAGTCGAGGTGAAACGATTCACGCTCCACTGAGATTAATAATAGGTAAACATACAAATATGAGAATATACACACGATCAAATCACGGTATTATAACCCATGTACACAGAAAAGATTCACTAGCAACTGTTGACAACGTGAGAAAACACACGTGAAAGGCATTCATTCGGATTTAATCTCCAGATGGTATGTTTTTTTAAATTTTTGTTACACATTGCAAGTTGCTGAGTACTGGTGAATGTTCATATGGCTCAATCCCACAGAGCTGCTGAACGCGTATGGGTGGCGGATGGGAAATACTTATCGATGAAGAGGGGATTATCGGGTTTTAATATGGAAAACCTGACCGTGGACCATAGTGGGCAATATGCTTGGAGAGTACCGCACTCCTTGCACGCATAGTAGCCGCTACGAAGACAAGACTGTCACCCCAATCCAACTCTCTATACTCTTTCAATGGCAGTCAAAAGTCATTGACCCATCGCTTCTTCCGTTTCCATATAGTTTTTATATAATATTGAACTTGTTTTCGTCCTGAATATAGCTGAGATACTGCACTCGCTGGACGTTAAGCAATAATCAATCAATCAATAAATCAATCATTGTAAGTTGTGTTCTTTTATGTAAACAATAGACATATTGAATGCTAAAAATGAATTGCTTAGGCATGTAACAAACATCATGTTTGATATTTTGACGCATCGCTTCCTTAAGTTATAAAATTCATTCATACTAAGCTTGCTAACGTGACTTTAAGATGAAGAACAACAATAACACAAGAACTTTCTTTTACTTTGACATGTTACTAAAATGTAATATGGAATGTTCATTTGTATTGTATACATGTGACTTCTGACCATATTAGTTCGCACCCTGATGCCCATTTCCAGTGGTAATGTTTCCTGAACCCTAGTCATGACCGAGTATCCATTTCATCGGTCAGTTCGTAATAATAGCTGTCCAGACTCTTCGTCCCCACTAAGCCTGGTAGTCATAATATAGCTGAATTCTTGCTGAAAGTGAAGATAAACAACAACAATCCTTACCCTTGTATTGCACATGTAATTCTTTTTATTACATCTACCCACGGAAATACTCCCTCCCCATTTTTTTAGCTTTCTGTTTGCATATTTATTTTTAATCAAATTTCTATACTACTTCATCTCCTTTTCGTTTATTTATCGTGTTCGTGTCCAGATTCCCCAGATCTACAATCTTATAGTAACAACAGCTTGCATATGCCGGTCCTATATATAGCAAGCTGTTGTTATACCATAAGATTGTATGGATATATGGACACGAACAGGATAAATAAAGGAAAAAGAGAGATCTAATAATAAAGAATGTTTTATAGAAAATAAATATGTAAACAGAAAGTTAAAAAAGGGGATGTGATTCCGTGCCACGAGCGTCTCTGCATCTACAAATAAAACCAGGGCCCAATCACACTCAGGAATAGCCCCTCTTTTCATAACATTTCCCCCACGTTAAGTAGTTTATCCGATTATTTGAGGTATTATTATAGTCTTGAAGCGTCACTTACATCCAACTAAGATCAATACAATTCCTTTAGACTGTTAGCCAATCAAAACTCTATTTTCTGCAGACATTTATTGTTGGAAGGCACGTGATGGCCAATCAACATACTACTTTCCACAAAAAACGTCAAATAATACAATTAAGCAGAGTAAAATGCAGCCAATACTAAATGAATTCCCCAAAATATAGCGTCTCCTTTCAGTGGTTATGGATATGGTGTTAATGCCACGTTCAACAATATTTCAGTTATATCGTGGCGGTCAGTTTTATTGGTGGAGGAAACCGGAGTACACGGAGAAAATCACCTCCTTTCAGAAAGTCTCTGATATACGTAGATTTAAGTCAAACTTGAATACGATTGTGAGCACAAGTCAACGGACATTGTTTGATGAAAATAAAATGGGAATTCCTCACATTCATGATCAAATACCTTAACCAGCAGTCGAAGCATTTTAAGTAAATTTGACCCTTTCCCATCGGTCATCTCCTTGGTTATCTTTATCGTTGATACTAAAAGAATTCGCATGGATTTAAATATTTGGTCAAAATAAGTTTAAAATGAAGTCTCTTTTTAAAGCGTACTATGTGTTACTTTTTCTCAAAGTAAATAAATAAATTAATGTTTTATTAATAATTTCTCGAAGCTTTCATAATAAAAGTTTTATAGAACGGTATAATAAAAGGAGTACAAATATGATAATCTATGCTATTTTATATAATATTCATTTACAGTTCATTTGACTGAATGCATTCATTCAATTTGGTTTTAAAACTCACTCATATTCATTTCTCTAAAATTATATTAAAAAAAACGAAAGAATAGATACGTAATTTCCAAGAATCGAACCGGGACATTTGATAAAGTATTCGGAGCAAAAATGCTATGGGAATCCCAAATGTGGATTATGAGACATAAACAATATCTATGTCAACAAACCTGCAATGTGTAACAACCCACGTGTACTTGTTGGAAATCTCGCGTTCACAATGTACTTACACAAGATGGGTGCAAATATGTCGGGGCTAAGGCACACTTGCCAGACAAAAAACGGTGATTAGTGTCTACGGTATTAAAATTTAACGTGACAACGTGCATTTCATGTCGATATGTATTTTATATACTTAGTATGTATCTATTTTTTCACTTTTTGTGTTAAGTCAATTAATTTCATTCGTTTTTACAAATAGAAAAATAAACGAAATATTCGTTCGTTTGACGACCACTAGTATCATAATTATCAGAAAGATATTTTAAGTTGAACAGTGCATGCCATTACTACTTATATATTAATATGTGGTTCTTCCCATGAGTAAATGAGTGAGTTGTTGTTTTACTATATCAACATGCTACATTGGATTTCCATAGTGCTACATGTAGCTCACTGAAACAACATCCCACAGATAGACATGTCTCTCCACTCCAACACATTATCCTGACTCCCAGCGATAGACATGTCTCTCCACTCGAACACATTATCCTGACTCCCAGCCAACATGTCTCACTCTCAATACGATGCAAAATATCAGATTTATAGTGTTTGGTTTGGACCTATCGGTGGTGGAACTAACTATCTACCGAACTCGAGACGAGCACAATCCATTTGAAAATGTACCAAATCCCTATGTATACTATTAATAGCATCTATATAGGTTTGTGAAATTTTCTTACGCTGTTTGGTACCGGCCACTGTGGCTTTCAACACCATTTTCATATATCATGGTGGTCAAGAAACCACACAACTTTCACTGGCAAACATATTTAGTACATATAATTTGCATCAAGTACACCTCATCATAAACGAGAAATGAGCTCACAACTTAGCCGTGGCCAATCTGATTAAAATAAGCACATGTCTCCGCGTAGATCTGAAGTGAGTAATCTCATTACATGTAAGTGACCCTATGTTACCGTCCAATACAAATGGCGGTTATGGGACTATGGAAGCGTTAAAAACCAAGAGTAAAGGCATACAAGCTGTCAGAATTGATTTTTTGGGGTTTATATTAAAAGTTACCAATATTCGATGTTTTATATTAATAAAATGTTCTGAACAAGAAGCCAGGTTTAAAAAATATGCTATAATGTCGTAATTAGTTAAAAGAATTCGAATGTCTGTCGGTGGAAACGCCATTAACACACCTAATTACAAGTCGGTTTTTTTTCCGAAGTTTGCCGAATACTGATAACTGCTATAAATAACCAGGAAGCATGTTCTTCTGTATGTTGCATGTAAATTCGTTAGAATTAATATGATTTAAGAAATATATCTATGAAATTAGATCCCGGGGTAATCAGTTAATATTATATAATGGTATTTAGTAAGAGTGACACTTAAAATCGGAAATGCGTGATGAAATCAATAAAAACAAACCCAAACTCTGCAAAGGGGCCCGATAAAGGGAAAATTGTAAACAAATTGTATTGCATATTATTGACAACACTTGAGTTTTCTTGATTATATTTTTTTCGAAAAAAACAGACATGAAGTTCATTATTTTAGTCTCTAATTTAAAAGAGATATCACCTAGCGTTTTCTCCTGAAAAAAAAAGAATATATAAAAAACTACGATGCAATTCTACTGTCAAAATACGATTCGGCCGAAAAAAGATACTAAATTATGCTTACGTGTTGAAAAATGGAGTAGGTCGGTATAACATCTTTATTTTTATTTTTACACAAAGCTTGCTGAATTCTCCTTTTTGTGTCGTTTTCGTGTAGAATCCGTCAATATTTTTGCTTGTGCCATGTGCTTTTTCTTCAACAAACAATTTCGCACATGCGCAAACGCTTTACCGAATGAGTTCACTGTGTAGGTCGTATGAATGTATGAATATTGTGCGGGTAAACATTGGAGTCTTGACTGGATGGAAGAAAATCAAACAGCGACGTATTTCCTTCGTTCTAGGCTATTTACGTATGATATTGTGAAAAATTTCAACTGCAATTAGTATAAAACATCGAATATTGGCAATTTTTAATAAAAAAAAATTCAATTCTGACAGCCCGTATGCCTTTAAACTGCTTCGTTTTCTACTTGCAATTCGATTGGTAAAAAAGAATCATAAGCCTTATCTATAATATCATTAAAGATTAAATATTCATGACATAGGGTCCCTCGCATGTGACTGGTTATTAGGTTTCTTCTGATCTCCCACGCAGTCACTCCGCGACATATCAGTAAAGGGGAGCAAGTAAGCGATGTAATTTTAATCAAACTGACCGATGGCGAGCAATGCTAACACAGATCAATCCAACTACCAAATTATTTCAACTCTTTATTATTAAATAAAAATGGTTAGTTTTACCTTAATTAAAATATATAATTTCTTATTGCGCAAAATATAGTACCTCTTGTTATTGCTCGATTAATACAATTTATTTTTTTGTAGGCTGATTCACTGACAGAAGAAAAAATAGCAGGTATGATCTTAGGCGTGTTCGCATTTCTACAACATGTTATTTTCATATAGAACTAGGTATTTTGTATTTCTTAAACCAGTGTACGTAATAATTTCTTTAATATGTAAGCGACATGGGTAATAAATTTGTAATTGGTCTCAAATTTATCATTCGGTATAGGATTTAATATAATGAAAGTTAAATAATGCAAACATTTGACAAGTATATTGTGTTTATTGCAGTAACAAGAATAAACCATAAAAAAATGACGATTTTATTTTGCGCAAGACTAAATAAAAATAAAGATATATAATGATATATGTTGGATCTCAAGTCAGGTCTAAACAAATACATCAAATTGATATTTGTTGCTTCTCCGCTAATCACGCAGCACTTTAGAAATAAAAATAAAGACAGGTTGGCTCGATATCAGGATCATGTGTCTTAGTAGAGTGGTCTATCTGTCTGTTTACAGTTTCTGTATGCTAGCACTATGCAATCCAATTCAGCACGTGTGTACAAAATAGATATAATAATCATCTGGCCATTCTATAGCTGACAATTCGATCACTTGGCAACTGTAGTAGCAGTACCTGATTTACTTATAGGTTTGGCAGAACCTCAACATTTACGGGGGCCTCCAGTCAAGGCATATTATATTTTTGAGACTGTCATTGGACTTTCATATATAAGTTGTTATAGCGTACTATACTCTCTAAGCAACCATTCGGTAATTTTCTTTGCACAGTTGCACTCCATTTCAGAAAATAGTAGAATGTCAAACACCCGTCATCATCTTCGCCTTTTATCAAATTGATTAAACACTCTTCCATCTTCCTCCAGTTGTGGAGGTGGGCGATTGGGAGGGGCCTAACGAAATAGCATAGGGTCTCTCTTCATCTATATATCCGGCGCTGTGTAGAAGTGATATACATTCATTGCATTGGTAGTGATGATTTACTTAAAATAATTAAATTTTCATTTATCAGAATTTAAAGAGGCTTTCAGTTTATTTGACAAAGATGGCGACGGCACTATTACAACAAAGGAACTGGGAACTGTGATGAGATCTTTAGGACAGAATCCAACAGAGGCAGAACTTCAGGATATGATCAACGAGGTAGATGCTGATGGCAAGTTTGTTTTTATAGAACTTATCAAACTTTGCGCTTTGGATATACTTGAAACATCTTTCAAAAACCAGACGGTACATGTAAACGATATACTGTCACACAATGTTTCTAGCTTTTTCGTTTTAGATACTGGTATAATATTGGTTGTGACATGTACATTTAGTAAGAAAGGATATAAATGAACATAAGAGACTCTCCAACATTACACTTAGATAAAATTAAATTGAAGGAACAGCGCTTTTATTGCTGTTTTACAGTTTACAGTTATAGTAGGGTCTTCAACAATGAGAATAACCCGTGCCCTAAATTGAGTGTGAAACGGCTCCTAACCTGTATGAACATGATGTTACGCTTGGAAACTATGGCTGTACTTTCAGTCTGCGTATCGATTTAATACAACGGCAACATGTTTTTTTAAATTTATTTTGGGAATGTAGGGTGAATACTATTCAAGCTAAAGTTTCCGCCAATTCATTATTTTGCTTTGGTTTCTCTGGTAATAAAATAATATTATACAATTATTGAATTTCAATGAGGTCTACTCATGACTATGTGGACCTGGTCCGCCTCGGTCAATCAATCATTGACCAGGTCCGTATAGTCATGAGTAGACTGAAATTAAAAGTAAATAACGGCTTTATTAAATAATAAGGAATTTTTCAAACTTTTCAACAGTATATTCAACAAAATAGGCTACAATTGTTTTATCATTTTTCAAGATTATTTAGATATTAAAGTTTTGAAATATGATGAAAATTTTGAAATCTTGTGAAAGTTTTGAAAGTTTCGAAATTTTATAAATTTTGAAATTTATAAAATTTATAAAATTTTTATGAAATTTTTGAAATTTTATAACTTTTTGAAAATTTGAACTTTAAAAAAAAGAAAATTAATCTTATAATTTTGAATTTTTTTTCAAAATTTTGAAATTGTATATGAAATTTTTGAAATTTTGTAAAATTTTGTAAAATTATGAAATTCTTGAAAATTTTGACAATTTTTGCAATTTGATTGGCCGACTGGAAATGAAATCTCGTCTCTGGTTGGACAACGTTGAAACACCGAATAGACAATAGACAAAAATAGACACAAGCCCGAATATACCTCACACGAGGTGTACTCACTGCACGCGAGGTATACTCACTCTGGGGTAGAGTTGAGAAAATGCTGTTTAGGCCAATCAGCGAAAAGCAAAATTCCTTATCATTTAATAAATATATTTATTACATACTTAGTTCAAATAAAGGCATTTTTGTATGACCAATATGATCGGAAGTAAACTGTCCATATTTTCACACCCCGGGAAAATAACCGGTTATTGGATTGCTACAAGATCATTTCCATATCGAAGCCCATATTGGCCCGGGCCAATATGGGCCTCGACTTCGTATCAGGCCAATATGGGTGTCTCTTTTCTAGATGTCGGAAGTATGTAATAAATAGTTTAATGCATGGGCATTTCCATATTGGCCTGGTTATCATCCTTCGACCCATATTGGCCCTCGACTGCGTCTTGGGCCAATATGGGGGTCACGGGATGGTAACCAGGCCAATATGGAAATGCCCATGTATTAATCTGTAAATATTTACCGGTATGTCTTAGAGGTATAACTGAACTGAAGAACAATGAAATCACGTTTTCGTTGCGGGTGCAGCAATCACTCTTAAGGGGTGGCCCCTGTTTGTGCGAGATAATAGGTTATGGTTGGATAGGGTTACGATGTTTAACGCCACTTTCAACAATATTTCAGTTATATCGTGGCAGTCAGTTTTGTTGATGGAGGAAACCGGAGTACTCGAAGAAAACAACAGACCTGACGCAAATTAAGTCACTAACAAACTTTATTACATAATTTTGTATTAAGTACACCGCCACTGAGCGGAATTCGAACTCACAACGTTAGTGGTGATAGACATTGATTGCATATATAGGTAGTCATAGATCCAACTACGATACGATTACGGCCACGACGGCCCCTGTGAGATAATAAAAGCATGTAGCTCTCTATAAAACATAAATGGAATGTGTTAGTTCTTACGCGTAAAACGAAATGTGTATCATGTTCTGATACCACATAAATACGACTCAATTGATGTTCGATATCTCTATGTGGTACTTATTTTCATATCTGAATATTATCTGTTCCTTTAATATAGGTAACGGAACACTTGATTTCCCCGAATTTCTCACCAAGATGGCTAGAAAGATGAAAGATACCGACACCGATGAAGAAGTTAGAGAGGCATTCAGAGTGTTCGATAAAGACGGAAATGGGTTTATTAGTGCAGCTGAACTGAGACACGTGATGACAAATCTCGGAGAGAAGTTAACGGACGAAGAAGTTGATGAGATGATACGGGAAGCAGACGTTGACGGTGATGGTCAGATAAACTATGAGGGTGAGTACTGGTCAGAAAAGATTACATATGTTAATTTGCTGGTTTATGGTTGATGGTGTTTAACGCCACTTTCAACAATATTTCAGCTATATGTCAGTGGCGGTAAATTTTATTGGTATTTTAATGTGAGATAAATAAAAAATAAATTGTTTGCAAAACATACTAGATAACAACTTTAGGAGACATTAAAAAAATTGTGTCCAAATTTTCAAAGTAAAGAAAATTAACAATACGGGACACAATCATGTAAATATATATTTAAATAAAATATATCCTACAGTCTCAACATCTGTTGATATAGATGCCATTCGTCCAACAACAAAGACATCTCCAGAGCACAAAATTACAACATCTTCAAAGCACCAAAATACTTAAATATTCAACAGAATACTTAATATCGGATTTATGTGTGAAATTAGGAAGGTCACTGACTATGCAAAATATCTACATCTACTCTTGAAATTAAACAAACCGTCTTATCCGCGGAAATTACAAGGAAGTATTAAAAAAAATCGTAAAAACGGAATGAGGAGCTCTACTGAACGCGAAAGAATTGCAACTCATTGCCTTAGTAAAAGCAAGCGAACTAGAATTAGCTGCTCCAGCGAAAGTGTCAAAAATTGTAATGGGGTCCCTTCATATAATCAACCCTTTTAAGCAGAAATGTACTACATTTTTTAGTGTTTACTTACTATTTGAACGATTATAGCTTTGTAGATTGTCTTAATTGTTCTTTTTTGTTCTTTTTCGAGTGTGTGGTAATGATTATTACAAAGTGATCAATTTTGTTAATTGATTTATACATTTATATATTTTTAAAATAAATAAATTTCTACATGTACTGGGTGTCCTTGTGTGGAACTACCTCATTTACACTATATATAAATGATACAAAACCAACTTTTTTTTGTCTTTTCAGAGTTTGCGAAAATGATGCTGTCAAAGTGATATTTATTAACAGATTTATACATTTATATATTTTTAAAATAAATAAAATTTACGTGTCCTTGTGTGAAACTTCCACATTTACTCTATATAAATGATACAAAAATAATCATAAATTCTTATTTTGTCCATCGTTACAATAAATAGCTCAGAAATGTAACTCATTCAACTCTTAGAGATAATAATAGGACAAATTGCTTATACAGAGAAATATATGGCATATTTGATTGAAATCAATGATATTCGATACAATTGTTTATTTAACAAAGTAAAAACATTTAGGACAAAAATAAAAACGTAGATATCAAACTTAGTTTGCACGACGCGTTTCTGGAATAATCAACAGGTACACTCAAAATCTAAATATTTGAAAGCCAAATAATTTGAAAAAACAAATTGTGACAAGTGGAGAAATAAATGAAATTGCACGATTTTTGAATTTTGAAAACCACCTCTCTGGTGTAATGGCTTAGAGTGCTGACATTGAGTATTGTAGATAATGGGTCCGATACACATTGGCTAAAACTAAAGACTATACAAATTTGTATTTATTGTTTCTCCGCTATGCACGCAGCATTACGGAGCAATAACCAAGACTGGTTTGATCGGCGTGATTGTAATTGTGCTTCAATGGAATGACACATCTGTTTGTGTATGACTGTTATTTTCACTGAGCAATATAAAATTCAAACGCAGCGTGTTGGTCTAGTACAAAACAGATATCACCATTATCTCACCGAAACGTAACTTGTTCTTGTCATGATATAATCATTGTATTAAATTCTTTTTTAATTGTTTTGCCCGAAAGGGCTCCTTAATTGGAAATAAAGATAGTTGTATTGTATTGTAGTGTAGTGTAGTGTAGTGTAGTGTATTGTAGTGTATTGTATTGTATTGTATTGTATTGTATTGTATTGTATTGATATAGCTGGCAACTTGGAGTTAAACAACAATCACTCACTCAAAGTGAACAAATGGCGAACAAGTCTTGACAAATGTATTAACATATCTTAAATATCCATCCTACAGCATCATTAGATAAAAACAAACTAAGGAAAATCTTTGCACATATATACGACCACTAAGCTAGCGTCCAATAAGGAAATATGTCTCAAAATCAAAAAATCAAAATCACCATACTACACGTGTCCATGATAATCAGACAATGGCAAATGTTTCCGTAGATGAAGACAGTCGACGTATGTCAAAATTATACATCAAGATGATATTAATTACTTGTATAATAATGGAATTAAAACGCAAATTAAGACTTCCCTGCATACAAAAAATGCTTCCTATTTTAAGGATTATACATTTTATATATCAACTGATAATTGCATTTGACAATATATTAGAAACTGGAATTCATTTTTACCAGAAATTTTATACGACATTTGGTGGTTTATTTTGGGGAAATACACCTGTCATGACCAACGACAGCGGAAGATAACCATAATTGATTTCCTCCTACAATATACATGATATGATATAGCATATGATATTGATTTCATGACACAAACTCAACTCTTAGGTTTTTCAGTGAGAAAAGCATACTTATATCGGTAATTTTATTTGACAAATAGATACATGTAGATGGAAGACTAATCTTTTTGGTTTTTATAGATAAAACGTCCTTTATCACATTATCTAATTGCATGCTTATTACATTTTACGTGCGATTGTCGAAAGCTGAATTTTCATTTAGGCCACACGACTTCTGGTAGCAAACAAAATAAAATAGTTTATTATTTCAATAAATCAGATTTCTCTTGCATTAAAGTTACTTCGTATATATGAATTTCAATCTGAAATATAAATATTCGAAACACGAGAAATCAATAAGAGTTACTGCCCTTTTGTCATTAGATGAACATTTCATTAGCTCATCCAGTGAAACGAAAGTTTACTAGTTATTTTGGATTATAACATCTTTCCGTTATTTTTGTTTAAACTTATGTGGGAATGAAATATACATCTACGCGATGACTATCAATTTCATGAACAGATGCATTATTTGGAATAGTATTGTGCATATGTACATTGTACCACAAGAAATTAACATTTGGATTTATATAGTTTCGCTTAAAAAAAATTATCTTGTAGAATTTTATATAAAACCAAGTATATGTCGACAGCTGAGTCATTTTGCAGTATATACAGAATAAACATGCATGGGCATTTCCATATTCCGGGACGCATCTCGGGCCAATATGGGGGTCTCGGGATGATAACCAGGCCAATATGGAAATGCCCATGTATTAAACTATTTATTACATACTTCCGACATCTAGAAAAGAGACACCCATATTGGCCTGAGCCGAAGTCGAGGCCCATATTAGCCGGGGAACAGACACAGAATTCCCGATTAACGATAACGGTTCAATTCAAATAGTTTCTATTTCCCGATTTTTTTAAAAGTGGTAAATTGGTTTTTTTACTTCCATGTACGCATATATATTTCTACAAATGTGGAGCGTTCTCCACAAGCAGAGAATGATAAATTAAAATTGAGTTAGCTTCTCATAAAGATATTAAAACCGAACGATCTTCATTTCAACGGGATTTAAAAACATTTTTAAAATTTCCCTGTGTACAAATAAAATGTTTTCTGCTTTAAAGATATATTTCATTGATAATTGTGTTTTGATAAAAAATCAAAACCTTAATTTATGTCGGAAATTCTAAAGCAGAAGACAATTGCCTCTCTAGCACGGAAGGACATAATAATATAAACACTATATTTTTTTTAAAGAATCTACATTCGTCATAAAATTCGAGTAAGTTCAAGAAAAAAGACTTATGTGAAAGTTTGTTTTCCAAACATTAGAAGCCTGACACCTTACTATTTAAACAAAATTCAGATTTTGGATTGTCATCTTATTAAATCGATGGCGAGAAAAAGTTAATTTTCAATGAGATGAGATGATGTCCGCTTTGTACTAGACCAACACATTTAGTTGGCTTTATATAGTGCTATCGCACTGAAACAACAGTCTTACAATTTCGTAGTCTTGATTTGGCTCGATCGGGGATGGAACCAACGGTCTACCTCACTGGAGGCTTGTACTCTAACCATTACACTACATATTCAGTTCTTATTAAATTGAAATATGTAACATAACTTTCAATCAGTAGGACCAACGGATTGGTGTAATGTTTACCGTGATCACATCGTGTGCGGCAGTTTGTGAGTTCGGTAAAAAAATGGTACACAATTATTTAAAGGTTTCCACGCTAAGTACACATCACTAAAGTGTAAAAGCAAAGACATATTGGCTCTTAGTCTCGATAATGTGTCCGAGAAGGAGAGAGACATGAACACATGAAAAATACATGCTGTTGCCATCAGTACGCCCTATACAATACAACCACATGTGTTGATCTAGTACAAAGCAGATGACGTCTTTACCTCGTCAAGAGGCAACTTGTTCTCTCCATGAAAATAGGTTTCTCTACGCTCAAGTAACGTTAAACAATCACCACTTATAAGACAATTTATCAAGTGATGCTCAACACCGCCAATATCAACAAAGTAAACAACTACTTCTCATCTAAAATCACTGAACACAAAAGACATGTATATGTCTCACACGAGAAATACATGTATATGTCTCACACGAGAAATACATGTATATGTCTCACACGAGAAATACATGTATATGTCTCACACGAGAAGTACATGTATATGTCTCACACGAGAAATACATGTATATGTCTCACACGAGAAGTACATGTATATGTCTCACACGAGAAATACATGTATATGTCTCACACGAGAAGTACATGTATATGTCTCACACGTGACGTACATGTATATGTCTCATACGAGAACCACAGAGATTTTCTTTGGGTACTGGTGAAGGTCCCTGTGGCTCAAACAAATTGAGCTGTTCGGTATGTCCCCAAGTGGTGGATAAAGGGGTCCCTCTCGATGGGGGTTGTCATGTTTTACCGGGTAATTCGGAAAGCCTGATCGTAGATCATAGTGGATAACGTGTTTGGAGGGTGCCATTCTCCCTACACGCTATAGAGAGTTATTTTGCAATTTTGAATAAAAGGCGTTGGCCACAGGAAAATATTAAATTAGACAAATGTTAAGAAACACGAGGATCACCAAAAATGAAAGTAAATTCCAACATGAATAAAAAAAAACTATATATTCACAAAAAAAACACTTACATGCCAAATCTAACTTCATTCTAATCTTTCATTCATAAGATATCATCTGGCAACTAACAATTCAGTATATTCTAAGTACAAAAAGGGATATAACTCTGGGAAAAATCGTCGTATTATCGAAAAGTCGTTATTATCGAACTTGCCCTAGATACACTAATACCACACATCTGATTATTCGCTCACAAGTTATCATCCGGAAACCAACAATTTAGCAAATTTGAAGTACAAAAAGGGGAAATAATTGTGGTAAAATTGTCGAAAAATTGCTATTATCGAAGTTGATCTAGATATTCATAAGATACACATACATGCCACACCTAGCTTCAATCCGATTTTTCGTTCGCAAGTTATCACCCGGAAACCAATTCGGGGCGGACGCACGGATGGACGGATGGACGGACGATGCCTATTACTATAGTCCCCCTTCAATGAAGTGTCGGGGGGGGGGGGGGAGGGGGGAGGGACAAAAAAAACGGTAGGCACATTGTAGCCGTTACAAAAGACTTTTTTTCCGTTCCTACCCAACTCCGTTTCAGTGGTCGTCAAAAGTCGCTCACCCGGTTGATCAATTCCTTCCGAATTGCATCGGTGGTGAAATGGTGAGCGTGCTCACATCAAGTGGGTTATATAGTGGATTCGAGTCCCAATTGGGTAAAACCAAAGACTATGAAATTGGTATTTGTTGCTTCTCCGCTAAGCATGCGGCATTACTGAGAAAGAACAACGTCTGGTTGTCTCGGAATCAGGATCATGAGTCCGATTGGACCGACATGTCTATCCGCGTACTTTTGTTTCAGTGATCTAGCACTGTACAAATCTAATTAAGCGTGTTGGTCTAGTACAAAGCGGATCTCGTCATCATTTCATTGAAAATTAACTTTTTCTCGCCATGATATAGCTGCAAAATTGCTGAGTTGACGTTAAACAACAATCACTCACTCCATCCCTTCCCTCATTTCCATATATATTTTATATATATAATATTGAACTTGTTCTCATCCTGAAAATAACTGAAATACTGCTAGCTAGACGTTAATCAATAACCAATCAATCAGAGATATTACATCATCCTTAGTTCACCTCCGACATCCGTGATGTTATCATTTGAGGTTTAAATGTCCAACCCCCCCTTTCTTTCCTAAAATCACATAACTTTTTCTTGCATATGTATATATGCATCTGTTTGGACTTGAAAATATAATTAAAATAATTTCTGTCATTGTATGCGTGGTGGTCACTACAATACTAATTTTAATTATATATGTGTTAGTAAAATGTACAATTCACGCACCATTTAAGATCGCCTCAACTCCTTTGTACATGAATAAAGACCTTATATCAATACTAATTCCAGTATCAAACAGCTATACCGTGAACGGTTAATACTTAAATAATTACACGCTAATAATTCACTCTTGTTTGGAACGCGATCTTCGGATACCTACGCAATGGTAAGGATGAATTTTGTTTTCTATTTTTTGTTATTTAGAGATAATTTCAGATACTAGAGTTGGGTATGCATATTTTTAACTGATTGATAGGTTTAAAGAGGACGAGAAGAGGGAGAAATAAAACTTGTTTGTGACTAAATAGAAAAATTAGACGCAAGTGTAAATGAGTTTTTCATCCCTTTTGCTTGTATGGATCATTATCAAAATACACGCACTTTTTCCTGTTCATATTTTGGTGACATCAAATATTTTCGTTCCCGTTTTGCTTTAGCCTATTAGTTTTTCCTACATTACAATGACATATTCACATAATATGCAGTCGGGAAAACCGCCATGAAAAAAAAAAAAATTCTAGATATGTAGCACCCCCTCATACCTTTCAGTCCGTGGTGTTACCAACATAAAATTATTCTTTTTAGGAAAATGAAAAATAAAGTTTATGTAAAAAGTGGTTACATACATAATATACAGGGAAATTATGCATAATTTAGGATATTTTCTTTGGAGCACTAGTTTAGAATAGAATATATTTTATTGCCTAATCATAGGGCCCACATGAGGCATCATTAACAATACAAACATTCATGATTGATAAATGAGACATACACACAAAAGAAAAAGTACATAATTTGTCTTTTAATTGCGTAATAACAGAAAAGTGCGTGTATTTTGATAATGACCTGTATATTCGCAGTCAGATCTGGTTTGTAGCTAAATTCTGATAGATTTAGCAAAAAAAAGATAAAAAGAAATGCGCCGGTCAATTAAAAGTAAGAATAAATTAGCCACTTAATGCCTTTGTCATATTTATGATATGAAACTTGACATATTGTTTAAAAAAAAGGGGGAGGGGGGTCTTCCGCATATCTCTCTTCTACTAAAATGGTGATGGTCTTAGTTTTAAAGTACTTAGTAGTGTCACTCAAAGTTGGAATTTCGGATTACATGTTACATTATAGACAATCTAAACATTGATTCGCGAAACAGTGCTTGAAGTATAACGTAATTATGTTCTGAAGACTCTTATTATGTTAGAGTAAACATATTTTGTTGATCAAATGTACATCTAACCAAGGGCGTATAAATAGGTCTTTGATATAACCAAAGGACTGGGCACAAGTTATACCAACTTACAATCTACAGGTTCTCTCCACGTACAATGTAAACTAATTTGTATACATCAGCAATACAAACGTAGATATATAATTTAGTGTGCACGACAAGCTTCTGGAATTATCACATCAGGTACGGTCATTGTCAAAGATTGGACAGCCAAATATTGTAAGTTTCTTGAGAGCAAGAAAATAAAAGAAAGCAATTATATTTGAAAATAAATAATACAAATTAAGCTATTTGCTACATATAAGATTCTGGGGGAGGGGGGAGGTTGTTGTCATGGTATCTGTAATACTTTCACGGCTGAATAGGTTGTTTCCCTTTCTTACTTGTTGTTTACAATGCGTATTATAATATACAATGAAGTACGAATTTGTGTATTAAATACCATTTGTCAATGTTTGTCATCCGGAAAATTAAGATACCGAATTATCCTGACATTTAAAAATGACAATATAGTGAGAGAGAAAAACGCCACATTTGAAATCAATTCGAATGTACATGTACATAACATGTACATTCGAATTGATTTCAAATGTCAAATACAAATATAAATTCATTTTATTTTCGTAACTCTGTCGTACTTGTGATCGTCTACCATGATTTCTGCCCTCATTGCACACTATGATCAACCACTGTTAATAGTTCCTCTAAACAACACTAATAATTTCAATTTTAATTGCAATTCCAAGTATTTTACAAATTAGGTAAATAAAAGAATTGTGTTTCCTGGTCTGTTAAAAACAGGAATTAATACCATAGTGATACTTGATATCTAATGTGTGTACATAAAAACAATAGTTAATTAATAAAACATTTTTTAATGTTAAACGGTTCAATGTTTACAATTTTGGGTTTATTGATTGATTGATTGATTGATTGATTGATTGATTGATTGATTGATTGATTGGTGTTTAACGTCCAGCGAGCAATTTTTCAGCTATATTCAGGACGAGAACATTTAAAAATTTAAACACCACGGGGTTCGAAACAAGGAAAGATGATGGGTAGGGACGGATAATTTAGCCAGTGCAAAAGGTCTCATATGGACCACTCACCATGAGCATAATGCTCATAATGAGCAGTTACACTGGGTTCTTTAACGTGCGAAGAGGGTGGCAATCTCTCAACACGGGACCTCGGTTTTATTTACGTCTCATCCGAAGGACGGGTTGGTTGTGAATTTATACATCCCGCACAACCGACGGACGCCCCTTCAAACCGAAGAAGCTCTCGGTCCCATTTTTATACCCCGGGGTTCCTGCGGTGTTGACCCCTTTCAATTTTGGGGGGTCATGATATAAATAGGAAATATAGAGGAAAACTATTGTCCATGAAGGAATTACAAATAACAAAGAGTGCACGTGTCGTGAGTTTTTAATCTGAACTCGGATTTTATTACAGCTTTTAGTACGAAAACCTTGAAAGATCATTCGCGATTCTCGATTCAAAATTCGAGTTTCAATATTTGAAGTTCGAGGTTCGGTATTCAATATCTAAAACAACACATTGCCAATGAAATATCTTTTAACTTTTAGAATAATTTCATACAGAACAAAGTGAAGACAAAAAAAAAAAGAAACAAAAAAACAAATTCTCTTTCAATCAACTAACTTACAAAAAATCAATAGGTAAATGAAAATTAAAAAAAAACCATTGAAAAATGGTGGAAACTAAAGTGCACATTTAGTGATAATCGAAACAATTGCATTCATTTACAGGATACATTGATAAAATAATGTGACAAGAAACTCTACACGTTGTCTGTCCTAAATCACTAAAATATTTTAACCGCCATGATATAGCTGAAATATTGTTGAAAGTGCCGTTAAACACCATCAAACAAACAAAACTAAAATAATTTAAGCGTGTACTCTAGGTCTAATTTGATTACGAGTAGCCTCCCTTTAGCTAAGCTTAAATGTAACATCATGCGGCTTCATTGGTTAATTAGGATACTGAATTTATAATCTCGAACTTCAGATATTGGATCTCGAATTGCGAATCTTGAATCTAGAATGATCCTTCCGGGCTTTCGTACCCTCTTAAGTACTAGATGTTTTATTCAACATCACAAGTCGTGCATACTTTCGACATTTAGACTTAATGTATCAGCTTGTTGGTCGGGTAGCCCTCGTTCGGCCATTTGAATCCTATCAATTTCGCATTATTAAACGGAATACACATACTCAAGTGATGCTTGAACTAGAGATTAACCATTTATATTTCTTTGACAGAATTCGAATTGATGTTCACAATCGACCAATAAAGCGGATGGTGTTATTGCTCCCTTCCCCTTTTTGTAGACATTTTATGACAAGTATTTTTTTATTCATTTTCACTCTTGTTGAATTGTATCAAAATATTTATTTATTCAATAAATCTCTTTTAATAGGCTGATCAACTTACAGAGGAACAAATTGCAGGTAAGGTGTCGGATAATTTAAATCGTTTAATATAAATGCATATTGAATTATTTTACTATTGTACAACAATTTTTATTCAAATGTATTAAACGGTTTGGCATGCATTAGAATGTAAAAAGAAACGGTATTGATAGCCAAGACTTTAAATACTTATTGCATGTATAAATCCTCTATTCACTGCAAACATCCTATGCAAATTTCCTTTGTTGAACTATTTCTGATGGAAGTTTGCCTACTGTATGTTTGTATTCGTAAATTCGTGCACAAAGAAAATCAAGATTAAAATCTCAGGTAAAAAGCACTGTAACCATGCAAATTAATTCTCTCCGATGCAAGTGACCTGTCAAATATTTACGAATTACCTGTTGTTTAATGGTTGCATGCTTAATTCGAGTTCAATAGATCGTGGGTTCGATCCGTGCTCGGGTCAAACTAAATACTATATAACATTGATTATTGGTGTTTCTCTGTTCCGTGCTCAGGTCAAACTAAATACTATATAACATTGATTATTTGTGTTTCTCTGTTCCGTGCTCAGGTCAAACTAAATACTATATAACATTGATTATATGTGTTTCTCTGTTCCGTGTTCAGGTCAAACTAAATACTATATAACATTGATTATTTGAGTTTCTCTGTTCCGTGCACAGGTCAAGCTAAATACTATATAACATTGGTTTTCGGTGTTTCTCCACTCCGTGCTCAGGTCAAACTAAATACTATATAACATTGGATATTTGTGTTTCTCTGTTCCGTGCTCAGGTAAAACTAAATACTATATAACATTGGTTATCGGTGTTTCTCCACTCCGTGCTCAGGTCAAACTAAATACTATATAACATTGATTATTTGTGTTTCTCCACTCCGTGCTCAGGTCAAACTAAATACTATATAACATTGGATATTTGTGTTTCTCTGTTCCGTGCTCAGGTCAAACTAAATACTATATAACATTGGTTATCGGTGTTTCTCCACTCCGTGCTCAGGTCAAACTAAATACTATATAACATTGATTATTTGTGTTTCTCCACTCCGTGCTCAGGTCAAACTAAATACTATATAACATTGGATATTTGTGTTTCTCTGTTCCGTGCTCAGGTCAAACTAAATACTATATAACATTGGTAATCGGTGTTTCTCCACTCCGTGCTCAGGTCAAACTAAATACTATATAACATTGATTATTTGTGTTTCTCCACTCCGTGCTCAGGTCAAACTAAATACTATATAACATTGGATATTTGTGTTTCTCTGTTCCGTGCTCAGGTCAAACTAAATACTATATAACATTGGTTATCGGTGTTTCTCCACTCCGTGCTCAGGTCAAACTAAATACTATATAACATTGATTATTTGAGTTTCTCTGTTCCGTGCTCAGGTCAACCTAAATACTATATAACATTGATTATTTGTGTTTCTCTGTTCCGTGCTCAGGTCAAACTAAATACTATATAACATTGATTATATGTGTTTCTCTGTTCCGTGTTCAGGTCAAACTAAATACTATATAACATTGATTATTTGTGTTTCTCTGTTCCGTGCTCAGGTCAAACTAAATACTATATAACATTGATTATATGTGTTTCTCTGTTCCGTGTTCAGGTCAAACTAAATACTATATAACATTGATTATTTGAGTTTCTCTGTTCCGTGCACAGGTCAAGCTAAATACTATATAACATTGGTTTTCGGTGTTTCTCCACTCCGTGCTCAGGTCAAACTAAATACTATATAACATTGGATATTTGTGTTTCTCTGTTCCGTGCTCAGGTAAAACTAAATACTATATAACATTGGTTATCGGTGTTTCTCCACTCCGTGCTCAGGTCAAACTAAATACTATATAACATTGATTATTTGTGTTTCTCCACTCCGTGCTCAGGTCAAACTAAATACTATATAACATTGGATATTTGTGTTTCTCTGTTCCGTGCTCAGGTCAAACTAAATACTATATAACATTGGTTATCGGTGTTTCTCCACTCCGTGCTCAGGTCAAACTAAATACTATATAACATTGATTATTTGTGTTTCTCCACTCCGTGCTCAGGTCAAACTAAATACTATATAACATTGGATATTTGTGTTTCTCTGTTCCGTGCTCAGGTCAAACTAAATACTATATAACATTGGTAATCGGTGTTTCTCCACTCCGTGCTCAGGTCAAACTAAATACTATATAACATTGATTATTTGTGTTTCTCCACTCCGTGCTCAGGTCAAACTAAATACTATATAACATTGGATATTTGTGTTTCTCTGTTCCGTGCTCAGGTCAAACTAAATACTATATAACATTGGTTATCGGTGTTTCTCCACTCCGTGCTCAGGTCAAACTAAATACTATATAACATTGATTATTTGAGTTTCTCTGTTCCGTGCTCAGGTCAACCTAAATACTATATAACATTGGTTATCGGTGTTTCTCCACTCCGTGCTCAGGTCAAACTAAATACTATATAACATTGATTATTTGTGTTTCTCTGTTCCGTGCTCAGGTCAAATTAATACTATATAACATTGGTTATTTGAGTTTTTCTGTTCCGTGTCCAGGTAAAACTAAATACTATATAACATTGATTATTTGTGTTTCTCTGTTCCGTGCTCAGGTCAAACTAAATACTATATATCATTGGATATTTGAGTTTCTCTGTTCCGTGCACAGGTCAAGCTAAATACTATATAACATTGGTTATCAGTGTTTCTCCACTCCGTGCTCAGGTCAAACTAAATACTATATAACATTGGTTATTTGAGTTTCTCTGTTCCGTGCACAGGTCAAACTAAATACTATATAACATTGGTTATCGGTGTTTCTCCACTCCGTGCTCAGGTCAAACTAAATACTATATAGCATTGGTTATTTGAGTTTTTCTGTTCCGTGCCCAGGTCAAATTAAATACTATATAACATTGATTATTTGTGTTTCTCTGTTCCGTGCTCAGGTCAAACTAAATACTATATATCATTGGTTATTTGAGTTTCTCTGTTCCGTGCCCAGGTCAAACTAAATACTATATAACATTGATTATTTGTGTTTCTCTGTTCCGTGCTCAGGTCAAGCTAAATACTATATAACATTGGTTTTCAGTGTTTTTCCACTCCGTGCTGAGGTCTAACTAAATACTATATACCATTAGTTATTTGTGTTTCTCTGTTCCATGCTCAGGGCAAACTAAATACTATATACCATTGGTAATTTGTGTTTCTCTGTTCCGTGCTCAGGTCAAACTAAATACTATATACCATTGGTAATTTGTGTTTCTCTGTTCCGTGGTCAGGTCAAACTAAATACTATATAACCTTGATTATTTGTGTTTCTCTGTTCCGTGCTCAGGTCAAACTAAATACTATATAACATTGGTTATTTGTGTTTCTCTGTTCCGTGCTCAGGTCTAGCTAAATACTATATACCATTAGTTATTTGTGTTTCTCTGTTCCGTGCTCAGCTCAAACTAAATACTATATACCATTGGTTATTTGAGTTTCTCTGTTCCGTGCACAGGTCAAGCTAAATACTATATAACATTGGTTATCGGTGTTTCTCCACTCCGTGCTCAGGTCAAACTAAATACTATATAACATTAGTTATTTGTGTTTCTCTGTTCCGTGCTCAGGTCAAACTAAATACTATATACCATTGGTAATTTGTGTTTCTCTGTTCCGTGCTCAGGTCAAACTAAATACTATATAACATTGGTTATTTGAGCTTCTCTGTTCCGTGCACAGGTCAAGCTAAATAATATATAACATTGGTTATTTTTGTTTCTCCACTCCGTGCTCAGGTCAAGCTAAATACTATATAACATTGGTAATTTGAGTTTCTCTGTTCCTTGCTCAGGTCAATCTAAATACTATATAACATTGGTTATCGGTGTTTCTCCACTCCGTGCTCAGGTCAAACTAAATACTATATAACATTAGTTATTTGTGTTTCTCTGTTCCGTGCTCAGGTCAAACTAAATACTATATACCATTGGTAATTTGTGTTTCTCTGTTCCGTGCTCAGGTCAAACTAAATACTATATAACATTGGTTATTTGAGCTTCTCTGTTCCGTGCACAGGTCAAGCTAAATACTATATAACATTGGTTATTTTTGTTTCTCCACTCCGTGCTCAGGTCAAACTAAATACTATATAACATTGGTAATTTGAGTTTCTCTGTTCCGTGCTCAGGTCAATCTAAATACTATATAACATTGGTTATCGGTGTTTCTCCACTCCGTGCTCAGGTCAAACTAAATACTATATAACATTGATTATTTGTGTTTCTCTGTTCCGTGCTCAGGTCAAACTAAATACTATATAACATTGGTTATTTGAGTTTTTCTGTTCCGTGTCCAGGTAAAACTAAATACTATATAACATTGGTTATTTGTGTTTCTCTGTTCCGTGCTCAGGTCAAACTAAATACTATATAACATTGGTTATTTGAGTTTCTCTGTTCCGTGCTCAGGTCAAACTAAATACTATATAACATTGGTTATCGGTGTGTTTCTGCTCCGTGTTCAGCTCAAACTAAATACTATATAACATTGGTTATCGGTGTTTCTCTGCTCCGTGCTAAGGTCCGGATAAATACTATTTAACATTGGTTATTGATCTTTCTCCGCTCCGTTCTAAGGTCAGACTTAATACTATATAACATTGGTTTTCAGTGTTTCTCTGCTCCGTGCTCAGGTCAAGCTAAATATTATATATTATTGGCTATTTGTGCTGCTCTGCTCCGTGCTCAGGTCAAACTAAATGCACAATATTGGTTATTTTTGTTTCTCTACAATGCAAATAACATTACTGAGTATGGACGCGTAGTCAAACAAATGTCTCAGAGGGGAGCATCATGTATACAAATAACATTACTAAGTATGGACGCGTAGTCAAACAAATGTCTCAGAGTGGAGCGTCATGTATACAAATAACATTACTGAGTATGGACGCGTAGTCAAACAAATGTCTCAGAGTGGAGCGTCATGTATACAAATAACATTACTGAATATGGACGCGTAGTCAAACACATGTCTCAGAGTGGAGCATCATGTATACAAATAACATTACTAAGTATGGACGCGTAGTCAAACAAATGTCTCAGAGTGGAGCGTCATGCATACAAATAACATTACTGAGTATGGACACTTAGTCAAACAAATGTCTCAGAGTGGAGCGTCATGTATACAAATAACATTACTAAGTATGGACGCGTAGTCAAACAAATGTCTCAGAGTGGAGCGTCATGTATACAAATAACATTACTGAGTATGGACACTTAGTCAAACAAATGTCTCAGATTGGAGCGTCATGTATACAAATAACATTACTGAGTATGGACACTTAGTCAAACAAATGTCTCAGATTGGAGCGTCATGTATACAAATAACATTACTGAGTATGGACACTTAGTCAAACACATGTCTCAGATTGGAGCGTCATGTATACAAATTGGTTGTTTATTTCAGTGAAATATCACTATAAAATTGGACTCAGTGTGTTGATCTAGTACAAAACAACCAGAATCATCATCCAAACAAAAAGTAACTTCTTCTCTCCATGAAACAAACAACAAACATGGCGAGAAAGTTTTGCATCTGCCCGTGGTATTATAGTCTCCTATTCTGTGCGGTATGTTATGCTTTATGTACTCAGTGCTATATAATTTTAATATTACCCTATCCTGATCTGCTATTATGCTCTTAGATTCAGTTCTGATTAATTTTATATGAAACAGTATTTATGTATGAATGAGTTTGCTTTTATGTATGTCTATGTATACATGAACTTATGTTTTATGCTCTTAGATTCAGTTGTGATAATTTTATATGTAACTGTATGTATGTATGCATGAGTTTGCTTTTATGTATGTATATGTATACATGGGCTTATGTTTCATACTAATGTCTATGCATGCATGTTTTTTGCTTTGTGATGTCATGTAATATGTCCTTGTAAAGTTATTTTATACTTGTATGTGCTTTTTATGTAATAGTCGATTCAAAAGCTTATGTTATGTGTTATAGATATTTCGAATTTAAATAAAACTTATTTGATTTGATAATAAAACGCTTATTGACTGTATATTCGGGCAATAGTTGGTGTCTCGGGCAACAATAAACTTTCTATTATCGTCATACCAGTCGGTAAATGTATAGAATTCACTGTTAGTTGAGCATTCTATTTCCATGTTTTACTATCAACATATTCATTTTGATTTTTGAAAAAAATATTCTTATTGTCGTTTATGTATATGTATAGATGTAAGTGCAAGCATTTTTTTTTTTTATTTTAATGTCCCTGTACCTTATTACGAAAAATAGTTTAAAGACTGAAAAATAATTTGTTTATTACATTAATTTCGACAGAGTTCAAAGAGGCCTTCAGCTTGTTTGACAAAGATGGTGACGGAACTATTACAACTAAGGAACTGGGAACTGTGATGAGATCTTTAGGACAGAATCCAACAGAGGCTGAACTTCAAGATATGATCAACGAAGTAGATGCTGATGGTTTGTTTGTCTTTACTATATAAAAATATATCATGTATTAAAAATGAGAACCAACTTACAAAAAAATAAAAGGCATTATTTTTTTCAAAATTTAGCATTTTATTCAATTCAATATCTTCTTGCATGAGGTTCTATAAGGATTCTGATAAGAACAATATATAATATTTGAATACATTTTACATATACATAGCATGCGTACACTACACATGTGATAGATTACATGTGTACTGTCACATTTGAATACATTGGTACCATCTTCACAACTCTGTTTTAATCGGAGGGTATTCTTTCTATTGTCATATATTCATTCAGAATTTGGTCCACAAATAGGAGAGCATGTTCTGTCTTATAGGAATTTTATAAAATTTTAATCAATCAAAAATTCCGATCAATCATGCATCATTCGATAATTGTATCTCTGACTTTTCAGTGCATCTGCACTTTGATTTTTTTTTGACAACCATTTCTTTCCTATGACTTTAAAAATAGAATATTAGTAAATAACAATCAAAATGAATATCATTCTTGTCCAATCAACAGTAAATTATTTAAGTCCATCAACGTTTCAGTTCATAACACATCAACAATTTAGTTTACAGACACATAAGTCATTAAGTCTCTCCTCATCTATTGCCTTCAAACTAAGGAATTTATAGAATTTAGCCTCCTGTGCGATTTCATTCAGATAATGGTGTTCCCGGGATTGATATCTCTTTTCAACTGTACAGTTGTTTCTTTAGTAATTCACGATTATCTTAAAGTGAGTTGGATCACGGTCAAAAGAAAATATATTATTGCATAGGCGAAAGGCACTGTTAGGCTGGAGCATAAGAGCGAATATTGATGATAGGTCGGCTCTCAAGGTGGTTTTACTGGTCTCATTCTTACTTTCACCAACGTTTATCCTGTAGGTATTGCAGATGAACGTCTATTTCAGATATTACATAACGAACATCAGACGACGAGGCACTAGCATTAATATCCTTTTCACTTCTTTCTTCTGTCTTTGACATTTCTCCTTTCTTTGATTTTTCAGCTTTTGCTACACAACAATCTGACGAGCAACTAAATGAAGATGAAGAGGAAAAGGAACTGGAAGAACTCTTTGATTTTCTATCTACCTGATCTTTTCTCTCCATCGTTATCACCTCACCTTCTGACATGTGCAACTCAATTTCCTGTTCCTCCTGCGTTTCAGCAACTCCTTTTTCCAGTGTTACGCTCAAGTTCTCCCCAATTTGGCTTGATAAATCTTTGAGAACTGCTTTTATTTTTTCAAACTTTTGTTCTTTTGTGTCCACCTTTTGTACCTTTCTTTCTTTTAAACGTTCAGTTTCCTTATCTTCAGTGTCAGTGTTCTTGTATTTTCTCTTCTTTTGGATAGTCTCCCTGGCATCTTCCGCCCTATTCACGTTTGTCATGCCAGTTCATGCCAGTTCTTCAAAATTGGCACCTTGATCGGTGTGAACTTGCCTAGGGACACCAAAAAGTGTAACAAAATGGTCTACTAATAAGTATTTATTTCCAGAAGCTGAAGTTGGAAGTGGATCCATAACATCAATGGCTACACGTTCAAGGGGTGCGCCAACCTGGTATTGGCGCATTGGTGTTTTTGGTTTCCATCGTGGGGCTTTCCTACTTGCACATACGTCACATTTTTGGCACCATCATTCAACAAATTTTCGAATCCCTAACCAAAAATACCGCTGTCTAACTTTGCTAAGAGTCTTTTTAACACCTTAATGCCCCCTGTTACACTATCGTGTAACTGCTTTAAAATAGAAGGCCTTTGCTTCTCTGGAATTACTTTCTGCCATTCTATTTTGTCACCATCATTACATTCCCATTTTCGACACAGGATGTCATCTTTAATATCAAAGGAGTCCAACCTATTCCAGTAATACTTAACATCTATCTTATGCTGAGCAATATCTACCCAACTTGGTTTCTGACCACTTTCAATCCACCCCCTTACTAATTTCAAAATGTTGTCATTCTTCTGATCAATTGCCAAGTCATTTTCTATATCTTCTCTGCTAATATATATGGATTCCCTATTTTTCATTCCCATAGTCATTATAGTTCTAACATTGTTTTCAACGGAACAATCACCCTCTTTATTTTCTAAAATTATTTTGCCACTATTGGACAGTGTTTCTTTAGCAAACTTTTCTCTCTTACACTCATTTTCATAAAAACCAGCTATGGTGTCTATCTCTATATTTGTGTAACACTCATTCAAACCCTTTCTGTCTGAGCCATATGTTGAGTACACACATCTTTCGGGAGAAAGTGTCTCGCTTTGTACTCCTACACAGGTCCCCTCATTGTCCTTAAACTCTTCTCTAAATTCTCTCTTACTACCCGTTTCTCAGCATGTTCGCTCTCATCCTTCCTTTCTTTGACTGGCCAGGTCAAAGAATTATCTGGGTTTGGGTTTACTGAGACCACTTTGGGTACTGTTGAACTCTCGTTTATTAGCTCAACTCTTTCAACTGTTACACCTGAATTATCATTGTTTTCCTTGCGAACATATCTCCAGACAAGGTCTTCTACTCAACGTATCAGCGTTCGAATGAATACGCCCAGCACGGTGTTCGATGGTAAAGTCATAGGCACTTAAATACTTCTAACCATCGGGCTAATTGTCCCTCAGGGTTTTTGAAATTTATTAACCATCGGAGTGACCCATGATCACTCCGGACTAAAAACTTTCGACCATACAAATAATAAATAAGGGTAATAACAAAATTACCGAACTCCGAACAATCTTACAAAGGGAAAGTCAAAACTCATAAGTATATAAACAGACAAAATCAGTCAACAACCGGAAAACTGTGAAAACCGTAATGACCCTGACTTGGTACAGGCATTTTAAAGAAATGGTGGGTTGGAAATGTTTTATTGAATTGACAATAACCAAAAGTTCCTTTCTTGTCACGCAGTAATTTCTTTCACATTTTGAAAACGTCTTACTAAAATAGCTAATCACCCGTTCAACTCCATCTTGAGACTGTGATAGTACTCCAGCCATTCCAAAATCGCTGGGGTCCGTATCAAGAGTATAGTTACCCTCATCCATAGGGAAACCTAGAATAGGGGCGGTTGTTAAACTGTGTTTTAAAGTCTCAAAAGCCTGATCACATTCAGGAGTCCACTGAAATTTTCTTCCCTTTTCTGTTAATTGGTGTAACGGTTAGCAATAATTGAGAAATTCTTTGCGAAGCGTCTATTGTAAGAACATAAACCAACAAAACTACGGACGTCTTTCACATTCCTGGGAGTCGACCAATCTTTAACAGCTTTTATCTTTTTATCATCTGTTTTGATGCCATCTTTACTAATTCGGTGACCTAAAAATGGCACTTCATTTTGTAATAAAATAGATTTTGAGGGGTGTAATTTTAAATTAGCTCCCCTTATTCTTTCACAGACTTCACTTAAATTTTTTATATGTTCATCAAATGTTTTTGAAAATACGACGATATCGTCTAGATACACCAAACAAATTTTCCAGGTTAAACCGGCAAGAACCTTCTCCATAAGTCTCTCAAAAGTGGCAGGTGCTCCTTTTAGTCCAAAAGGTAGCACTTTAAATTGCCATAACCCGCTCACAGAGATGCAAAAAGACGTTTTTTTACGATCACTTTCCATTAGACCACACTACCAATACCCAGACCTCAAATCTAAGGTGGATAACCAATGATTTCCACTTAACGCATCAAGCGTTAGGTCAATTCGGGGAAGGGGTTGTGAATCCGAAGCTGTTACTTCATTGAGTTTGCGAAAATCGCAACAAAAACGAATTTTCTGATCAGATTTCTTGGTTACCATTAGAATAGGAGCACACTAAACTGAACAAGATGGCTCAATGTTTCCTCTACTTGCCATGTCTTTTATCTCATTCTCAGCAGCTTCCCGCTTAGTTAATGGGAGCCTACAAGGTTTCAACTTAATTGGTTTGGCATCCCCAGTATTTATTTGATGTTTAATTATTTCGGTATACCCAATATCTGATGATGTTTTTGAGAACACCTCTTGATAGTTTATCAAAAATTCTTTTAATTTTACTTGTTCCGTATTTGACAGTGCTTTTGTACTTTTATCAAATAAATCATTAAGATGTTCATGGACTTCTGATTTACTTGACATCTCCCCACAATTAATATGATTGACAGACTTTTCGACAATGTCCTACACTATAGCGGGTTCAAAATTTGCCGCTATTGTATTCTTATAAACCGTTATTGGTTTCATTCCAAAATTTGCTACCCTTATTGGTACAACATTGCTATGTTGCTGAACAACAGCGTTAGCTATTATAAGACCAGTTTTCTCTACAAAACTTTCATTTGATTCAATCATTCCTATAGAGTCATATTTGATTACGCCACAAGGCTGACCTTTAATTATTTTCTCACTTTGAGGGGGAATTTCAACCGTTTCTGCTACGGAAATTTGGCAACATTTATGGTCACCCCTATTCGTAAAACAAGGAATAAAATCTCCTTTTATCTTCATGCAACTTTTACTAAACAGTAAATCAACGTTGTGCTTCATGAACAAGTCCATTCCTAGAATGGCTTCATCTTTAATATTTGCTAATAAAAATTCGTGAGTGAAAATAAGATTTTTCAGTCTAATATCTAACATAATTTTTACTATGAATGCAGACGCTTGGCCTGTAGCAGTCAATAAATTCATACGGACCGGTTCAATAGACGGTCGGGATGAGGAGGGTATTGAATCAAAAACATCTTTACGTAAAATGGAGACGCTCGCTCCGGAATCTACTAACATTGCGACTGACAAATTGTTAGCCTTAGCTAACACAAGACATCCCTCATCCTGACCCCAAGAAACACTTGAAATTACTGTGTTGGCCCTGTCTGATTTGGTTGAAAATCGACCCGCGTATTCGACTCCTGCCAGTTTTCCGTCCGTCTAAACTGTCCCTGTCTTTGAGTATTGTTGGGTTTATTATTGTTCCATGATCTCCGGTTAAGGTTCTTATTTTGGTTTACGACTTTAGTATTTTTCAAAGCCGAAACTTCATCCCTAAGTACTTTAATGTTTTCTTTCAAGTCATTAATCTCGCCCGAATTATCTTCGTTCGTAGTGCCAGTGGCCCTAACTGATTTTCCTTTTTGTCTATCCGCCACCCGTAACGCTTCTAATCGGACAGCAATATCCTCTACCTCATTTATTGTTTTAGGTCCTACCTCCCTAAGTCGGAGTCGGATTTCTGTCTCCGGAATAGCGTCAATGAAATAGTGTAATGCTAACGTGTCTCTTACCACGGGAGATGTACCTAGATATGACCTATGTGTTAATTGTTTAATGGCTTGCGCCAATTCTGGTAAGCTTTCATTTCTCATCGGAACTCTAGTCTGTATCTCAGCCCTAAAAATTTCGGACCGGTTTGTCGATCCATAGCGACTTTTGAGAGCCTCTACTAAAGTATCAAAATTATATCGATCATAATCGGACATTTCATTCAGCAAAGCCCGTGCTCCACCGCTCGCTAACAAATTAAATTGAGTTAAATACTCGTCTAGATCATCTGATCCGTCATAAATTTGGGGTTTTATTTTATAACCTGTTGAACCTTTTCTGGGTTACATTCCATGTTGTGACTATTATTGAGATTTCTTGAACATTTAGGAGTACTTTCTCCTGGTCCTCTCCCGAGTATAGGAGTAGTTTGACTTTGACCCAGTTTATTTTCAAAACTTGTTATCATACAATCCAATTTATTTGAAAAATCGCCAATGCATTCTTCCATTGCCCTTTTCATATTAGCAATTTCAAAACTGGAATTTCTATCTTCTAATAGAACTGACTCGTTAATAGTTTCTTGTTCGGCCATTTCTCTATTTTCCAAATTTGGATCAAAGGTTACTGTATTTGAATCATCCATTTCAATTGTTAAAGTCAATATTATTTATTAACTTCCAAACAATTAATCAAAGTTTCAAATTGAAACCACCAACAACGACTCTAATCTACTTGAATCCCACCGCTGTCACCATAAATGTTACGCTGCCCCTCTGATGTTAGAGTCGGTCACCAGAAACAGCAGTGCCACATCAAAAAGGAATAGAGAATGTTCGAGCTATAACTTGTCCGGTTTGGAGTCTTATTAGTCACCACCAAGCAAAACAAGATATAGAATATTATATATTTTTAAGGCCTGGTATCGGTAGCGTTTAAGACCAAAGTATATAAACGAAGTAGAACGATACAATAATTTATTAATAATATGAAACGCGTAAATATCTTCAGTAGAGGCTCTCTGTCATCGGTCTGGTCCCCTGGTAGGGTTGGTCTACTCCCTATCTCATATTTCTATCTTGGCAATAAGCTACAACTTGGCATAAGGTCATATCAAGTCATTTCTAAAGAGAACGCCTAGTCTATATAAGCGCAATCCATAAGAACATAACGTGTTCAGACAACAAGTGAATACACAATCAGTTTCGCTGAATAATATTAAATAAAGCGCTGCTGTTTCAAAAACCATAAAGTCACCAACAGTTATATTGATTAGCTACATTTGCACCCTGGCAATTGTCACCAAACATTTACAATTGCACCAAGTCTGCACCATAAAGTCACCAACAGCTAGTTAATTAAGCTACATTTGCACCAAGACAATTGTCACCAAACATTTACAATTTCACCAAGTCACCAGAAAGTCACCTGGATATTTGCACCAGCGTTAATATTGTCACCAAGACCAAATACACCCGTCGGCACCAGCTTTGGAACCTAACTATCACACTAGCCACCGGCGCTGATGATTTTCCAAATTGGAGATTGTCTCCAAGAAGCAGAATACGTTTATAATTACTATAATCTTACTTTCATAGCTTCCGTAATAACTTCCGACATTTTGGTGTGATTTCTTAAATCAAATTTTGGCGCTTCTCAAACTTTTCCAACAATCTCCCCGATTTGCTTCGGACTTTTAGTTTTATCAAACAACCAGCCAATGACAGAAGCGCTAACATATTAGGGACCAATCAGAAACCATGACACGTCAGAGGGGAATTCCCGTTTTGGCTACAAAAAATGTAAACACTGCATGTTTTGGACAAAAATAGAGCCTATTTGCAGTAAATTATGATTAAAAATGGACACAATGCATTCATTCCCGGCTTTTATGACCAAGGAGTGACCTGAACATTTGCATATTATTACCAAAAGGTGAATATTGAAGGTATCTGACCCAAAACAAGAAACTGGTCTTGCGACGATAAACTTTTTAGGACGGTCATCGCAAGTTATTCTAAACCATCAGTGCCCAATAAAACATGAAATATGCATAAGCTCAACATTTTCCAATACCAAACACCCCGTTTTTATATTGTCTCATGTACACTTTCATGTCCTTCGACATCTCCAATGAAAAAGGGGGAAGGCGGCATTACAATATATGTTACTTAATGATGAAAGAACACACATTTAGGAAATGCTATGCTTGTATTAATGTATATAATGTCACTGTAATTTAGGCAACGGAACAATAGATTTCCCAGAATTCCTCACCATGATGGCAAAGAAAATGAAGGACGCCGATACCAATGAGGAACTCCAAGAAGCTTTTAGAGTATTCGATAAAGACGGTAATGGTTTTATAAGTGCAGCTGAACTCAGACATGTTATGACAAATTTAGGAGAAAAACTGACAGATGAGGAAGTCGATGAAATGATTCGGGAAGCAGATAGAGACGGAGATGGTCAAGTAAATTACGAAGGTATATAATTTATTCGCTGACCTGTATCAGCAGTATTTTGAATTTAACAGGGGACCAAATACATATACTCACACCTTCTCATTTATTGACTGACACTTTTGATTGCTTTCCATTTATTTCGTTTAAAAATCAGATTTTAGGTATAATAAGATGAAGGAGCTAAATATTTAATTTCGAACACCGTGGTATGCTTGGCGCACTGGTTAATGTATAAGAAACCGGTATATATAAGGTTTATCTGCAGTTTTATGTCATGGTTACTCAACACTAGAAACAATTGACATTTTCGAAATTGTATGAATTTATTTGCTATTATAAAATCATTATCATCATTCACTGGTTTCTATTTGCTTATTTGTGCTGATGATACGCCTTACTTTATATGTATGGTTATATTTTAATCATCTGCAGAATCAAGCACACAAATACCCAAGCAATATTGAATAAAGCAGGACTACCTTTCATCTGATTGAATTTTTGCAATCTGCAGAATTTCATATTTTGCATGTAATTTACTGAAAATTGTATCTATTCTATTCTATTTTATTTCAGAATTTGTGCTTATGATGACAGCAAAGTAAAAAAAAAAGACATTCAACTTCCGTTAATATTGATTGTATATATATTGTTATTTAAATGTAAATAAACAAAATAATAACGGAAAGTCGTCAACTGAGATTATCACTGTATTACTTGGTGCATGGCAACATGTAAGGAGTCAAAAGATTAGAAAAATTTTAATCTTGAATTGAGTCTTTCGTTTTTATTTTAAATTCCTTTTGTCATAAAGAGAGAAACGCTATTACAAATTCCAAGCGGAACGAAACCCGTCATTTTTCTTTACATTTTGATACTGGGGCTCTTGTGGGGTAGTTGTCTTTAAACTTATCAGAAAATGCCATTTAGCGATTAGTACAGGACCGGCCTTAGGAGGTGTGGGACCCAATTGTTCTCTGTAAAACCTGCAGTGTGTTGTTGTGTGTACTTGAACAAACAACAGAGAGTAGAAAACTCCAGTTCGGGGCCCAATGGGGAGGAATTGGTCTAGATAACTCCAGCGCGGGGCCCAATGGGTAGGAATTGGTCTATTTGGCTTAATGCCCGTCCTGTGTTAGTATATTGATAATATTATTAACGAGGTGCTTGTCTACTCATATTTATCACGGGAAACTTAAATGTTTGAATGTGTCCATATGGAACTACAAATAATTGGTACTGTTTACCATTTAAAAACTTCAAGCGAGTAACTGAGGAAGTTATTCCAGAAAGGTCTGTGTGCACTAAATTCGATATCTATGTTTTATCACCATCACTGGGTCGATACATCAGCTGTGGCCTATTATTGTTAATATTCCACGAGGGTGTCATCCACCCAGTTGTCAGTATTTCGACAGGGACATGACTTGTTAGATATATTTATTGTTAAAATTTACAATTCTTAAAATATGTAATTATCATTAAAACTAAGGTTATCCTGCCTCAGGCATAGGTCATCATAGCCGATTTTGGCTATCCTGCTTACGCCCTTCGATTTTAATTTGAATTATTCGGCGTTCCAGTCCTCTGACGACTTTGAGGGTACCCGATGGAGGTTATTCCAGAAACTTGTTGTTCACACTCAATTTGATTTGTGTCTACCATAAACCTTTTGTTCGATTCTTAAAGAATCATATAATTTGAACTCCCCAAAATATTAGAAAAACAAAAACGAAAACAAACAAACAAACTTACAAACAAAAAACACAGGTGGTTAATTTAAGTTCATTTTGATTTTGTGCTTCGTCTATCAATTATGTACATTTTGTACTATTGTATCAGACTAGTAATATATTCCGATCTTTAATGAAACCACTTGTCCAATATCACCCGTATGTCTGTGCTGAAAATGATATAGCTATTAATACTTACAGTACACGTTTTGATCACAACACCTGAGCGTTATGACAGACAAAGATAGTTTTTTCTGTTATTCATTCAGTTTGAATTTTATGTTGTGTGTGTGTGTTGTATTGTCTCTCCAGATTGTGATGTTTGTTATATCTCATCTAAATAATATTTTAATAGTCACACTCGGTTTTTAATTGGAGTTCATGTTGCTCAACCATTAGTTTTCTGTGTAGTGTTTTAGTAGACCAGCGTTCGTCTTTCTGTCCTTTTTCTTTGTGACCAATGTATTGTCTGTCCTTCGATTTACAGCTTCTGATAACCCCTTTGGTATCTTCAAACTTTTCAAGCCTTTATCTAATTTTTTTCCTGTCAAATTATACGTTTGTACATCAATGACTACTCAAGTTCAAATTTATATAGGCTTAGACTTGTTTTCGTGCTTATCATCATTGAAGTTGTGGGTTTGACTCCCGCTTAGGGCGAGGTGTACAACATTATGTGATAAAGTTGGTCAGTGAATTGCTGCAGGTCGGTGGTATTCCACAAAGAAGGTTCTTCAATAATTATTGAGATATACTAGTAGATGGAGGAATATCGTTCAATCTTTTTAATCTACATTTTGCATACGTCATACGTGCGTCATAGATGACCACGGATATGTTCTGTTTGTCGTAGTCAAAATCTCAGTTCTTTTTCCTAGTTCATTACTTATCACCGAATATGACCAATCATTATATTTTCAACATGATTGGCACGATGTTTGTCTCCATTAATTTGAGTACGAATATGTACTACTTATCCTTCAGGAGTATCTTAGTTGACACCCATTTGAAATGGGGGTTCGCACTTGGCTATCTTTAGTTTTCTCTGTAGTGTTTTATTGACCATTGCTTGTCTATTTGTCCTTTTTATTTTTTCTTCTTCGAATTACGGCTTCTGATTATCCCTTTTGTATCTTAAAACTTTTCTTAGAAGCAATGCAATATCAAAAATGAAAAATATTGACAGGCATATTTTATTTTTCTAACAACAACTCTTTGTATAATTCTATGATTTGATATACCATTTTCCCTCATAAATTGAACATCTAAACAAAATACAGCCACAAAAAGCTAACACTTGCATGTAGGTCAAGATTATTGTACGATGTATGTCAACTATTTCAGCGCTTAAGAAATTAGTTCCGGTCTAGATGATAATTTATTTGGTAATGCCCCTCCTCCTGCACCGTGTACAAGAAATTATTATGGGGGGGGGGGGGGGAGGGGGGTGTTGTTTTGTAAATCAAGCGGTGTACGTTTTTTTAGGTTGCTTTTACCAGTCGCAGAAGGAAAAGTGGGTATGAACTATAAATAAAACGTAGAAAGGGACAATGTTATATACCACGGAATTCAGCAGTAAATGGGCTTTATTTTGGTATTTTTTTTGGGTTCTCTGGAGCATCCTGGTTTTGCAAACGCTTCGACAGTTTGCTCATATTTTCTCATTTAGGGGGGTCGAGTCGAAATTATCATCAATTTCTGTCAAATGTGATACCTACCCTAACCTGACAGAACACGAATTATAGTATAATTGACGATTCTTCACAGTGAAATCCCCCACATAATCATAAACTTCTTTTAGCGTCTATGCATTGATATATTCGAACAGCCCCCCGCAAGTAAACATGAGTGTCCCCCCTAGGTAAACATCCTTCACCGATGCAAACTGTCGAAGTGTTTGCAAAACCTAAAAAAACGTACACCCGTTGGTTTACAAAACAACCCCCCTAATGTTTGCTTGTACACGGTGTCCTGCAAGATCAAATACCTGTCAATCATTCTTCTGTTTAAATAAAATGACCAATCAATTTTCAGAATGTCAAAATGTGTGTTATTCGCTCCGCTCATGAAACAAATAATCAATATATTTTTGCGCAGATATGTCCAAAAAAATGAAAGCCGAAATTTAACCAATAATGACGCAATTATTTAAGAAATTTACTGAAGCGGAGAAAACCAAACAGATAATGAAAATAGTATATACATAGGATGGATGGTGTTCATGAACATATTAAGTGAGATCAAATGTAGACAGATGAAATATCACCCCCACTTAAAGATATATGTTTTAGTAAGTATATGTCAACAAAAGGAGCTATGTTCACTCCATACTCGATTGAATTCAATCTATATATTTCGGCTTCTGCGTAAGCATGGATGTCAACGATGTGTATACTAGTATCCATTTTGCTGTCTGTAAGCTTTAAAAAAACAGTTATCTGCTCTTTTGTACCATAATTGCTACAAATTCTGAAAATAAATAATAAATAAATACCTGCATTTAATAGATTAATAATAATTATAGTTCGAATAGTAATCCCGTATTTTTTGGCGTCGCCTTGGGTTTGTGCTTTCGAACCTTTTATACCTTTTCGGCTATTCAGTCTTTAGATAACTAACACTACTGACGCTATAAAGTGATTAAAGTGTGTCTTCAGTACATAAAAATGCATTTGTACATTACATGTATCCTGCCATTGAATTAAGCACGTGGTCATCACAACATAAAACGAAATGTCATATAACAACTACACGTATTAAAAGGTTATTATTGCATTCTATTCAAAAGACCTATGTTTTTGCAATTTGTTTCTTCATTAACAGATGTTTAATCTTGTGACATAATGATTAATAAATAGGAGTCACTGAGTGATATTAGCCCTTCTAGATAATATATGTTACTGGTGAGATTTGTCTTCAATATCGTTTTGTAGTTTCGGCTTCGGTTTTCAGGTGTTCAAGCGCATTGTATTTTTGAAATTCGTTTTCGTGTTGATGTTGAATTCTTCCTTTGTTTTTATTGATAGCATACCATATTCCTGTCACTCTTATTTGCTCTGGACAACAGTTTCCAAATACTGTCTTCCAATCTCCCAAAATCCTATGTTACAAATTCTGCGTCATTAAAATCTAACCCAACTCCTGTTAATGTTTCATCCACGTGATATCTGATCGCTTCTCTCGAACTTTTTCTTAATACCTAAAACCGTACTTCATGTAATGTCCGCGTAAAGGATTCGTGTTTTCCAACGTCAACTCAACCACTATCACATCTGCCAAGCGATTGATTGAATGACGCCATGAAATATATCTCTGACGCCATCTCTCATGGAGGATAACGCATGCCTACGTACTGCATCTTTGCTTCCAGACATCACGGAACCGGACAGACAACAAATTAGACCTGACAAATGACATAAATCTATAGTCCCACAGCACAGAGGAGGGATCTACTTTTCGATCCGTGGGAGAGGTAGTGGCATGTAACCAGTTATCTTCTCTGTAACGAAGAGTGTAGCCCAACCTCGTAGTACGAAGGTTAAAGCGAGTTGTATTCAGGTAGAAGTTAACGGAGTACAGTGTCTCACATATATGCTTTTGATAAGAGATTACAAATTACTATTTGTGTCATTTCATAAATTTGAACACAAACCTTCATAATTTACTTGACCGTCTCCATCAATATCCGCCTCTAAGATCATTTCTTCTAATTCGTCATCCGTTAACTTTTCTCCTAAATTTGACATCACTAATCTCAGTTCAGATTGACTTATAAACCCATTATTATCCTTATCAAAAACTTTGAAAGCCTCCTTCAAATCTTCATCAGGATCTCCGCCATCTTTTAATTTCTTTGCCATCATTGCTACGAATTCTGAGAACTCTATTGTACCATTTCCTTTTTAATAGAGATAAAGGACAAATGTATACAATATGATACGTCATCGATTACAAATGTTAATACAAAGGTACATAAGTGTAAAAGCATATATATATATATCTTATTTCTAAAAGAGAATATTTCGAAGACTATTGACAAAATTGAACAGACGAGACAATGTCATGTCACGTCTCTGTTTAGTGGGATATGATTTTGAACTTGCTTGGATTCGACATTTTTCATTTAACAATTACTGACGATATATAAGTTCAAATAATTAAGCATCTAGTGCATGCATATTGTGAAACATTACATTTATTTTTGGAATATAACATCTGATCATTCTACAACACATATTAGACAATATAATGAGACGAGTAATATTACAGATTTTACTGTGCGCCTCACGGGACATATACGTGTCATCAGTAACATCTAGTGCTTAAGTCTGGTTGCTGAGGAACAATATCATGAATAACACTGAATGAAAATATTGAAGATATCAAAGGGGTAGACAGAAGATGTGCATCGAAGGACAATAAAATGGCCAAAACGAAAATGGACGAAAAGACAAACAATAATGATAACAAGAAAATGGACGAAAAGACAAACAATAATGAAAACAAGAAAATGGACCAAAAGACAAACAATAATGATAACAAGAACATGGACGAAAAGACAAACAATAATGATAACAAGAAAATGGACGAAAAGACAAACAATAATGATAACAAGAAAATGGACGAAAAGACAAACAATAATGATAACAAGAAAATGGACGAAAAGACAAACAATAATGATAACAAGAACATGGACGAAAAGACAAACAATAATGATAACAAGAAAATGGACGAAAAGACAAACAATAATGATAACAAGAAAATGGACGAAAAGACAAACAATAATGAAATCAAGAAAATGGACGAAAAGACAAACAATAATGATAACAAGAAAATGGACGAAAAGACAAACAATAATGATAGCAAGAAAATGGACGAAAAGACAAACAATAATGATAACAAGAAAATGGACGAAAAGACAAACAATAATGATAACAAGAAAATGGACGAAAAGACAAACATTAATGATAACAAGAAAATAGACGAACAATGATGCACAAAACACTACAGAAGACTAAAGATTGTATAACATGAAACCCTCTTATAATCGAGAGACTTTACAACTTGGAAGGATAATCAGTTGCTGCTCCACTAGTGGATCCTGACATGTTATAATGCTTAAATGGTTAAAATCTCTTGATAAGTCATATTCGGTGATAAGTCGTGGACGAGAAAATAAGGACGTTATTATGAATACAACAAATGGAGCATATATCAGTGGTCACCTGTGACACATATATCAGTGGTCACCTGTGACACATATATCAGTGGTCACCTGTGACACATATATCAGTGGTCACCTGTGACACATATATCAGTGGTCACCTGTGACACATATATCAGTGGTCACCTGTGACACATATATTAGTGGTCACCTGTGACACATATATCAGTGGTCACCTGTGACACATATATCAGTGGTCACTTGTGACACATATATCAGTGGTCACCTGTGACAAATATATCAGTGGTCACCTGTGACACATATATCAGTGGTCACCTGTGACAAATATATCAGTGGTCACCTGTGACACATATATCAGTGGTCACCTGTGACACATATATCAGTGGTCACCTGTGACACATATAACACTTAGTAATCTTTCTGTATATTCTATATAAAATCGCTGCCTATTCTGGCGACTCAACCCTAGTAAAACCCACGTATATTCTGAGTAACCTATCCTCCCTATCCCACACAACACGACAGATAATACAGTAGCTATTGCTTAACACTTTAACATTTACCTACCATCAATGTCAATTTCATTGACCATGTCCCTAAGTTCAGTCTCCGTTGGGTCCTGTCCCAGGGATCTCATCACTGTTCCTAGTTCACCTGTTGTAATTCTACCGTCTTTATTCTTGTCAAACAAGTCAAACGCATCTTTCAACTCTGTAAGATAATTTAAGATGTGGGAAAACGCAAATTTATATAAAAAAAATGTAAGGGGGAATTTCAATTCAAGATTGTATTTTTCCCAACATTATAATTATTTTGATACTGTCAATTCTCCATTAGATCATCATTTAAGATTAAATCGATAAAACGTAATGAGCCAACGTATTTGAAATGAGGTACTAAGTAAAGAATAAATCAGGATTGTTGCTTAACACCAAATTAGCCATTTTACAGCTATATTATGGCGAGAACATGTTGCATGAAATGTTTGAAGATATTAAAGGCGCAATCAGAAACGCAAATCGAAGGAAAGACAATATACTGGCCAACAGAAAAAGACAAAAAACTACATGGGTGCTTCGGATTGGTAAGCAGTTCCTGCTCCACTAGTGGAACACTGTTACTCTTCTTAAGCAATCCGGTGATAAGCAATGAAAGAGGATAGCAGGATGGGGTTTTGACTGCGACAAACGGAAGACATCTGTGGTCATATGTGACACAGATATATCGTAGTGGTTTACAAAGTCGTGATGGCGACAGTGTTGTTTTCGATGTGATGACTAGAAACCCTAGGGGCCGTCGTGGTCGTCATAGTATGGTGGTTGGATTTACAACTACCTATGCTATCAGTTCTATCACCACTAACGTTGTGAGTTCGAATCCTACTCAGGCGATACAACATCATGTGATAAAGTTTGTCAGTGACATACGACAGGTCGGTGGTTTTCTCCGGTATTCTGGTTTCCTCCACGATATAACTAAAATATTGTTGAAAGTGACGTTAAGCATCATAAACCTAAGCCAACTAGAAACCCTTGGTTCAGTAACTTTCTTGTAAGCAGCAACCCCCTATAAAGGAAACATGCTCCTCTAATAAAATTTACGAACTTTCTATATTAAAATGGGGTATTTGTGTCAACGATCGTATTGTAGTTAGATAAACATCTATCAATGCAATCAATATCCATCACCGCTGAAGTTGAGGGTTCGTTTCCCATCAGTGTCGAGGTGAACTCGATACAATATAGTGTGATAGTCTCATTAGTGGTAGCTAGATCGGTGGTTGTCTGATTTCAAACACCAATATAATCTGACAAACGCGATATAACTGAAATGTTGATGAAAGTGGAGTTAATCAGACATAGCACTAACCGTGATCATGACTAACATTTCATAACAAATTTGATGTGTTGCTGTTGAAATTAACATAACAATAAGTTATTGGTGATTTATGAACAGAGACTGATAGCATTTTTATCTTTAGTCGTTTTTTAATGGTTTATACATTTAAATTCTAACAAAAATGGAAAAATATATCATCACCACCAAAATATGACTACCGGTACATGAATTGATTAAATTACGATATAATGACATATCCTAGTAAATGATAAACATTGTAATTTCCCCTCCTGGTGTTGTTATTATAAGATTCGTCTGGACAGCTGATTTAATCAAGTACATTTGTCCACTGAATAGCTACTAACTTTAATAAATATTGTGTAAAGATATCGAATGGCTGAACAATTTGATTTTGAGATAGCTATCAGGATATCATGTTAAAGACAGTAGCACGGAAACACTCTCGAACAAAAATGACCTGAAACATGTTAAATTGCTTAAAAATTCATAGGTTAATAAAATTAACTAGTGCTTGAAACATTTTCCGAGTGTCGCGTCGCGAAAGAGCTGACTGTAGAATTTATCACTTATTTGATCAACCAGATGCAGACAGTTTGAAAGATATAATTTTAGGCTCATTTCTGAATGAATAAATATACTTTATTGTGAAATTTGTCGAATTTTGGTAAGCCTTTGTGTTCAATGTTTATGGTAAAACTATCCATGACACGTACATACCCGCCTTTGTTAATAAAATCATTGGCCCCATAACAACAAACACGTGTACATGCATGTAAGTAATAAAGAACACTTTGGTAGCATAATCATCGTGCAATATATATAATAGTTCTTGCATATTTGAATAGTAAAGGATACAAATGTATCTCCATATAACCGAAATCAAAAAGCATTTCGTCCTGCGGGCTCTAACTTTCTCAACCCATTCTTTTTGTTTCTTGTCTCTTTAAAGGTAATGTATATCTATTTTCATATTTTACCTGCGACATGATCATCTGTTAATGCTTCGGCCTATAAAAAATCATCAATTTTATTAGCAATTTTAAAAAAAACATACGAAAATAAACAACATTATGAATAGATGATGTGGGCGTCTCTCAAATTGAATCATACTATATGAATACCTTCAGACAGGTAGTTTGTAATAAATACCACAAAAAATGTAACCACAAATTTGACCCTAAAAAACGTGAAATAAAAACTATCCTTTCAGATATATCAAATGTCTAAATTGTAATCTAGAACATGTATTTATCAAGTTAAATATCTAATATATTTGATTTTTTTTAAATAGAAAAGTTTAATTTGGGAAATATTTTTTGTATACATTTTCATTTACACAAACTTTCTACGTTTCAGGAAATATGTTCAGATAATTTGTAATATTTAATACTGCGTAACTTCATTGATGTAAAGGTTGTCATGTAAAACATGACGGTTGTCTGCGACATGGTTGCAGTTCACTCTGAAAATGTCTGGAAAAATTAGACGAATACAAATGTAGCACAGGTTTAGCGTTTAACTCTAAAGGTGTCTTTGACAAGTTATCATCTGTTCTTCATACAAAAACATCACTATTTAACAAACGAGTTCAGATTTCTTGCACTTGTAATATTTTGACATATTTTGTTTACGACGCAATATACTAAATATAGTTATAGTTCTTGTTATAATTATAAGAACGTGTTTCTCGCGTGAAAAAAAACTGCTCGCACAAATACGGCCATGTGGTTAGCGCTAGTATATATCTACCCGCTTTCATAGAATATTCCGATCGAGGTAATGTTTTACACTCGTGCACCAAAATGTCTATTAAAATCATTTTACAGAGGCAGCTTCAAATAGACCTGTGTGTAATAATTTGTTGGTGTTTTTTCTGTAAAGAAACAGATAAAAGCAGAAAAATCACACGAGAAGACGTTTTCATTATATATCTCACAACCGAACAAACATGTATTATTTTGACTAAATGCTTCAGGTCAAAGAAGGTCACAGTGTATACATATACGATAAGACGATACAAAGCTATCTCCCAGTTAATGTTAGTGTTCATATTTCCTTATATGTCACAAAGTAAACAATTATATTTACATATAAGTTTGTAACTATATAGCATGTCTTGTCGTTATCTTTCTGGCTTTTTTAACTTCTTATTAATAAAATGAATCAAGATATTATTTTATCCCCATAATTATGACCAACAAAATGAATAAAAAATAACTTAAAAAAGACATTCTTACCATAGTGAGATATACTCCTATCAAGCTGGAAATTACCTCAAGATGGTGGTAGGGGTATATATGGGGTAATTTAAAATTTTGTGTTTAGGTGTATTCATATGGTTAATGGTTTCAATTATATGGTTTTATGGTTATACAAGTTTATCTTATCAGGTTTAGAATGAAAGTGTGAACGACAGTAAACACAAACTCTAAAAACTTACAAATACATATTTTTACTTTCAAATCAAGTACTTGAGAACATTTGTATATGTACGACAAGATCAAAACATTGAATTTCCGTTTCAATTGCGGTCATAAAAACTTAATTTAACCATAAAACTAAAAATAGATAAAAAAAAAAAAAATCATTGATCAGTTTCAAATGAAATATGTTCTACAATTCGTTGGTTTTCGATCATGTGACAGTGATAAGAGCTAACATTAAAGCCCATTACCTTATCAGCGATGACATGCCGCCAAATATAATGTTGTCAATGGCGGACCAAATTGTCTAAAAAGAGCAGAAACAAGCGTCGTTCTAATAGTTTTTATGCTGTCCTCTGCAATTATACTGTTACCGTTTCTTACCATCGCTCAACATGAATCATGTACCAGAAAAACTATTTTCTTGGTCAGTGCCCGTATATGAATACAAAATTATCCAGTCAATGCAATCTGACTGCTCAAATAGAACAGTGCAGGAGAAAGCGTTTTTAATAATTGTCACAATGGTTGTATGCTATCAGATAAATATACTATTGCGTTTTAACACTGATGCAACTATTTAGATGTACAACTTATTTTGTAACGACGGGCCGTCGTGGCCGTTATCGTATGGTAGTTGGATTTACAACTACCTATGTAATCAGTGCTTATCACCAGTGATGTTGTGAGTTCGAATCTCGATCAGGGCGAGGCGTACATGATTGTGTGATAAAGTTTTCAGTGACTTGCGACAGGTCGGTGGTTTTCTCCGGGTCCTCCGGTTTCCCCCACCAATAAAACTGACGGCCACGATATAACTGAAATATTGTTGAAAGTGGCGTTAAACACCATCAAACAAATAAAGAAACAAACAATATTTTGCAACGTGACTTTAAAAACTGACAACATCGTATATATTCTACCACAACATGTTAACTATGGTATACAATATGAGGACATTTTGTAGACGATGAGTCTAAGGCGACTAAGGTGCCGTCGGCTCCTGGACATCACATAATGGCACAACTACCAATATAAGAGAATGAGTTATTAGACGATTTAAATGGTTATAAAGAAAATAGTATACACTTACTGATACAGACTGGGTCGCTGATATAGACCGGTCCAAAAACCGTGTATAGACTGGTGCTACCGGTCTATACACGGTTTTTGGATCGGTCTATATCAGCATTAATAGAAACTTTAAAACACCTTCAATGATCCTGATTAAAAGTACATTAAAAATGTTCATTTGTCTGTATGTAAGGTTTTATTTATTCCTAAAATTGCAGTTTCTGTTAAGGTTTCTCGATTCCTTGAAAAAAATATTTTTTTTGTGTCTTCAATTCAATAAACACAATAGTTACTGATATAGAGGGCAATATCAGGATATGCAGACTGCCATCGGGTCGTGGTACGGACCATGAAATAGATATTTCCCTCGCATCCGGCTCGGGCAATATCATTTTCACTGGTCCGTACCACGACCCTTGGGCAGTCTGTATATCCTGATATTGCCCTCCATATCAGTAACTATTATATAATTATTGTACAAAGTTCAGAGTAATGAGTGTCTTAACGCTAATTATGTGTAATGCAGAGTATGTATTGACAGCTTCAGTTTAAGTCTTATCTCATTCCTGCTTAACATATTGAAGTTTTTGAGTTGATGCAAAGTGTAACCTCTGTATACAATTTTGAAAGTTTTGTCCAAGTTGTCCCAGTATGTCCGTTGGAAAATATTAAAAATATGTAAAACTGACCGTGGACAGCATATGATGTTCAAGTCCATGGTCTTACGAGCGGAATAGAGGAATACGTTGCATTGTTTAATTAAATATGACGAAATTGAATCTGTTGGTGAAAAATTATTATATAAAAATATGAAATATTTTAGAATGGCAGGATAGGTGCAAATTTTTTTCAAACTTTTATTAGTTTTTGACAAATGGTGATTTATTCATGGTGTCCCGTTGACTTCGATGTTAAAATATTATTGAGCATCGTATTACCTCAGATGGATTAAAGCCACGTGATAACTGCCAAAGTTTGATATTTATGGTATTTATTATATTGAAACAGATATAAACAAATTTTTTAATCAATTTGATATTAATAAATGCATTTTCTCACGTCTACATCATTTGAAATTATAAGAAATAATAGACCGAACAAAAGATATAAGAAAATGTCTATTATTGAATAAGTGAAAGTGTGTTCCACCCAACCGCTTCGCCATTAAAGAAGTACAAATACGTATGCAAAATATGTATTATTGAATTTTAGTTGTATATTTACATTTTCAGTGTTGCCTGACTATTGCAATGTTTTCTATTTTTGTCATGTAACACAATAACATATCCATTGTAGGAACTCGAAACTAAACTAAATTGTTTTTATCCTTCTTTGCAATGGAATTAATTAAAACTACATGTGAAATTAAACACATCTTGAATGACATCCATTTTCCAATAACATAATATTTTCTCCTCTCCCCCACACTTATCAATCAACTCTCACATCCGAGTCCTTTCTCTCATCCCCACTTTCTCCCTCATTTCCAACACCCGTCTCTCTCGTATTAAGTGCTTAAAACATAGTTGATATGTATAGCGGTATAGTAGTAGACATTGTATAGAAATAGAAAAATTTTCAAATATTGTCAGACTAATGAGAGTTAGACTAATGGACCTCTGTAATATCAGACCACGCCCCATCAAAATTAAAACAACAGATGTATTAAAACGGTTTTTAAGAAACTGAAATTCCATCAATGTTCAAGTGAAAACATGTGTATGTGTAAATATATCGCGAAGCAACCTAACATAAAAACCGTAATAATTGTAGCCTATTTATGGAGATAATACTAGGAAGTAGACCTATTGCGAATTTTCCTTTCTATATAGCAACATTCCAGCTGCACCTGCATGCGAAGTACATATCTCTCAGCTTGTGGTTCCTATCATGATTTCCTTGATAAATGGTTGCTGCTAACAAGGAAGCTACTGAACCAAGGGTTCTGATTGGTGAAGTTGAAGTCATCACTTCGAATGTTTATTGTCGCCACCAGGACCTGGTTAACCGTTACAGAATGCCTGTTTCACAAATGACCACGGAAATGTCCGTGTGGTGTTGTAATCTTAATTATGTCATTTCCTCATTCATTACCTATCACCGGATTTGCAACAAGAGTATTACGATAGGAACTGCGCTTACATTGCCAGAGCAACTGAGTTCATCCCCGGTGTTCAGTAGAGTTTGAGCTACTCGATCTTGAGTTTTCTGTGTCGTTTTCTGTCCCTTTGTCCTTTTTCTTTTTGCCAATGTATTGTCTGTCCTTCTCCTGTTTTACGGTTTGTTTCTGACCCCTTTGGTATCTTCAAACTTTTCTTTCATTCATCATAATTAGAAAATACACACGGTCTGCATCGTGTAACCCACAGCTGATCACGCTTCCATTCCTCTCCACTCAACATCCGTTGGTCAACTGACAGAGAAATTCTTGTTTCTGTGATGAAAAAAAATCTATTAATAGATTTATTGCTCAACTCTAAAAAAAAAACCTGTCTAAGCACTCACTTATTAGTTTATTCAACAATAACTGTAGATACTTAGACGATATCTTAACTGTAGATAATCCTAATTTTCACACGTTTGTTAATAAAATTTATCCCAAGGAACTCAGCAAGGGATCAAATTCGTAAAGAAATACACAAATTAATGAATTCTAGACATATGTTTGGTCCTTTAGTAATTGCTCAAATGTGGTTACTGTTCAATTATGCAAAACCGCATCGGTAGTGTAACGGTTAGCGTGCTCGTCTCGAGTGTAGTATATCGTGGGTTCGAGGCCCAATCGGGTCAAACCAAAACTATCAAATTGGTATTTGTTGCTTCTCCGCTAAGCACGCCGCAATAAGGAGAAAGAACAAAGACTGGTTGGCTCGGAATCAGGATAATGTGTCCGAGTGGGGAGACATGTATATCCCGGAATGTTGTTCCAGTGAGGTAGCACTATAAAATCCCAACTAAGCGTTTTGGTACAAAGCGGACCTCATCATCATCTCATTGAAAATGTACTTGTTCTCGCCATGCTATAGCTGAACAAATTGTTGAGTTGGCGTTAAACAACAATCACTCACTTACTCACTTAATTATGAAAACAAAATATTGCATTTTTTTCCACAAATTTTTCATATGCAGATTATCATCTCAAATTGCTTTCGGGGGATACGGTCCCGGAACCTGCACATCTTAATTCAGCGTTCCACAGACTGTTCGTTGCTAATTACTTTGGGGGTACACTTCATTTAATATGGGACGAAGTCCCAACTATGGTAGAAATAGCAATATTTTGATTCCAGATCCATATCACTAATAGCTTAAATTCCTTGCACCGGAAATGACACACCGGAAACCAATACATGGTTAAATCTGCAGAAAATCGGATGCGCAGTAATCTGGAAGGGTGCAAGACGCTTCGTAACCTGGTCGTTTCGTACCTATATCGGGACATTACGTACCGGGGTAAAAATGTATAGTGAGACGTTTCGTACCTTCTTTTCAACTTATAGATTTGTAATAAACTCGTTAATTAAAATGTTGTATGCATAGTTGAAACTCTGGAACTACTTCCGGTTATAAATGTTAAAAAATGACTCAAAATCGCAGTGTGTTCTAGCCCATTAAGCATATACCACGGGACTGACAATATCATTAAACAGAGTTTCATTTCTTCCTCCTCCTGTCCGAAATAATATTTTCTATGAAATTGAGACGTTGGGTTTGGGTCCCCCTATTTGCCCCCTCTTTTAAGAAAGTCTGGATCCGCCCCCGGTCTACTTTGAATTTTTTTTATAGGTCCATATATCTGAGTTAATATTGTTTAAAAAAAAATATTTGATTTCGTCCCAAGTTAGGTAACACCTATTATCATATTCCTTGATACGCCATTGGTGGCTTATTGATATGGGACGAAGTCCCAACTATGGACAAATTTTCATGCACCGGAAATGACGCACCGGAAACCAATACATGGTTAAATCTGCAGAATATCAGATGCGCAGTAATCTGGAACTACTTCCGGTTATGAATGTTAAAAAATGACTCAAAATCGCAGTGTGTTCCAGCCCATTAAACATTTATTCTCTCATGCTTTAAGTATTTATACAGTATATGTATTTAATTTCGAAAATGTAGTTATTTCACATGTATAATATGTGTGCGAATGTGTTAATAGTCCCATTTGCACCGGCCCATGGTTTCCTCTGCATTTGTACAACTACCGTACAGTACTTGTTCATGTGCATAGGACATGGGGAGGACTTAATCACTTCACTACATGTAAATTAACCATTGATGTCTGAAGTGGCCAACAATGTCATAGTCGACGGCACTTAATTATTATTATTAGTATAAGTATTTAGTATATTTTATGGGCAGTTTTGTTCATTGTAACGTACAATATTTATATTTTGTTTTTTAATGTTATTGTTTATGAATCACTGTAATGACTTTGCCCCTTGTGGGCCCTCTATTGGACAATAAAATTATTATTCTTATACCATGGGACTGACAATATCATTAAACAGAGTTTCATTTCTTCCTCCTACGAAATTGAGACGTCGACTACATATATCTGAGTTAATATGTTTGAAAAAAATTATTGGACTTCGTCCCAAGTTAGGTAACACCTATGATCATATTATTAAATATGTTATGATTTTTGTCTAATTGTCTTTAACCAACAGTTTTACCTTCCTAGCGTGTAGTCAGTTAAAGGAAAACTTCAGTCAGTTGAACAATTGTTATAATTCAATACATTGTAACTTTTTATTCGTAAATAACTAATTATTAAACAAAAAGCTCCTTTATTAACATTAATATACCCAATTAGAAATATGAATATTTGGAATTTCCTGTCGTATACACTACGATGACACCTCTTCATGTGACGTCACGGAGACGGATCATGTTAGTTGAATAAATAATGTATCTGACTCTTCCCAACATCGAGCCCTTTTGGTTATGTTTTAATATCAGATCAACTGCAATACAATGTTAACAATTTGTATATCGTCCTAATTTTTTTCTTTTTTAATATTCCCATCCCATGTTACATTTTCATAAAACAAATGAGTTAATTGTAATGGGGGTGGGGTGGGGGGTATCTACGTATGATTCCATGTTTTACATGATTGGCCGTAGGTGAAATAACTGTCACTTTTAACTCGTTTTATGCGTACACATGTTTTTTTTCTTTTTAGTCGCCAATGCTGTCGTACTTTCCCGTGTTTTTCGTGTTCACTGGTCGATGTGTTTACAAGGGTAGTCATGATCGGTAATTACAAAAAAAATCTTCTTACACTTCCCCTTTTCGTTAGTGCAATAAAATGCTTGACATGAAGTCATAATGATTTTTTAAATATCAAAAGATAAATATACGACGTTATTTTACGATGTACATAATTTTTAATGATACAATTGCAACGGATCAATGCTGATATAATATACGATACCGATATTATGACGTCACTGCTCTTTCGGAAGAGCTTTAATTGCAAGTATAATCCGAGAATGGATTATGCCTTTTGTCTCCTCACATTGAAGAGTTCTGAAAAATGGCGATCTCCATTATTTGGTGCTACATGCAACTTCAATGACCAAATTCTACCATACGATATACTATTTTTATCATTCATTAACACAAATGTCATTTAAATGTTCACGCTAACTTGTTAAGTAAGGGTAATAACAAATTTACCGAACTCCGAACATGGCGTTTTCCTTTTACTACGAGCATCGATTGACCCTGCTATTGAACTGTCCATGCTGGGGTCCGACAGTCCGATAGTCCGACGGTCCGATAGTCCGACAGTGCGATAGTCCGACGGTCCGATAGTCCGACAGTCCGATAGTCCGACAAATGCTATATTTCTTTGAAAGTTAACACTATAACATGTGTAATATGGGGCCAGAAACCGAACCGTTTACTCACCAAAGAAAGGTCCAGAACATCGGAAACACGATATCATAGACGGACAAACAATTGGCAGGGCCACACAAGAGCTAAAAAAAAACCACATATATGAACAACGCGGACTCCATAAAGACCTGGATCCAATCGTGATGAACCGGTAGTGTAAGTATCCCGTATATTATTTAGTAGCGACTACTTCAGGCTTTATTTAAGTAGCGTGTAGCCGAGTCCAGCCAAGAAAAGTCACTATTAAAAAGAAAGATGAAATAAATGAATACACAAAAAAAAAGAAATACAAAAAAAAGGAAAAGCCAAAAGGAGAGCGTACCAGTGTCCCCCGCCCTTTATCATGGAATATTTATGCTAAAAAGCAATGTCGACACACCAATAGAGCTGGATACAATAATGTGTGCGAATTGATTGATTGATTGATTGATTGATTGCTTAAGGTCCAGCAAGTAATATTTCAGTCATTCAGGATGAGAAAAGTTTGTAGACAAAAAATCAGAAAGAGGGGACTCTGGGATGGGTCAACATGGGCAACGGCTTAACACGGAAACTTGTTTTTCTGTCTATTCCGACGACAAGTTGGTTCTATTTTTATTTCCCGGGATTCCGACGGGTGACCCTGCTATAGTCGCCTTCTACGACAAACGCATATATAAAAAGTTACGATTGAAAGAATTGTCCCTAAGTGACCCCTTATATCACGGAAAGAAACAGCATCGGAATATGACAAAATAAATAACTGTGCCATGATACGCCCCTCCCCCTCTTTTATGACAATTGAAGGTCGGTTGTGCAGCGTGAGAACAGTAATTAATATTTTGCACTTTTTAAACCAATTAATTGTATATACACGTACCATATGAAAACTGGCGTTTTCCAAACTGACTAAAATCACACCTCTCACTTGCTCCCCCTTTTATCAATACAATGTATGTCACGACGTGACCTATCAGTAAAAGGGGGAACAAGTGAGAGATGTTATCGTACGAGGCGTGGACGGACGGGTGAACAGCGGTATGCCATAATAAGCCCGTATTTTGACGGGCGTATAAAAATGAATGGCCCATATCCTGAAATTACGAATATATCATTTTTGGCCAAATTATTTTTCAAAACTTTCATCAGTTTAAAGCATTTGTCGGACTATCGGACTGTCGGACTATCGGACCGTCGGACTATCGGACTGTCGGACTATCAGACTGTCGGACTATCGGACTGTCGGATTATAGCTACGGTCCAGTCCAGTCCATGCTTATGTTGTCTTTCATTTTTTGTGATGTTGTGTGGTCTCTTTGAGATTACAATTGGAAATCCAGTTATCAAGAAGGGAGGGATGGGATCCCATTAACCGGTTTAACCCCGACACATTGTTGTGTCTGTCCAAAGCCTTGACCTGTATTTCAAATTGCATATTTCGTGGTCTTTTGTGTGTACAGTGAGTTCGGGTATTGTTTTGAAAAATGATCATCTAGTTACGATTAATATTTAGTTCAGAGGTACAGTTTTAAATATCTTTCAATTCAAGTGGTTCTAAAATCTTAACTGTATGCCGACCAGTTTCTTTTGTGACAGAACATGTCTTCCATATTTAAGTAATATAGTGTATTTAGATGATTTAGCTGAAATCTCATGCAAAAACCATAAATTTTACTACAATGTCCTTCGAGAAACCAAGGTGTTGTCTTAGTATATGACACATATCATCACACAACCTTTTTAATGTCAGATCGGACATCAGATCTAGGTCCTGATATCAGGACCTAGGGCTGATGAGGGATGTGATATCGACATCATTAATAATATAAGACTTAAGCTGTATCGAAATCTTATTTACAAGACTAAAACGATACTTGGTTAAAGAGAAGTAACTCAGTTCTTGAAACACATTTACCCCCTTATGTCAATGAAAAACGCAATATGATTGATTTCATTTTGTCTTTACGTTCTGAGTTTCGTGTTGTGATGTCTGTTGTGATTTCCGCATAAAAACGATGTTCGGTTTGTATTTACCCACAGTTGTTTGTAATAGGGTTCATGCCTTGTTTGCGTTGTCTATGTGTTTGCGAACAGCAGTGTCCAACACATACTGTCTTCGTCTTGTGTGTCCTATGTTGCCAGATTTTCTAGATTGTCCATTTTTGATTGCTCCTTCGGTATTCTCTAACATTTATTGACAGATAATTATATTTCAACTACCAGTTAATGTTGAAACGATTAACAGACCGAAGTTTGACAGTGATAAAGTCTCTCTGTGAGACGACATTTTGTCATTTTAGACTATAACTATGTGCTACTACTTTATTACTGCATTTGGTGTTGTTTTGCAAACTTTTTAGACGTTTATAATTTCATTTCATCATTTGTCATTGTCTCCTGAAATATGAATTTTTAATTCGTTAAAAATCTGCCAATATTAAAAAAAAAATCAAATTTAGGAGCGAAATGACAATTGATTAGCATAATTATGGTTAGGTAACAGTATTTTGTGACAAATAAACGGTAGAAAAAACAGAAGGCGCAATCAAAAATGGACAATACAGAGACACACAGGCCACAAAGGGCATACGATACAGAACGAAGACAAACAAAACAAAACATATAAAACTAAAGAGACCCATCCAACAATAACGTGGGTGAATCTAAGTGCTCGCGAAGGGTAACCAGTTTTTGTTTCTTATAAGACACACTACGTCGTACTCATAGTCAAGCCCTGTAAAAGTCTTGTCGGTGACAGGAAAGCAATAACTACGTAAAGGGGAAAAGGGGAAAAGAGTGCGATTTGATCAACATTCAGCTTATGTGGCCTAGGTGAGAAAAACTGATATGATAACATTCTGCAAAACATTAATTAAATCTGCAAAATATCATGCATTACTAGCCATTTAGTTACAATTTCTTCGGAGTAGAAGAAGTACAAATGTAATCCGATATCTACTCCGCTTCAGTTCTTTAAATCGACAAAATGGTGTTAAACTGCAAGTGAATATTTATCATCCAATTTCTTATTATCCTTTATTTAACATTCGTTTACCTCCCGGCATATATTAAAGTATGACACACACAAAATTTCAATATTAAAAGCTCGATGTTTGCACCATTTATCTTCAAGTGTTAGTTATTAAATTTCATGGCAAGCAAATGGACATTTTACATATTTTGTAGGTTTTATGTGTTTACTGTATATATTTAAATCAAATAATGTGTAAACCTCTTCTATATAAACTTGTGTGCATTATAGAAACTGAATTTCAATCAGTCTTGAACAAAGTAAAGTAAAAAAAGAAACTCATGCGTAAAGCACAAATAAAAGTAAATCTTTACAAATGAAATGGATATGAGTTTACTGATAAGATTATAGACAAGTATTTTATATGTTTATCCCCTCGTCAATAATGTTCGAATCGAAGAGAAAATAATTTTTAAATTGAAACGGGAGAAGTTGTAAACGGACAAGTACATACCTAGACATTTATTCATACAATGGTAAGTAAATTTATATTTTATAATAATTAAGCAGAAGAACAGTTAGATATGATTGTTTAATATGGTCGAATGGCTAATAAATAGATTAGAAACCTCTATTGTTTTCACTTTAGAAGTACTTGGGTCGATTTCATAATTTGTATGAAAAGAAAATACTTATAGCCTCATATCATTTGCACACAAAAAAAAAAAACAAAAAAAAAATATGCAATAACGACCATGTCATATGCCAATGGAATTCTAAATCCTGGCTTTGGACAATGCAAAACAGTGGCGGGGTTAAATAGGTTAATGGAATTCCAACTCCGTTCTCCTATTAATTGGATATCCAACGATAATATAGATAAAACCAAATTAGTTTAAAAATCTACACCGATTCGCTTCCACTCAAAGCAACCACACGCTATCACACAGACTACCATATATGCCCTATATGTGTAAAATATACAAATCTGCGTAATAGATGATTGTCAGTTTTGATCCGCTGCGCGGAATATGGGATCAATTAAAAATCCCTCATCAAAAGGGATTTATTGAAGCCCAGGTCCCGCTTCATATGTTGTTACATTTATGAACTTATTATAATGCATTATTGATTGCTATTTATCTTTAATGAGCAGTATTGGACCTATATTTATTACAAGAACAAGATCACAAGCATTAAATTCTGTAGGTATACATATGACACTGGCATTAAAAGTTAGAATGCCGCCAGAAGAAATGAAAATTTTGCCTTGTAACGGGTCGCTAACGAGCAGTTCAAACAAGCAACAGACCGTGTTTAACCCCTATTGTTCGTAACATGCTCTAAACACGGGGTTTTCGTGTGCGGCCCACCCCAGTAGCGAGCTATGTATATGGTTTGTCTCACACAACCTACGGACATTTCTTTCGGGGAGATGAACTCCGTAGCGCAATACATACATGGGTCATATTTCTGTTGTCCTATCTTCTCGCAAGTACATATTGATAATATCAAGTGGGCCATTTTCTTTCCAGATATATCGCGCCGAAAAATTATTTAATTTGTGAAATGCCATGGCTGAAACGAAGCTACAACTTAACTTGATATTTATACTTAAAGTACTAATGCACCACCAACAGACATTGTTCTAAATTAGGTTAGTCATTGCTCCAAAATGATGCTTATTGTAATTAGCACTGGAACTGTTATCTTCACCACTACCTGCTTGTATTGTAGCGCAAAATGACATGAATATTATTCCTTTACTACATTTTCATTGTATAGGCAGATCAACTAACAGAGGAACAGATTGCAGGTATGAAGCTATGACTCAATATAGGAAATATTGAAACCATAATCTTTAACGATTTAAACCACTTTTCAGTGAGTGAGTGAGTGGGTTATTATTGTTTAACGCCAACTCAGTTATATCATGGCGAGAACAAGTTAATGTTCAATGATATGATAATGAGGTCCGCTTCGTACTAGACCAACACCTTAGTTGGATTTTTTTTTTATTGTGCTAGCTCACTGAAACAACAGTCCCTGAATAGACATATCACCACACTCTGACATATTATCATGATTCTGAGTCAACCAGTCTTTGCTCTTTCTCCTTAAAGATGCATGCTTAACGGAGAGGCAACACATGCCAATTTTATAGTCTTTAGTTTGATCCGATCGGAGCTCGAACTCACAATCTACCGCACTCGCGGCGAGCACGCTAACCATTATACCGCCGATGCGGTTAAAAACGACTTTTGAAGATCACAATTTAAAAAAAATATAATTTAAGTTGTTGTATATTATAGGTTCAATATTTGTTTTTTAATTGCTTTTCAAGTAAAACGTTGCATTTGTTATTATTTATATCACCAGACATCGAAATAAAACACGCCATTAAATAGGTTACATATCTTGTTGATATCTTCGGATCTGTAAATAACATTTTATACATCAAATGACACAAGAACGACAAAAATGCACAGATGTAGCGTTTATCAGCGGAAAGAAAGAGTACCACTCAACTGTAGGCTAAATGACGTTTTACACTCGTTTCATGGTATGAGTTATTCTATTGTTGAAGACCCTACTGTGACTGAAATGTAGAATAGCCATACAACCGTTGTTCCTTCACTTTAATTTGTGTATAAGTGTAAAGTTGTATAGTCGCTCATGTTAATTTACATCCATATATTGTCTTTTTAGTTTCTCAACTTAGTCTTAAGCACCAATCAATCAAATTTAAAATAAACTCACATTTATATTGCTATAATAATATTTATGGAAATCGAAAGTAAATTTTCAAGAGTAAACGTTTGATTCTGTGAGTTAACTATTGAAACAAATCGAAATTCAACTGCAAATGCAAAGATCATTTTGATGCCAAACAAGTCTGTTACATGTCATCTCCGTACAAGTCTAGATCTATACGATTACTGCTTAGGAAAACACAACACATATGCGATTATATATTGTATGTTACACATATTTAGAGATCGTAGGACTTAATCTGGCTTCTCGCGTAGTCGATATAACATTATGTGATAAAATTAGTCAGTGACCTGCTACAGGTCGGTGGTTTTCTCCGCGTACTGCGGTTTCTTCCACCAATAAAACTGACCGTAATGATATAGCTGAAATATTGTAGAAAGTGGCGTTAAACAGCATAACCCACCCTGGTTTCTATATTGTTTTAGAATATTATGAAGCTTTTCGTCAGTTTGACCCTTCTTCAGAAGGATCTATTACAATAAAGGACTTAGGTAAAGTCATGATGGCATTAGGACAGAACCCAACACATGCAGAACTGAGAGAAATGACACATGCGTACGCTGATCCAGACAGCAATGGTTAGTATTTTTTATCTTTTAAATATAAAGACATATAATAATCATTGGAACGTGGATAAGAAAAGATTGAAGATACCAAAGGAATAATCAGAAGCAGTAAATCGAAGGTCATTCAATACAATGATCAAAAGAAAAACGACAAATAATGATCTACAAAAAAAAACTGCACAAAACTAAAAGATCAAGCAACACGAACCTCACTAAAAACCGGAGGTAATTTCAGGTGCTCCGGATATGATAATGTTTATACAGGAAGTAATAAGTATTATCAACCAGCCCTCTTTGTTTGCAAAATCTGTTTCAATTGTTATAAAGAATAGAATCAGTTTATTAGCTTTATGACTGTTTCACACGACGCTAAGCTATACTTTTGATATATCACGGGAGTAATTACATTATTGACGGAAACCCACAGACAACTACCAAACTTGAAACAATTAAGTGAGAAACTATGTCAAAGTTAGCCTATTTGAAAATACGTTCGGGTATTCAATTATTAAAATTTGATATGCCATAACAAGCAAAATACTGTATGATACTGACGAATGAAACAAAATCCCTTCTGCCACGCGATACTGTGGTTAACTAAATAAAGACGGATTAAAAAACTATACTTGGTATTGGTGACGGTTTCTTTGGTTTCCAATGTTCGAATCAATATAAGGTTTTCTAAGCTTATTTTCGAATCCCTTTAATTATGTATATTATATCATATTTATATTTATCTTTTTGTACAATATGTATTAATTAATAAAATATGTTAAAACTAAATTAAACTAAGGCTCGAATCACAGAGCTGCCAAAACTCGTCCCCATGTGGTGGATAGATGGAACCCTCTCGATGGGTGATGGGCGGTGATTGTCGGATTATAACTAATACTGAAAGGCTGATAGTGTTAGGAGAGTATCATGCTCTGTACACCTTAAATACCTCCTTTGTAGATTTCGAAAAGAGTAGGTGCATTGCAGCCATGCTTTCTCAAATGGCAGTCAGAAGTAATTGCCGCGGTTATCACATTCCTCCCACGGAGTTCTTACTCGTACATTTGTTATGTCTGTAAGACAAATGTGATGCCAACGCAGCAAATAGAAAGAAATTAAAATCCTGATGATATATGCACATTTGGAACATGTACAAATATCCTGTAAAATAAACATAAAAATTCAACAACCAGTAATTTTGTTAATAGAAAGTATAAATCCTTTGGTACATGTACGAAGATCCTTTAAAAAGGGTTCTAGATTGGAAACTGTAGCACGATTTGAGCTGATAAAGTATATGTAATTAAGCAAAATTGCACCAAAATATGTTTTAAAATATACAGTTTCTAACTTGAAAACTATAAGGAATCACATGTAGGCGGACAAGCATATACCCTATATGTAGACGAACGAAAAAGAGTAATATAATACGATCCAGACTTCTAGTCACGGGAGCATAAAAAACGCAATTACTATCAAAGTATTCTCGTAACCTAGTAACACAAATTATATCATTTGTAGGAGAAGAACTTGTTGACTTTCCTGACTTTTTAGCGCTAGTGGCAAAGTCCGTGCAAGACACAGATTCACATGATGAGCTCCGTGAGGCTTTCAAAGCTTTCGATAGAAACGGAGATGATATAATTGACGCAGCCGAGCTAAGACTAGTTATGTCAAAGTTAGGAGAACAGCTAACAGATGCAGAGATTGACGAGATGATTCAAACAGCAGACAGAGATGGTGACGGACAGGTCCATTATGAAGGTATTTATAATAATAAAAGCTCAATATACAGTAAATAGATCGTTAGGACATTACCATATTTGGTTTTCAGAGACAGCTGACTTTTTAATAAGTTGTTTGTGGTTATCAAGCGGGTACGTGTGTAGTGTTCAGGATTCAACTTATTAATTGGCATTATTAATCATTTTAATGATGTCTGCCATCGGCTCCGAGTTGTAATGGTTAGTGTGCTGGTCGTCTAAAATATTCTAAAATAAAATTGACATCTGCTGCTTCTCCCTGAAGACAAGAAGTAAGAAGAAAGACTTACTAATTAGGATTGTATTTCCGATATATGATTGGTTAACATCACGTGAGCAGTTATGACGAGAACGAGTTTACAAACGATGAATAATAGAATTAAAAGATGGAACTATGTGGACGGGTTGTTTTGATTTCTAGAAAGAAAAGGGGAGGATGATGGAGATAGGGTGGAACAAATGTATCTTACAACATACAACTACTATCAAAACAAGCTGCTACTCATTAGTAGCCGCTGTAAGTTATCTTTTACGTACAACGATGGTGTCAATCTCCATATACGAAGTACACATTTATGTCCATTTATTAAGGTGAGTTGTGTTCAATTCGTTCCGCACAACAAACGCAAGCCCGGGTTTTCCTGTGGGTGGGGGAGAGGAAGGGTTAGAAACAATAAAGCATGTAGATAAAAGATTATACAGGTTGGCATTTGGGCGGATGTTTGATTGTCACAAGAACAAAGATGGAATGATGAATGTGGTCTTAAATATTCAAAAGACACCACTGAATTATGTATAATGAAAACAACATCTGGACCTGATTTTGAACCTTCATTTCCCTTTCAGAATTTGTCAGCATGATGGCATCAAAGTAGCAGCATTATGACTGTTCATATAATTATGTCTACCACATCTAAAACAGTGCAATATTGACCAGAATTAATTGGCACACATCTTTGATGGTATGAGTACAGAAGTCCTATTTCTAGTGAACATCTGCATTATGAAGAAATATTCTTGTTAAAAACGAACATATCTAGTGAAAAATGCTGAAATTGTCATTTTGAAAAATGAAACAGAATTTTTACTGTTGTGTTATTATTAAGAATAATACAACATCAATAAATGTGTCATATTACTGTATTTTATCATTGTTTACATTTTGTTTTTTTTAAATGATGACGTCATAGCAATTGAAATTGTTGAAAGTTGTACACAATGTGTATGTCATTGATCATGGTAGTCATTTCTATATTAGTTTTTGTTTATTTCATTAGTTGCAATCGGATAATATTTTATTTTAGCAACTTGATATTTTCCTGTAATATGTAATGTTCTATTAATAAGCTAGATTTACTTCTAGATTATTACATGTCATTTTCCATATCGGGTCTGGTATCAGCCAGAGACTCCCATATCATTCCGAGTAGAGGTCTGATACCAGGGCCGATATGAAAAAGGACATGTAATAATATATTTATCAAATTACAAAGTACAATATATGATCGAATAGAAATATATCACTGCGAATTGTTTTAAAGTATCACATATATGCCAATTGTTTTCCTTTTTCCCGCTCCGTAAATGCTATAGAACCTATTATATGATTTGGTAAAATGATATATGTTGTGCCAGGAGTATTGAAGTTGACTACATGTTGAACGTGTGTTTCCATCAATTATAATAGGTTGTTCAGCAGATTCAAACTGCTACACGAGATCATCATCAATAGAAGACAGTTTTGAAAATACCACAGAGATAATCAGAAGCTATTAAATGGAAGGACAGACAATACAACGGCCAAAAGAAAAAAGACAAACAATGATCTGCAAAACGCCCACAGAAAACTAAAAATAGAGAAGAGCGAACCCACTAAAAACCGGGAATGAACTCAGGTTCTACGAAAATAAAAGCACGTTCCAGCTCCACTAGTGGCACCTGTTGTGTTACTCTTGCTACAAACTGGGTGATAAGTCGTGAATGAGGAAATTCGTTTTCATCCATGTTAATACTTTTACATGAATAGGCAGCGCATTTTTTGAGTTTGAGCATTTTCTGTAGACACAGCTGTTTGGTGTTCAATACTTGACCCACTATCGCTGGAGATGTTATTCATCTACCTTTGTAATTGTAATAAAGCGGCGATATGTTCGATCTCTTAAAAAGTTTATATTCCGATACCAAGATCTTGTTGAAATATATTCCGTCTCTGCAGAAACGATAATAAACAATGCATTTTCATATAGTGAAAATGTATAAAGATAGAGAAGTCAACAAAAATGTCAAAAATATGTTTTTATCGATGTGTGACGTAAAAGTGTTTTTGACATTTACTTCACGGAATTTGGTACTGCTTTGACAACTATTTTACCTATTTTGTTCCAGTATTATTATAAATACTGTTATAGTGACAGCCGGAAATTTTGAGCCGTAATGAAAGCGGGAGGTTTGGCACTTTAAAATCTGAGTCAACCCACCATTTCTTTAGAAATGCCTGTACCAAGTCAGGGTCATTACGGTTTTCACAGTTTTTCGGTTGTTGACTGATTTTGTCTGTTTATATACTTATGAGTTTTGACTTTCCCTTTGTAAGATTGTTCGGAGTGCGGTAATTTTGTTATTACCCTTATTTACTGACGCAAAATCACTGACCTGCATCACAAATTTAAAAATAATGGTTCCATTGCTTTCCTGCAATTGTGATTAACTTTCCTGTCCATAAGATCTCCAATTGCTGGCATTTTGCAATGTTCCCAATTGTAGTTTTGCCTATAGGTTGCTTAGAACACCGACATTGTCTTGTACCAACTGTTTCTGTATCAGTTTTAGGGTTACGTAAAATCTACTTTCTGGTGTTGTAGTATTAACCGGGCGTCTTCTTAGAAACTCTTTACATAAGTTTACTGGGCAACGTGGATTTCCTGCCAAAATATTTTGTAATTGTTTTTAATTTTGTTTTTAAATCAAAGAAGTACATTTTATTACCAAGTAATGTTATTTGCGATTTTATCTGTTTTATAATTAGAAATGCATTTGTATCTTTGAACACTTAACATAGGAAACAGTGAACCATTTGAGCAAACATTTTTGGAGCAAACGATCTTCCGTTGCCATCCCTCTTTCTTGGATTAATGTAAGACGTCCATTGTACTCCATGTACTGTTAGTCCACCTAATGTGTTCATCAATTTCACATCTCCTATGAGCCTGTCAACATGTCCATGTCTCCTAGGGATTCTGAATGTAAGGTATTGACTAACATTTTGTAGACAGATATCTTGTATAGATGAAGTCAGAGTTTTATAGCAATGAATCTCTCCGGAGATGAAGTCCAAAATTTTATTCTGCAAGAACCTTATTTAACCTTAAATAAAAACAGGAATAAAATGAAAAACAAAAATTACCACACTCTCCGAACAGTTCTAACATTCAATACAAATGGAAGATTGAATGGGAGCTGGTAGTGTCGAAATGGTGACTTATCTGTACCACGTGTTTTGGAATACCCAAATCATATTGTTATTACTCTAACAGGTTTCCGGTGTTTACTTTTCTTTTCCAAAGCATTATAAAATAAATCACCAAAGAGTATATCTCCATATTATGTTAACAGTTCTTGATTACATTATTAGAGTATCTGCTTCACAAGTTTCATACAGCGTAATTTTTTAGCTATGAAGCTTACTCTACCTCTATACAGACTACATTGACTTGTCCATCCAGAAGTACTGTTTTTTTCTATAAAGCTGAGAATATCCGTTATGGCCATTTCTGAGCTTTATTTGCCATGATTAATCCCCTCATTTCCTGCCAAAGTGTCCCATTATATGAGCCATTTTCCTCTATTGAATGTCAGAATATTATCACGAATCTTCATGCATAGCCATGTTTTGCGATTCGAAATCAAGTCCTCTATGATTTATGCCACATTTGGCCTTGAAAAAAAACGCCATTTGTTGGAACTGAATCATCTTGGAGCACTTTATTGTTTATGCAACTGACATATGCGCTGAAGTACTCTGTATAACTGACTATGCTTTCGGTCATTAAAAGATCCGAAAATCTGTGTAATAGATAAAACATTTTCACATTCCAACTCTTCATCTGATAAAGCCACACACCTGCGTTTCCGTTTTTCTATCTGGTCAGGAAGAATACTCCCCTTCTTCAACATACGAAAAAAAATTCACACTTCCGAACTAAATTCGGCCCAGAAATCCGTGTCTGTTCTGATATATATTCAAAGTCTCTATAATCGTACTTGCTGTTGCTCTTGGCATGTAAGCATACGATATTTTAGGCTTCATATCTGTGGTATTCTGTACCAGAATGATCCATTATGAATTGGATATAAGACATAAAATGCAATCTGTGCAGATTTACACTTGTCCTAATGGATAAGTTGTTGCGTTTGAGGCCGATGTTGCCCGATTAATAAAATTTTAAATCCAAGCTCTTTCATTTTGACAGCCAAAGGAAAAAGGAGGAATCATGAGATACCATTCCATGAATCCTTGCTTTGAAGGGCTCAGTAATGGGGATTTATGGAAGAATACATTATTATGTATACTTTTAATTTAAGAAATAAAATTTAGATGTTTTCTGAACTATAATATATATACATGTATTTGTATATCAAGTAATCGTACTAATCCCCCACGAGCTCCCAAAATGAAACGGGTTGTATTTGGTTCCATCGTTTGTACACGAACGTCTTAGATAAAGACGATAATATATATTAGGTTTGGATTATTTGTAGCACAGACAGCTATATTTCTGATTCATGAGTAATATATATGGTTACCTTTTTAAGGTGTCTACAATTCCTACCTACATAGATAACACGAAAGCATAGTCAAGAACAATTTTAAGATACCAAAGGTACAACCAGAAGCCGTAGATCGAAGAAGGAAAGACAACTCAATGACAAAAAGAAAAAGGACAATCAGTGATCTACAAAACACCACACAGAAAACTAAATATCAAGTAACACGTGCCCAACTAAAACAGCGGTGAACTCCGGAAGGGTTATGAGTTCCTACTCCAAAAGCGTATTCTGCATTCACATATGAGGAATCCTTAAACTGAAAAAACAGTTAGTCGACACTTAGATATAAAAAAAAAGTGAGAGTGAACACCGTCACAATTCTAAATCTTAATGGGTTCCGGTTAAAATTATCTTCAATAATTAAATGAAAACCAAAAAATACCAAACTGTCGAATAAAATCCAATATAAAAATCGTAGAAAGAGTCAAAATCAATAGCTCTAAAACACAAATACTTGACGTTCACCTGGCTAGATACAGGCACTTCAATCAAAATAAAGTGGCGGGGTTAAAGTAGTAGTATGGTTCCAAACGTCCCTTCTCATTGAAATGATGAAATAAAAGATGTGAATATATAGTATATTAAGTGTGTTCTAACACTGATATACGAGGTATTTCGCAGCACTACCAGCATGACTGTGTTTAAGTTTTTTCAAAAATACCCGCATATATTTTTAAATATATCCCGTTCTATCAAATATCTCAGAGCTAACGACCTGCAGGAGTGTCAATTGCATTGAATGCAGTAACATGCAATATCTTCAAATTTCATATTGAATATTAATCGTTTTAAATATATACAATGGACAAATCTATTCAATTATTCATTGATTTATTTTTCAAAATAGTATTGCCAACATTATAGAAGTGACATTTAATAAGAATAATAAAAACTACAAAATTTTGAAACTGAAAGCGATAGCCATTCACTGATAATCCATCGAAAAACAGTGTTGTAGTGCCATAGCGATTTGTCGCATTGCGGAGATGACGTCGTTTAAAGTAAGATCAGGTGTTCTTAATGAAAAAAGGGGGTATACAATGGGGTGAAATATTTCATATTTATTCTACCGATACTGTAATACGTATGTTTTTTTTAAATGTTGTAATTGTAAACAATCTATTTTGTATACGTTATCATATCATAACGAATATATTTTTTTATTAAGAAACATTGTAATCATGTATACTTATATGCGACATATAAACGTGGTTATCTAATTTAGTGCGCACGTTCATTCCCGTGTGTAGGGAGTTTAGTACCGCCACGCACTCACTATGTGGTAAATGTTATGTTCATTTTGAAGACTAATTATAAGAGGCTTTTCAAATAAGAAAAAAAATATTCTTGGATTTGTCCTTTTTTTCCCTCCCATTCATTTACACCGATACCCCTCTCTTTTGAATTAACCTTCATTTCAATAGTTTTATTTAAATAGATTTCAAACAAAAGGGTCAATAATTCGTACGGGTAATTGAGATAAAATAAACAGAAAACAAAGACGATCAATTATCACATTAGGTCGTTTAAAATCCCATTGAATATGTGTAAATATCTTACTTTGATATATTGAATTTCAAACATACTCTCAATATTATATATGATTTGAAATTTCCCTTCTGAGGCCATAATTCTTTTTTGTGAACCTGTGTTAATAAATATTCTTTTGACAGGATCAACGGGCTGTTAAAACAATATGGTAAGTTTCTATGTTAAATTGTATATGTTTTTTTTTTAAATTCGGTATCCATTAGAAAATGTAAACATGCCTTGTATTATACATTAAATGTATATTGTGTGTAGATTATTTTATGTTTTAATAAAACAAGTGTGGACACAGAAATGTGCTGTCCAAAAGGCAAGTGTGGATGTCAATATTTCATATTATCCAAGACTATTCGGGGCAGTATAAAAAAAAAATAGACAAATAATAAACAATAAGTTTTTATTGATTGTTTTGTTTGGCAAATGTACAAATTGTACGGCCACGGCTTGGAGATAATGGGCCGCCGGCAAACGTCAATGGCAGGCCCGAAATATATACACATAACCATTATAATATTCCAACAAATCATAATGTTCATATAAACCATATCCACATTATCCATGAAAATATCAAAATGCTGGCCCTGGGAACAGAAGCTCAGCCTATAAACAAATCCATTAAAATAACACAACATAATATGAATACTTTGTGTCGCTATTTACGCTATTTAAAAACACTTTTCCCCTTGATCGGATTTTTCTGTTAACATGGCGTTATGATTGCAGATTCAGAAAGGAAGTACGACGTCACAGCAAATTGTCACGTAACACCCTTCAAATTAAAGCGGGATAACTCTTACTCAAATCTGTGAACCATGAAATATTTGCGGGGAAAGATTGCCCGATTTCGCTGTGGATAACCGCGATTTATTCCTCATATGAATAAATCCTATTATTAACTTAAAAAAAAAAAATCATGGACACAGCGGTCCAGGATTTTTTTTACTAATAAAATAATCCTGGATTATTGTTTTTGCTTAAAGTCCGGTCCTGTGTTTTTATTTCAAATTTTCATCATAGCCCCCCTCCCCCCTCCCAAGGGATATAACATTGTATCATTAATAATAAATTAATAAATAATAAATTCAGATTTTTTATTTAGAATAAATCTCATTTACAAAACTACTGATAATTGTTCAATTTTTAACGCTGATTTAAGCTTTAGTCGCAACAAATTTTTATTTTTCTCTTTAAACTGTCGAAACATAACATTTATTTAACTGTAAAATTCACAAATACCCCCCCCCCCCCCTCCCCCTTTTTTCCCTTTATTCTTGTTTAAATCAATGATCTACAATATTCCAGAATCAAACATGAATAAAAATAACATAGATTTCTTTTACATGCATCTTTTTTACCATGCGGAGTCAGTGTGTTTTAAATAGGTCATCCAATCAGGACGCTCATTATTCTTGTCCAAGATCAAAATGCATCGCTAAAGTTACCTGTGGGTGTTTCCCCACTTCAACTCGTAAATTTACATAGAAATCGGAGATATTTCGTCATAAAACTTCACACACGGTTTTGTCTATCATATTTCTTGAAGACAAACATAACATTTTATTGCATTTATCAATATCTTATGAGTATCAACAGTTTGTTCAACACCGTATCTGTTTCTCGATACAGCCGCCCGATTACAATGACTCGTGACCCACTTTAGCACGTTCTACCAGTTTGTTCTTAATAATATTGTTTAACAACAAAGCACTACACAGAAAACTAAAGATCGAGCAACACGAACCCCGCTAATAACCGGGGGTGAACTCATGTGAACTATCTTCCCTGTCGACTATGTGTTGTTTATTTGAGAGACTTTCGAAATTTGTCTGTGACGGCAACATTTCAATTTTTCACGTACTTTCACAACTGTAAATTTACACTGATTTATTTTGCTGTTTTCTGTAATTTTTCTGTATAAATAAAATCTTGTCTTGTCTTGTCTTGGAATAACCATCATCAGGTGACGCTCAACATTGAAAGATTGGAAAGGCAAAAAAAAAGCTTTGGGAGCAATGGATTCGATGACATATCTTGCTTTCTGAAAAGCAACTTTCAACAATTCCAACAATATCAACAAAACGAACAATCACCTCTCACCTTTGAAAATAGAAATAGAAAAACTTAACAACATAAGACGTTCGAGGTACATGCTTGGGACAGGTACACTGATTCCGATTCATTAAATTAATATAGAATGGAAAAATGTGTTATATGCGCTTATGAATAAACCTTAGTCGAATGCAAATATCGATGTTCAGACTTTTAAAATGTTACTGTGTCGTCCAATGAAATGCAAGGTAAGAGCAATATGAAAATTAAAATGGAATTATATGACTTTAAATTTAGCCAAAGATTTGACATATAAAACTATTATTTTTGTACAAAAGCAAACCCATGAGAACTAAAGTCATATAGACTACCTTATATGTAATCAGTATCATACATATATAATAATGTGTCGTCTTATTTCTTTTAGGCAGATCAACTTACACACGAACAAATAGGAGGTAAGAAGGCACCAACAAGTACAGTCAAAACTGCCTAAAGGGCACCTCCATATAATATATCAATGTCTATGCAGGACAGTCTCATTTTTCCCATTAATGAATAGTGCGTATAATTTTAATCTGTATATTTCCGGTTGTTGACTGATTTTGTCTGTTTATATACTTATGAGTTTTGACTTTCCCTTTGTAATATTGTTCGGAGTTCGGTAATTTTGTTATTACCCTTATGGACAACCTCTCATAAAGGACACATTTTTTACTTCCATTGAGTACCCTAAATATACAAGTTTGACTGTATTTTAAGCTATCATTACATTATGCATATTTAAAGCATGACATTATAATGCTAATATTTATTTTAGTAGGCTTGATGCATTTTGGTTTTTAATCATCTTTAATAGTCAAAATATTGGTAAGCCAAATAATTTAATGATCTTTGGGAGAAAGAAAGCCAAAAGGCCTTGAGAGGATAGCCAAAATCTATCAGTTTAGAGTATCTATATCTGAGAGAGATGTGGAAATAGACCTGTCATGATGTAAATTATATATGTTAAATAACTAAATGTTAGAGAAAACCGAATGAGATATCAAGAATGGACAATCCAAACACACAAGCACTGGTAACATTGGACACACCAGACACAGAATGAAGACAAACAAAGCATAACAATATGAGGTCATCATGATGGTCGAACATGAATTAGTTAATCCTTGCTCTATTCACGTGTCGTATCTAGAAAATGTTGATTTAATATTTTAAAAACGGTTTATTTGGTGTCTTATGTTTTGAAAATATTCCCAGTTAAAATATTTAGGTAAAAAAGGAGCCCACATCTCACACACTTTACGTTCGATATTTCAGAATTTTGTTACACAATTTCTTCAGTGTTCTTTGATAGTCGTTTTCATAAATATTGATTTACGTTAAAAGCAGTTAATGTTTATCGGATTTCTTTTGTCTTTAAGCACATATATATTGTGTTTCAGAATTCAAAGAGGCTTTCAGTTTGTTTGATAAAGATGGCGATGGCACAATTACAACAAAGGAACTTGGAACAGTAATGAGATCTCTAGGACAGAACCCTACAGAGGCTGAACTTCAGGACATGATCAACGAAGTTGACGCAGATGGTATGATATGTACATACAATGATTGATTGATTGATTTATTTATTATTGCTTAAAACGTCCAGCGAGCAGTATCTCAGCTATATAAAGGATGACAGCAAGCTCAATAATATATAAAATCTATATAGAAATGAGGTCCTATCTAATTGAAATTAGATGTTTGTTTGTTCCAGACATGAGGTGCAAACATTAGATAGTGCTTTGTAGACTATATTCAATGATCAAGACGAGTAGTTTATTGGTAGCTACAAGAAGACACAATGAAATGATATTTTTCAGAGAGGGCATGCCATAACATTTTTATGACGTAATATCTGGGAAAGGGATATTTTTGTACATACTTGATTTCCATGTTTAGTTCACAACCAGATTATCAGTACTGTTGGGCCTCTGGTTGGATATTGTTTATGCTAATTATTCCATATTGGTCGTCTGTAAAAATCAATGCTATAACAAAGAAGCCTTCAGCACTTCATTAAATATTTATATGAAATCATAGACTTCTAAAACTGTAAACTATATATTTACTTTGACATGGGTAAATTCAATGAAGTAATGGATCAATTTCTGATTTAGTGAACATTGTCTAAATATAATTAAAATTTAAATATGAAAAATGCAATATATCTCACTTTCATGGGAATGAAATTTAAAAAATACCACTGTGGGGACATTTCCAAAGTCCAATATTAAAATCACAGAAAGAGGCGAAATCGACACCCTAAGCACAAATACACGACCGCTCACTTTCCTGGCTTGGCACAGCCAGTTCAATAAAAGTGCCGGGGTTAAACTAGATTCGTGTATCCTATCCTTTCCCCTTCGAGTAGCAATATAATACGGTTGTTTCGAATCATTTCCATTCCGTCAAAATTTTGTTATTTTCGTCCGCCAGATCACGTTATTTCGATGGACTAATCGGCATTGAACTTCCGGTGTCAATGTACACAACAAAAACTCCAATCGATTTGTGCCGTTTTAACGTTCGATCCTCAACTTAAAAAAAATCTTAACATTTTCTGTAAAAGACAGAAATCAATTAAATTATTTTATTTGTATCAATGATTTCAATGCAGAGACAATTACTCCTTTTAAGTTAAATTTGTTTTCTTTCTTTATTTGCTGCTGTCAATATCATGAAACGAAAACGATCTGCCTTTATATATTTCTGTTATCAGACATATACTGGGATACCGAACACCAGTATTTATTCAGCGGTTTCCTTGGCGTCTCCATATTACAATTACTTATAATCTACCGCATCTACGACTATGATATACTGACGTTGTCACAGTAATAGCGGAAACACCGGAAGTCGCCTGCCGATTTGTTCAGACGTCAAGACACGAAAAAGACGGAACGTGGTCGGAATTGACATGATTCGAAACAACCGTATTACATTACCTCTAGATTTCGGCTAAAATATACAACAAGTATTTCTGATGATTCTGTCTACAATTTAAGAAAACATTGATGATCTACAACGCAATAGACCACAACAGTCCGATCAAAACAACAACCAGACATGTCTGACTAGAATCTGGGGACTGATCTGGAACATTCCTACGAGTATTTCGGAGTTAAATCATTCATTTTTGAAGAAGCGACTTTAGAAATCATTTTTTTTGGTTCCAAATGACTCTCTTCCGAAAGTAAAATGCTTTCTTAACTACCTAATATAGACAATATGCCGGTAGCAATAAAATCAGTACATTTATATTTCGTTCCATATTCTATTACTATTTTATATTCAATATGTAATTCCAACAAATTGATGACCAATTTATTCTCGTCCGACAGTTGTGTGGGACAACTGGAATACACAATTCGTCCTTGGATCAGGTCATAAAGGAGTATGTGTTTAGAGAAGAGCATGTTTATTGAAGCCGTCCCTTGTAAGCGATAGTTTGTTTGGAGTTGTTGTTTGTGGCTAGTTGCAAGCAAATATGGCTTACCATTTTAACATGATCATTTATCGACTATCTTTGCAATTAGTGCATATCAACACTAACATTATGAGTTCGGATACCCTTCATGTGCTCGATACAACATTATGTTTGTCAGTGGCTTGCGGCAGGTCGGTGGTTTTCTCCTGGTACTCTGGTTTCCTCCACCAATAAACTGACCGCCACGATATAATTGAAATATTGTTGAAAGTGGCGTTATACACCATAACCCTAACCCTTCAACAGTATCCTTTTTTCCTGTGGCAATCTAAATTGATGCCCATAATCCCATCCAAGTGCCGTCTTTTTACCTTCGATATTTTGTTTGTTTGTAATCTTGTTCTCGTCATAAATATAGCTTTAATACTGTTTACGTGACGTTGAAGAATTAGAAAACAAAATCAAACAAAATTGTTTTACTATTCTTAGGAAATGGAACAATAGATTTCCCAGAATTCCTCACAATGATGGCGAAGAAAATGAAAGATACAGATTCTGATGAGGAATTAAAAGAAGCCTTCCGGGTGTTCGATAAAGACGGCAATGGATATATTAGTGCAGCTGAACTAAGACATGTGATGACAAATCTTGGTGAAAAATTAACGGATGAAGAAGTGGATGAAATGATACGTGAAGCAGACATTGATGGTGATGGGCAAGTAAATTATCAAGGTAAAATTAGATTTTTGCAATAGAAAATGAATATGTCTTCACTTTTTCCTTGCTTCACCATCTTCGCTTGTATGACGTGCGATCCGATCCCTTTCTATTTAGCCATGAATAATGTATACGAAATGGTGTGGTTACATATAGCTTATATCATTGTATGGACCTAGATCTGTTAAGCGTCAAATATGGCAGTATTTCAGCAATAATGTGGCGAGACCAAATAGTGCGAAAACTGATAAGCATTATGTATTATCTTCCTAAAGTTTTAATATATTACATTTACTCGTTTATCAAACCTTGAATGATACACATTTCACGAATACATGTTCCGTTATCATTATACGTCCTATTTATTTTACAAATGGGAAATGGAAGTTGTGTGTCGATTAGATATCAATGCCAGAATCTTATTGAAAAATTATAGTTATGCTCCAAATTTTCTCAACTGTTCGGTGAACAATACGCATTAGAAACTTTATCAGAATGGTAATAGCTACAGTCAAACCTTCCCATGAGGTCACTTCTATTAAGCAGTAACCTGTTTTAAAAGGTAACCTGTCTTATAAGACTATGTTTTCTTTGTACCAAAGGTGACCTCTTAATACAGTTTTGACTGTATGTAACATTCTATCATTTAATATGTGATGTAAATTTTAAAAAGTCTGTATCACATATATTGTAGTGAGCTTTTTCTCTTTACTTCTATTCCAATTTTTCGCTTCAGAATTCGTCAGCATGATGTCGGCCAAATGATAAAAATCACCACCTTTTACGGACATTATAAAACCATACTGTAAATCTGTTAATTTACTGTAATAAAGTGTACAAGGACATGATCTGATGAGACGGATGCAAGCTAATACACATTATAGAATGGTAGTCTTGTGATGTTATAAATAGAGTCCTTCCTGAATTTTGTAACATAATAAGCATATAATGTCAGTAAACATTTATAGAAACTTCAATTGTCGTAAAGTAAATTGTCTACCATTTTGTAAATCATGTGACTATATTGTTGTAAAGTAAATTGTCTACCATTTTGTAAATCATGTGACTATATTATTCTCAAATTCGCGCATTTTCATAATACATGACTTTTAGTGTGCATTTGTATAATACAAGACAAAACTGTTCAACAGCAAATAAAAAAACGCAATTTTGTATGGTTATTATTATAAGGATGGATGATATCGGTATTTATGCTTAAGCTAGCAACATTGTTATTCAATAAATATCGATTTATCATTGTATTTTGATATGCCTTCTCAGTTATCGAGACTATGTTACTATTGTAAGCACTTGTGTTTCAAGGTTTCTACGAATGATTAATATGGTTCATATCATTGGATGATATTTCTTCACTTTCATCGATTTTCCCGCTATATAGTGATGCCTGGACAATCACAGTAACTGATTTCTATCGGTCTTCGGTAAGTTACTGATAACCTTTATTTCTTTATGTTCTTAAATATAAGGTTCTCCTCTCTTAGGCATGGGTAACCGTTGTCGATCTACTAAACATACACATAAAACTAAAGATCGAGTAACACGAACCCCATGAAAAAGCGGGGGTGAATTCAGGTGCTCCGGAAGGGTAAGAAGTTCCTGCTCCACTAGTGGATATATTAGTTACCCACATGACTATTAAGCTGCCTGGTTGTGGATATACAACACAAGGCTCGCTATAGTAATATTATATAACGGTCTGTAATCTGTTTCTGTGGTTATATAGAATGAATGATATGGGTTTTTTTTATTGTCTTGCGATGTCTCAAAATATGAATGTTGAAACACAATGTAGAGTAGTTGTTGGCTTAATCGTACAAGTCCCTAAATCTGTGGGCCAGTAATTTAGATTAAAGTACCATGATTGTAAGATTGATTACAGGATCATTCTCAGGAAGTGAAAAATAGCTGTTTAAAATGCAAAATATCAATTTAGGTGAGTGTTCATATATTTGTGTGTTACAGGTATCGATTTTACCTCTTATTACGATTTTACTAGTGGTTTTTGGAACTGTTCCGACAGTGTAGTATTTTTTGATTTTTTAAATAATTTTCAGAATAGTCTGCCTCTGTTCACATGTTTGTAGCTTTAATTACTTTGTGTCAATGCATACTCTAGAACATACATTCATCAAGAAATGCCACCATATACTGAAAGTAAGTCTACCAGAGATGAGTATGTGGTGAGAAAAGCATCAAACAGAAGTGATACAATTTTGCCATTTGTCTCATTTTATCATTTGATAAACTTCAAATTACCAATTCATTCATGATAAAAACATTAAGAGTCAGACCTAAAAAAACATTAAGAGTCAGACACTAAAACACATTAAGAGTCAAGCATAAACAAACATTAAGAATCAAGCATAAGCAAACATTAAGAGTCAGGCATAAACCTGTAATGCTTTATAAGATCCTTGTTGAGAAATTGTGCTCTTCCTTGTACTTCTGCTGTTCCTGATCAAGATTCTTCAATATGCTATCGGGGCCCGGGTGGCTCAATGAGTTAGGTAGTTGGATTACTTAACAACTCATACAAGCCTATCACCAATACGGCGTGGGTTCGTGTCCGGTTGTGTAAATTACAAAAAACGGTGCACTATACTCGCAGCCGCAAGTGATCAAGTTTACCAGTTGCTTCCCCATGGTCGGTGGCTCTCTCCGGGTACTCCGGCTTCTTCCACTACTAAAACTGGTCGCCAATATATAGCTGAAATATTGCTGAAAGTGGCGTTAAACATCAAAAATCTAATCAATCTATATGATATCTGTATGCAAAAAGTACTTGAAGATTCATTGTGAAAACATCGATGGCCTTTCGTATGTGGAATTGGTCATCTGGTTGCAGACAAAATGGTTGTTTTCAACACTTTTTTCCAGGACATCCACTACCAGTTAAGTTCTTTCTTTGTATCCTCAGCCGATTTTGTCTATCTTCTTCATGTCCTTCGCTTACTTGCTCCCAAAGACCTTTACATTACTTGGCTTTCCAATTTTTTGATTGTGAGCGTACCTGATGAAGGCTATTCTGAGCGTACCTGATGAAGGCTATTCTGAGCGTACCTGATGAAGGCTATTCTGAGCGTACCTGATGAAGGTTATTCTGAGCGTACCTGATGAAGGCTATTCTGAACGTACCTGATGAAGGCTATTCTGATGGTACCTGATGAAGGCTATTCTGAGCGTACCTGATGAAGGCTATTCTGAGCGTACCTGATGAAGGCTATTCTGAGCGTACCTGATGAAGGCTATTCTGAGGGTACCTGATGAAGGCTATTCTGAGCGTACCTGATGAAGGCTATTCCAAATACCCGTCGTGCGCACTAAATTCGATATCTACGTTTTTATTTCTATACATATATATTCAAAGGAATTTGTTCCCTTAAGTTAAATTATCACAGTTTACAATTTCAAGATGATTCAAAAGTTTTAGAAGCTCATTAGCATTTACATTATTTTGAAAGTCGGTATTCAGTTTTGTCAATGAATGTTTAATGAATGAGTCTACATGTGTCACTGTCTGATTCGTGTTACCAATTATCGACCTACATATTTAAACCCATATCATATTTGCATTACATGCTGTAGCACATTAACGTTATTTACATAATAAATTGCAACAATTAACATCTTGAATGATAACAATGAATTATTGACTGAATATATCATGTTCTGTTGTAACATTTGATCGAATAGTTTTTAGTTCTGTACATCAAAAAAATTCGTAGATGTATAATTTGTATGCGATGTATAAGATGTAGCGTTCCTGAAATAACCTTCACCTTCATCAGTTACTCTCATAAGTCAAAAGATTGGAAAGCCAATCAATATTAAAAATCTTTGGGGGCCTAAGCAAGAGAGCCAAAATCCTCTTAAGGGGGTATCATACACTACAGGGAGATAACTCTTTAAAATCAGTTGAACGTTTTGATCATATGTTTGTATGCAGGTTTCAACCATCTCGGTAATCAAAACCACAGAGAGAAAAACGGCTATGTGGCTAGTGAATTTATAGCTCCGAGTCTGTTGGTTGGAATTTGTTAAAATTTTGATATTTATTACAGTGAATATATTCAAACACACTACCAAAAAAATAAGAAAATTAAACGAGCAGATCAAATTTTACCTGAAGTGTATGGTACCTTAATTAAGTGGTATATGCCTGATTGACATGAGTTTTAATCAATTACATTATTTATGAAAAACTGTAAATGTCAAGCGTATGTAAATCTAATGAAGTCTTAGTTTACTTATGTGTGTATCTCTGACATCCACAGTATACCGTTTCATCGTCTCCGGGCTTGGGTGACGCACATGGTCTAAGATACTTTAAAGCCCGCCCCGTCATTGACGGGTTACTGTTGCATCTCTGTGGTTACTGGTTAAGATCTCGACGCTATTGTTATCTGCAAAACAACATGTACAGCTATCCATCAATATATAGCCCCGTTCATGGCGAAAAAAAACTTCTGGTGCCTTTCAACGATTTTTGCGGATAATAGTATTGTTCCTGGACACCAAAGGGGTTACATCATAGTTTGTAGGCCTTTTCAAGAATCATTTTTAATCAAAAATGGTAGATAAATCTGGCCACGGCTGGTCTAGCACCGTTTCTCGCGATTTTACCTAATTATTTTTAAACTAAGTTTCTTAGTTTTTGTTCACAGTTTTCACACTATCTATATACAAGGTCGGCAAAATTAATCTTATTTTTCATACTTCTAGATTGTCAGTCTAATACAGTGTTTTGAAAGTATTTATTATGAGAAGAATTATTTGTGCTATGTGCTGTTATTTCTCTTATTTCATTCTCGAAGTTCGAACATTGAGATTGCCAACCTCTTCGCTGTGTTTTTGACAATTTTCGTTTATATTTCCAATTATTATGCTTTCTGTAAATTTCTTCTGTAATATAAGTTCATACGAAATTTTGGCATATATCACAAAGAATTATATAGCGTTGATATACTATGCGAAAATAGTACATCTACTATACCAGTTTCACGCGGGGAAGGTTGGGTTTTCAGCTGTCTGTCAAGCTATATATAGCTAGTCTATGTGCAAGGGGGCGGATCCAATCTGTCAATCTATCATAGTCGTCTATTATTCATGTTAATGTTTTTTAATACTTGTTATTGTTGTTAATTAAATTTCAAACTTCAAAAATCTTTATATTTTTAAAGCCTTAAGGGGGCACATCAGTAAACCAGCCAATCCGCATTTGAGACAGTCCTCGAAAATAGTACAAAATAGATCACCAGGAACTTTGAATTTTTTTTTCAGTTGTTTCTTGATTATGATATTTTTTACAGTTAATCCTATCATATTTGGTGAGGTTTTAGCTGCAAAAAAACACGTCATTTGTTGAAATATAACCACAGATAAAAACATGGATGTCAAATTACTACACCCTGTGTGGAAGGATTTCCTGGATACTGTAAATACTGTTGTTTTGACCGGATATTGAAAACAGCTGATTATTTTCTTATTTGACATACAATGTTTGTTTCAAAGTGGATCAGAATGTGGAGCTTGGACCAAAATAATAGGAAATAGTTGTCTTGTTATCCAGAAAATTCATTTGGATTTTTAATGATTTTTTTATTTACAATGTAAGTCAATGGTGGAATATATAGTGGTGTGCCCTCTTAAGGGGGGGGGTGTGCAAACAAATGTCCCGGGTTTGTATCTATGGTTACTGCATCCGATGTGGATTCATCTTTGTCAGCCATTCTTTTAGAATATTGCTGATCACATTTAGGGAAATTTTTTCCAAATGTTTAGAAATTTGTCTTGAATATAGCTAAAATATGGCCGAGGCAGCTGATTTCAGTATGCCTGATGTTTTTGCTAACAATTATTTAGACAGAATCATGAAGAAAACAGAAAAAAGTTTAAATAATACATGTATTTTATATACAGGATAGGAAAACAAAATCTGGTTACACTGTTATTGATGTTCGATTGCCAGGACACTCACGTTTTGTACCAATGCATGTACATGACTAAGATACATGATTCACACACGTTGTATTCAACTGAATCCAGAAAATGATCATGTGTCTCATTTATGTCATTCAAAAACTTGTGCTAATATTTTACATCTAAGTTTAGAACCGCCACATGTAAATAATTCCAGGCTTCAGTGTACACTTTAGTTTTCTCGCCACAAAAGTTACAGTTATCACATTTTAATCTGAGACGCCCCCACTTTTGACAATTGTTTGTATTCCAGTTGCATAAAAGTTCACATCTGGGTTCATTTTGACCATGTTCCTTGTAAAATTTCTTGAACATGTCCATTAATTTTCCACAATGTAAAGTTTTGTTTCCTACAATGTCATTCTTATTTTCTTGCAGGAGCTCCGGTTTAGTCACTTGTGGTTCTGGTATTGGATGCAAGAAATGCATATTGCCAATATTACCCTCATAATCTGTAACCAGGTAGTAGTCATCATTAGGGGACAAGTGAACAGCATCTTTGAATGTAGATACAGGTAATCTTTTCGATGATATTGTTGACTCCAGGCACTCTGAAGCTGATTTTTTTTCTGAACCTTGAATGTACCGTTTGAAAGAATCTTCTCCTTATAGTGGGTCTACCTCGTTGCGACATTTTTTAAATTTAGACTTGTGTATTCCCTTGTATTGATATTGACTTTGAAATGATTTTATCGTGTAATTGGCTTTTAATTTCAAAGGTAATAAACATTCTTATATTTATCTTAGATCTGACCATCATTTTAATATCCTTCTCACCCCAAGCACATGACAAACTAATTACTTGAAAGTTTTATGTAATCAAGAGACCAATAAAATGTACTCTCCTAATACACATAATTGACCTCCAACTGGAACCAAATAAATAGCAATATAACGAAAAAATTGTGGAAAAATATGATTTTTTTTTACATCTTCGGTAAAAAAATTGGCAAAATTCCATATTTTCATCCCGGGCCATTTCTTATCTTTATTTGTGTTGAGTAAGCTCTTGTTTAGTTGTTAAACCTGTTAATGTCTCATTTCATTTCTTTTTTTTAAAAACAAAACATTTTTTGTTTGCAGTCTTTTTCTACATTCACACCAACCTTTTGAATTTTCTCACTGTTTGACACTTTTTGTATTTTCAAATTATCTCCCCTTTTTAGGGGCAAGTTTTTTCTTCTGATGGTCATGTTTTATTTGTAAGACAACAAGGTATCAGAAAAAAGTCATGTTTTAGCAGTAGACAATATTTGCGGTTCACTTAAGGGGGCACATCAGTAAACCAGCCAATCCGCATTTGAGACAGTCCTCGAAAATAGTACAAAATAGATCACCAGGAACTTTGAATTTTTTTTTCAGTTGTTTCTTGATTATGATATTTTTTACAGTTAATCCTATCATATTTGGTGAGGTTTTAGCTGCAAAAAAACACGTCATTTGTTGAAATATAACCACAGATAAAAACATGGATGTCAAATTACTACACCCTGTGTGGAAGGATTTCCTGGATACTGTAAATACTGTTGTTTTGACCGGATATTGAAAACAGCTGATTATTTTCTTATTTGACATACAATGTTTGTTTCAAAGTGGATCAGAATGTGGAGCTTGGACCAAAATAATAGGAAATAGTTGTCTTGTTATCCAGAAAATTCATTTGGATTTTTAATGATTTTTTTATTTACAATGTAAGTCAATGGTGGAATATATAGTGGTGTGCCCTCTTAAGGGGGGGGTGTGCAAACAAATGTCCCGGGTTTGTATCTATGGTTACTGCATCCGATGTGGATTCATCTTTGTCAGCCATTCTTTTAGAATATTGCTGATCACATTTAGGGAAATTTTTTCCAAATGTTTAGAAATTTGTCTTGAATATAGCTAAAATATGGCCGAGGCAGCTGATTTCAGTATGCCTGATGTTTTTGCTAACAATTATTTAGACAGAATCATGAAGAAAACAGAAAAAAGTTTAAATAATACATGTATTTTATATACAGGATAGGAAAACAAAATCTGGTTACACTGTTATTGATGTTCGATTGCCAGGACACTCACGTTTTGTACCAATGCATGTACATGACTAAGATACATGATTCACACACGTTGTATTCAACTGAATCCAGAAAATGATCATGTGTCTCATTTATGTCATTCAAAAACTTGTGCTAATATTTTACATCTAAGTTTAGAACCGCCACATGTAAATAATTCCAGGCTTCAGTGTACACTTTAGTTTTCTCGCCACAAAAGTTACAGTTATCACATTTTAATCTGAGACGCCCCCACTTTTGACAATTGTTTGTATTCCAGTTGCATAAAAGTTCACATCTGGGTTCATTTTGACCATGTTCCTTGTAAAATTTCTTGAACATGTCCATTAATTTTCCACAATGTAAAGTTTTGTTTCCTACAATGTCATTCTTATTTTCTTGCAGGAGCTCCGGTTTAGTCACTTGTGGTTCTGGTATTGGATGCAAGAAATGCATATTGCCAATATTACCCTCATAATCTGTAACCAGGTAGTAGTCATCATTAGGGGACAAGTGAACAGCATCTTTGAATGTAGATACAGGTAATCTTTTCGATGATATTGTTGACTCCAGGCACTCTGAAGCTGATTTTTTTTCTGAACCTTGAATGTACCGTTTGAAAGAATCTTCTCCTTATAGTGGGTCTACCTCGTTGCGACATTTTTTAAATTTAGACTTGTGTATTCCCTTGTATTGATATTGACTTTGAAATGATTTTATCGTGTAATTGGCTTTTAATTTCAAAGGTAATAAACATTCTTATATTTATCTTAGATCTGACCATCATTTTAATATCCTTCTCACCCCAAGCACATGACAAACTAATTACTTGAAAGTTTTATGTAATCAAGAGACCAATAAAATGTACTCTCCTAATACACATAATTGACCTCCAACTGGAACCAAATAAATAGCAATATAACGAAAAAATTGTGGAAAAATATGATTTTTTTTTACATCTTCGGTAAAAAAATTGGCAAAATTCCATATTTTCATCCCGGGCCATTTCTTATCTTTATTTGTGTTGAGTAAGCTCTTGTTTAGTTGTTAAACCTGTTAATGTCTCATTTCATTTCTTTTTTTTAAAAACAAAACATTTTTTGTTTGCAGTCTTTTTCTACATTCACACCAACCTTTTGAATTTTCTCACTGTTTGACACTTTTTGTATTTTCAAATTATCTCCCCTTTTTAGGGGCAAGTTTTTTCTTCTGATGGTCATGTTTTATTTGTAAGACAACAAGGTATCAGAAAAAAGTCATGTTTTAGCAGTAGACAATATTTGCGGTTCACTTAAGGGGGCACATCAGTAAACCAGCCAATCCGCATTTGAGACAGTCCTCGAAAATAGTACAAAATAGATCACCAGGAACTTTGAATTTTTTTTTCAGTTGTTTCTTGATTATGATATTTTTTACAGTTAATCCTATCATATTTGGTGAGGTTTTAGCTGCAAAAAAACACGTCATTTGTTGAAATATAACCACAGATAAAAACATGGATGTCAAATTACTACACCCTGTGTGGAAGGATTTCCTGGATACTGTAAATACTGTTGTTTTGACCGGATATTGAAAACAGCTGATTATTTTCTTATTTGACATACAATGTTTGTTTCAAAGTGGATCAGAATGTGGAGCTTGGACCAAAATAATAGGAAATAGTTGTCTTGTTATCCAGAAAATTCATTTGGATTTTTAATGATTTTTTTATTTACAATGTAAGTCAATGGTGGAATATATAGTGGTGTGCCCTCTTAAGGGGGGGGGTGTGCAAACAAATGTCCCGGGTTTGTATCTATGGTTACTGCATCCGATGTGGATTCATCTTTGTCAGCCATTCTTTTAGAATATTGCTGATCACATTTAGGGAAATTTTTTCCAAATGTTTAGAAATTTGTCTTGAATATAGCTAAAATATGGCCGAGGCAGCTGATTTCAGTATGCCTGATGTTTTTGCTAACAATTATTTAGACAGAATCATGAAGAAAACAGAAAAAAGTTTAAATAATACATGTATTTTATATACAGGATAGGAAAACAAAATCTGGTTACACTGTTATTGATGTTCGATTGCCAGGACACTCACGTTTTGTACCAATGCATGTACATGACTAAGATACATGATTCACACACGTTGTATTCAACTGAATCCAGAAAATGATCATGTGTCTCATTTATGTCATTCAAAAACTTGTGCTAATATTTTACATCTAAGTTTAGAACCGCCACATGTAAATAATTCCAGGCTTCAGTGTACACTTTAGTTTTCTCGCCACAAAAGTTACAGTTATCACATTTTAATCTGAGACGCCCCCACTTTTGACAATTGTTTGTATTCCAGTTGCATAAAAGTTCACATCTGGGTTCATTTTGACCATGTTCCTTGTAAAATTTCTTGAACATGTCCATTAATTTTCCACAATGTAAAGTTTTGTTTCCTACAATGTCATTCTTATTTTCTTGCAGGAGCTCCGGTTTAGTCACTTGTGGTTCTGGTATTGGATGCAAGAAATGCATATTGCCAATATTACCCTCATAATCTGTAACCAGGTAGTAGTCATCATTAGGGGACAAGTGAACAGCATCTTTGAATGTAGATACAGGTAATCTTTTCGATGATATTGTTGACTCCAGGCACTCTGAAGCTGATTTTTTTTCTGAACCTTGAATGTACCGTTTGAAAGAATCTTCTCCTTATAGTGGGTCTACCTCGTTGCGACATTTTTTAAATTTAGACTTGTGTATTCCCTTGTATTGATATTGACTTTGAAATGATTTTATCGTGTAATTGGCTTTTAATTTCAAAGGTAATAAACATTCTTATATTTATCTTAGATCTGACCATCATTTTAATATCCTTCTCACCCCAAGCACATGACAAACTAATTACTTGAAAGTTTTATGTAATCAAGAGACCAATAAAATGTACTCTCCTAATACACATAATTGACCTCCAACTGGAACCAAATAAATAGCAATATAACGAAAAAATTGTGGAAAAATATGATTTTTTTTTACATCTTCGGTAAAAAAATTGGCAAAATTCCATATTTTCATCCCGGGCCATTTCTTATCTTTATTTGTGTTGAGTAAGCTCTTGTTTAGTTGTTAAACCTGTTAATGTCTCATTTCATTTCTTTTTTTAAAAACAAAACATTTTTTGTTTGCAGTCTTTTTCTACATTCACACCAACCTTTTGAATTTTCTCACTGTTTGACACTTTTTGTATTTTCAAATTATCTCCCCTTTTTAGGGGCAAGTTTTTTCTTCTGATGGTCATGTTTTATTTGTAAGACAACAAGGTATCAGAAAAAAGTCATGTTTTAGCAGTAGACAATATTTGCGGTTCACTTAAGGGGGCACATCAGTAAACCAGCCAATCCGCATTTGAGACAGTCCTCGAAAATAGTACAAAATAGATCACCAGGAACTTTGAATTTTTTTTTCAGTTGTTTCTTGATTATGATATTTTTTACAGTTAATCCTATCATATTTGGTGAGGTTTTAGCTGCAAAAAAACACGTCATTTGTTGAAATATAACCACAGATAAAAACATGGATGTCAAATTACTACACCCTGTGTGGAAGGATTTCCTGGATACTGTAAATACTGTTGTTTTGACCGGATATTGAAAACAGCTGATTATTTTCTTATTTGACATACAATGTTTGTTTCAAAGTGGATCAGAATGTGGAGCTTGGACCAAAATAATAGGAAATAGTTGTCTTGTTATCCAGAAAATTCATTTGGATTTTTAATGATTTTTTTATTTACAATGTAAGTCAATGGTGGAATATATAGTGGTGTGCCCTCTTAAGGGGGGGTGTGCAAACAAATGTCCCGGGTTTGTATCTATGGTTACTGCATCCGATGTGGATTCATCTTTGTCAGCCATTCTTTTAGAATATTGCTGATCACATTTAGGGAAATTTTTTCCAAATGTTTAGAAATTTGTCTTGAATATAGCTAAAATATGGCCGAGGCAGCTGATTTCAGTATGCCTGATGTTTTTGCTAACAATTATTTAGACAGAATCATGAAGAAAACAGAAAAAAGTTTAAATAATACATGTATTTTATATACAGGATAGGAAAACAAAATCTGGTTACACTGTTATTGATGTTCGATTGCCAGGACACTCACGTTTTGTACCAATGCATGTACATGACTAAGATACATGATTCACACACGTTGTATTCAACTGAATCCAGAAAATGATCATGTGTCTCATTTATGTCATTCAAAAACTTGTGCTAATATTTTACATCTAAGTTTAGAACCGCCACATGTAAATAATTCCAGGCTTCAGTGTACACTTTAGTTTTCTCGCCACAAAAGTTACAGTTATCACATTTTAATCTGAGACGCCCCCACTTTTGACAATTGTTTGTATTCCAGTTGCATAAAAGTTCACATCTGGGTTCATTTTGACCATGTTCCTTGTAAAATTTCTTGAACATGTCCATTAATTTTCCACAATGTAAAGTTTTGTTTCCTACAATGTCATTCTTATTTTCTTGCAGGAGCTCCGGTTTAGTCACTTGTGGTTCTGGTATTGGATGCAAGAAATGCATATTGCCAATATTACCCTCATAATCTGTAACCAGGTAGTAGTCATCATTAGGGGACAAGTGAACAGCATCTTTGAATGTAGATACAGGTAATCTTTTCGATGATATTGTTGACTCCAGGCACTCTGAAGCTGATTTTTTTTCTGAACCTTGAATGTACCGTTTGAAAGAATCTTCTCCTTATAGTGGGTCTACCTCGTTGCGACATTTTTTAAATTTAGACTTGTGTATTCCCTTGTATTGATATTGACTTTGAAATGATTTTATCGTGTAATTGGCTTTTAATTTCAAAGGTAATAAACATTCTTATATTTATCTTAGATCTGACCATCATTTTAATATCCTTCTCACCCCAAGCACATGACAAACTAATTACTTGAAAGTTTTATGTAATCAAGAGACCAATAAAATGTACTCTCCTAATACACATAATTGACCTCCAACTGGAACCAAATAAATAGCAATATAACGAAAAAATTGTGGAAAAATATGATTTTTTTTTTACATCTTCGGTAAAAAAATTGGCAAAATTCCATATTTTCATCCCGGGCCATTTCTTATCTTTATTTGTGTTGAGTAAGCTCTTGTTTAGTTGTTAAACCTGTTAATGTCTCATTTCATTTCTTTTTTTTAAAAACAAAACATTTTTTGTTTGCAGTCTTTTTCTACATTCACACCAACCTTTTGAATTTTCTCACTGTTTGACACTTTTTGTATTTTCAAATTATCTCCCCTTTTTAGGGGCAAGTTTTTTCTTCTGATGGTCATGTTTTATTTGTAAGACAACAAGGTATCAGAAAAAAGTCATGTTTTAGCAGTAGACAATATTTGCGGTTCACTTAAGGGGGCACATCAGTAAACCAGCCAATCCGCATTTGAGACAGTCCTCGAAAATAGTACAAAATAGATCACCAGGAACTTTGAATTTTTTTTTCAGTTGTTTCTTGATTATGATATTTTTTACAGTTAATCCTATCATATTTGGTGAGGTTTTAGCTGCAAAAAAACACGTCATTTGTTGAAATATAACCACAGATAAAAACATGGATGTCAAATTACTACACCCTGTGTGGAAGGATTTCCTGGATACTGTAAATACTGTTGTTTTGACCGGATATTGAAAACAGCTGATTATTTTCTTATTTGACATACAATGTTTGTTTCAAAGTGGATCAGAATGTGGAGCTTGGACCAAAATAATAGGAAATAGTTGTCTTGTTATCCAGAAAATTCATTTGGATTTTTAATGATTTTTTTATTTACAATGTAAGTCAATGGTGGAATATATAGTGGTGTGCCCTCTTAAGGGGGGGGGTGTGCAAACAAATGTCCCGGGTTTGTATCTATGGTTACTGCATCCGATGTGGATTCATCTTTGTCAGCCATTCTTTTAGAATATTGCTGATCACATTTAGGGAAATTTTTTCCAAATGTTTAGAAATTTGTCTTGAATATAGCTAAAATATGGCCGAGGCAGCTGATTTCAGTATGCCTGATGTTTTTGCTAACAATTATTTAGACAGAATCATGAAGAAAACAGAAAAAAGTTTAAATAATACATGTATTTTATATACAGGATAGGAAAACAAAATCTGGTTACACTGTTATTGATGTTCGATTGCCAGGACACTCACGTTTTGTACCAATGCATGTACATGACTAAGATACATGATTCACACACGTTGTATTCAACTGAATCCAGAAAATGATCATGTGTCTCATTTATGTCATTCAAAAACTTGTGCTAATATTTTACATCTAAGTTTAGAACCGCCACATGTAAATAATTCCAGGCTTCAGTGTACACTTTAGTTTTCTCGCCACAAAAGTTACAGTTATCACATTTTAATCTGAGACGCCCCCACTTTTGACAATTGTTTGTATTCCAGTTGCATAAAAGTTCACATCTGGGTTCATTTTGACCATGTTCCTTGTAAAATTTCTTGAACATGTCCATTAATTTTCCACAATGTAAAGTTTTGTTTCCTACAATGTCATTCTTATTTTCTTGCAGGAGCTCCGGTTTAGTCACTTGTGGTTCTGGTATTGGATGCAAGAAATGCATATTGCCAATATTACCCTCATAATCTGTAACCAGGTAGTAGTCATCATTAGGGGACAAGTGAACAGCATCTTTGAATGTAGATACAGGTAATCTTTTCGATGATATTGTTGACTCCAGGCACTCTGAAGCTGATTTTTTTTCTGAACCTTGAATGTACCGTTTGAAAGAATCTTCTCCTTATAGTGGGTCTACCTCGTTGCGACATTTTTTAAATTTAGACTTGTGTATTCCCTTGTATTGATATTGACTTTGAAATGATTTTATCGTGTAATTGGCTTTTAATTTCAAAGGTAATAAACATTCTTATATTTATCTTAGATCTGACCATCATTTTAATATCCTTCTCACCCCAAGCACATGACAAACTAATTACTTGAAAGTTTTATGTAATCAAGAGACCAATAAAATGTACTCTCCTAATACACATAATTGACCTCCAACTGGAACCAAATAAATAGCAATATAACGAAAAAATTGTGGAAAAATATGATTTTTTTTTTACATCTTCGGTAAAAAAATTGGCAAAATTCCATATTTTCATCCCGGGCCATTTCTTATCTTTATTTGTGTTGAGTAAGCTCTTGTTTAGTTGTTAAACCTGTTAATGTCTCATTTCATTTCTTTTTTTTAAAAAACAAAACATTTTTTGTTTGCAGTCTTTTTCTACATTCACACCAACCTTTTGAATTTTCTCACTGTTTGACACTTTTTGTATTTTCAAATTATCTCCCCTTTTTAGGGGCAAGTTTTTTCTTCTGATGGTCATGTTTTATTTGTAAGACAACAAGGTATCAGAAAAAAGTCATGTTTTAGCAGTAGACAATATTTGCGGTTCACTTAAGGGGGCACATCAGTAAACCAGCCAATCCGCATTTGAGACAGTCCTCGAAAATAGTACAAAATAGATCACCAGGAACTTTGAATTTTTTTTTCAGTTGTTTCTTGATTATGATATTTTTTACAGTTAATCCTATCATATTTGGTGAGGTTTTAGCTGCAAAAAAACACGTCATTTGTTGAAATATAACCACAGATAAAAACATGGATGTCAAATTACTACACCCTGTGTGGAAGGATTTCCTGGATACTGTAAATACTGTTGTTTTGACCGGATATTGAAAACAGCTGATTATTTTCTTATTTGACATACAATGTTTGTTTCAAAGTGGATCAGAATGTGGAGCTTGGACCAAAATAATAGGAAATAGTTGTCTTGTTATCCAGAAAATTCATTTGGATTTTTAATGATTTTTTATTTACAATGTAAGTCAATGGTGGAATATATAGTGGTGTGCCCTCTTAAGGGGGGGGGTGTGCAAACAAATGTCCCGGGTTTGTATCTATGGTTACTGCATCCGATGTGGATTCATCTTTGTCAGCCATTCTTTTAGAATATTGCTGATCACATTTAGGGAAATTTTTTCCAAATGTTTAGAAATTTGTCTTGAATATAGCTAAAATATGGCCGAGGCAGCTGATTTCAGTATGCCTGATGTTTTTGCTAACAATTATTTAGACAGAATCATGAAGAAAACAGAAAAAAGTTTAAATAATACATGTATTTTATATACAGGATAGGAAAACAAAATCTGGTTACACTGTTATTGATGTTCGATTGCCAGGACACTCACGTTTTGTACCAATGCATGTACATGAC